>CM061243.1:3240000-4440000 GCA_030848705.1 Heracleum sosnowskyi | reverse complement strand
CCGTCCTCAGCATCATCCTTGCTTTCCTCCTCAGCCTCGGCAAATATTGTAATTCCTGAAGGTTGATCCTTGTCTTCTGGATCTAAGATTAAAGTGGGAAGAGGTTCGAAGATCAAAGTTCAATTAAGCCAAAAGAGAATAAATTACATACTTAGTTATCAACATAGCAGTGCCAGAGTACAAACATAAGCTTCAATCGGATACCGACTGCAGAGTGTATAATGTAAACAACCAACTTTATGTGAGACAATTTAGATGAATGTAAATAGCAAAAGCATTTGTAGTAGTTTCATCTGCAAAGAGCCTCCAATATAATGGAATTCCAATATAGTAGTGCTTTCAAATAAACAATGGCAATGTCAGTGAATGTCAGTTTATTACCAATAAAGTCATCATTACAATTTACAAGTATTATACTGGCAGATGATCTATTTACCTATACACATCTGTGTGGCTAACTTCATGGATTACCATTTTTCTATATGTAGGAACTGCACATGTACGGACAACTAATATCTAGAACATCATTCCTTTAAAGGATTTCGAGGCCTTTATTATCTTAAATACTGTCCACTGCGAACTGATATGGCATTAAGTGGTCAGACTTCTTTATGACATTTTAATGAGTTCAGTGTTCAGTAAATCAAGTGACGAAGATTTTAATAAAAATTACATACAATTGAACGCTATTACATGCAGTAGCTTGTGATACCATGACCTTGGCAAAACTGCTTATATATACAAACGACCATATTTATATTGTGTTGTCTAAGCAAAAGCTCCTGGGTCAATTTTACTAAGGCAAACTGCAGCATTGAAAATAATGACACTATAACACAAGGAGAAGCCCTCAAACTTCAGGATTCCAGGGTATACTACAGATTGATTAAAACTCTATAGTAAATATACTCCATCATTTGAAAATAATGAATATCGTGAGCTATATTCAACTGAAGAAATCTAAATAAATAAGATAACATATTTACCTAGATATCCTGGTGGATACCCTATTTCTCGCATTCTGTTGAGCCAAGGTGGTGGATCAAGTTCCTGACATAACATCATAAAGAAAATCATTTTTCACATTATTGTAGGAAAGGAAAAGAAATTCAAATTATCACTCAAGTAGAAAATAGTTAAAAGTCTAATCTAGTGTCAATTAGTAAAACGGAAGGGAGAAAATCGGTCAATTGGAAGCAGAATTAAGTATGGAGGCCATATGATGTACGAATTAAGTATGGAACAAGCTCACACCTCAAAAAAATAAAATAAAATTCATATGTTGTGGTAACTAGGCCATATGTTGTACGAACTGACGGTAAGTCGGTAACAGTCTAACATTCAGGTCAAAACATGGGTTTAGCAGAATTAAGTATGGAATAAGCTCACACCTCAAAAAAAAATCATATGTTGTGGTAACTAAGCCATATCAAGGAAGTCTGATAACCACAAGGTTTCAAATTCAATAAAAAAAGAGCCGAACAAGAAAAGTAAGAGTGGACTCATAAGCTGCTTAGCTACCCCCAATAACTTCAACATAGCTACTTCACATCAATATTTCTAGCATTTAGATAATTAAGTTAAAATGGAACCAAAAAAAACCTACAATTAGTTCCGGGAAATGGAATGAATGAACAATTCAGACAATAAATACAATCAGTTGTCAGCTTCAGTACCAAAAAGTTTTTCAAATAAAAAGTGCAGTATCTCACCCCAAGGCCCAGTAATTTCCGCGTTTCTACATCAAGGGTGCCTGGCCTTAAACCGTCATATTTACCACCAGGTGAGCTTTGGTAATATCGAGTTGGGTTACGGGAACCGGCAGTCTGATTACGCTTACTTTTTAGCTCTTTACGAGCATTACTGACGGCTGCATTATCACGAGGCTTTGGGCAATCCTTCAAGGAATGATTGTAGGAACCACAATTGAAACAGCGAGAAGCATTGAATATTTCCAGGCCTCTGCATAGTGAAAATCATACAATAAAAATATATCAAAAGTCAAGTAGTTGATTAAAAAGCCAAACCTTTTAAGGATATGAGAATCTCAATATCAATATTTAATAAAAAGAAGGAAGTTGCATACTCCACTAGACCAGGAAAAAACCATTTATTAGGTATAAGAAACCTTTGCAAGCAATTCAGGTAACATACTAGCCCATAATACTTAATAAGACAATCATGCTCAAAAAGATAAAGATCAAGCACACAAATCCTACAACAAAGAGACTAGGCAAGTATCTACAAGCACTGCTTTAATCAAATGAATGGACTTCTCTGAAACTAAAAGTCAGAAGCCAAAAGAGAACAAGTATCCAATCATGTTACCATTTTATAATGTAAAAAATTCAAAAACAGAGAAATAATATTTTGTGATGGAAAAAAAAAGGATGGACTGCACGATGATTAACTCTAAGCTCCAGATGTGACAACAAGATAGTCAAGTGGACAATCAAAGAGGCAGCAAGCAACATAGCAGTCACCCCATTTCTAATTATTAAAATATATTATCAATGTACTAGCACGGGTAAAAATATCTTCGAAGCATAGTTAAGGGTGTCTACAGGAACTAAATTAAAACAAAGTACGGTGATTCATATCCAGAATTGGGGAAGATACAGGTGCTGACCCAATACGTCTGTTATGATAGTACCACATGAATTTTATGGGTAATATCTACAAAAAGGTCTAAGAGTGACAACATATATATGCCCTAACATCTTAATTTTATCTCTATGGCCCATCATTACAATCATAGATAGAGAAATCTAGTGCAATTCTTTAAAATACCCATCTGAAACTATATTTCATCTTAGAAATAAAATTCTAATACCAAAAAAGAGAGAGATCCAACACTGCAGTTGGTTGATACATTAGCAAAAAATTATTGCACAAATATCAGATGTAATTACCTTTCCGCATTTCCAGAACCATCAGACGGAATCAGGCCCATTGTGTATCCTCGATCGTAAAGAGGGACAGAATCGTGATCCAACATCACAACATCCTTGCTCTGTGTACCCCTTGTCTGATTGTCCACCCAGAAAGACTACAAATAGTGTCAAAGAATTAGCATTCCTAATTAGGTGCATCAATAAAGATCTTGACATGACAAACAACAATTTAATTGTCCTACACATGCAAAAAACACTAGAAGATAATTGCAAAAAAATTAATATTATAAAGATACAAATCACTCGGACACCATCTTCTGTGTGCACACGAAATTCACCAATGGTCGAGCACTTCTGAAAACCCTAAACTTTTGGTACCAAAGGACAAAGTGATGACAACTATTAAAACCTAATTATCTCTTAATTGACAAGGAAAAAAAGTAAAAAAAAAAAAACAACACAAAAGGCACAGAACACGAAATCTCTTAATGTTTTTCTTCTTCTGTTTGTTCTTTCGTGTGTTCTGGATTATATAGTAATATAGTATTTACATGGTTACATAACATATAAAACATAAGGTGAAATGCCCGTGAAAAAATTATATACACATATATAATATGTTCATGAATATGGTTACATGACAGATACTTTAAGATATGGTGACATGTCAGTGAATATACACATATAAAATACATGCATAATATAATTATATACATGGTCTTTTAGAAATCAGAATTTCAAGTGTGAATGATTTGGTGATGCATACTCTGTGTTCTTTTATCTGGTAAAAGTAAGTTGCTTTTCAGTGTGTCATATTTTATTTATTGTTCACCATCATCACCGGATATTTAGAAAATTACAAAATTCGTGTTTAAGTTATAGAAGTTCAATAGAAGAAAACAATGTTTGACCTACTCGGTATATATATTATTCAATGAGTACTTTTTTGCAGTTGTGTCTCGCTTCAAGCTGGCAAGCAAACCTTGCATCCACAAGAGTCAAGACCCTTTGCACCTCTCCTCTAAATAACACCGGCAAACCCTCGTTAATTCTAACACTACTGAATGAAAATCTAACTTAATATACTTTGATGTGCCAATCTGGCAAGCACACCTTGCATCCACTAGACCCTTTGCACCTTTCCCCTTACATAACACTGCCAACCCCTCGTTAATTCTAACACTACTGAAGAAAAATAAAACTTAATATACTACTAGTCTAGTAATATGAACTATACAAGTAGTGTACCATAAATGTCAAGTGAAGAGTAATGTAGATGGCAGAGACTTTCTACAGCCCAGTATAACCACAAATTTGGTAAACAACTAATAATTTCTACTCAATAAGCATGTATAGCAAGACTTTTAAATCTTATTTGGTGCATGTAATACTAATTACAATATCAGAGGTCAGCTGTTGCTAATTAATACCACAGCTATGAATATTACTCGTTATGGGAAAGTGAAAAATCCTTCAACTTGTAGTTCATATGGTAAAACTATAGATCGATCAACTGATGGAGATAGACGCTGAAAAGTTCTGAGAGAACCATTTTCTAGTCGTTTATATGTACACCCAAGCCATATTAGAAATATTAGACATCAAGGCATACCACAGAAGAAGACTTGTCCACCCCAACATGAAGCGCAGGAAAATATGTCGTTTCACCAGATTCTAAATCTTCTGCTGATTCCTGAACAGAATAAATTTCGTACAAGTCAAGAAACAAATAGGTCTAAATAAACTACAACAAGATAACAATATCATGAAGGCGGAAGTTTAAAATCGAACAGAATAACAACTGGAAAGGCTAATTTAGAGTTATGAGATCACTGCATTCTTTAACATTCCATGAGTTGTCAAGGCTTGCCGAGGCGGAAAGGTGAAAAACTTCAGGTAGGCAGAAAGGCAATAAATTATAGGTACGCAGAATGACGATAAATTATATATTTTCAGTGTGGTGTCCATAGGCATCTAGGTGTCGCCTACCGGTCAGCTATGTAATGATTCTCATTCATAAAGTTGATCCATTACAAATTTACAATAAAATTCTTACAAATAAATAATATGAATTTTAAAATTCAATAGTTAAAAAAATTGTTTAAAACCATTAAATATATAATCTCATATTTATTATGACTTAAAAAATCAAATTATTTCTATAAATTATAATACATGCCTATACAAAGTTGAACGCTAAGGCAGTCTACTAGTGCCTTGGAACGTCTTTGTGCCTTTGACACAAGAATTCCATTCTTCTTTGAACAAAATCGAATTACTTGAACTGCTATAAATCCTCTATTAAATTGCATTCTGGTGCTTGTGTATTAAAAGAAAATTACCAGACGGCAGGTACAAAGTTAAATAAAGCATCGAGGTGTGTAGGATCATACTGCTATTTAGTATTTAATCATTTACTATATAAACCTATTGATTTAACAATTACATTCATACCATGTTTATGCACCCACCCCACTTTGGTCCACACAAACAGAGAACCATTTTTCAGGTGACACTAACGTCACTAAGGATTCCCATATGAGATTTAACAATGACTTAAATCTGCACCATGCAATTTATTGAATTGCATCTAAATATTTAAATGTCACAAACTAAAAAATTATCATATTTCATTAAAGAAAAATATTGCATTTGTTAGCAAGCAAAAATAGAATATTACCTTAAACTACCAGTTTTTGCGATAGCATTTCGTCTAATACTACATTGAATATATAACTCATACAATACATTGACTGGTATAACAACGGAATTAGATACAGCAAATGGACGGGGAGAAGATAACTCAAATACACAATTTTAGATCATAGAGATCAATCTAACTCACTATAGATGAAGGATAATGTCGAGCATGCCACTCCGACCACTGCTGCAATAACTTATCAAGCTTCTGTTTACTATCTCTGAAAAGTCATAGTTAATGTACTTAGAATCGGTCAAGCATTTTTCCCTTTCTTCCAAAAAGTGTAGTATTTAAATTGATACCAAATTAAAGAGTATCTATTGTACAACAATTTTTTCCTATAAAAAAATGGTAAGACATGACCATACCTTGGTAAAGAGTTATACAAGACATGGATTGAAGGTGGTTGTTCATCAATAGCCTCTCTAGGTCTCTTGACACCAGTTACTGCTGGTAGGTAAAGTTATGGAATGCATAACAATCACAAAGTACTACACATGCTACCTTGCTTTTTTTTTTTACTTAAGCTACTCTAAAAACAAATGATTACTTGCTAGGTTGCACTAAATTTTAAATGGTTGTGGAAACAAGATCACTTCTCAAAATATATTGCATGTACAGAGATTAAAGTAGAGTTTGACATGAAAAACAGGATACAGTTGATATCTTTATCTCGAATGCTGATAGAGCTTTCCTCTTTCTTAAGATCGGCCAGGGGACTCTGATCTTCTACTGCTTCACCACCATTCTCAATATGCACCATAGAATTTTCCTCTTTCTTAAGATCGGCCAGGGGACTCTGATCTTCTACTGCTTCACCACTATTCTCAATATGCACCATAGAATTTATGGAATGTACTTTTTCTTGAATACCATTTTTTTCAGCCAATTGAACGCTAACTTGGACAGCAGCAGTACTGAAAATCAATTCCCTGTCCTTAGTTTCTTCACCAACATCACCCCTATTCTGCGTAAAATTCTTGTTCATCTGAACTTTGTCAGCCTCCTTTGTTTTTTCACCAACATCATCCCCATTCTGCATGAAATTCTCGTTCATCTGATCATTGTCAGCCTCGGAATTTGGTAGAGAAGCAGTTGCACCATACACACAATCAACAAACGATAACTCATAACTCTCACTTTCAATACCAGATTTACCAGAATCTGGAAGTTGTATTAGATCCTCGCTATCCATCTTGAATTCTAACGAGTCCCTCTTTAATGATGCATAACTTAACCTCAGATCTAATTCTGCATCAAATAAAAAAAAACGTGAGTTATAATATCTTATACTCCCTCCGTTCCTTTATATCTGTTGTTGTAGACCATTTAACACAAACCAAGGAACACTACTTAATGCAGTAGTTTACCATTAATACAGTTAGAAAATTACTGGATTCACCTTTCAGTTCAATACAACAGAGACATGGAGTAAAAAAGTTAAGGATATTATGTGGAAATTTCAGCATTTATTATCCTTAGGAAACCAAAAACGTCAACTAAAGTAGATTATGATAAAAAGTTGAAAACGTCAATTACAAAGGAATGGAGGGAGTGTGTGCGTGTGTGTGTATTATATCTTAAACGGTCAAACAATAAATCAGCTTTACGTATTAAAAAAACGTTTCCAGTGAAACTAAAAACCACTTACACTAACAAATAGTTAATTTAATGAGTAAAATTCAAGCTTGTAGGAGATACTAAGAACTACTGCACTGAATTTGAACCAAAAATCCGTCAGGTTCTCAACAATGAAGTGCTTATTTAAACTTTTGCATCACAAATACTCATGTATTCACTTTATGCACAACAGAAAGAAGAATCATAGGCTGGTATATCCTATCAACAAAGTAAACACTATCTCAAGATTAAACAAGGCAGAAATAAACAAAAAGTCCCTTTACTAGGGGTACAAACAACATGCTGATTCTCAAAAAGTAAAATCAAGCTTAGCCAATAAAACCCGACTTCCGCAATAACTAAACTAGCCACATTGCAACAAATTTCACCAAAAAAAAAATCTACCAAGCCTAGAACAATCCCAATTGCACTAAAAAATTCTTATTACCAAAGATCACCTAACAATTCTCAACAAGTAAAAAAAACAAGCTTCGCCAATAAAACCCAACTTCCGAAATAACTTAACTGCCCACATTGCAACGAAATTCACCAAAAAATAAAACCAATCTCCAGTAACATATAAGCATCAATCATACACACACACACACACACTTAAGCAATCACTTCAAAAAGATGTCAAAATTAAACTTAAATTACACACAATTGAACGACAAACAACTTAAAATCAGTACCCAACTAATCAAAATTCAATCTTTTTCACATCTCTAAATCAAAATTGCATCTTTAACAACTAAACACACAGTGAAAATCAAACACAGCACTCAATTAAACAATAAAAGGTAAATTAATTAGAAATATAAAATTAGGGTTTTTACCTGGTGAGAGTTCTGCAACACAAAAGGGGGGGAGAATAGATAGATAGATACAGATATAGATACGAAGAGTGGGGTTGAAATTTGGGGAAAATAGATCTAAGCGCTTTGTATCAAGAAAGTTTAGTTTATAAAAGTCATGTATATTTGTTCTGATGGATGTAAGGCCAGGATTTAATATGGGTTATGTATGTTAAATAATGACCGTAGGATTGAATAATTGTTTTTTTCCTGGGCTAGTTTAAAAATAGGAGTAAATAAATTATGGGGAAAATAATAGTAAGCGTAAATTATAATTTTTTTAAAAAATATGTCAATAGCATACAATTTTTTTCTATTTTTTTTAGTTGATTTGTATATCTAATAATAATTATATTGAATGTTATCTTTCTATATATATTTTTTAATTTTTTTTTTATAATTTTGGGAATTAATTAGAGTTAATCAGTTTATTATATGTATTTTCTTGATTTTTTTTCTTAAATAGTTAATATTAAAATTTTTACAAAATTATTATCGGACCGCTGCGAAGCGCGGCTTAGTCGACTAGTTTTTTTAAAAGAGGGTATTATATTTTATTTTTCAGAATTTTGTTCAAATATTTCATTCAAGGAAATTTTATATTTTAGAGTGGTTATTTATTTTAAGAAGATTTTATATTTTTGTTTTGACATGAAACGTTTGTAAATTTATTTGAAATGAGCCCAAATATATACATTATGTATATTTGCATGCAGTGACGGATCCAGAGGAAAATTAGAGCGGCGTCCAAAAAAAATTCAAGCTTGTTAATGTAAAAAAATTAACTTAATTATTAGATTATTTATTTAAAATTTATAAAAGAATCTATATTCTATATTTCTATATATTATAAATTTGTGGATATCCCATACCTTAGGTTCGGAATCCATATTTAGGTTCGGGATCCATATTTAGGTTCGGATAATATTTTAATATATAAATTTGATTTAATGGACTATCAATTTTAGACTTGGTATCCATATTTAGTTTTGTAGAATATTCATATACTTATTTTGACCCATATTTAATTATAGAAATTTTCTATTTCATTTTTTAATATCATAAATATCATAATAATACTTATGGTAAGTTCATTAATTAAAATATAAACTAATCTTTTAATTTTGGGTAAACATTTAATGTAAATTATCTTAAAATATATGTTACATATACAATAAAATATAAATAAAAAAACTTGAACGAACTTATTTTAACATTTGAAGCAAAACAGTTATTATATCTTTGATTTTAAATCTAAAATTACTTAATTTATTATAATTAAATTATTTTTTTAAATACCAGTATACATAGCACGGACTACGGACTATAGCATGTAACCTAGTATCTTAGAATTCCTCGAAGGGGCAAGGGACTCCACCGGACCCAAGGTCTGTCCTACGTATTTGTAATCAAAATTTTATAATAGATAATTAATTTTTTAATAAACGGTCATACGACATCTACAAAAATAATCAATATTAAACAAACACGTTATCAAGTAGATCAAATCAGAAATTTTTTCATCCGAATTACGATTGTTGAATAGATCATTTATTGTGATACATCTCTCGCTGAAAATTACAGCCTTTTTGAAAAAGACAATCTAACAAACTATTGTAGTAATGAATAATATAGACTCAAGAGAGAACCAATCACTAAAAAAGAACCTTATAACTGTTATAAGTCGTTGGATTATTACTAGATTAACTGTTTAGATTCAACTCATTTTTATATACAAAATCTTATAAGGATATGGTTGGAATAAAAGGATTCTACTGTCAAACCTATTTTGTTTCATAGTATAATTACAGTGTTCTCCAACTGAATTTTAAAAGTTATGCATATAAACTTCAAAGTTCTACAACTGAACTTTCTTTTTTCCACGAAGTTCTACAAGTGAACTTGATTATTTTTATAATGTTCAGCTGTTGAACAATGTTATTCACACTATTTTCATACCATAACTTTCGTGTTCTACCGCTGAACATAAAAGTCATGCGATCGAATTTGAAATCAAACACATAAATTTTAAAGTTCTGCAAATGAACTTACTTATATTTAAATGTTCAGTTGCTGAACACTGTTATTTGATATTGTGTTTATACCATAACTTGAATATTTTCAGAAAAATTTATAAAAATAATTGGGGGAATTTTATGATGATGATGGAGAATTTTGTGATCGATATTGATGTACGATTATTATCGTTAATCAAATATTAATTAGCTTTAAATTATGTATTTTTGGACAACTTTAACCATGACCTACATATAATAAATATATATTATTTTAAAATATAAGATAGAGTTCTAAGAGTTCTTAGGTTAAGGGTTCTAAAAGGAACATGACCCTATATATATATATATATATATATATATATATATATATATGGGTCAGGTTCCACATAGAACCGCTTTAATATTAGAATCTTAGAACTATTTAATATATTATGTTACAACACGTTGTACTTTTTATAGTATTTTAATTATCATAAATTATTTTTTGGCATAATTATTTCTTTAAAACATATTATAATGACATGTTGGGTTACGTGAAAAATGATTTATTTTTAAAAAAAATTATGTATTTTAGAAGAAAAAAAATTAGTGTGTAGTGTAGAAGTAAATCATACTCTACAAAATTGTGTGCTGTAGCAAAACTAAAGATATTGTGTACTGCAGCAGAACGCATAAATCTTAGTCGTTGGTTACACAAAATCTATGGTATATATTAGTTCTAAGTTCTAACTTAATATAAAATTCTAATTTGAACCTAATCCTATATATATATATATTCAATTCATTAATGAACATGTTTATATATAGCTACGGACAAAAAAATCAACGCACCGAATTTTATTTATTTATTTATTTATTTGAAGGCAATCAACACACCGAATTAATCAAAGAAAAAAAAGTGTCACGGTGCCTCTATTTGGATACAATAGTAACAATTTTATAGAAGACAAAAGGGGAAGACACTTAAAAGATTAGTTTTGTCATTCTCGGATTGTATTCAAGATTAGTTGAAAAGCCCATGCGATTTTTAATTAACGAACAAAGCATGTAATATAAAAAGAGTTGAGTTGGCCCAAAAAACATAAAGCAAAACTTGTAATATAAATCGGGTTGTGTTAGATTAGCGTAAAATACATAGTATCCTTGCCTACCCCAATTCAATTTGAACTTTTTGTAACACAATAATGTATTGATATTTTTTATCCGTTGATCGGAATAGTTCGGTTTGGTCGGCTTCGTGAACCCATGAACACCCTACCCCTCTAATGAAAAAACACGAGCCTGTACAGTGTTCATTAAGCAACATTTTCAATATAGCAAAGGAAAAAAAATCACAATTTTGTAGAAGGCAAAAGGCACCTAGAATTTTTTTGCATCCATATTACTGAATAATAAGGTAAGGTATCAGATGAGACTTAGAAGATTAGTTCTGTCAATAAAAGAGATTACAACTTAAACATGAAAATTAACAATTCATCGGGTGAGCAGGGCCCGCAAACAAGAAACACGGGTAACCTTCAAACAATCCGTTCCAACTCCCTGGCATAGCTGAGTGTCTGAGTTATAAGCTGCAGGGATGGTATCTCCTTGCAAGGTGCAGATTCCTTTGCCTTTTGAAAAATCACAGAGCCATTCTTTATCTCCCATTCAGGATGCTCCTGCAGATAGCATTACTTAATTTTCAGAACAATAACAAATCAAGACAAGTATGTATATTATAACTTATAGAAATTAGAATACTGCCCCAACTTCCATACAGCTCAGTTCACCTAATAAACACAAATTATTTCACTGTGCTTATATTCAATCACACATCGATACATGTGATCAAGTATATAAGGGCTATCACATTTCCATATTCAACAATATATCAATTACTTCACCATGTCTAAATCAAAACATTAGTCCACACCAACGGTACGCAAAAAAAGAGAGCAAAGCTTTCCAGTGTCAAAATACCGGCTTATTTTGCAATGTAGAAATACAGGAAACCACAAGACAATTATTTCAGGGGTTCTACACACAATAAGAGAAGTTAATTTCTCAACCAAGGAAGGTATCAATGCTATTGATAGAGAGTCAACATCATATTCTGTCATTTAAGTAAAGCACATGACACAACTTTTTAAAGTACCTCATTAATATATCCAGAGAGTTCTTGATCTGAGGAGAACAGAAGTATTTGACGGGCATCATTGACGGAGAGGGAGTCATATGCCTTTTCGCTGCATCCAGCTATTTCATCCCTGTAAATACCGATTCACATTTTTTCCAGTGTTTGAAAACTAAAGTTAGTCTAGGTGACACAACATTGGATGATGAATAATGTTTAGTTTAGTTAATGACATTTTAAAAAAGTTCTAACTGTGATGTAGCAAATTATCAAAAGCACATTATCATTTACTGCTATTTTTTCTTCCTTGAGTAAAGTAAATTCAAATAAAGGTTTAACCGAATACCTGACTGTTTTTGCTAAAAGATCCATAAAGTAGACGTATGTTTCATGAGGTACCGTCTGCCTAGCAGTCAACACCCGGTTGTAAGCACCTTCCATGAAGGATTGCTCCAACTCCACAGCATGTTTGATGCAAGGATTCTCCAGAGCACTGGCAGAAAGTAACTCCAGTTCGGTGTGGAATTCAGCAATTCTATTCTGCACAAGGAGTCTCAAAAGATTGAGACCTAGAATGGGGAACTCTTGCTGAGATTGTGGAAGGCGGTCACTGCTCCATCAGAAGAAACAGAGATATCATGCATTGAGATTTAGCTACCAGTTGGTAAAGAATTATTTTTCATTCTTCTTTCCTCAGATTTTACAGTAAAAACCTCAGACAGGTAGATATAAAATACTAAAACATGGGTACAAAGTACAAACTAACTGATCCAACACAAGGAGGGACTCTATTATCATAATAAAAGGCCAAAATTGTGTCAATATATAATTTGAATATTATGTACTATTCAGCTTCAAAAAGGTCAACCACTATGCACACTCGGGCCAAAGAGGAATATATAGATCTCATCCCATATTCCCATTCAAATGGATTTGACTTCTACTATAGATGTTAGCTGTCAGTTGTCACATCTATAAAATTGAATTTTAAGTTGACAAAGAGAAGTTCTATACATTTGAAAGAACAACAATTTTTCCTACTGCCTGATTCATTTTCGACAGTCTTCTTAGAAATTTTTATAATTCTAATATGTCCAAGTTATTATTAGTTTATCCACCTAATACATATCCGGGTCGCAACACTTTCAATCGCTTAAGTTCAATTTCATTTAATTTTTCGGTTTAAGGGTTCATCACTTACTCACATCTACCACGATCATATGGAGGGAAAATGGGACATTTTCAATGATACATTCAAGTCAACACTTTTTTCAATCATTGTGCATTCTCAACAGCTATGGATAATGTAGAACTCTGGGAGTATTAAAAAAATGAGCCAACGGAACACTTACCCTGCATCTGTGTAATAAGGCTTCAGCTGAAAGAAGTCTCTCTCAAAAGCATCCTGATCTTCAGTCTTAACACTGAAGATAACTGCATGCTCATATATGTCACCTAAAAGATTTGAAGCTAAAAAACTTAGCAAGACAAGAAAAACTGTTATGACACACAACTAACTGTAATAACAAGAACAAAGTAGTTACCGACTAAATGTTCTTATTAGACTATTACATAATCTGTCGCTACACACTTACACACACTCGTAATGCCTGGAGAAAATCAAAACTCAATCAAAAAATTAATGACTGTGCAAGTGTAAAGCTAATTTGTCAATTCAATCATGCTTCTCTCTCTCTCTCTCTCTCAGAGCCAAAAATAAAAATTATATTTGCTAAATGAACAAGACATGCTTGCAAACTTAAAAAATAAACACAACTTAATGTGCTAAATTTGATGGATTGTATCATGACAGCTAGAACAAATGGTGCAACCAAGGAGGAGGAGATGTGAAATTCTGAGTTATATGAACCAAGTTGCCAAGCAGTTTCCCCTTTGGGAACTAAATTTTACCAACAGAATCGATGTATACTAACACTAGTGAAGACTACTATAAAGTGAATTGGGGGGGGGGGGGGGGGGGGGTTTAAAACAGTAAATTGCGAGTTAAATTAATAACGTTACGTGCAACAGTCAACTCATGTACTGCATTAGGTGTTGCTTCAAACAATGGAGGAAGACTTCGGAAGGTCGTCAACAAGACCTGAAATATACATACTCAACCCATTAAATAATGTCAACACTCAAAACACAAGATAATACTAGCGGAGTCCATTTATAAACATTTAAATTCCCGCTCAGCCCCGGAATAAAATTTAATTTATCCGCTTCAATGTATTTATAACATTCTTCAATTAAAAGCGTAATACATTAAATCCTTCAAAATTGCCGAAACACAATTCATTAAAATGATCACACTTAATACGCAAAAACAAACAAGTTACGGAACAGTCGAAAACCATATCCAATTAGCTCCATCATATACATACAATACTAACATACACACACACACACACAACGAATGATTTGTTAAAAAATAAGCACAATTACATAGCTCTATTCAATTAGATACATATAGAGAGAATACATATTAGAAAACAGTGAGTAAATTGTGTATACATAAACCCTAAATTGAGTAAAATTGAAATAACCTTGAGTTGGGAGAGGAGAGTTGCGCATTTGTCGAAATCGTTACGGACCAATGCGGCTTTGAATAGCTCACACATTTGCGATACTTCTGATAGCTTTGGATCCATCTCTCTCTCGCCTCTCTCTCGCTCTCTCTCGCTCTCTCTCGATTTCTAGGGCAACGCTAGATTACTAACCCCAAACAAAACTTTTGTTTTCAAAGTCGGGTCGTATTAGCGTTTAATTAATTAATTATTATTCTTAAAATTTGATGTTGCCGTTGGGAAAAAAAAGGTAAGATATTTAAGTAGTTTTTAATCCTCATATTTATTTTAATTAATTTTCCTTTAACTATTATCGTTTTCATTCAGAATGTTTGCTAGTTACTAATCATTTTTCTTGTAGTTACGAATTAACTAATTTCAATTAATAAATGATATTTTTTTTATTACTATTTATGTACATTTATCCCTCTTGTTTTCGACAAGATTTCACTTCTTAACATTTTATAAAATGAAAAAGTAAGATAACAGTGTGATAACTTTAAAATGTAAGTAGAAAAAGTGAAATTCACTGATTATCTACTTGGGCTTTTAAATTTTGTTTTTACTAATGCATTTGAGCATTTTCAACATATCCTTCATTATTTATAGAAAAATGCTAGCTAACCATAAAATTGTTCCCATAAAATTTATCATAAACAAACATGTCTGATTATAATTGGTTAAAATATTAATTAATAGGATGAACTCCGCGATATGAATCCTCCCATTAAAACTCCTCATTTTGCCATGTCATATATCGCCACATCATTATGAAGATCTTTACGGGGACTTTTTTTTTTTTTTTTTTTTTTTTGATAAAATCGTACTTGCATTAAAATATCTCAAAGTAACAGATGATACAATCTCGAGCAGAAACATTCCACTCTGAAAGACCTGACATAGAATATGTCGCCCTTGCTAAACAATAAGCTACAATATTCGCAGACCTGTGTGTAACACACTAACACTTCATCAAAGTGTTTATCCATATTATCCGTACAAGCCTCCAAGATAATATAATCCAGCACCAAAACTCACACAAACGGTGAGACAAAAACAAACTCACACAAACAAGCGGTGAGACAAAATCAACAAAACAAAATCGATCTTACAATCGGAAAAGGCTTAGAACCTTAGATCCGAATTAACTTTAGAATTATGATTCCCCTGTCATATATCTTGCCATGTAACTTAGAAAATGATGAATTGTTTTAAATTTCACCTTATATCATGTATCTAATTGTTTTTCACATTTGGGAGTCATTTTATTTATCTTGATAAGAAAAATATATTTTGGTAAAAAAAAGTTGGAAAAAACTAAGTACTCGACTGATGTGAAGAACTGAATATCAAGTTCAAATGTTCTATAGTATCTGGTGTATTTACCAAACAAAACAACTCAAGAGTGTGGACTCTGGACTGGACTCTGTTTATTTACAAAGATTTTCCACTTGTGTTATCATGTACAAAAATATTATCCAACAGTTGCAAATTGTGGCACTGTCATTAGAGTCCACCTCTTCTTTCTACAAGAAATGAATGTTTTCCGACTTCTTTCAATACTTTTACCTCAACCACCAGCTCTGCACAGCAGAGATTGGCATGTCGAGGAATGGAACGTAACGATGTACAAACGGAACAACTGTCCTCCTAATCGTAGCCCACACACTTCGATGGTAGCCACCAGTGACAGGGACATGATACATGAGCTTTAACAGCTGCAAGAATGAAAAGGTAACTGTGATAAAAATTCAGTGTACCTCTTCTGAAATTTTTTTTAAGTACAAAGTAGCACCTGTCTAGGGAGCACCATACAAACTCCTTGCATAACTTATATTTGCATACAAATGGTGAAGACTAGCTACATTTTTGACGACCAGCTCAAGTGATGTAAGAATATCTGATGATCTATGACTCAGTCAGGCCCCTTATCTAAGATAATCATACATCACATGACTAAGCTGACTAGCAAGAGGGCACCGGATTGTCCAATTTTTATACTGAAAGATGACCAACAACGAGAATTTATTTGTGATGGATTGAGAATGTGCGTGACTATGATTATATTTATAGCTGATCAATGATGTGGATGACGGTGCAGTCTGAAGCAACTAAAGGGACTGAAATGACAACTATTGCGACAGATCAACCTAAAACAACTAAAGAATATTCAATCTAAATATTAGGTTTTAACGGTTGCTACCATAGTTTACTCCTCTTGCATCTATCTGAATCAGTCAGACTTCGGAGGGCGAACTAGGTGCCTGGAATTTACTTTACAACATCACCTTCTCAACTAGGAGATGACTTCCGGGCACAACTCCAATACCATTTTACTATATTTATCACACTGAAGGAAGGCAATGTAGTACTCACCTAACACAGCCACTCTATCCTAATTCCTAGATAAGCAAAATATAGTTTTTTTTTTGTAAAAGAGGAACACTGTTTAAAGATTTTGAAAAAAATATAGGTAGAAATTATGGACAAACCTGCCAGTAGATGAATGTTTGTATTATGTTGCGCTGGCACCTGAATGGAAAAACGATAAGTCTGGATAGTCTGGAAGTAAAAAATTTCCAAATAACAGAAAAAGAGTGGAAAATTGGATTCAGAAAGATGTTACAAATGGATATTAAGGGCAAATTAGTTACTGACGAGACAAGAGAGATGATCAGTAGAAATCCGATTCCAATCTCAGCCTGCGAAGAGAGTATGCCGAGGGTAGCTGTATTTGATTCCACCGACACACAGAATTCTTCCATGTACTTCCTGTCAGTATTATCAAAATTATTTTTGAGATTAGCATATAAGAAACTAATGTAAACCATAACAAGTTGGTGACGCGCAGTGAGAAAACACCACTACAGGGCCCAAAAAGAGATTAAAGAAAAAAACTAAGTAAGACACATGTTCGATATATGCTAGGTTTTACTGTGCAACATGAATTCAAAATCGATCAAAAGATAGCTCAACGGGAAACATAAATTTTCAGCTATATAAAATATCCAAAAGGCTCGTGGAGCATGAAGTCATTCAAAAAGATCAAGAGGCATTAAGGCTGTGTGTTTACAAGGAATAATAGCATGAACTATTTTCATCAGTCATCACTTACTCAGTACTTTACTGTGTTCAAATTGTCACATCTGTACTGTGTTCTGAATTCTCATGTTGTGTGCATACAATTCTAAATAATCACATCATGGAGAAATTTAGAGGTGGTGGAGGGGGACATTATTATGGGATTTGAGTATTACATCATTCTGGAAAACTAAACTGAGACATGAGACCGAGAATATAGCATGGAGACAACACGTAACTGAATTAATAACTAGGAAGATTTTGTTCAGGAGTCAGGAACCAACAATCTATGAAAGGATTAAAAACAAAAGATTTTGGTGGAGTAGAATACATCACAGAGGTTGTTTAACAGTAAGAAGTAGTTACCGGCATTTGTACCATACAAACCACAAGTAAGATTAACTACTCTGAGCTAGATACTATGTGACTGGTTCTCCTCCGAGAGTGCAGCATTTAATGATTTTGTATCTTATTATAGGCGCAAAGTGTGTATACATATATATAAAGCTTGACAAATATAAGAAGAACACAAAAGTACTTGTATACCTGTAAAGTGAGGAGTGACTGAAGTTACATCTAAGAAATTTTGCAATGTGTTCAAGAGACCGACATAAGACAGGAAGCAAAGCAGCTGCAACAGTATGAGTATCAGAATACGAGGTATTAAAGAAAACATAATACACATATTTAAAAATTCATAGAACAGGAATCGTTATCAGAGAACAAAGCTAACATTTGAGGGTAAGTTGTGTAGTGATAAACGGAAGGCAGTATACAAAGTATATGAAATCTTTGGTTGCAATTACTGACTGGAACCAGACTTGCAAAGCCTGCAAATTCCATTCCCTCGGTTTCTGTAAGAAAAGTTATTAGTGGAAGAAGATCATAGAATCATCTTAAGCAAGAGTATTAGTACAAGATATATTATAACAAGCTGATGTGACAAATATTACCCCGTATAGAGAGTACAAGGAATATAACGAAGAACATGCAGTGCCTATCAATGCTAGCTTATATCCACCGTTGGAAAGACTTGTAGGCACAAGTGGAAAGACCCCTAGCACTGCCACAACAAACACCTGACGGAAAATAACACTAGTTAAATTTGTAATTTATTTCTTTGATTCTTCTATTACAAGTTCTCTGAAGCAGATTACTTGCTCACATGCACGATGCTGGTAAAGGTTCTTTTAATTTCTAATTAAGGATCCAACAACTCATAATCAGAAAAATCTCTCTGTAAAATGAAATGAAGGGCGCTAGCCAATGAAGTTGCAGTTGCGGCATACTAAATATAGTACTTAGCACTTTCTTTTACATCTCTAAGATAGTTTCAGGTGTATAATGCTCCCTCCATTCCAGAACAAAAATTTCACAGTACAAATTAAGTTTTTTTTTGTGTGTTTGTGTGGATGAAGCACTTTTAATTATATGTTGAATTGTTGATCTATGTATGCAATAAAAGGTTGAGTACCCAAACATTAACCGAGAAATGTATGGTTTGGTGACTCCACCACAAAGAAGTTGGAGCTGCAGCTGCAGCTAAAGATGTCCTTGATGGTCTAGTAGCGGAACCTACGAAATAACATTAACATTAAGGTACATTAAACCAAAACAGCACCTGGAAGGTAAACTAAACAATGAAAGGAACAAACCTGAGCTACGTTGTTGTCGTGTTTGATCATTTGAAGTCGATGATGTCGGGGCCGATGGTCCGGTTGACTGCGAAGACCTGTTTGTAGGCATTGGTACAATATTTTTACTACTGATAGTTATATGTATGCACACACCAAGACACAACACACTTGCAGAAAATTCCCACTACTGGAGTAGGAGTCGACATATCTATCGTATAAAGACAAATTATTAAAAATACTATTTTTTTTTTGCAATTTTACTATCTTCCGGAAATATTTGTAAAAATATTAACTTTTTGAAAATACGGTCTGCAACTAATTTCAACCATCTGCAACTGTAACCAAAATCAACCGCAACCAAAAATACGGTCTGCAACCAACGCAATCAGATGCAACTTTTTAAAGAATGATTGAAAAACAGCTGAGAATTCAAAAAAATTGTTAGTAAAATGTTTGGTAAGCTTGTGGTCTTGATTAAGTCGTTCTCTAAAGTTCAGTAGTTAACCTTTGGGGTTTAATGTTGGGTTTTAGAAATATTAAGAAGGAAGAATAATCGTATACATACTTAGGGTTTAGGGTTGTTTACAACCCAACCCAAAACCTTGGACTCTAAACCTAAACCCTAACCTACCCTGATTTTAGGAAAACAATCATTTTTGCGGACCGTATTTTTGCAAATATTTTCAAAAAATTGGTATTTTTGCAAATAAATTAAAAAATATATAATATTTTTACAGATTTTTTTTTTGAGTTTGAGTATTTATGAAAAAAAACCCTTATATAAACGCGTTCAAACGGCGTCAGTATAGGTTGTGAACTTTGTAGCCAGAAAACTAGTTTTGCTGGTCCAGGCGCATTTATTCGGTAACTGGCTCACTGCATTATGAACAAGTCATTACGTGGAAGAATTATTACCAGATATTTGTGAAACAATAAAGATCTTAGTAGAAATAATTCTTTTATGTTTCATTTGGTAGGTGTAAACATTTACGTTCATATATTTTTTTACGTATATTTGTAATTTGTGTAAGCAAACTCATTTTTCGTACCTAATATTTCACAAAAAAAATAAATAAAATTTAACGCTTAACAAACTGAACTTTACCATGTAGCAACAAGCTCGTTAGTCTAGTCACACGAACCGATTAAAGATATCTATTTATAGAGGTTTTCGTATTTGAAAATATTTTTATTGGTACTATTAATGTGAATGCATGTGGATTCATTAATATAGAGTCAATCAGATTTTAACACATGTAATTCGGTACATTTTTTTGTGCCAAATTCGATACCCCTAGCATTATTCTTCGTGTATTGTACAAAAAACTTACGGTGTGGATTATGAGATAATCAAAAGATTCTAACTGAATCTCTAACCTGGAAATAATTGATTAAATATCAACGCCATATCAAAGAGAATTTACAAAGACCTTAATCCAAACCAAAGGCCAAAAGGTATAAGAACAAAAAGAAGGCAACTCTAGAACTAACTTGGCAAGTTTATCCTCAAACTGACCAGGACTAGTGGCCATGCTAATGGCTAAAGAAGGTTAGATTTGATTCATGGTTTTGCCCGTATGGTGTATAATAGTGGTTGTGCGATTTACTACTCCAACTCTCTGTACGTAAGATTCAAGATTTCAGAACTATAATTGTCCAGTTAGCTCTTCCAACTGCTCTGCGATTGATTGAAGATTTCGGAACTATAGTCTTGACTTCCAAAGGCCATCCGCTGAAACAATCTGATCTCTTCAGATTGCTGTCTGGAATCATAAATTTCACTTTGCCCAGGTTTCACTCCATTGGTCAAATCTGAGAACTCAAGCATAGAATCTAGAGCTCTCACTACCTAGGAATGTCGAATTTAGAGGAAAACATTGTTAAGATATGTCGTAGCCGAAGAAGATAGTGGTCAAAGAGAGTCCAAGCTTAGATGATTTGTATATACCTGGCTCATTCGTGGCCTCTTTGCAGCCAAGTGACGAACACAAGCTGCAGCTGCTTCAATCATCCGGAACACCTCATGTTCAACGTAATTCTTTTCAAGCCTTGGATCTACTATCTCTGCAAAGTCTTGCTTGTCCAGGGCTTGTGTTAGCAAAGGGCGAGCCTGCAGGAAATGTTTTGTAAGCAATTATATTTCACTTATATTCTCACATTAAGTGTAGTCTTTGCATGTAAGAATACTAATATCAAGGAGTGACTGAGAAGTGACAAAGGTGCTCCCTCTGATAAAAGATGTCTAACATTTGATTCTCCCCTCCCCTTCCTCCATACTTGAAAATATAACAACTATCCCACAAAAAAAAACAAGAGTACATGACAATATTGGTTTCATCTCTCAGGACGAGAAAGATTAATGAAAAAAGTATCCTACTCAAGGAAATCTAGTAATTGTGAGTCTTGTGATGTTACTGGAGTAAACAAAAAGTTGACATGAATTTTGCATTCTTTACAATTTTCTCTGCCATTCTTCTATATAAGCACAATTTCTCATTTTTATTGGGCAAAAAGGAATCAGAATGTTAAGTATGATAGCATATTGTAATAAGCCAATGTAATGAAAGTTTGTTGCAACTTGATTACTTGACCCTAAAAACATATTGAACAACATAATTCCCTTTACCCTTTTATATAATATAGAATATAGATGAAATGGCAAAGCAGTAGTACTGAGGTTCATGAGGGCGAAGCATACCCACTCAACCAGACTCTCGTCACCCAGTGGCTGAGATCCATCCACAGGTTTACGCCCAGTGATGAGCTCTAAAAGAACTACTCCAAAAGAGAAAACATCAGATTTTTCAGTCAGCTTGCCACTTGATGCATACTCTGGAGCCATGTATCTGACAAATCACCGGCCAAGACTCATCAGATAGTTTGTAAATAAAAATGGAAATGCAGGATAAAACCCTGATGATTGTAGTCACGGAATGATGTTGAACAGAAGAAGTTTGAACACTAATTTAAAACAAGGAAAACCAGGGTGTCACGAAGTAGAGACATCATATAATCTCAGCATACTCAATTATTAAATGTTAAGTGACAAACCTAACGATATTAACTTTTTATAGAGAGACATGGGCTAGAGCCAATCATACTGGGTTTAGTACAAACCCCAAATAACTTAAATACTCGCTCCACTGAGACAATAGAACTAACAACTAGGAGAGAATCAAATTTGATCCCAATAAACTCTCTCCATCACTACTAACAATCCACAAAGAACAGTGACAAAATCTCAGAAATTTGGCTCAAGATACTAACATGATATAGTACAATAAATGAAAATTGAATTATTTAGCATGATAAGATTAGGGTAAGATTACCAAACCAATTTTATTGATTCTCTGTGCAGTGCAGAACATAGATCTCTAAATGATATAAAATATTCAATAATAATTAAATATTGGCAATCTTAAATATCCAACAAATTTACTGTTTCTAAATGATACTCCCTCCGTCCCATCCATTTGTTATCATTAAAAATGGAAGGTTTGACACGCATTTTAAGGCCCTTATAAAATATAGTTCCATTACTTATTTTTAAAAAAATTCTTCTTTGAATAAAAATTAAATGTTTGGATTTTTATTCAAAGAAGAATTTTTTTAAAAATAAGTAATGAAACTATATTTTATAGGAGCCTTAAAATGCGTGCCGAACCTCTCATTTGAAACGATAACAAATGGGTGGGACTGAGGGAGTATGTTTAGAAAGACTACTCATAAATGATATTTTTAACAAATGAAACGCAACTTTGGTCTCATAAAATATTCACGGTTTAAAATAATAGTAAAGTTAATATTTTATGATGACAAATAGAGAATGAAAACCGATCCTTGTCAACAGTCCGTCACTCTAACAACATCTTGAGATCACAAGAAGACGGAAGAACGATCAAGTGCAATCTAAACTGCCCAAGCCAACTCAAAGTTTTAACCAATAATTTCCCTTTGTTATCAATAATCTCATTCCAAGCTTTTGATTTGCCGCTACCTACTATAAACAGATCTAAGGACTGACAATGTCTTTATATAAACTTAAAATATTCACTGTTTTAAACATATATCCTTATTTTTCCGAACCGTCATAGAAATATTCAATCAACTAAGATTTGTGTTTGAAATTTATTTATCAGATAATATGTGATGGCAAGTGTTTTACGTTTTTAACAAATTAATTTCTACAAGATGGAAAAGAAAATCTACCCAAAAGTTCCCATCACACGAGTGGTCACATGTGTATTGGCATCCAATGCTAGCTTTGCGAGCCCAAAATCAGCAACCTGTCAGTGGATTAATTAAAAGTAGTATTAGAAGTTATAATAATGGATCAATTGATACTGTGAGAGCTATGTCACTTCGGTCATTCCCCTAGGGCACAATACCTGTGCATCAAAATTGAAATCCAAGAGGATATTCGAAGATTTAATATCCCTGTGAATAATCCGAGGATGGCCTGATTAACAAGAAAAGGAGGAAGATTATAGCAACTGCTAAAACAACAAAAAGTTAAAGACAAGCAATTCAATCAAGGCATCAAACCACTAAATATGTCAGAGTCGATGGTTCCCATTTTTGGTTTACAGAAAATTCTTGAACACATATTTGTAACAATTTTCATTCTGGTGACACAAAACGAATACACAGTCTGTATTGCCACAAACAGTTGCTATCCAATCCGGAAACTCCGAAGAACTTAGAATGAAAAAAGATTCTTAGAGAAGCAAAAAAGGAAAGAAGAGAAAAAAAACTCACAATCTTCATGAAGGTAGGCAAGTCCACGAGCTGCACCAGCAGCAACTTTAACTCTAGTTGCCCAATCCATGACCTGTCTACCTTCTTCTGCAAATTAAACAGAATGCTGGTTGGTTCACGGTCTCTGTTGGTAGTCAGACTTCTGTTACATGTCAATTTAGTGTAAAAGAACTCTGTAGTTTCTCAACTAAGTCCTACATATGTTATATATATTGTAGAGAACCCCAAATACAATTCATCTCACAACGGAGTGTATCACAATTTTGATTGTATCGTTCCTTAAGATTTGCTTAAACTTATGTGTTAATCACCTGATGACATGAGTCCATCAGAACCATAGCGGTTATCAAGCCACACAATTAAAAGGTAGGTACATTGTGCTATACAGTCAAAGTAAAGGATCTAATTTCACATAAAGCACTTGCATGTCTTACCATGGAGATGGTAATGAAGGGTGTTATTGGCCACATAATCATAGACAAGCAGTCTTTGATGCTCCGATATACAATAACCCACAAGTGAAACCAAATGACGATGATGTACCCTGCCGATAATCTCAACTTCAGCTCTGAACTCACGCTCCCCTTGTCCACCACCAATCTTCAACTGCTTAACAGCAACCACTCTTCCATCTGGCAGGCATCCCTTATAAACACAACCAAAGCCACCTTCACCCAATAAATTGCTATTTGAGAAACCATATGTAGCTTCAGATAATTCTTCATACGTGAAATATTGCCTTGAATTTCCTACACCGCCCTGATCGGGTGAATACATGAAATTGCTCCCTGAAGCACTTCCAGCTCGGTGAATCGACTGTTGGGGCCTTAAGAAGGATGAATCTGAATAGTATATACATGTTAAATTACTTTGGAAAAAAGAAGTAGTCGTATACAGAAGTAACAAATGAGAATGAGATCATTTGATACATAACATGCTGCATGTGCTTTTTAAGTAAGGAGACATGTTGCATACTTGCATTAACAAGAAACTAAAAATAAAAAATAATTAACCACCAAATTCAGTCAAAGAATCACCTGAGTTTTGAGATGAAGCA
Organism: Heracleum sosnowskyi; assembly: GCA_030848705.1. Classification (NCBI taxonomy): domain Eukaryota; kingdom Viridiplantae; phylum Streptophyta; class Magnoliopsida; order Apiales; family Apiaceae; genus Heracleum; species Heracleum sosnowskyi. Next base: position 4,414,697 of record CM061243.1, on the reverse strand, counting down.
AATGGTGATGGCACCACATACCCACCATTTGAATTTGATATCTTTCTCTTTTTTCTTCGTGTAAACCAGACAGCCATCACGACAAGACTAAGTGCCAAAAAACCAACAACGATTCCAATTGCCACAGCCCCTCCAGTCTTCATCCCTCCATCTCCAGATCCAGTATTTGATGTAGTATCTGAACCCGGATTCGCTGATCTTGCAGTTGGTTTCTCAGTAGGGAATGTGGGTAATGGGGAAGAAGGGGAACTTCCATTTATGGATGAGTTGCTTGGGGGACCAGGAGGTGGCAACGACGAGGATGGTACAGGTGGGGGAGATGACTTTGAAGGGATAGTAGGAGCTGGTGGAGAATTGGATGGTGGGATCGATAAAGGTGGCGGAGGAGAGTTTGCTGGAGGTTCTGTAACTGGTGCAGGCGGAGGATCCGCAGAAGGTTCTGTAACTGGTGCAGGCGGAGGATCCGCGGAAGGCGGTGATTGGATTTCTGCTGGAGGCGGTGGAGTAGGAGTAACAGGTTTAGGAGGTGGGGCTGGGGATTCTTGGGGTGGAGGGGTTCCTAATGGTGGCGGAGGAGAAGAATTTGGAGGGGTGGGGGTAACTGTAGAGGCAGGAGGGGCCGGTGGAGGTGAAGCTGGCTTGGGTGGTGGGGAAGACGTTGGGGGCAATGGCGGAGGTGAAGAAGGAGGTGGTGTGGCTATAGGTGTCGATGGAGGAGGGGCATTAGAAACTGGAGGCACAGGAGACGATTGAGGTGGTGGGCTAGTAGAGTTCGGTGGAGTTAAAGAGCCTGTCGGAGCTGAAGTATTAGACGTTTGTTCGGTCTGAGTAAAGGAGGGAGGAGGAGGCGAGGCTACCGAAACATCGGAAGGTGGAGAAACAGCCGGAGTAAGTGCAGTAGGAGAAGAATCCGGGGAAGGTGATGTCGAAGCCATCACTTTCCTCTTTCAAAATCTTATGTTGTGCATCCACTCCCTAACTACTAAAACTCCACTATTGTTGCATCATCTACACAATAAAACACTTACAAAAAATCAATCTTTCTTGGCCTACATTCATATCAAGATTCACAAATCTGGCATGAAAAAACAATCAAAATTTTCTATGCTCTAAATCGAAAAAGCCCTTAAATTCTACTACTCAAATTATCCAAAATTTCTATCCTCTAAATAAAAAAAGCCCTTAAATTCTACTAATCTTTTTAGCCAAATTAAGCAGACCCCATCAAAGAAAAAGCCCAATTAAGCAAAACCCAGATCACTAATTTCAAGAATTAATTAAGAAACAGATAAAGTCAAGGTCTTTACAATTAAAAATTGTTACTTTATGTATATACTAGTATGAAGTTTGCAAATAATTCAAATACATACAAACCCAATTCTAAAGAGAAAAGAAAGATAAATTTACCTGCATATGAGAGTTGTGTGTATAGTGTATGCCTCTTTATGTTAAGAATCTTGAAAAGTGGAGAATGTTGTATGCAGAGCAGGTGGTAAGAATGTGCAAAGAAACGTGGGCTCAACTTGGGAAGGTCTTTTACTTGGGCTTGACTGGGTGTGCGAGAGAGAGAGAGAGAGCTGACAGGAAAGTAGCCTTAATGAGGAGAAGGCCAAATCTTTTGTTATCAATAAACATATTATTTGTTTAATTAATTGATAATAATATTGATATTATTTTTTATGTTATAAATTATAACTGTAAAGGAAAATAAAAAATTGTATGTGGAGAATAGAAATAGAATGTTAGTATTTGTTGAAGTAAATTCAATTTCTTTAAAAACAAATAAATTGTTACAAAATAACTTAAATTTAATTCATAAATTATTTCTAAATCATAAGGTATCACATAGCAATCAAATCCAGTTAACATTGCTCTTTTATAAATGGTTAAGGTCAACCAACCCCTTGATACTCTCCTTTTATTGGGTGAGTGAAAGAATCTGAGTAGCATACAATTAAATAACAAAGATTATTATAAAGGTACTTAAAAACTTTGTGCATTTTATACTCCCTCCGTCCCCCTCAATTCTTTACATTAGGGGGACGGCACGGAGCTTAAGAAAAAGCGTAAATTAATAGAAAAAAGTAAGAAAAATGAGTAAAGTGGTGGGGACAATCAATATTTAATGTATAAAGTAGGTATAGTGGAAGAAAGTAGTGGATGTGATTGAATTTAATATTATAAAATGTTACTATTTTTGGTATGTAAAGAAATGAGAGGAACGTACCAAAAAGGAAAGTGTAAAGAAATGAGAGGGACAGAGGGAGTACATTTTAAGTGTGATTTTTTTTTTTACGAACAAGTAGATTTTATTAACTTAGCAAATCATTGAATCTTAGCCGTTTTGTTTTCAAGTCGCTTAACACACATAATATCAAATTCTTTAATTAAAAAATATTATCGAAATTAAGTTTAAAAATAAAAATTATTTGCTAGTTTAATTTATTTTAGAAAAAAAATGTACATTTTTGTTTGAATAAAAATATACTATAAAGATTTGTGATGATGAATAAAAAACGAGAGAGAAATACAAGTGTGAACATTAGTGAGGAGAAAGTCAAAGCAATAAAGCAAAGGATCATGAAGGCCATGTAGTTTTACAGACCATATGCTCTGGCCCAGTTCCTTGTAATCATCATATATGCTCTCTTCAATTTATTATTTTAATTAAATTTTACAGATCTGTCTCAATATTTAATTATTTAACTGTCATTTTAGTGTACGCGCTTAATTTAAAATTTGAACAATTTACAATTGCATATAATTACCATAATCTCTGGCCGAAAGAGCATGTGTGAGTTTAGTTAGATAATTATTACATGATGATTAGTGAAAGTTTATTTATATTAACACTAATTAAGATATTATTAATCTAACACCTGTTAATGTTTGACCCACATGCTTGATTTGTGTATGATTAAGTTATCATTAGAGAGTCTTTTTTTCTTTTTTTATATTTCTACGTTAAAGTTTAAATCTAGGGTAATGCTAGGTATCCTAAATTGATATTCAAAAATTGCTCCAGAATGAATAGATTCAGAAATTTTAATTGGGGAGATTGGTGTGAATACAGGGATCCATTTTATTTTAATCAATTAAAACAATACATTTGGTATTTGGAAACTAATTCGGGCTACTTAGTATTTTCCTTAAATCTATCCTTCTAACATAAATCTGATTGATCATCAGTAACTTAATTTAAGCGGGATATTGAGGGTTCGAATCTTATTAAAGATAAGGCCGACATATGGGTGTGTTTAAAAAAAAGGAAAAGTTAAGGGGTGATGAGATCATCCTTGCTTTCTTAGCTAACTAGACAAACTTGGTTTCTTAATGCAGTTTTGAGTCAGCTGAACCAATGAAGAAAATAACATTTGCTTGTAGGGTGGCAACAATCAAATTTTTACTCATTTAGTTGTCAAGCCTTTCCCTTGGAACTTCTACCAAGTGACCAACTCAGCCTGTGTGGCGAAAATATATCGAAGGTGAAAGCCGAAAACTTAAACTATCCTGGTATAAATCAAACTGTATCCAGAAAGTAGTAAATGATTGTCCCCAGTTTCTTGCTCCATGGCACTGATCAAAACTTATAAGAACCGATAACTACTGCAGTTTTGAGTATTTCCAGGAATACCTTAATTCTGTTGTGTAAAATACCTAGGAAATCCTAAAACATGTCCAAACTCCAAACACAACCAAAAAACTGTCCTATCCACATTCCACCATTCTTTGCATCACGATACAGATTCACTGTACTGGAAAACTCGAAACCGTTCAGGTTCCCATAATACGAATTTTTTAGATTCAAGGTTAGACCAAAGTCCCATATCAGTTTGAAGCTTCTATCCACAAGATTGTAGCGTATAACATTACCAGGTATTTGCAGTACCAAGAAAGAATCCTCCATGAATTTTTCTCTTCTGATAAGTGAGAGCACATCAATTGAGTAATTATTTTGGTACTTGACAAACCACTCCGAGTAATCACACTTCATCTCAAACACGCTGAGTGAAGTGGCATAACGACAAACCTCAATGACATGCAAATGGTAAATATGCAGTTCAATTCTGGAGGTATAATTAAAGACCGTATGGACGCCTTCCAAGTCGCAGTTTCAGAGGAGTAAATATGCAAGTCACCAACATAATACGATACAGATGTTACAACAAAATCAATAACTTTGTAGTGAAGTGATTTTAAAGGATCATAAGTCATCAGGCACAATGATTACAAGATTGCAACAAGAGCAAATTACATAACCTAATCACAATTAGGCTAAGACATTATGAATATGTAGGTTTACCCCAGAAAGCAAGCACATGATTACATGCAAGTTTTCATTACAGTCGAGCAAAACTCAGAAATTAAAAGAATTAGATGATTTACACAACACCCTCCAACAGCTCAAGATAATGTTTACAAGTAGAAACACACACATGCAATTAGCTAATACTAGATAACAGGGCAAGAAAAACAAGTATAATAGAAACAGAACTCATCGTAGACAGTGAAAGCGAGTTGTTTGGCTAATTAAAATCGATCTCGAATTTTATGTCTCTTTTCACCCACTCCATCATCCGACTTGCTTTTCCAGAAAGATAGCAAACTCTTAGTGATTTGGTGTATTTAGTATTTACTAGCTTATAACCCGTGCCAAGCACGGGCCGAGTATGAGTCGACATTAAAATATTATTATTAATAAATTATTAATGAATATTATTTAAAAATGTATTTTTCGAGAATTGAATGATAAAAATATATAATAAATAAACAAATATTTAATTATGTAGTTATAGACAATCAAACCGTGCATAAAGCTAAAGAAATTAAATTAAATAAATAAATCTTGTATGATTACGTAGCTGCAAAGAATCTAACGCTCCATGAAATTATTGAATTTAAAGTAAATAAATAAATCTTGTATAATTACGTAGTTGTAAGGAATCGAACCCTGGATGAAGCTAAGAAATTTAAAGTAAATAAATCTTGTATAATTATGTAGTTGCGAGGAATCGAACCCGGGTCAAGTGATAACCAAATTTGGTACTTTGGTACTTTGGTACTTTTTAGTACCGCGCGCCATTTTCATATTGTTTTGCTTATTAATATAGAGTATAGATTTCGGAAATATTAAAAGTTCAAGTGTATTTTATTTAGATTGTAAATAGGATTTTTAAATCTAAAATTTGGCTATTGGGTCAAATTTAATAGAAAAACTTAAAATCTAATGTGATTTGGAAAAAATTATGCGGCAAAGTTGGCTAGTATATATAATAGGATAATAATAGTATTGATGGATTGATTTGTTCCGGGCTATTGTTTGCGCCTTTGGTCTAGAGATTTGTGACACAATCCACAGCCACCATGGTTAGTAATTCTATCTAGACTCAATCTTTTCTTCATTGTTTCTTACTTTAATTATGGCCAAGGCTTCATATTAGCTTTCGTCAAACCCTGGCGAATTGAAACAGACGTGTCACTGGTTATGCTAATACAACCTGTAGCACCTCTCATATGCTTGATTGCTGCTCCATATCTAAATCTTTAGGTTTATTGGCTCAATTACTTAATGCCACATGTCTACTGTCTCCTCAATATATGCTTCACATTGATCATCTACTTGAAATCTTGAATCCTATTAATTCGAATAATATGTATATGATATGCTCTGTCTAGAAATTCTCGTGTTTTAATGCTCCTGTAATATTGTGTTTTTTCTTCAAGGAATTGGCAGAGGTGTACAGAGTCAGATACATCGATGGACCTACTGATTATTTGCCAGGTGTAATTGTATGCAAGGATGAAGCAAATGGTTATCAATACTTATTTAAAGATGATAACATGGTAGATGAAGACATCACTAGCACTATGCTCAAGTACCATACTCCTAAAGCCTACAAGGACTGCGACAAGCAACTACATTTGAGTAGTAAGCCATTAATTGCATCTTTGGATCATATTATACCAAATGCTCGTATTAAATCAGCGATTCGCGCCAAAGATGGGTTTTCTATTAGTTTATATCTGTTTGGTGTTGTCCATAGAACTATTAGTTTCAAGTATCCCCGTTATCGGCCCGACAAACTTTCTGTGTCTCGATCAAAATATATCTGCTCTGAAGATGGCTTCAGACATCTTATGGTCTTGTATGCAATGTTCGAAAATGCTGTGGAAGCCCATGTGAAGGTTACATTGACCAAAATATCTAATCAATTTAACCTTTACGGAGTTGTAGCTGCCAGGACGAGCGCAATTAAAGAACCTGCATATTCAACCATCATCTTTTGCAAACAGCCTGGTGAGAAAATTCAAGTGGGTAATGAAGATGACACAATCATTCCGTTATCACGAGATATCGTAGCTGTGCCTCTAGGATATCAGCTCATTCTACAATTTGGCCTCAATGGTCGCAACAATGATGAGATGGTTGAAGAAGAAAATGATAAGATAGTTGAAAGGACTGTCAAATTTGATGCTATTAAAGAAGGAACAAATATCGATTATATAAGCTGCACTAAAGGTGAGTTGAAGGTGGAAGTGAGTTGGCGGTCAACACGAAAGCCCATAGAAGCTCAAGCACAAACCAACTAAATGAATGAATTGTGGGAAGGAGTTTTAACGTCTGAGGAATGAAATCAAATCTGTTTTAAATTTAACTTCAGTTGTAATTCAAAGTTTGTTTGCATTAGCATTGTCTAAACTGGTTCATAAATTTATTTTGATTGGGGTATGTAATCTAGAGTGCTTTGGACCATGCCAACTATTTCACTCGGAATGTAATAAATTCTACATCTTCTTTTCTGTTCCAGCCATTAAAATGACCAAGTACACTTACATTGACAAACATTTCATCAATGAAAACATCAACTTTGGTTTCGGCACTTTTTAGTTCGTCGAGTGTGTTAGAAAATTGATAGTTTAAGGATATAATTAAGTATATTCTTGATGTTAATTCAAATTTCTAATGATTGGAAGTTGTTCCTTGCTATGGGAACTTAAACTTTCATGTATGGGTTTAATAATTTTCTTGTTTAAATCCATAAGAGAAATTGAGATGAAGGAAGAAGCTTGAAAAAAGCTTGTTATAATGATGTTTCATTTATCCCACATAGAAAAGAATAAGGGGACTTGGTGGCTTTATATAGCATTACACACATGAGTAGTATACAACTACTAAGGTGTGTGATGGTGCATGGTGTTGGTGTGTGCTTCACGCGCACACACACATGCGCGCCGCCTGGGCGAGAGTTTTTATCTATGTGATTTAATATTTTATTAGAATTAATTTATGGGCAACAAGTTAAACTCTGATGTTTGATGGATATGTTTAAAATAAATATTAAATCTGTATATGTGGAGCTCAGGTTATTAAATTTAAATCAAAAAACGTTTATTCATTAAATGGTCAGTTTTGATTTTTTTTTATTTAATATGATCAGCTGTTACGGAAAGAATTAATGTGTATGCTTCAGTTACAGAAAGGAACCACTATAAATAGTGGCCCTTGTAGCTCAGTTGAAATACACAGTTTTTTGCAAAACACACTTCTCTCAAAAACTCTCTCTGCCCTCCCTCTCTATATAGTATTCTCTGTAGTTTTCTGGTTCTCCGGCGACTGAGGTGCTGGTCGTAGTTGAGCGCTGCTGTTGCTGTGAACACCTTGCTCGGAGCTGTTTTATCCTGGAAGTAGTATCTCGCCGACAACCTGACACAGTAAGTGGGGGCGAATAACTCTTCAAGAACAGTCAGGATTTCTCGAATTCCTGACGACTCAGCTGTTGCTTCGTTTTTTTTTTCTGTTCTTATATACACTGTTAAGCTATGGCTACAGGTACTGTTTCTGTCTCCCTGGTTATTTATCAGTTTCTGAAATGCATGCTTTCGACCTTCATGCTTTGTTTTGTTAACTTTGGTCTTGACCTGTCAATGCTATATCTATTATATAACTGCCTCCATGTTGCTGTACTAGTTATTACTTCCAACAGAGTGTTAGTATCAGTTGACAGATGTCCTGACCAAAGGCTCAAGTGGAGAGGTGTTTTGTGTCTATGCTTTCAAGTTGGGCATGCGAGATCTCTTTGGACCAACTTGAGGTGGAGTGTTAACATTATAATTAAGAACAAATGTATATGCGTAGTTATAATGACCAAGTTGCTAAACTACTGATGCTGAATGCAGCCTTAAAACACTACAGCAACACAAATTGTGGACAGCTAAAACACAATGTACCTTTGCAATGCCTATATATCGAAAGTGATTAGTTGCATCTATAAATAGTACATAGTGGGTTGTCATGCTCGGTGGAGATGAGTGTGCTAGCAATCCTCTAGATTAGTCGAGACAAGCGAAAGCTGCCTCGGACACCGGATTATCAAAAAAATAGTACATTACCAAATCAATTATGCTAAAGTCAACAATAGTGCTGTAACTGTAACTATGTACACAATACAGATTCAATATACTGGCAAACTTGAAATCTTCCAGGCATCCACATCCGATAATCAAAATTGTCTAGATCGAAGGTTACACCGATCTAGCATTCAACAATGCCTGTAGTTCTTAACTAGCATACCTGCTACTATCAAACTCAACATTCTACCTAGCCTTCTTCACATCATTTCCTTCTAAAACTTGTCCAAACACATCAAAAAACCTGTCCCATCCACAATCCACCAGTCTTTGCAAACTTATAGAATAAACTCCAAAGTACCTAAAACATGGACAGTCTCGAAAACACAATGTACCTTTGCGTATGTATCGAATTCGAAAGTGACCAGTTGCATCTATAAATAGTACATTACCGAATCAATCATGCTATACAGTCAGCAACAGTGCTGTAACTGTAACTATGCACACGATACAAATTCGATGTACTGGCAAACTTGAAACCTTCCAGGTATCCACGTCCAATATTCAATTTTTTTTAGATTGAAGGTTACACCGAAATCCCATATCAGTTTAAGGCTTCTATCCACGAGATTGCAGCGTATAGCCTTACCAGGTATTTCCAATACCAAGAAAGACTCCTCCAAGAAAGAATCCTCCTCAAATTTTTCTCTCCTGATAAGTGAGAGCACAGCAACTGCGTAATAATTTTTACCATCAGTCATCTCTGGGAAGACTTTGGATATTGAATCAAGATCAATTTGGTACTTGATAAACCACTCCGAGTAATCACTCTTCATCTCATACACGTTAAGTGAAAAAAGTAAAATATCAACTACATGCAAATGGTTCTGGGATTCCCCAAAATACAATGTCCTCCCTCCCGACCTGGCAGCAATAGGAGGCCTTGGAAATGTTTCTAATTTTTCTTTGTCCGCGTTGAAGTAGAAACAGTCATAGATACTCAACCAATGAATACATCCATTGCAATAGACACCATCAGGGAAGATCTTTTTTGGAGCTCTAATAAAAGACTGTACGACGGCCTTCCAAGTCCCGGTTTCAGAGGAGTAAATATGCAAGTCGTCAACAGAACTTGATCCACTTCTGATAACAAAAGCAATAATTTTGTAATGAAGTGATTTTAAAGGATCATAAATTAGGCCGAAATAATTATTGTCAGACCCAAAGCCAAGACGCCTATAGCCAAGAGGCCCGTAGCCAAGAGGATGTTTAGGAACGGTAGCTATATGATTGGTGGAGAGGTTATATACACAACAGTTACCCTCGGAAGAGTTATTAGAGCACAATAAAAGGCCATTGCAGGATTGCAAAATACGAATTTGTTGAGAATTATAAGGTCTGATAGGGGAAGGGGTGTTTCGATCGTCTAGAGAAATGAAATAGGCTTCACCAGGATTATGGCCAACAGGTTTGTGTTGCATGAGGAGAGCAGATGTACGGAGAGGGATTTCTTGAGAGCTGGATGTGTTCATGTCCATGCTTACGTTTCTAGGCATAGCACAAAACAATGGCCTCTAAATATAGGCTAAGAATTATAGAACAAAATCAGATTCAGAATTGGAACTGGAACTCAGAAAAATCATAATCAAGTTAGAATTTAACAACCGAGACCAATGGTTAATTCTGTTGATATCATGAATGTACAAACAAGATTCAAGAGGGTGTTATTCCCCAATTTGAACATATTAAGTGGACAAAACTTTACGTTCTAATTAATATAAATAAAAGTATATTTGAAAATCTAAAAATCGGCATTCCTATTTCCTAAGGTCTGTTACATGGGTAACTTAAACTATCTTGATTCCATAGACAATCGAACCATATAAGACAGTAGTAATTAGCTGTCCCCGGTTTCTCCCTCCATTGCGCAGAACAGAGCTTATAAGAACTGATGATATCAGGGATTGCCTCACTTATGTCGGTAATGTACCAATGCAAGCTAGAAATATTTGATCATGAATATACAATATATGGAAGTTATAAATTTTTCCCAACATCCACTTTTTAATATACTTTGAACGGATAAAGAAACACATCATTAACAAACTGATATTCTTGAAGATCCAAAATCAACCATTTGAGCAATATGCATCAGAATTTAGTAATTTGAAGAAAAATGCATCATAATTCATTAGCTTTAGCTTCTGTGCACTTTGCACCACTAATATGTTCAGGTGGGTGGCGTATGAATGAACTGAGTTTGAATGCCTAGGGCGCTGCACTTTCGTATTCTGCACTTCTATTCATCTTTTGTGGTAAAATTGAAATGCAATTAGCATATGTTATATAAGGGAGTCTGGCAATTGAATGATACAAGAGTTACATGCTAGTAAGAATGAAAATAAACCATTTATGTGTTTTATCAAGTAAAAAAGCTCAAAACATAAAAAGAATACATCAAACACAAAAAACAATCATGAAACTAATTCATTTACCAATAGTAGGCTTTGATCATCTTATGAAGTCTACTTAGTATCATCAACAAGAAGGATAATTTGTTAATGACAATAGTGATTATACAAGCATAAATTTCCATGAGACCCCTCGTCTGCACCGCCTCTACTATAAATCCACCATAGGAGGTTTGTAAGGGAGTTCCCATCATCGTACCCTTTCAACTTCTTAATCTTTTTCAGAGCACTATCTTTGTCGTAAATCCCTTGCAAGGCATACAGAAACCCCTTCCACCCCTCTCCAACCCCTTCTCTAGCTAAAGCTGGTAATGTCCATTCTACAAGTTCCCTAGCAAATTTCACATCAGAAAACAACACCTCACTAATCGGTAGTAATGGTAGGAGCTGAATTCCCAACCTACACTCTTTCCACTCAGGTGGAGCAAACCACAGCCCACTGTCCCTCTTGTTAGCCCACAAAATCCCGACTACTCTATTCTCCCTTGTGAATTCTTTAGGATACAAATTATCCCCCTGCCTCACATGCCACCAAGTTTGTGCTGACTGAATCTCCATTGATAAAATTGTTGATCCAATAGAAACAAGATGAGCATCTCCATATGCCAACCCCATTAAAGCAGCTGCATAGTAACCATTCACTGCCTCACTTGTGCTCTCCTGATTTCGTCCATCTGTAAATTCAGTCAATCCTGCAGCCCAAGAATGCAACTTCCACAAGTCAAAACACCTCAGACGAGGATACTTTGAGTTCTCTTTCTTCCCTAAATTCATAAAGTCTGCTATTAGTGTATAAGCCTGTGGCTTATACTTCCTTCCCCAAGCAGGATCAATCTTCGCAAGCACTGCAATTCCATAAAGATAGTACCCAAGATGAAAATGGTGATCATTATATATTCCAAACCCAAAATCTGCTGCAGTATCTGTTGATCCTTGTTTAGTCACAATTCCACCCCATTTCCCATCATACAAGAAGCCATTGCCCGTAAAAGTCCCATCTAACCATGGTTCAATTGTATCCTTCAAGAACTTCTTAATTGCTGGAATTACCTCCGGATAACACACCTCTTCAGCTATCAATGCAAACCTTGCTGCCCTTGCCACCAATTTTCCGTAAAAGTATGAAGAATTTGTTCCCATTTTATCCGAATCAAGTGCTTTAACATCCTTGCTAAGTGCATTACGTATTTCACAAACCGACTCCTCTTTAACACCTTTAATCGAATGCCAAGTCACAGAAACGGGCTCTGTCTTCAACACCCAAGAACTACCAACAACTCCAACAAGATCCCCATCAACACTTTTATACTTAAAATCCTCCAAAACAGCAACTTTCCTACTCTTTTTCAAAAGCTTAACATGAAGCGGATGAGCCAGCATCAACAAATCCCCCGACCCATTTCTCTCCCATTCATACCTCATCGAAAAAGACTCGTTAAGCGAACCCTTTCCAGACACGGGATAGCAAGAACTAAACCGATCAAGAACCTTTTCACTCTCACTATTCGATAAAACAGCAATCCTAATAACACCCGAAAATGCACTAGATATAATCTTAGAATCACTATGACTTAACTTAATCGGAGAATCAGCATACAAAACCCAGGTTTGATTATTACCAAGCTTAATAGTATACTTAGTATTCACACTATTAGCATAAAAATCAAGAATTGCATGAACAGTACTAATAAAAATCTCAACTTTATCAAGAACTTGAAAAGTAACAAAAGGGCTACCTCTAACAAGAAAGAATCTGAGATTACTTGAAGGAAGATCCAAAGTGACACTTAAATCATTGTAAGAAGATACCAAATGAGTTGACTTTGGGTGAGAATTGTTCAAAATTGAAATTGTAAGGTCCAAGATGAAAACTTGGTGAAAGAAAGAGGAGTTAGAAAACAAAGAAGGGTAGCAAATGGAAAGTGTAGAAAGTGAAGATTTGATTATGTATGGGTGAATATATTCATGTTGGTCACCATTTTTTAGCACAAAGTTTTGGAAAAATGAGTTTGTGGGTAAGGGGTTTTTGAGGGGTTTTGGTGAAAAATAAGTGGAGGGGTCAGGGAGGACTGTGGAGTTTACAGTGGGGAAAAGAAAGGGTTGGGGTGGTGTAATGTGGTGGTGTAATGGTAGAGACATGGTGGTGGTGTGGTGGTGCAGATGGGTTTTGGTGAAATGTGAGGGGGTTTATAATGAGGTTTCTTGAAGTGTTGAGTGTGTGTTTTAGAGTTGACTTCTGCTGATCTTTTTGAATATTAGGTGTGTGGGCTAAACGTGTAGAGATTTGTACTTTGTTTAATTACAGATTAAAAGTAACAACTAGAGATTTTAATAATGTTGGATAGGAATAAAATGATGATGAGATGAATTGGATTGATAATCTAACAAAGTGTGAAAGAACCATGCAGCCGCAGGCTTAGAGAGTGAAAGATAATGAAAGAACTTTGGATTTAAAGTGAGATTAGTGGGGGGGGGGGGGGGGGGGGGGGGGTGCATCTAAAGAAGAAATTGACTTTTGAAAAAGATATTTTGTTAGTTTTGACTTTTGAAATATGGCAAGCATCAAAAAATAAAGACACAAATGGTGCAATGGTCAATGTGGTTGTGTAATGGCCCAGAACATGGTGGTTGTTAAGATTGGTTTTGCTGATGGAATTTGTTAAAATGGGGGGATTTTATAGCCAAGTTAATGAAATGTGGGGTTTATTATAATGAATGAGGTTTCTTGAAAGGCTTAAGTGGGCTATCAATCTTGACTCTTCTGCTAATCTCTTTCAACAGTCACTGATGCTAAAGGTATAAAGATTTAAACCTTGATTAGTTAAAGTGATTAACAAAATTTGATAGTAATGATGCACTAAATTTCAAATGGTTAGGTATTATGGAGTATATAATAATAGCACAAGGTTTCCTCACTACTGTACAGTATTAGGGTAATGATGTTTGACTATATGCACATGGTTGATTAAAAATTAATTAAGAGATATTGAAAATAATTTCAGATTAGAAGTGAATACTACTATTAGTTTGGACCTGGGGGTTGCATCTAAACAAGGAAATTGAAGTGTCAGAAAAAAAAAAAGTAAATGAAAGGGATTTTGTCAAAGTTCTGACTTTTGAAATATGGAATAGTGAAATCATCAAATAAAAAATTTCACTTATCTTGTAATCTATCTATACTATTATATTAAGAAACATTAAAAAATTTTGTAGTCGGTTTGTAATCGGTGTGTAGGTTTGTAATCGGTGTGTAGTCTGGTCTTCCATAGTTTGGTCATCCAATCTTTAACCGGTAGATCTTTTAAATTAAATTAATGAGAGTCATTGGATATAATACTAAATATTTTTTTGATATATTGTGATTTTATTTAATTGTCCTTACTTAATTGTACTTCGTGTTTTTACTTAATTACTCTTACTTATTTATAAAAAATATTATTAAATAATAATATTACCTATTTATAACCAATTACCTTTTACACCTAAAATATATTACTTTTTTATTTTTTCTGAAAAATTCTCTTACTTTTCCAAAAATATCACGGGCAATTACATTTTTTAAGTAAAACATATAAGCTTTTTATTTTTGCTTACTAAAACCTCTCCTTTTCCAAAAATATCACAGACGGTTTCATTTATTAAAATAAAATAATAAAATAATAATTGTTAATAACTAACCAATTACCTATTTTAGCCAAAGTATATATTCTTTTTTATATTTTTGATATGGACAGAAAAGTAATTCTAGAAATATAATTAATGATACATTAATTATACCTAGAATGGTCCAAGAATACGGCCCAATAAGCAAGGCCCAAAACCCTGATTACTTATTAAATTCGTAATTAATAAATAAGGAAAATATACAGCTCAGGAAAGAAGTCCAAAATATGGTAAATTCATCAAAGAAGGATCCAGAATCCCAAATAAAAGAAATAATGAGTCATAACCTTTATCAACAAGGAAAAGACTTATCCTGCAAGAAATACAATGTTTATCCAATATCAAAAAGGAGACTTATTCGCTAAGACTCCTAAACATACCATAAATACTAGGCTCCAGACGCCTATATAAGGTCCATGATCCTACAATCAGAACTACGTCTTTGGCTTGATTCTCAGTACTAATTGAGATACGTAGGCATCGTGTGAGGACCGATTTAGTCTCGAAACACAAGTGCAGCAATTAAAGCTCGAAGCTCATTAAACCTTAGCATTAAATACACAAGCACATTTTTTAATCCACAACATTTGGCGCCGTCTGTGGGAAAACAACATCAACCATGGCAAACACACGAAGAACAACTCGAGATACTCCAGTTTCTGAGGAGCTTCCTATCACCTCTGAGGCTGATACTCACGGAAATCAACCACCGCCAACTACTGGCACTGAAGGGGCGAATATCACCACCAGTACTCAAGGACCGGAGATCCCAATTTCGGCTGAAGGGACGAATCCCCTGCAGATGGTCATTCATGGATCTAATCTACAAGAGACCACTCACCAGCAACCAATCACGACCTCCCCACTACTCATGAATGCACCAAGTGGTCTTCAACTCCATACTACTGATCTTCCTCAATACTCTACTCAAACTTTGGGGGTGCCAAGCTATGGCATGCCCCCTCGACCCATGGCGGGCGGTAGTGGTCTCAACCCCATTTATCATTAAGCATATGTCCCTCCTTATATACGAGGCTTGGGACCTCAAAATCAACAAACTCGACGGACCCCCTTGATTCAAGATTACTCGGGTCCCTATACCGAGGATGAGGATTATACATCTGGGGAAGAGAGGGATATCGCCCCAAGGAGGAAGCGTTCTTCCCAAACAAATCGGGAACAACCCTAAACTACTAAGGAGAAAATTGCAGCCCATGAGGTAGAAACTGCAAGACTCAAGAAACTCCTTGCTGAGGAGAAGGCCGCTCAATCTCAAGGCCGATCAACTGGAAGGGTCCCGCTAATCAACCTGGACCCGACACCAAGAATGACTAAGAGGGCTGAAGCCCCAAGGAGTGATCCTAGTGTTTTGTTGCCCCTAGGAGATCCTGATGATCCTACACCACCGTTTACTCAAGACATCATGAAAGCCACCATATCCAGAAAATTCAAGTTGCCAACGATCAAGGCTTATGATGGAACGGGAGATCCCTCAAATCATGTAAGGACCTTCTCCAATGCACTGCTGTTGCAGCCAACCAACGATGCGGTCAAGTGTAGGGCGTTTCCACAAACCTTGGCAAGCATGGCCCAACGCTGGTATAGCCGTCTTCCTCCCAACTCTATTGGGTCTTTCAAGGAATTAAGCAAAGCTTTTATCAATCAGTTCATTAGTGGAAGGGTGCATGAGAAAAGCTCTGCATCACTCATGGCAATCCAGCAAGGAAGGAATGAAGCCCTAAGGGACTATATCAATCGATTCACCCGGGAGGCTCTGAAAGTCCCGGACTTGGAGGACATAGTGGTTATGATAGCCCTGCAACAAGGAACTACTGATGACCACTTCAAAAGATCATTAGCAAAACATCCACCCGAGAGCATGCTGAAGCTCCAAGATAGAGCCGGAAAGTACATCAAGGCTGAAGAAAGTATGAGAAAGTATGAACCCACCGCTGGAGGCAGTGGAAACTCAAAGAAAAGAAAAGAAACTCAGGAGTACGACGTCAAGGAAAAGTTTCCCAGAACGTCAAAGGACTCCGATTCTCCACCCAAGAGAAACAATTTTGGGCCAAAATTCACGGAGTATGCAAGATTGAACACTCCCAAGAGTCAAATTCTGATGGAGATAGCTAAGGAATGAGATCTCAAATGGCCGAAGCCAATGAGGGCTGACATGTCCAAACGGAACCAAAACCAATTCTGTAGGTTCCACAAAGAAGTCGGTCACGACACCGACGATTGTAGGCAATTGAAAGATGAGATCGAATTTCTGATACGAAGAGGAAAACTCAGTAAGTTCACCAAGGATGGAATCCAAGGGAGTCAAAGGGGGAACTATGAAAGGAAAGATTATGATAGAAGGGACAATGATCAAGATCGAAATCCCAAGCCCCGAGGGCCGGTAATCAACATGATATTCGGAGGGCCAACTGCTGTTGGGTCCTCCCGAAACTCAATAAAGGCTTATGCTCGAGAAGTAATGACTGTGGTCGGAGAAGCACCAAAACGTGCCCGAACAGAAGTATCAATAGGTTTTGATGATTCAGACCTGGAGGGAGTGAAGTTTCCCCACGATGATCCCTTAGTCATCATTCCTATGATAGGAAATTCTGAAACCAAGAGAGTTTTGGTCGACAATGGAGCTTCAGTGGACATCTTGTTCCATGATGCTTTTATCAAGATGGGCTATACTGACTCTCAATTGACACCCTCGAATATGCCCATATATGGATTTAATGGGGTGGAGTCAAAGGTGGAAGGCACTATCCAACTCCCAATGACAATGGGACAAGGGTCGAATACGTCTATTCAGATGTTAAACTTCATAGTTATAAAGGCAACTTCGACCTACAATGCAATCCTAGGAAGGACTGGTCTTCATGCTTTCAAGGCTGTTGCCTCATCCTATCATCTGAAACTCAAATTCCCCACGAGGAATGGAATTGGTGAAGAACGGGGAGATCAAAAGATGGCTAGGAGTTGTTATGTAGCCGCGTTGAGGCCTGATGGAATCGTGGGACAGGTTCTCCCAATTGAAGACATGGATATCAGTGACAATGAGGACCGAAGAGGGAAACCAGCTGAGGATTTAATCCCAATTCCCTTAGTCCCTGGTGAACCGGAGAAGGTGACTTATGTTGGAGCACTACTACTTGAGCCATTGAAAAGCAAGCTCATATCTTTTCTTCAAGAGAATAATGACGTTTTTGCTTGGACAGCGGCTGACATGCCAGGGATTGATCCCCAATTGATAACTCACAAGTTGAATGTGGATCCTGAAAGAAAGACGGTGAAACAAAAGAAAAGAAATTTTGCTCCAGAAAGGCAAGAGGCCATTAAACAAGAAGTAAAAAAGCTTCTAGAGGCCGGATTCATTGAAGAAATACAATTCCCAGAATGGTTGGCTAACCCCGTGATGGTCAAAAAGGCCAATGGAAAATGGAGGATGTGTGTGGACTTCACTGACTTGAATGATGCATGTCCTAAGGATTGTTTTCCCTTACCAAGGATTGATGCATTAATAGATGCTACAGCTGGACACGAGATGCTCAGTTTCATGGATGGCTTCAGTGGATACAACCAAATTAAAATGCACAAGGATGACATCTCCAAGGTATCATTCGTCACTGACTTTGGTGTTTTCTGTTATCTAGTCATGGCATTTGGACTTAAGAATGCAGGGGCAACCTATCAAAGGTTGGTGAACAAAATTTTTGGACACCTAATTGGAAAAACCATGGAGGTCTACGTAGATGACATGCTAGTCAAGAGCCTCGATAAGGCCGATCACATAGAGCACCTCCGAGAGGCATTCGAAGTAGTGAGGTACCACAAGATGATGTTGAATCCAGCTAAGTGTGACTTTGGTGTAGGCTCGGGAAAGTTTTTAGGTCTGATGGTTTCCAAGAGAGGAATCAAGGCTAATCCCGACAAAATCAAAGCAATTCTAGACATGGAACCACCAAAGACTATCAAGGATGTCCAAAAACTAACGGGAAGAGTGGCAGCATTGGGAAGATTTATCTCCAAGTCAGGAAAAAAGTGTTTGCCCTTCTTCAAAGCACTCAAGAAAGTGAAAAATTTTGAATGGACAACTGAAAGCCAAGAGGCCTTTGAGGCCCTGAAGAAATACATGGCTGAGGCACCACTGTTGGTATAACGACTCAGAAAAACGCTTGTCCAGTATTAATATTTAATAATATTTGAGATCTATGATATGTGAATATTGTGTGAAAGGTGGATATTTGAAAATGTGATAATTAGATGTTTACTTGGTGAATGGTATGGATTAAAATATATGTGTATGCTTTTAATTGCATTTTATATGAATTTCTTATTAAAAATTAGTTCTTTTTGACCTTCCGGGAATTTTATAAAATCATCGGAGATTCTTTTTATTGTGAAATCTTTTTCACAACCTTTATTTTATATTATATTATTTTCTAAAATTAATGGAGGAATTTAGTTTTGGCTTTAAGGATTTAAAAAGGATTTTATGAGTTAAATGTCATTTATGTGATCAAAACTTTGAAAATTCATATTTAATTCAATTTTGATCATAAAAATATTTTAAAAATATGGGTGAGCTTGTAAATTCGTATTCTCTGTTTTAAAAATAAAATTTTGATTTTTAGATATTACCTTCATTTTATTTCGAATTTTAGAAATGCAATATATTGGTTTTCTTCTATTTAAAATCAGATTTTAGAATTGTTGAGTTACTGTCTTGCCCCAGGGCTTATAAAACCCCTACAATCAGTTTTCCCCTTTCTCCACTTACCGTTCAACTCTCTCTTCTCCATTCTCTCTTTCGACCATTTTTATTTTCTGTAAGATCTTCATCCCTCTCTTCTTTTCTTTCCACAAAATCGATTGTTGTATATATATATATATATATATAATCGTGTATGTGTGAGTGTATGGCCGTGTGTATTCATGTGTGTATCAGTTTGCATGCAAAGGGCTTTTGGCGATTTGATCTTGATTAAATCCCGAAATCCTTGCTTGATGATGATTTCGTGATTATTGGGTTGTTTAAATTGCTTATTGGTGAGGTTTGTGATGGAAACCCGATTTTCCGGGCACCTCCAAACCATGCCGCCGTCGGCAATGAGCTCCGGCGAGCCGACGGGGACGATGATGATGTTCTTGAGTCCAATTTGTATATTAATAGCTATATTTAGATGTAAATTGGGTTGCATGTTGAGGAATCGAAATGCATGTGTGTATTTTCGATTTTCCCCTTTTTGTAAAATCGGTTTGAAACTTGTTGGTGTTGATGATTGATTATTAATCTCAAGTTTATAGTGATTGAGTGTCAATAATTGTGTTAAGTTGAAGAATTTTGGATTTTATATGTTTGATTTTAAGTTAAAGGTTTTGATTTGGGGATTTTAACCAATTCGTTTTTGGTCTTAATAAACTGTTCTGGAGCTGAAATCTTTATGCTAATTTGGTTTGGTATTCAGGCTCCTTCCTGTCAAATGTGGTATTTGTTTGATTATTTTTGGATTTCTGAAAAATGTTTTAGTAAAGTTGCACAGCAGGAATTTTCTGTGCTTCAGTACCTAATTTAACCAGTTCGTTTTTAATCTAAATGAATTGTTCTGAAGTTGAAACTTTTATGCTAAGTTGGATTAGTATTCAGTAAGTAGCCTGTCAAATTTGGTATTTGTTTGATTACTTTTGGATTTATGAAAAATGTTTTGGTAAGGCATGCGCAGCAGATTTTTCAGCTTTTGAGATGAAAACATTGTTTGTAAAGGTGTTAAGGATATGGTTAGCATTGGTCAAGTTGATTTAAAGGGATAACAAAGTGTGGTATAAACGTAAAGTCAAGATATATACATATATGTTAAAGGAGTATGTTATGTGAACCTAAATGGCAATGTGCGCTTATGTGAGTTTTGTGCTTATTATATGGTTAAGAGTTATAAGTGATATAAATATTATGTGTTTACGCGTTTAGGGAACGTTGGGTAGTTTAGAATAAGGATTAGAATTTTGAGAGGATCATTCTAAGATAGTATATACTCTTTTGTAGAGTCACGAGACGTGGAACATAGAGATAAAGGAAAGGCGAAGGCAGAAATTCAGTGAGTACGGTTGTTCTAAAAGCTACTTAAGAATCCGAAGAAGTAGAGCCTAGAAATAAAGGCAAGACTAAGGTGGAGAACCAGTGAATCTGATTACTCTTTTTAGCTACTTAAGGCAAGTAATTCTGACTTGCTTTCGCTTTTAAATGCCATTCTTTCATTTTGACATATATGAATTTCTATCTTGTTTATATGCCCTTTTAATCCTGAAAACATATCATGTTCATTTGGTAAATCCTTATTTCTGTTCATATACCTTGTTGGTTCATACACCATACTATGTTTAGTTCTTTCTTTGATCCTTTACACCCAAAAGTGAATATACCAGAACTCACATTTTAGTACATATCCAAAACATACCTATGACATTTACTTCTTGATTTCCCATTGATAGAAATCCAGATTGATCAAATTGAACTTACCTGATTCACAAAAGATTCTTCTATACAAACATTATAGACACAACACAAATGTTATATGAACCATATCTTGCTTGAACTTTTCTCCAGATCTTACCCTTATCCTTTGATTATACTCACATTTTGATGCCTTTTTAACCTGAGATTCTATTGCATTAGATTTGAACTTGTACCTATGAATCACCCACTTACTTGAAATTTGAGAATACATGAACTTTCACTTTGACTCTATACAAATACTTATCTTTTGATTTAAAAGGATTTCTTTCATGAGAAAGGTTTTAAAAGAAAGGAAGTTTCAAAAGTTATAATCATTTTAATTTCGATTTATGGTTTCCACGGATTCCTAAGATTGGAGGCGTAAGAGGCCGAGTGACGCCGGTCCAGCACTTTTAATTATAATGCAATGACTAGGGATGGACTAGTCTACAGGCCAATGTGTGCATAATGGGACCCAATACAAGGACCAGAGGGACTGTGTGTCCGATATGGGGACTTTACGTGGCTGATCACCCGTATTGTCCGGTGCGTTGTGAAAAATCTCCAAATTACTTATTGCTTTTCTTGAAATCATATATCTTTATAAGGAAATTGGTTTACCCTTTGAAATTGTATAACGAGTTCATTGTTCGGATAATCCCTTGATATGGATTCTGCTATACTTATGACATACAGATTGGTATTGAAAACTATTTCACTGTGGTTAATTATTTGGCCATATTATTACTTGCTGAGCATTTGGCTCATTCTTTTCCCTGTTCTAACCCGCAGTTAAACAAGAAGATGGTACGCACCTTTCAGACAGCTAGGAAGTCTTCTTATAGGGTTATATTTGGGATGCCAGCTCAGGTAGGTGTTGACCACTTGTAGAAGGTGTTTTTGTAAGGAGGGAACGGAGAGCTTTTGGGACATGGTTGTAATAACTTTTGAGATTTTTATTATGTAATAAAATGAAGTAGATAGTTGATGCTTGTTTCACACCATTAATTGTTAAAGATCCAGGGTAAAGTTGGGGTTGTGTCTTCATGTTTATATTATTATTCACGGGTTTATATGTATAGAGGTTGTAGTGACTCCCCAATCATGACCCCAGATTGGGAGGGCGTCACAGTTGGCAAAGCCAAAGCCGGGGGAAATTCTCTATTTGTACTTGGCGGTTTCTAGCACAGCCCTTGGAGCCGTTTTGGTGAAAGAAGAATTGAAGGTTCAGAAACCCATCTACTATGTGAGCAAGATTCTACATGGGGCAGAAATAAACTACTCTACGATTGAGAAGTTTGCCTTAGCCTTGATAATGGCCTCAAGAAAGCTACGTCCGTACTTCCAGGCTCACAAGATAGAGGTCTTGACTGATCAACCTCTAAGAAACATCTTGCATAGCCCTCAAGTTAGTGGAAGGTTGATCAAATGGGTTATTGAATTGGGCGAATTCGACATCAAGTATAAGCCTCGAACGGCCATAAAAGCTCAGACACTTGCTGACTTCATGGTTGAATGCACCATTGACAACCAAGAAGTCGGGGGGCAGGAAGTAATAGTGGAAAATGAGAAAGATGAAGAGATGGTGTTCAAAGAATATTGGGTGCTCTATTTTGATGGAGCATCAAAAACAAAATCAAGTGGAGCAGGTTTAGTGCTACAAAGTCCTGATGGATTTCTCATAGAGTACGCACTAAATCTTGACTTCCCAACGACAAACAATGAAGCTGAATACGAAGCCCTGATAGCTGGCTTAGGGCTAGCAGCTGGCTTAGGGCTAGCTGGGGCCTTGAGAGTTAAAACTCTGAAAGTATGTGGAGACTCGAGGCTAGTGGTTTCCCAAGTAAATGGGGAATTTGAAGCCAGAGATGAAGTCATGGCCAAGTACCTAAAACTTGTCAAGGCCATCATGACTCAGTTTGATGAATGCTATGTGGAACACATTCCAAGGGAAGAGAACGTGAAGGCCGATGCCTTGTCTAAGTTTGCCTCTTCTGAAATTTAAAACTATGCAGGGAGTGTATACTTCCAAGTCTTGAAGACCCCAAGCATCAACGGAAAGTTGATAGCACCCATTGATGTTGGCAGTTGTTGGATGGATCCCATCAAAGCTCATCTGGAAACTGGGTGGCTACCCAATGACACTTCAGAAGCACGAAAGCTATATGTGAGAGCGCTAAGGTATGCCCTGATTGAGGGAATCCTATACAAAAAGTCTTTCATTATTCCTTATCTGAAATGCTTGAGACCCCAAGAGGCAGAATTGGCCCTAAGGGAAGTACATGAAGGAATTTGTGGGCAGCACTTGGGGGGCAGAGCCCTTGCTCATAAAGTCACTCGTCTAGGCTTCTATTGGCCAAGCATACTTGCAGATGCTAAAAGCTACGTGAAGAAATGTGAACGGTGCCAAAAGCATGCACCAGTGGTTAGACAACCACCAGAGATGATGACATCCATTAACTCACCTATCCCCTTTGCGATGTGGGGAATGGATATACTTGGGCCATTTCCGATGGCAAGTGCTCAAAGAAAGTTCTTGATAGTAGCAATCGACTACTTCACCAAGTGGATTGAGGCTAAACCGTTAGCCAAGATAACCACCAAGCAAGTGATGCATTTCTTCTGGGAGAATGTGATATGTAGATACGGGATTCCACGTATCTTGGTCACCGACAATGGAACTCAGTTCAACAATGATGAATTCAAGAAGTATTGTGATGAGAATGATATCAAGTTACGATTCACTTCTGTTGCCCACCCTCAAGCAAATTGGAAAGCTGAGGTTGCAAATCGAATTATCTTGGATGGACTAAAGAAAAGAGTTGAACGCTCAAGAAACACTTGGGTGGACGAATTGCTCCCCATACTATGGGCATATCGAACTACTTGTAAAGTCACCACTGGAGCTACCCCCTTTCTGTTGGTATATGGGGCAGAGGCAGTGGTTCCGGTGGAGATTACTCACACATCTCCAAGAGTTGAGGCTTATGAGCCAGAAGAAAATGAGGAAGGCTTGAGGCTGGCTTTAGATCTAATTGATGAAGTTAGAGATGAGGCAAATGCCAAGATAGTTGAACATCAGAAACGAGCATCTTTCTATTACAACCTAAGGGTTAAAGAAAGGTTCTTTCGACAAGGAGATTTAGTCCTCAGAAAGATTGAGGCATCCGGAGTTGGACAAAAGGGCAAGCTGGCCCCAAATTGGGAAGGGCCATATCGCGTCAAGAACGTATTTGGTCGAGGCTCCTACAAATTGGAAACCCTGGAAGGGATTGAAGTGCCAAGAACTTGGCATGCTGCAAACTTGAAAGTCTATTATATTTAAAGTGTGTCTTGACTAGACTCATTACTAGTACAAATAGAAATAAGGTCGATGAAACCAATCCAAGTTTTTAAACTTGAGTATTATGTAAGGGTGGAACCCATTTTCAAAGTTATATATTCTTATATTCTTCATCATGTCTTGCATGCATTACATGTTGCTAGATATGCACAAAATGCTAACTAAACATGCAAAGTCAAGAATCAGGAAAATAACACAAGCCCTGAAAGGCCAAGAAACACAAATAAAACTAAACTTATAAAAAGTTTAAGTTAAGCCCGAAGACTGAAAATACATAAAAAGTACAAAGCCATGAATGGCCACAAACAAACTACAGACTAGGCTTCACCCTCCTTGTCACCAGAATCAGTCTCCTCCCCTGAGCTAGAGCCAGAAGAATGCTCATCAGCATCATCAGCAGAAGTGTCACCAAGGGGTGATGAATGCACTGGATCTAAAATCCTAGCATCCTCCTCCATGTCATCAACTCCAGCCAAGATACGCTCCAAGGGAGTAGGAGGGTGAGGAGCTGGAAAGTCAGCAGGGTCAAAAACCCCGGGATACTTGGCCAAGATAGCCTGAACAGCGTCCTCTCATCCTGATGTATGCTGGACTGGGAATAGAATCTCGTCATGCTTCTCGATCAAGTCCTTGTACTCCTGAGAGTCAAGGTACTCATCGATGCAATCATCCTTGCTCTTCCTCAGCTCAACAAGATCAGCTTGAGCGTCAGAAAGCTCCTTCTCCTTCCTAGCAAGAGTCTCCTTAAGAGACTTAACCTCCTCTTCAGACCTCTCCAACTTGACCCGGTTGGCCTCAGAAGAGGTACGCCAAGCCTTAGCTTGGAACAATGCCCCCTGGAAGTTGGCATTGGTCTGCCAAAAGATAAAAGTTAGAAAAATTAAGCAAAGACTTAAAAGAAAAGTAATAGCTAAGGTAAAGAAAGTTACCGCAGCAATATCTTGAGCTCCTAAGTGCTCAACACCCTCGAGGGTGGAATCTGCAACGAAATCCTTGTAATCACAAGGAGTAAGGGAGTGGTATGACCAATCCACAACATGTTTGGACACCCCAGTAATGGTGTCCTTCTTCCTAATACCCTAGTTGGGGCGCCACACTGAAGACTTGGTAGACACATGAATGTCAGCCTCGTCTCCAGGGATCTCAGAAGGGATCAAAAAGCTGGGACACCAGACTTCCCCCTTGGATCATCTCCAAGCCTAGCCCTCTTCATCCTGGATGTCTCCGCATCCTTGGCCTCGTTAGTCTTGTTTATAAAGGCCGCAGCTGCAAGAACAACCAAAAAATGGTTAGCAGAAAATCACAAAGGAAAGGAAAATGGACATAAAGAAAAGGGATAAGTAAAAATACCCTCATCATGAACAGTGGAGAGATGAACAGACTTGAGGACAAACTCATCCAGTAGTTACCAAGCAACGGTAGTCCCATTATCCTTGATTAGCACTGAGTAGGCATGAGATTCCTCCTCATTCAAGTCAATATTGCTGGGACTACCATCTGAAACTCTCCCAAAAGATCTACGGAACAAGGTTCCCCAATCCCCTCCTTCCCAGACAAGATACATACACTCATTTTTCCATTTGGGGTTGTTGTCTGGGATAAATTTTGGATGAAAAATGAAAGGGAAGCCAACCCTATGACTAATGTACACCCAACCCAAGTTGTTGGCAGAGCTATTCTTGAATTGAAAAATCTTTCTAAACAAAGGTACAGAAAGTGGAAGATTATTTCGAAGTCATAAAACCATAAAACAGATAATTATCCTCCGAGCGTTGGGGGGTAATTGACAAGGGTTGACTTGGACATCTGCCAAAAGCCTAGGAATAAACTCATGAAAGGGGAACCTAAGGCCGACAACTATGACATCCCTATAAATACACAAAGCATTTGACCGCCAGTGACATGAACGGTCACCGGGGCCGACAGGAACAAGTTTTAAAGGGGCCTTTACCCTATACATCTTATTATAATCTTTAATCATATCTACATCATGAAACCTATTACTGCAATCATATGAATCTAAAGCAGACACAGACGGGTACTCATCCCCACGTTCATTAATCATATCATGCAAATACATGTATTTAGAACGAATTGGAATGGGGGTACCTCGTTTGGATGCGGAATTCATCTTTTGCAGACGTTGAGAAGCACGATCAGCCATCTTAAGCCCAGAATCTTCAAAGAAAACCCATAAATCTTCAAAGAAAACCCAGAAATCTTCAAAGAAAACCCAGAATCTTCAAAGAAAGCCCAGAATCTTCAAAGAATTCTTCAAATCTTCAAACGAAAAACCCAGAAAATGGTGAGAACACAAGAGGTACAACTTGAAGAAGCCTGGTCCAGTGTGTTCGATCAAGGCCCAAAATAGAACTTATCTTCGATCAGAAACCTGGTCGAAAGTATTCAACCAAAGCTCAAAATGAACCAAATGTTCGACCAGAATCCTGGTCGAATGAGTTCGAATAAGCCCCGAAATGGCTCTCATATTCGACCAGAGTCCTGGTCGAATGTGTTCGACCAAGGCCCGAAATGAGGAATGTATTCGACCAGAAACCTGGTCGAATGAGTTCTAAGATAACCTAAAATGAACCATGTATTCGACCAGAATCCTGGTCGAATGAGTTCGAACAGGGCCCAAAATGAAGCAAATCTTCGACTAGAATCCTAGTCGAAAGTATTCAACCAGGGCCTGAAACAACATCTAAATTCGACTAGGATCTTTATCGAAAACATTCGACCAAGTCCTAAAAGTTGCAATAATCTTCGACTAGAAACCTGGTCAAAACCATTCGACCAGGAGGAGAAATGACAATAAATTTCGACCAGAATCCTTGTCGAAGGAGTTCGACCAGGAGCTAAAGTAAGGCAAATTTTGACCAGAATCCTGGTCGAAGGAGTTCGACCAGGAGCTAAAGTTGAGGTCGAATTCGACCAGGATCCTGGTCGAAAATGAACTGAAAATTCAAAAATTGATTTATTTCCCAAGGAATTGATGAAAAATCCTGATTCCTGTTTTGGGAAAATTACAAAAAAATTGGTTTAGAGCTATATGTTCATAAAAACCAAGCCACGATACGAAAGAAAATTTCGTAACTCCCGAATAAAATAACTTCTACGATAATCCAAGAGAGATTTTCCTAGAAGTTGGGGGGCAAATGATATGGACAGAAAAGTAATTCTAGAAATATAATTAATGATACATTAATTATACCTAGAATGGTCCAAGAATACGGCCCAATAAGCAAGGCCCAAAACCCTGATTACTTATTAAATTCTTAATTAATAAATAAGGGAAATATACAGCTCAGGAAAGAAGTCCAAAATATGGTAAATTCATCAAAGAAGGATCCAGAATCCCAAATAAAAGAAATAATGAGTCATAGCCTTTATCAACAAGAAAAAGACTTATCCTGCAAGAAATACAATGTTTATCCAATATCAAAAAGGAGACTTATTCGCTAAGACTCCTAAACATACCATAAATACTAGGCTCCAGACGCCTATATAAGGTCCCTGATCCTACAATGAGAACTACGTCTTTGGCTTGATTCTCAGTACTAATTGAGATACGTAGGCATCTTGTGAGGACTGATTTAGTCTCGAAACACAAGTGCAGCAATTAAAGCTCGAAGCTCATTAAACCTTAGCATTAAATACACAAGCACGTTTTTTAATCCACAACAATTTTCTAACTAAAATTTTTACTTTTCTATTTTTTCTAACTAAAACCTCTCATTTTCCAAAAATATCACGAGCAATTTTTTTTAATAAAATAAAATAATAATATTTATATTTACTAATAACTAACCGATTAGCTTTTTTTTCCAAAGCGTATATTTTTTTTTATATTTTCTAACTAAAATTTTTCCTAAGTAAAATCTTAAATTTTTCAAAAATATCACATGCAATTTAAGTTAGTAACATAAAATACTAATATTATAAATACTAATAATTAACCGATTACCATTGTTAGCCAAAGCGTATATTCTTTTTTATAATTTTTTAACTAAAAATTTTCCTTTTCAAAAATTATCGCAGACGACATATATATATATATATTACACTATTATATAATAGCCAAAACATTGAAAGTTTTGATTTCGATTTTCGGTAATTTATTCTATTTAATCTATCTATTTGTACTATTATATAATAACCAAAACATTGAAAATTTTGATTTTCGATTTTCTCACATATATAACATAACTACAAACTCTTTTAATTATACTTTACTTAGAATTTAAAAACACAACCTTTTTTTAGAAAATATTTATATTTATATTTATATATATTACAACAAAATTTATTGATAATTTTGACGATTATCTTGACTAACATGCTTACTAAGCTAATAAACTTTTATAAAATCTATAAGTTTTTTTAGATTTAAAGTATTAAAGTAGTAATTTTAATTATTTTTAAAAATGTAGCATTTTCAAAAGTATTAAAATCTCAAAAAATTTAAAAGTAAATTTAAAAATTAATATTAAAGTCTTCCGTGCTTTGCACGGGTTATAGGCTTATATTAAAGACAAAATATTGAAAGCTTTGTAGTCGGTTTGTAGTCCGGTCCTCATAGTTCGGTCACTCAATTCACAACTGTTATATCTTTTTGATCAAGTCGATGAGAACCGTTGGATAAAATCCTAAAAATTATTATATGGAGTAGGTCTGTCAACGAGTCGGATTCGGATGGATTATCCTAAATCCATATCCGAATTCGTTAAGATTTTTCGGGTTCGGATTGGATCGGATCAGGAGTCGGATATTTTTTAGGCCGATCCATACCCGATCCGTTCAAATTTCTAGTTATCAGATCGGAGGTTCGACCCATTTAATTTATTAAAAAAGAATAATTTTTTAAATTTTTTAAATTCAAAAAATAGTTTTTTTTTTAATTTTTTACGAAATTAAAATTAAAATTATGACACTTACATTGACAAATCAAAATTTAAATTTCAAAATAATATTATTTATGTAAAAATTCAAATATTATATATTTTTTACATATAATTAATATAATTAATATATATTATATATGATATTAATATATAAAATATAAAATAAATATAATATATTCGGATCGGATCCTTATCGGATCGGATCATACTAAATCCATATCCGCTCGTTATCGGATCGGACCCTTATCGGATCGGATCATTAACGGGTCTGATTTTTTTTTTAAAAGGATCCATACCTGTTAATTTATCTACGGATCGGATCAGATCGGGTCGGATCTCCGATCCATTGACAAGCCTAATATAGAGTACCTTTTTTATTTTTTCAAATTAAAATATCTTATTTTTCAAAAATATCACGGACAATTTCATTTAATAAAATAAAATTATAATATTATAATTGGTAATAACTAACCAATTACCTTTCTTTAGCCAAAATGTATATTCTTTTATATATTTTCTAACTAAAATTTCTACTTTTCTATTTTTCCGAACTAAAACCTCCCATTTTCCAAAAAAATCACGGGGAGTCCCATTTAATAAAATAAAATAATAATATTACAATTACTAATAAGTAACCGATTAGTTTTTTTTTTTACCAAAATCTTAATTTTTTTATATTCTCTAAATTACATTTCTCCTAATTAAAACCTCCCATTTTTCAAAAATATTACGGGTAGTTCCATTTAATAAAATATAATATTTATTAATAAGTTATATATAGTAGCCTTTGTATTTTTCCAAACTAAAATATCTCATTTTTCAAATATATAATTGACAGTTCCATTTAATAACATAAAATAATAATATTATAACTACTAATAAGTAACCAATTTCCTTTTCTTAGCCAAATTATATATATATATATATTTATATTTTTTAACTAAAATTTATACTTTTCTATTTTTCTAACATCTCTCATTTTTTAAAAATATCACAGGCAGTTCAATTTAATAAAATAAAATAATAATCTTATAATTACTAATAACTAACCGATTAGCTTTTTTAGGCAAATCATATATTCTTTTTGTACTCTCTAACTAAAAATTTTCTTAACTAAAAGCTCTTATTTTCCAAAAAAATAATGGGTAATTCCTTTCAATAAAATAAAATTTATACTTTCTTATAATTGACTAGACGAAACATTAAAAGTTTAGTCGACCGATACAAATTTTTGTAATTCATGTTTTACTTAATTACCAATAAAAAAATAAATTAAATAGTAATATGACCTATTTATAACTAATTAAAATACATTACTTTTTGTAATTTTTCTAACAAAATTTCCGCTTTTCCAAAAATATCACGGACAATTACCTTTTTCAATTAAAACATGTATCTCTTTCTATTTTTTATTACTAAACCCCCTCCTTTTTCCAAAAAAAATTGTTTTTCCAATTTATTTTAAAACCTATTTTAATGTGTTTAATTATTTAACATAATTGACCTATTTTAACGTGTCTATTTATTTTTTAAAAAACATGTCTACTTATTTTTAAACAAATACAATTAATAAAATATTAAAATATAAATAATAAAATAACAACTATTAAAAACAATCCTTGCATCGCACGAGTTTTAAGCTAGTAATTTTTAAATTGAAAATTGTATACATTTTTCAACTTATGATTATCTCAAATTTCTAATTACCTTAAAAGTAAAAATATTTTCATTTTTTCCTCAAAAATGCCTTGTCCATGGAGAAGCTAATATTGTTATTATTACTAGCTTATAGCGTGTGTGATGCACAGTTACTTAAATTTTATTTATAATTATTCTGTTTATAATTATATTTTTATTACCCATGCAACACACGATTGTTTTTTTAATATTTATAATTATATTTATTTATGAATATTTTAATATTTAAAAGTTATTAGTTTACATGATTAAATTATTGTTAAAAAAGATTTACCCGAAAAAAATTATAGTTAAAAATTTGATATTTATTATATTTTACACGCTCAATTTAATATTTGTTTATATTGAGTTATAAAAGTTAGATTTGGCCAATTTTACGGTCCACATGAAATTCACAAAATAATCTTTAATTTAGTTGTGGTTTAATAGTTCTTTTTCAATTAAAAACTATTCTAAAACTAAAAAGAGAATAAAGTGACGAAATTTAATGTTGAGAATTCTATTCGATTTAGGAAATCTAGTTATATGTAGTTTAGATTATTAGAATAGCCTTTATTAACCAAATACAGGTTTTAATGTTAAATCTAACGGTTTTCACCTATCTATTTAAGATTAAATGATTTTTATTATTTTGGTATTAAATGAGTTTCCTTATTTAATTACAACTATTTTTATGTTTTAACTTTTTGGAAAATCCAATCCTAATATAATATCTTTTAACTTATATCATTTTTGGATAATAATTTCTTTTTATATGATATAATCTTGATCATCTATTTTTAAAAGTATTGGATCTAACGGTTAAGAATATTTTGGAGGTATTTAGGACCAAACTACCAGGATAACATCATTAATTTTTCTTAATATTTATATTTGTTTTTAATTTTTAATTTTTTAAAATATTTATTGCTAAAATATAATATACTCTTTTTTGTAATATGTTAATGATGCGGGAACTTTGAACTTTTGAGAAACTAAATTATCAATTAAAATATAATTTTTTTGTAATAGTTCTTCTTTTAAAGTAGTACACCGTGACGATCAAAATTCTGTATAAAATTCATTTTTTTATAGTATATCCCGTAAATATCTATGTTATTATATTAAAGACTAAATAATGAAAGTTTTCTTATAAGTCTGGTCACTTTGTTTGATCACTCAATCCATAATCGTTGGATCTTTCAAATTAAATTGTTGAGAAACGTTACATATAACAGTAAAATTATCATGTAGAATGATCTAATATTTGAATCTACCAACAACATATTAAAATTTACAGGGTTTTTTTGAAAAATAAGAATTTTTTTCATTTTTTTTCTTGCAGACATAGGTTATTTGATAATATTTTTTGTAAAGTACGATTTTTCAGAAAAGTACTATACTAATTGATTAACAAACTTTTAAAGTTTAGAATTTAATAATTTACAATGTATATAGGTTAAAAAAGTTACGTATGTTCAGTCTAAAATTTCAAAATACTATTTTTTTTAATATGAATATAGTCCTGCTAACAATGAAATTAGGTCTTTATGAGTGCTTGTAAAACAAAATCACCATTTGCGTATAATTTATTATTTAATAATAAATAATATTTGATATAAAACTTAATAAAATAGGATAAAAAATATGCACAATTTTATAAAATTTTATCCTCGTATTATTATATTCTTTGTTTATTTGAATTTTTCTTAGATTGATTTTAATTTT
The DNA here is from genome assembly GCA_030848705.1 of Heracleum sosnowskyi. Classification (NCBI taxonomy): domain Eukaryota; kingdom Viridiplantae; phylum Streptophyta; class Magnoliopsida; order Apiales; family Apiaceae; genus Heracleum; species Heracleum sosnowskyi. The sequence continues at coordinate 4,382,069 of CM061243.1, read as the reverse complement.
TGAACATAGATTTCTAAATTTAAAATAGTTAGAAAAAAGTAATTAAATTGGAGTTAAAATAATGATGACATAATAATCATGATTAGAATTTAAATACTCACTTTACTAATTTGAGCTTTATCTTGTGTTTTAAAAACCAGATTTTGACGATTTTACACCCCACGTGAAGATAATTAAATTATCTTTAATTAAAAGATGGTTTAACAATTTTTATCTAACTGGAATTGTCCATAGAAGAGAAAAGAAAGTCACGAATTTTTTACATGGAGAATTCTATTCAATATAGAAAACTTATTTATATTTGGTTTAAATTATCAAAATACTCTTTTTAGAATTTAAATATAATCCTATTATAAATAAAATACACTTTTTTAATATTTGATCAAACGATTTTCATTTATCTAGTTAAGATCTAATAGTCATTATTAATTTGGTTGTCCAAAGACCATACGATCAAAATTTTGGATAAGATCCCTATTATGCTTATTATATATAAGTGTTCAATATAATAAGGATATCAAGTACATACTGATATAATATCAGTATCTTACTAACTGTTTTTACTTTTAATGTTTTGGTTTATTTATAGTGTATATAAAATTTTAAAATACATTATTACTTTAAAATTATTAAACAGAATAAAAATTATGTTATGATTATATAAAATTTTATTCTCATATTATTATATATTCTTTATCGATTTGAATTTGTTCTTAATTTATTTTAATACTTTATTGAAAGAAATATAAAATTTCTATATTTAAAAGAATTAGTGGAAAAATAAATAAATTGGTGCTACAATTATAAAAAAAATATTTATTAAAATTTAGATACTCACTTTACTATTTGGGTTCTATCCTGAGTTTTAGAAATTGAATTTTGACGATTTTACAACCCTTGTGAAACTCACGAAATTATATTTAATTTAATGATGGTTTAATAATTATTATCTAACTTGACCAGTTGACCTACCCATAAACCGAAAAGAAAAGGCGGTTAAGTATTATATTCAAAATTATTGTTTATGAATATGAAACCCTCAATATTTTAATAATATTTTGATATTATGCTTTTATGTTTGTTATATGTAAACTAATATAATTATAATTTGGATTAATCAAATTGTTATGTTCCTTCAGAAAAAAAATGTTTAAATTTATTCATGTACATGAGTTCTCACATGTATCATTGTTAGTATGATATACATGAACATTATATTGATAATTTTTAATATTGTAATCGATATGAATTGTTATCTGATATTTGGTTTAACACATGTGTTTCCAATCTTACTTTTTAGTATTAAATAATATGTACTAAAGGTTTCACATTATACTTTTAAACTACATTGATAACTTGTCTGATTTTAATATATTTTGAATATGCACTAAAGGTCTATTGAGATTGATAATTACTGTCATTTTCTTAGATATTTTTAATTATTATGTTTGTTTCAATAAGGATGGAATTTTGCTAAGATTTGAAATATTACAAACTATAAGATTTATAATATATAATATAAATTATATATTATCTTTTCTAATAATACTATATAAATATAAGTAATATTATATGTTTATATTGATTTTTGTCAATATAATATATATATATATATATATGGCAATTGGCAATGGTATCGGTCCAACAAAATAAAAAATCAAACTATATAAACAAACAAAATATGTAAATATTTTATTATAGTACCTACCCAAATGCAAATTTTATAGAATATATTTTATTTGATAATTTAAATAATTTTGCAGATATTAATTTCACAATTTTTATTATAATATTCTTTTTCTTAACAAATATATTCTAATGTCGTTGCGAAGGACGGCTTACTAACCTAGTTATTATCTAACTGGAACTATACATAAATTAAAGAGAAAAGATATTTAAGAATTTTTACATAGAAAAATTTTAAATTATCAAAATACACTTTTTAGTATTTAAATAAAATTCTATTATTAATCAGATACACTTTTTAATATTAGATCTAACAATTCTCATCTATCTATCTAATATCTAACTATAATAATTAATTTGGTCGTATAGTGGTCGTACACGGACCAGATCGATTTTATTTTTTTCTTAAATTGATTTTAATATTTTATTGAAATAAACATAGAATTTATAAATTTAAAAGAATTAGGGAAAAAATTAAATTGGTGCTACAATAATAAAAAAAATTATTAAAATTTAGATAATCACTTTACGGTTTGGGCTCTATCTTGAGTTTTAGACAACAGATTTTAATGATTTTACAGCCCACGCGAAGCTAACAAAATTATTTTTAATTTACTGCTGGTTTAATAATTATTATCTAACTGGAACTATCCATAAACTAAAGAGAAAAGATAATTACGAATTTTTACATAAAGATTTATATTCAATATAGAAAACCTATTTATAATTGGTTTAAATTATCAAAATACACATTTTATTATTTAAATACTATCCTATTATTAATAAAATACAATTTTTAATATTATATCTAACGGTCCTCATCTATTTGAATATTTATAGTTTTATAATCCAACGGATCGTATACTTTTGGTAGTACAGTGACCGACCAAAGTTTTGGATAAGATCTCCCTTACGCTTATTATATATAAGGAGTTAATGAGCCCGTTTGATAAACATTTATTTTCAGAAAAATTATAAATAAATATTATTTTTAGAAAAATAAATTTGGGCCGAACACACAACACAACAGGAACAGGTTCTATTACATTTCTCTCATTCTTCCTATACAAATTATTTATGTTACTTTCATAATTACTTGTTTGCTGTGGTGAAGAAAGTATGTAGTACCAGTTGTAGATGTTCGAAGTTGTATTTGCAGAACTAGTTTTAAGATGGCTAAAATTTAAAAAAAAATTGTCGAGAGTGGGATTTGAACCCACGCCCTTTCGGACCAGAACCTTAATCTGGCGCCTTGGACCAACTCGGCCATCTCGACTGTGTTGAATAGTATAATCTTTAATTCTTATAAAAAAATCAATTAGCTTATAAAATTGTTAAATGGTTTTCTTGTCCTTCATGTCAGGCTGGAGCAGAAATACTGGTCAATGATAATCATGTGAAGGAAATGCAACTTGAAACTCTAAACGGGTTGTGCAGGATAATTGACAGAATTGCTACCGGTAATGAATGAATGAGTGAAGATCCTTCAAAAGGGACTTCTCGATTCAGTTTACAATTGTTGATTTGCACGACAAGCCTCCTTACAAAAATACCCGATTTGATTCCCCGTAGTGAAGCAGCTACCAAGGTCAGCTTCTGTGTCGTGGTACTTATCATGATTTATTTTTTAAATCAAAACAAGCATTAAGTTGGTTTGTGAATAATTATCACGTAGCTTTATATGTACCAACCTCTGTTCGATTTGTTAACTTTATAAAATAAGAGCTCGATGTGTAAAATCGAAATAGGTAATGAAGTGAAAATAGTGTGATTATGTGTGTGCAATATCACATAACTTCATCTTCAATGGTCTTGCTTTCATACAATTATGTCTTTTGAACATTACAGTTCTAGTTTTAAAAACATCGAAAGAGATGTAGGCCCGTTGTAGATTTTTGGTGACGAAGAGGACATAAAAGGCCATTGCAATATAAGTTTACTTGATCCTCTTTTAGTTGTATTTTCACAAGAGGATATAAAAGGCCATTGCAATACAAATTTACTTGATCCTCTTTTAGTAGAATTTTCCTAGATAAAAAAAAATAAAAAAAATTGTCGAGAGTGAGATTTGAACCCACGCCCTTATGAACCTGGTCTTGAATCAGGTGCCTTTGACCACTCGGCCATCTCGACTTTATTGAGCAATATTTTTTTTAATTTCCTAATATTTAAATTATCTTATGAAATTGTTACATAGTTATTCTGTCCTTAATGTTTGGTTCATACATAATGGTCAATGGTATTTATGTGAAGGTGATCAAACTAGAAATACTAAACATGTTGTGAAGGAGAATTGACAGAATAGCTGCAGTGATGAATTAATGTTCCTCTTTGGGGATTTGAACCCACGTCCTTGCCGACATGGTCTTAAATCAGGCGCCTTGGACCAACTCGGCCATCTCGAGAAACCTTCTTATAATGTTATTGAAATTTGTTTTTTAGAGAAGGTTCGAGATCAGTTTATGTTACTTTCATAATTACTTGTTTGCTGTGGTGAAGAAAGTATGTAGTACCAGTTGTAGATGTTCGAAGTTGTATTTGCAGAACTAGTTTTAAGATGGCTAAAATTTTAAAAAAAAATTGTCGAGAGTGGGATTTGAACCCACGCCCTTTCGGACCAGAACCTTAATCTGGCGCCTTGGACCAACTCGGCCATCTCGACTGTGTTGAATAGTATAATCTTTAATTCTTATAAAAAAATCAATTAGCTTATAAAATTGTTAAATGGTTTTCTTGTCCTTCATGTCAGGCTGGAGCATAAATACTGGTCAATGATAATCATGTGAAGGAGATGCAACTTGAAACTCTAAACGGGTTGTGCAGGACAATTGACAGAATTGCTACCGGTAATGAATGAATGAGTGAAGATCCTTCAAAAAGGACTTCTCGCTTCAGTTTACAATTGTTGATTTGCACGACAAACCTCCTTACAAAAATACCCGATTTGATTCCCCACAGTGAAGAAGCTACCAAGGTCAGCTTCTGTGTCATGGTACTTATCATGATTTATTTTTTAAATCAAAACAAGCATTAAGTTGGTTTATGAATAGTTATCACATAGCTTTATATGTACCAACCTCTGTTCATTTTGTTAACTTTATAAAATAAGAGCTCGATGTGTAAAATCATAATAGGTAATGAAAGTGAAAATAGTGTGATTATGTGTGTGCAATATCGCATAACTTCATCTTCAATGGTCTTGCTTTCATACAATTATGTCTTTTGAACATTACAGTTCTAGTTTTAAAAACATCGAAAGAGATGTAGGCCCGTTGTAGATTTTTGGTGACGAAGAGGACATAAAAGGCCATTGCAATATAAGTTTACTTGATCCTCTTTTAGTTGTATTTTCACAAGAGGATATAAAAGGCCATTGCAATACAAATTTACTTGATCCTCTTTTAGTAGAATTTTCCTAGATAAAAAAAATAAAAAAAATTGTCGAGAGTGGGATTTGAACCCACGCCCTTACGGACCTGGTCTTGAATCAGGTGCCTTTGACCACTCGGCCATCTCGACTTTATTGAGCAATATTTTTTTTAATTTCCTAATATTTAAATTAGCTTATGAAATTGTTACATAGTTATTCTGTCCTTAATGTTTGGTTCATACATAATGGTCAATGGTATTTATGTGAAGGTGATCAAACTAGAAATACTAAACATGTTGTGAAGGAGAATTGACAGAATAGCTGCCGTGATGAATGAATTTTCCTCTTTGGGGATTTGAACCCACGCCCTTGCCGACCTGGTCTTAAATCAGGCGCCTTGGACCAACTCGGCCATCTCGAGAAACCTTCTTATAATGTTATTGAAATTTGTTTTTTAGAGAAGGTTCGAGATCAGTTTATGTTACTTTCATAATTACTTGTTTGCTGTGGTGAAGAAAGTATGTAGTACCAGTTGTAGATGTTCGAAGTTGTATTTGCAGAACTAGTTTTAAGATGGCTAAAATTTTAAAAAAAAATTGTCGAGAGTGGAATTTGAACCCACGCCCTTTCGGACCAGAACCTTAATCTGGCGCCTTGGACCAACTCGGCCATCTCGACTGTGTTGAATAGTATAATCTTTAATTCTTATAAAAAAATCAATTAGCTTATAAAATTGTTAAATGGTTTTATTGTCCTTCATGTCAGGCTGGAGCAAAATTAGTGGTCAATGATAATCATGTGAAGGAGATGCAACTTGAAACTCTAAACGGGTTGTGCAGGACAATTGACAGAATTGCTACCGGTAATGAATGAATGAGTGAAGATCCTTCAAAAGGGACTTCTCGCTTCAGTTTACAATTGTTGATTTGCACGACAAGCCTCCTTACAAAAATACCCGATTTGATTCCCCGCAGTGAAGAAGCTACCAAGGTCAGCTTCTGTGTCGTGGTACTTATCATGATTTATTTTTTAAATCAAAACAAGCATTAAGTTGGTTTGTGAATAATTATCACATAGCTTTATATGTACCTAACCTCTGTTCGTTTTGTTAACTTTATAAAATAAGAGCTCGATGTGTAAAATCGGAATAGGTAATGAAAGTGAAAATAATGTGATTATGTGTGTGCAATATCGCATAACTTCATCTTCAATGGTCTTGCTTTCATACAATTATGTCTTTTGAATATTACAGTTCTAGTTTTAAAAACATCGAAAGAGATGTAGGCCCGTTGTAGATTTTTGTTGATCAAGAGGATATAAAAGGCCATTGCAATATAAGTTTACTTGATCCTCTTTTAGTTGTATTTTCACAAGAAGATATAAAAGGCCATTGCAATACAAATTTACTTGATCCTCTTTTAGTAAAGTGTCTTGTCAATCTATGCTCTAGTCTATACCGAGAATCATCCCCACTATCAATCTCATTGCAGCTGTGTGTGTGAAAAATTCCACAACTAACAGAGGAGATTTATTATTATTATTATTATTAATTTTTTTACAAAAAATGGGACCAACATATGAAAGTAAACAGAGTAAAAGTAAAGTGCTGGACCATCGACTTTTCACTCCGCTGTGCTCTGAAGAAGAAGCTATTTTCTTTTTATCCATAAAGTCACAACTCACGAGAGAAGTAGAATGAATCAATGGGAGGAAATAATCAAAAATGTGATATATCGTACACAGAACATCTCCGTGTGGTTAGAATCTTATCGATATAGAATAAGAAGCTAGCATGAAGCCAAGAGGAAAATGTTCCTTGAGCCTACTATTGTACAAGGATAAAATGAAGGGAAATTGTTTTACCTTTATTTCATCAGTGACAACCAAATCCAATGTAATAAAACATAATTACTTGTTTTATAATGATTACGTGATTAAAATTCTATGATACAATGCTCAGAACAAATGCACAGCTTACAGGAAACAAGATTACATTCATGACAAACAAAACTCGATTTAAAAGGCTCTACGAATCAATGAATGACAAGAACAAAAAATTGTAAGCAAAACAGTGGAATAATCGTGTTTTTCCTTTCGCCCTAAATTCTAACTTTAAACAGAATCATCAATGGAACATGAATTTACTCGATCCAACTTTCTTGTTTTTCGACTGTAATCTCTGCTCGTATGATCTCCGACCTTCCGTCTTCATCATCTGAAGTAGGAAATCACTCCAAGTATCGATTGGTCCTGGTAAACACCAATGTACACAATCATTATACAATGTCACGTTTTCATGTGGCCAGTGACCATATTTACTAGGATGTCCATCTGGTCTTAACAACATTGCTGGTGTCAAATCCATTAACCTGAATCTCTTTCCTCTTCTCTTTGCTTCTTCATCAGCAACCTTGAATTCCTCTAGTTGTGTCATGTACAATTCTAAATTCATTCCTTCCAGGCTTGCCTCGTTGCTCCTGAACGGTTTTGTTCGTACACAGTCTCCACCATCGTTCCAATTCCCGTTTTCAAAATGCATTGGTGAATATGTCTTTAAATATGTCACACCCTTAAAATTCTTTAAACTGTTAATCGCGCTAAATGCAGTTCTGAACGCTTTTCTGTATCCGTAGGTCATTGGCAAATCCGTAATATTCTCCACCTGACAGAATCTGCAACCAACTATCTTACCCTTTTCATAGTAAAAACCAGGACGGCTAAACCAGTGACCAGCATTGATAATCACATAGTCGAAATCCTCAATCTGGGACGTCCATTTAGTATCAAATTCGTCAAGGTAAAGGTTGAAGAGGCCTGTCTTAGTTGGACCATTAGGGTCTGCTTCTTCGGACTTGACCAAGAAAGGTGTCCAATACATTGATACTGTAAAATTGTAGCTCATATATTTCCACCGGATAAAATTCTGATCCGATGTATATGAATTTTCCACCGGAAATTCCACCTGAAAAATGGAATAGATATTAGAGTCTTGACATATTTCACGAAAATTAATCTATCAAGATTCATCTAAAATGCATTTTCATGTATATAACCAAAACTCGAGTTAATTTCATTCTTGAAATATATTCCAAAATGACTAAAATTTGTTGTCAAGGGACATGATCCATTACAAATATGACAAAGACATGTATGGTCACACTAGTACATTGTTAACAACAAAATTGTGAAAAGAGACAGTTGTGTTTTTGGCATAAGGTAAGGAGCCAGATTTGCCAGGGCTTGGATTCCCTGTCCTTTGTCGTCAAGTTACTACAAAAGTATACATCTCTCCAGAGCTTTCTTTAATTCAATTATTAGTAGGAAAATCTGTAGTTCTTTTGGCCCAATATGGACATGTCAATTATAAACAATGTTACAATGGCATGGTCCCTTTAGTATAATATCTTATTAGATAATCTAAACGGACGACATGTAATTAGGAACATAACCGGGTTGAAATAACATGAACCGTAAGACATGTAATTAGGAACATAATCGGGTTGAAATAACATGAACCGTAAGATCCGTAGATGTGACAATTAAGCTAACCCACCATTAACAGCTTAGTATTATGGCATAAAAGCTACTAATAACAACTGGCAATTGCTTCTGCACAAGGGGTTGAAAAAGAAATCATAAGAAACCACAGGTAAGAAGACAGAAGTCACTGAAATAATGAAGGACCTATCATCAATTATTTTTAGTAATTTTCCTTTTTTTAAAATATGACCCAAGTTCCACCCCACTCATCCTGTGTACATATGAGTCCCCAACATTGCTCAGATTTGGCTCAACGGGACTCACTTTGGCTCAAACTTCAAAACATTGCTCAAATTGTAGTGCTGTAAAGTGGCTCAGATCTAAAACGTAAAGAATCGTGATTGTGAGATTAGTACCCCTACAATTTATCACACGTCCCTAAAGTTTACGAGACCTTAGTCAAAAATAAAATTTTAACAGCCTTACGTTGTTGCAAAACACATATTTTATATTCATATATACCAATTCGAAAATTTTAGGATCCTTAAGTGTTGCGGGTGCCAAGCGAGTCATATATTCATATATACCAATTCGAATATTTTAGGGAGAGCCTCGTTTTCAACTTTGGCCAACTCTTTACGCATCCAAGAATTCACGTGCATAGGTTCGTTTAGCACTGAAATATGTGTACTACCATTTCCCACATTCTTATAATAAATATTAAAAATCGTTACCAATGTCATTGTCCAAATTTACCTAATTTCCCCTTAAGTCTTCAATTACATGCCGACTTTGTCATCGGTGGACCGTGGACGGTTGTGTAACTGTCTAAGCGTAAGTGGTGTTAACCTAAAATAATCACATAAATTAGCGGAATCTCGGACACTGCACTTGGACTATACAGGGTCGAGCTCGGGTGAGAACAGAAAACATTAAGAATCATTAAGAATAATTATTTCGTAATACTAATAATTTTAAAAAATATATATGAAAATTTTCTCACGTATTCTCAGACTAAAATTGTTCGTATAATGAAAAGACGTACCCGTGATAACATGCAGATCAAGGATTGCATTTGATTTCTTCCGATAGAATCACCAACGAAAGCCAAAGATTTATCTCTAACAAGTTCAAGAAACTGATACGGATTAAATATCGGAAGCTCACAGCCATCGGGTTTCCACCTCCACTTCATGAAATCTAAATCAGGCCTCCCATATTTCACGCAATTTTGATGTTCATGAATAGCCCAACACGTCCTATTCGTGTAGTATGGCGCTTCAGGGTTCGGTACCCATTCTCCGGTAAATAAATCGCAATCTTCATGCTCGTTTATTTCGATTAAATTTACGTCCGAATGTTCGATAATTGTCACCGGAGGGGTGGAGGACTCCGGCAAGCTAGATTTGACAACGGTGGATTTCTGGAAAGGGTAGTAGAAAGGTATTATGGTGAAAACAAGTAGGGTTATTCCAAGAAAAGGGATGATTTTCGAGATTTTATTCGAGTGATTTGTATGAGGAGCATGGGACTTCATTGAATAAGTCTTGTTTTTCTTAGCTTGTGGAGCTAGGCATTTAGAGAGAGAGAGAGAGAGAAAGAGAGAGAGATGCGGAGATGAGAGAGATTTATATATGCATATAGATATGTAAGTAGAAAGAGACCTCGCACGTTAGAGTCTGTTAACATTCTAGTGCACAATAAGTATTTTTGTGGTTCATGTATCACACTTCACCGTCCCCAGATCTTGATTGTGTCATTCATGATTTTGCGAAATTGTCTAAAATACTACAAATTTTAATTATATGTGATTACAAATCTCAACCGAAATCAATTTTTGGGACATATGTAAATTTCAGAAATTTTTATAGCTCTATAAATAAGATAATCTCTGTTTCAAAAAATCTTCCCAAAAATATTCTAAAATGTTTTTGTGTTCATAATATTTGATAACTTTCTAATAATAATATGAGAATCCCACGTGTATAAATATGAATACACAATTCAAAAACGCATATCACCTCATTTGGGAAGAGTTTTAAAAATATATTTGAGATACCTAGCATTATCTTTCAAAATATTAAGTGAAATTTGTACGGTTGAAGTGAAAAAGACAACAAAATGTACATTTCTGTTGTGCACAATAATTTGTTTTCTGAAACACACGAGTCATCCGGTACAACAAACTATTGCGGATTTTTTGCTCATTGAAAAGTTTCATGTAATTTATTGTATATTGTTCAAAGCAAAGAAAAGTTTATGCATTTCACTGGAAAAAGCTTTGCAAAGTAGCTTTGGTCGGTAGGAAAAACCTCTCGGAAGTTTCGAGTTAAGTCCAACATCGATATAATAATGAATATTTGGCTTAGGATTGATTAATTAACTCTACTAACGCAATCTTTTCCCCTAAGGTTTATAGATCATAAACAAATAATTTGTGTGTCCTCACACAAACATTACACATAAACTTGTTGTGGATAGAGTAATGTTACGTATCCCAAAAGCGTTTTTAAATAAATTCCTGAATGAAGTAACATAGTTGACATCGCAGTTTTAGAGATTTTAATTGATGAAATTTATGTAAATGCGGGAGAGGGCGGGATCCATCATAATTAATTAAATTAAAATCAATCAAATTTTGACATGTGGTATTTGAGAACGAATTCGGAAAATCTAGCATTTTCCTATTAAAAATAGGAGAATAAGGAATAAGGATCATAAGGTTAACCTTAAGATAATTTTCTTAAATACTATTTATTTGAGATCCTTTACTTTCATGATATAAAAATCTATATATTCTTAAAGTGTAATGAGGAATTTACCCACTGGGTAAAAAAATTTACCCATGGATCCATTTTGTACTATTTTCTACTATATTTCACAAGATCCATGGATTATCCATTTTGTTGACCCATATACCAAATCATATTATCCTATTTTTGAATTTCAAATTACACATTTATGGTTACAATATCTTCCTTGATTTTCTCAATCTCTTCCTTCTTTTCTTTTTTTTGTACGTCCGTTTCTTTCTTCTGTTTCTTTTCAAGTTTTGCAGACCTAATCGTGATAGTGGCGACTATATCATCGGAGTTCTCATCGGAGTTCTATATCATCGGAGTTCTCATCGGAGTTCTAATCGTGATTGACGTGTTTATGGATTCTCATCGGAGTTCTATATTAGGTTCTCATTCTGATGTTTAAGTTATTATAATGTTGTCAATGATTTGATGATTTACGTCTCTGTATAGGTACAAAACGTCGTGTGCGTGGTCGGAATGTTGAAACAGTCCTTCAGAGAAGTAATTATGATGAAAATCAAGGTATGTTTGATTTTGTTATATTCGTCAATACAATACATATGTTTTCATGTTTGACATCCATGTTGTGATTCACACGAGAGGTTTTTCATGTTTGACATCCATATTTTGATTGAATCTGAAGGTGCAAATAGAAGAGTTCGTGGAAAAAATGTCAGTAATGTATTGTCAAGTGCTGATTCCACAAACAATAAAGAAAATTACTCTCCAAATGTTGCATCTGTTTCTACAAACTTGAGACGATTGCCACAAAGTATTCTACATGATCCTGCTATATTGTCATCAGGTCATGTAGGAAAAAATATCACTGGAAAAAATGGTATAATATCAAGTTTCTAATGTTATCGATTTCAGTTTTCTAATGTCCATATATTCTAACCTTCTCATTTCTTATATTTTCTACTTTTATGTGAATGTAGTAAGCAAATGTCGAGTTCGTGGCAAAAATGTTGATAACATTATGAGTAATGTATCAAAACAAGCCTACTCCAGACCTCCTTTGACAACAATAGACCAGAATTCTCAGTCACCGTTTGTTTCTCAGTCTTCAGGTCCTTCATCATTGGCAAGTGCACATTTCATTATTTCAGTGTTGTTCCGTTTCTGTCAAAAGTGATGCTAATCTGCATACTATTAATCAAGATGTCTCACACATTTTCAACAGGTTCATCTATATCAAGTAAATCTCATATGACACCTAGAACTACATTTCACAGTAGAATGGAAACCATTAATCTTTCAGGTTTTTTTTAGATTTATCAACTCTGATGTATTATATCTCTTAATTTTTCATACAATCCCCAAAATACTCACAAGATTCATTTTTTCCCAATTCTGATTAGGTGATATGCAAAGAAATCAAACAAACAACAATCATAAAAATACGTGTGAATCTGGCCAGAGTACTCTAACCTTTTCCATGCCTGCCTCTACATTAAAACCTATTAATAAACGTCGGCCAGATTACAAGAAACAACATCCACATGATGAAACAGAGCAGCATGTTGCGAAGAAACGTTGTGGTAAAATGTCACCGATTCCATTTTCAGTAGGTAAAGATGGTGTAAGGAGTAGTTTTGAAGTTGGCGAGACTTCTGGCCCAATAAATTTAATGAGCGACTTTAACAATGTCGAGGACACTTTTAGCAGTGAAAGTGATTCATTAGAACAAGGTATTTTTGATATTTGGTCACTCTCTATTATTTGGGCCTTTTTAGTTAATTTTATCTGAACACATATTACTTTGCATTTTTAACTTTTAAGAAAATTAAAAATCAGGTGATTATGAGGACCTGGACGATGAAGAGATTTTCTACACTCAACAAGATTCTTGGAATGGATACATGGATATTGGAGCTCCGGACAAGTTATGTGGGAAATGTGAGTCTGTAATGTGGAATGAAGAAAGGAACAACAAAGCTACACAGAAAAAAACTCCAACTTTCTCTCTTTGTTGTAACAATGGTCAGGTTGTTCTTGAAAAAGAAAAACAGCCTCCTGAACCTCTCGCAACTCTTCTTACCGGTGGCGTGCATTTTAAACATTTCAAGAAAAATATTAGAATATACAATTGTATGTTTGCGATGACCTCTTCTGGTGGTAAGATTGACCATAAAATAAACAGGGGTGGTGCTCCTTACTGTTTCAAGCTTCGTGGCACGAATTATCATAATATTGGAAGCTTATTACCACCTGAAGGTGACACTCCTAAATTCTGTCAACTCTACATTTATGACACAGAAGAAGAAATAAACAATAGAATCAATGCTGTTAATGGTTCAAGTGATGCTGTTGATCCAGAGATTGTTGAGTCTTTGTTGCGAATGTTGGATGAACATAACAGGTTGGTCCATGGATTTCGTATGGCTCGGGAAAGAGTAAAAGAAAATCCAATTGATGAGTTTAAATTGGTTCTTATATCTTCAAGCTCGGCGAGTGGTAGACCAAACCATGTTGGACCATCAAATGAGGTTGCTGGATTGATTGTGACGGATGATTATAGCAAGGGATGTAGAGATACTATTATACATTCAAGAGTGAATGGATTGGAGAGGATTTATGAAACTGATCCACGCTTTATGCAACTACAATATCCAATTCTTTTTCCTCAAGGAGATGTAGGATTTCACCGTGAAATTCCTTTAATTAAAACTCATAAGCAACCGACGAAAACATCAGAACATTGTGATGTTGATGATTCTGAAGAAAGAGGACCTCGCGAGAACATCACCATGAAGGAGTATTACAATTATAAACTAATGATACGTCCATCAGAAGGTATTAGCATCGCTACTAATTTGCAATACTTATTTATTTTTAGGTTTTTGTTTAAAATTATGTTTTAATAATTGTATACATATATGTGATAGGCTTGACTCCACATTTGGGTGGACGTTTGTGGCAGCAATACATTGTAGATGCATTTACTGCAATTGAGCAATATAGATTGGAGTGGATTAGAGAACATCAGACTACTATACGTGCTGATCTATATCATAATATTAGGGATGCAGTACAGAAGGGAGACAATAATCCATCAAAAGTTGGTAAAGCAATTATTCTGCCAGCCTCTTTCACCGGTTGCAAGCGTTACATGAACCAATATTTTAAGGATTCTTTGGCTATTTGTCGAACAATTGGCCATCCTTCTTTGTTCCTCACTATGACATGTAACACCAAATGGCCAGAAATTCAACGAATGCTCAAATACCTACCTGGTGTTGATGTTGCTGATGCTCCTGATGTCGTTTCAAGAGTATTTAAGTTAAAAGTTGACCAGCTTATCGAATTGGTAAAGAAAAAAAATTATTTTGGTCGCTGCATAGGAGGTAAGTGATGTTATGAGGTGTTGCTACACACATTTTTCTACATAATTACCTTATAATTAATTCTCATAGTTGTATCTTTTATTATCGTATCCGTTTTTGTGTAGTGATGCATGTCATTGAGTTTCAAAAACGAGGATTGCCTCATGCCCATATGCTTATATGGTTACATCCTGATGACAGGCCTAAGACATTTGAACAAATTGACTCTTTAGTATCTGCGGAAATTCCAGACTTAGACATTGATCCAGTTGGATATCATGCTGTTAATAATTACATGATCCACGGACCATGTGGTACTGATTGCGTGAAATCTCCATGTATGCTCAAAGGAAAATGTATTAAGCATTTTCCTAAGAGGTTAGTTTTCAATTTTTTTTTTGAAAATTATCAAATTAGATACAAATGTCTATGTTTTTAAAACATTGTTGTTTTATAAGGTACAACTCTCACACATTTTTCGATGAATGCGGTTTTCCAGTCTACAAAAGAAGGAGGACTGGATTATATGTTAAAAAGAAAGGCATTGATTTGGATAATCGTTATGTCGTCCCATACAATCGAGATCTTTTAGTTCGATTTCAATGTCACACGAATTTGGAGATATGCAATAGTTCGAGGTCCTTAAAATACCTATTCAAGTACTGTTTAAAAGGACATGATACAGCTACTATGTTACTAAAGAAAAAAACAAAGGGTCCGCATCTTTCTTCCTGCATTCCAGAAAATCCAGAAAAGCGTCCTATTGATGAGATCAAACATTATTTGGATGGTAGATATGTTTGTGCATCAGAAGCGGCTTGGAGGATATTTGGTTTTGACATTCATTCACGTTGGCCATCTGTCGATCGTTTGCCTATACATTTACCAAATGACAAACATGTGTCGTTCAAAACTGGAGCTGTTTTGCAGGAAGTGTGTGATAAAGCCAATTCCAAAAAAAGCAAGTTGGAAGCTTGGTTTGATGCGAATAGAACATTGCCTGATGCAAAGAACTGGACTTATTCTGAATTTCCAAGTAAGTTTACCTGGCATGCACGACCAGGCATGTGGAAAGAAAGGAAAAGAGGTGATGTTATTGGTAGACTTAGTGAGGTCCATTCTTCCAGTGGTGATCTATTATATCTACGAATGCTTTTGCTTCGAAAAAAAGGTGCTACATCATTCGAGGATCTAAAAAATGTAGATGGTCATGTTCATAAATCATTTAAGGAAGCATGTTCAGCGCTTGGTCTTCTTCAGAACGATAACCAATGGCATGAGGCTATTTCTGAAAATTCACACACATCCATATCTTATAAAATGGTAAAGGAAGTTGAGTAATTTCAATATATTGTTCTATCTTATAACTTTAGTTTAAAATAAAAGTAACAGTCTATTTTTTCAAATGGTCTTTACAGGAACCTTGATTGCATGGATTTGACAGTGAAGATTACTGAAGTTCACAGTTGAAGCTTTTTCTGAATAAATTCTTATCATATTAAACTTTGTTTATTTTCTGGATTTCTGGATTGTTCTCTATCTTATTGTTTTGGTTTTGATGTGGTTTTGAGTCCATATGAAACTACTTTAATTTTCAGACGCAAAACAGTTATCTTTGCGGTGGAGCATAAAATAAATAATTATGTTACTTTTTTATGCAGCGTTCTTTGCTAAAGTTACTACTTTTTATGTAAAATATATCTTCTACATTGATTCAAACAACTGAAATAGGTACTCTTAATCTATCTAAATTATTGACAATAAAACTGGTGCATAAAGTATAAACATGTAGACAAAACATTATGAAATTAGTTTCATAGGCCAATATCTTGACATGCAATTCTAATAATGTTGCCGGTCACAGCATAATCCTAAGATAAACATAACAGAGTAACATATCTACATGAAGCATGTGAATATATTATAACATAAAACGAATTCAGATATTACGCCTTAAATCATCCACTCGAGCAATCATGGTTGAGTTTTGATCCTCAATTTCACCAGCCTTGATTATCCAGTCGCTTATCCTTTTAATCCATTCCGCTTCAAACTTTTTAAAACCTGCCAACATTTCTTCCAAATGATCTTTGCACTGCTTCACGTGACCATTCAGAGAAGTTGAAGTATCTTCGAGAAATCTTCTTTCACTTCCTGCATAGTCTCTATCAATTTGCACATTTGTCATTGATGATTCACCAACTGCTGCATTTGGATTTCCTTTCAACACTTTGTTAAGGTCCCTGCGATTTATAAACATAAACTGTATATCAACAGAAAAAATGGTAAATAGGATAGCAAAACATTTCTGAATAACTATAATTAAAATTAGAAATATGTATGTGTACATGTATTTTTCCTCCAGTCCAATAGTGCGAGCAAATAATTCTGTTTGTCTATCTTCCATACTTTTGAAAAACAAACAGAAATCTTCATTTGCTATACGTATATCTTCATTTAACTCTGCAGATGAAATGTTGATGCTATTCAAGTCATTCACCACCAAATTCTTCATGTTAGAATACCTTCTCCTCTTTGCAGATGGTGAACTCATCTTTGTAAATACAGATATGATGTTAGTGATGATTGTTATTGTAATCTAAAAGACAGAAAATAGTATTTATAATAATGTTTAAAGAGTAATCCAATAGTCATCAGTTATAAAACTGCTATAACATGTACATGTAACTGCACATAAGTTACTTTTTAGTGGTAACTGCTCAATAGTTAATAATATTTGTAAGTAGTTTAAATTAATTCAACATGAATTTTTTTTTTAAAAACGTAATATATTTATAGAATATAAGATTAGATCTTATATTACAAAGTTTATTGTGTTTTTTTTTTCATAAATTGAGAAATTGTTAAATGATATCGGAAAGAGTTTGAGAGATTTTTCAACTATGCCATTTCCCGGTGAAGCTTATTTCAGAAATTCTGTTAATCGTCTCATTGAAGAAGAAACTGGATACAACAAAGAAGAAATATATTTTGACCAAACTAATTTTAAAGACGTAATATATTTATAGAACATAAGATCAAATATTAAATATTATATATTTAAAATTAGAATATAGATATTAAAGACGTGACTAATTTACGATATATCATTTGCTTCAATTTACTCATATGTTTAGCACTAATCTATTTAATTTTTTAAAGACCAGTTACAAATTTAAATAATTTTTAGAATTCTGTTACTACGTTTTCTACGTTCTCGCATATATAATAAAATAATACATATTTGCATTTTACGAAACATACATAGGTTTTTTTATATACGAAATTAATAACCAACATAATAACTCACCACAACTCCCTGTAAAACAAACATAGGTATTCTTTACGTGTGGATTTTTGATGGAAAACTTATAATTTAGACAACTTTGAAACAATATACACGTTAATTTCTCTTTTATTATTTTATTATATTATGGTTTTTTGTATAATTATTAACTCATCACGATCATAACTGAAAATCCTTTTGATTTAATATTATAGAAAAATATAAGTGTGTACATATGTCAAAATTTAATAACTTATGTACTCTCTTACTAATATATTTGAGATAAGTTTTTGAAAAGCATACACAAACGTTTGTCTTTGTAACGAAAGTCCATACCATTTTAATGAAAAAGTCGCATAATTGCTTCATCATTTAGACTATTTACTAAGAAAAAAATTATTATACAGTTGAAATCTTTTAAAATATCTCTTATTTTATTCATCTAACATGCCTCTTAAAATTTATCTTGAAAATAAATATAATTAATAGATCAGTCAATCATGATTGTACTATCTCCTACAAGCAACATATGTTACTACAATATATCATTAATATTCTGTCATTAAAGAAGGTGAACAGTCCAGCAACCGTGTGCATGCATTTGTTCAATATATACAAATGTATTATAACATTGATTACACATTATATAATTGTCCAAGATCTATCATATAGATACTCTATAAAACACTTTTTTACCTTGAGACCTTTCATTGCCTTCATCCTACAGTCCTCCCAAATCTTACTTAAGATGGACAATAACAACATACTCGATCTTAAATCTGATGCTCTAAGCTTGATTTTCAACTATTTGATATTCGACAGATGTGAGTTCTACATGTTTGGAAGATTACTAATTGCATGGGTGACTAAGAGAAGTGCTTATAGAATTAAGGATGTTCTTGAAAGGTTGGACTGGGATTCGCTGTACCACTTCCATCGTCATGATTTTGAAGTAACACGAGACCAGTTTCATGGATTCATAAGGTTCGCAGTACGATTTCATGTTGAGCAGGCGATGTTCTACAACTCTGTTCAGAAGCTTTTTTTAAATGTCAATGTTCACCATAATATATCAGTTTTACAAACTCTGTCAGGTAATCATTTGCCATCTCGATTTGCTTACTTTTTATTTAAGGCAATACACATACCATTTGGCCTAAATCAAGCAGCTGATGAGATGTTTCATTTCCTTAATATAAGTTCTGTTAGAAGTAAGGTTTTACAACAAATTGATTTGCTTCAAGATATGTATTTTTATCTGTTTGAGAGAGACTATCTCCTGCCCAGTAAAAAATTCTGTCCAAATGCAAGAAATCCAGAGCCATTCGACTTATCAGAAGGGAGTCCTATGTCTGAAGAACTATGGCTTTCTCTTTGTGAGAAAACTGTAGAAGAAAACTTTCGCGACGAGAGAAATCCATATGGAAAGATTCTGAACATGCAGCACATTTGGGGCTCTGAATGTCACCATTGCAGACTACAACTATTGGTTTATAAAATTCTCCTTAACTCCGTAAGCTAATAATCATGTTTTTATTCTCAATCTTTCAATTTGCTGATATGTAAGTCTTTGTTAAGAATTCTCGACAATGAACAAAATGTTTAATGTTTAAATGCATTTATATTTGCTGCCATACTACATTGTATAGCGAGATGGATTTATTTATAAATTGCTTAATAATATACATAGACTGGGTGGTGAAGGCAAAGAGCTTACTCTCAAAATTTACATTATGGTCCAAAAACCTTGGACCATAAAAAAAAAATTTAATGAGACAAAAAAAATACAAATCTGAGACAAGACTTTTAATGATTGAAGCATGAATTCTGAAAAAATTTCAACAAAGTCAACTTTATATTTTCTAAAAAATTTAAAAATAAATTTATTAATATAAGTAATATTATTCTTCATCGTAGTTTGGTCATAACACATAATTAAATTACTATAATATAGTTTGAATTAAATTTCAATAATAATTACAAAACTGAAAATAAAAATCCATTCATAGACATCATACTTAAACCATCCGTTCAACAGTAACACTTAAGATCCTAGACAGATTGAATATCAAATACTATTACATCGTCTTCTTCGATCAATGTAAAAACTAATTTCTGATTTACAATGAACTTATTGTCCCTAGCAAATTTGTTCCATCCAGCTGAAAACCTTGGACTTCCATTGTTAAATACTATTCTAACCATCCAAGTACCAACATCAGTTCTTAACATAACCTCTTCCCCACTTTGCCAGTCTCTGTTACGTGCTGAAACATGGCTAGGAATGTGCTGCAATACAAACAATTTATATTACATTACACAACTATCCAAGAAATTTGATCATCAATAAAAAAGAAAATGGATTAAATGTACGGTTTGAATTAAATTATACCACGCCATGAGATGAGTGATTCACATGTGATACTTTTAAAGCTACGCTGAATTCTAAAATCTCATCATTCATCACATCCTCATTGATTTCAACATTTTCAGCCAAGTTATCATGAGCAGCAACCTCGATGCCAACTGCAGCTGTTAACGATTTGTAATCGATAAATACCATTAGTGATGGAGTATATTCAACTATTTATATTTGAGCTTGGATTATATATCAGAAATCAAATTTTAAGATAAAGAAATATAACACCTGTTTCATCCTCTATGTTATCAATTACCATCAGCTGCATTTCTTCTGCTTGCCATTATAAATTATACATTAGTTTGGTTAGGATTCTAGAAAGGAAAATCGTAAAAATTTTATAAAATGTTAGATGAAAAATAATAATACCTGAAACCATATCACAGTCAAAATCCCAAAAGCAATTAGAAATTGCTTCACTTGATTCATATGTAGACCTACTAACATAATCTATTTCAAGACCATCTTCTTGATATATTCTTCCCTGCATCATTTTGCTCTTATCAATTGTAAAGATTATAGTCTCTTTTGGCCTCAATTTGAAGCGATCCATCATCAATTTAAGGTTTGTTACGTATCCACCAATATAGTTGTAACAAATGAACCAACTTTCTCCATTTACTTGAAATTTTCTCATATGGATTAGATTTCTGGCATAATATTCCTTAATTTGTTTTGGTACTACCTGATCAAAGTTAAGATATATAGTCGGTATACAAATATGAGAATATACAAGTGAAAATGAAACAAAAACTTAAGATTTAATATATACATTATATTAAAGAGTTGAACATTTTTACCAAAACACCTCCAATCAAACAGTCTTCAGTCATCACTTTGTAAAAGGATCTCCTCCATTCTTTATTTTCTGATTGTAACATTATATTTAATGTGTAAATATTACGTTATTAAGTATAAAATAATGTAAAATTATAAATAAATGAAAAAATAGAAGTGTTAATACCTTTATCTTCATCGAAACAGTCGATATGCAATTTAAATACACATGCCTTTAGTTTGTCAGGCATGGAACGATGTAATTTAGAAAGGACCAAAGTATCACCATCTTCCAAATTAGTGTCCACGGCAAACTCATACCATCCTGATCCAAACATACATCTGCCATATTTCCAGATAACCACAATCTCCCATGTTCTTTCAAGCAAACTAATAGTCAACTTATTCCCATCTTTCCAATTTTTGTAGAGGCTTTCGAACTCAGTATCTAATATCTATATTAGTCAACTTAAATTAAAAACAGCAAAACATTTCATCAAGTAAATATATTCAGTGTCAAAACATAAATAACTCAATACATACATACTTCTTACCAGAAATCTAGCATTCTGATCAATGTCCATCTTCCGTATTTTGATGTTGAAATACTTTCCAAATTCAGTATAGACATTAAATTTCCACAGTGCACAATATTTATGGTATTCCAATGTCAAGCAATCAATTATATATTGATCTGCTCTCCATTCTTCCATGTTTTCATTTCTGAAACAGAATTCAGCATCCAATTCTGGATAGCTTCTCTCAACTGCAGTTTCTCTAAATATTTTAACGACAAAAAAATCTTCACCATAATAATCAAACTGAACAAGATTGTAGATCTTTATTTCATAGAATCTCATGAACTTATTCAACCCATATATCACTTTTGAGTACTGATTAATTTTTGCTTTCCAAGGTACATTATCACAGCTTATTGTAACATTTGATGAAATTTTACTTCCAACCATATCAAAAAAGGACTTAGGAACCATCTGTCATAAAAAAGTTTTATATAAGTAATATGTCTTTAATTAAGAACATCAAACAAACATACAAAACCAAGAAAGAATATATTAATTAAAGTAGATACTTACAAAGGATCCAAAAGAGATCTTTCTATTGTTAGCGGAAAGGAAACTTGCCAGTATTGGTCTATTCCCTGATATAGTAAAACAAATTTATTAAACTAAGTACAATATGTTTACCAAAACATTATATAGAATTCACAACGTGAAACTATAGAAATTGAGTCAATGTACCTGTGTTCAAATTTTTACTTCTTCTTCTACTATTAAAATTCTGACCCTGTGAACATTGGAAGGATATATAATTTTTAATTTTGTAATCACAAACATAATATCATAACAATTACATCCATCCAATGCAACAATCTTATTCAATTAATTCGGATAATATAATCAAAGTTTTGAATAAATGATGTTTTGATGTTCTCCTGTCACTACTTATCAGCAAACATGCAATGCATAAAGAAGATTGAAAAAACCCATAACAAATCAATGACTTAAAACATATATTAGAGCAAGAGAACCAGAGTTGTTACACTATAAATTATACATCTACACAAAATAACAGTAATCAAAGTAAGGTTTCATGATAATACAAGAAACTTTTTGAATTGAAAGGAGATTAAACACATTGGAAAGGGATTTTAACTCCATCGGAACCGATCAATTGAGTTCTTCCCTGATATCGAAGATTGAAACCTTTAAGATTTGAAACTGTGACACCCTTCTTATAATATGATTTTTTTTTTCATTATGTCTGCACTTCATCAAACTGCACTGAGTTAGATATGTAACAATACACAAGCACTTCAACAGTTTGCACTATGTTCCTAAGTAAGCAGTCAATATAAGCACTGCACTAATGTAAAATCATATTATCGCCAATATAAATCCATTGATTCTATAATAACTTGCTAATGATATCCAAATCCATTAGCCATTCTATATAGATTTTCAGGGACTGAAACAAAATCCATTGATATATTACCCGATTCTATGTTTTTACTCAGTTAGTTTTATTTGATACCAGCTTGAATATAGATCATTTGAGTAGATTGTTATATCCTTAGGAGCATTGCAAACTTTAATTCATTGTACTCTTCTTTTGACAAGAACCATAAAGATCAAATAATATTGACCCAATCTATAACACCTTCTGCATGCAATACATACAACCAGGCAAGTAGTAATCTCTAATAACCTATTCGGAACATAGTTTAAGCAAGAAATTCAAAGTACAGTGTACATATTCTTGAAGAGGAACAACAAGAATCTAATATCATCTTCGATCATTGTAACTTTGCTCATTCAATCATCAATCAATACACAGTACCTAAAAACATAATGCTACAGAAACTGAAGAATCGTGTTGCTAACCTCCATTCGGGTGTTCTTGAAGTTGCAGCCGATTGAATTCGTCAAATTCCCAATTTGCAGATGATGCATACAGCTGAAGAAGATAGTGTTTGATACGGTTGCAATTGGGACTTAATTAGGAGTTAATTAGGACAGATACACCTGTCACCAAGTTCAATTAATTTTCAATTTAGATTGGAAAACCTTTTTACCAAATAAGTATATTTATATTTTTACCAATTTTTTAGTGTAGTTTATATCTTCCAAAATACTATTGCCGATAAAAGAAATTTAAAAATATTAATAAAATTTATGAAGTTATGTTACAATATGAAATTTTTTTAATTAATATTTACAAGTAAATCACATTTTACCAAAACAATTCTTAAAAATTTAAATAAATATTTCAAATACAAGTTAATTTTATTAAGTTTGTACTAAAAAGACATATGTGTTGACAATTATCATGAAAATAATAATTTAAATATTGTTAACTCTATTGCTATGAGTGCAATATTTTATGTGCGCGTACCTTTTATACGTATATCCGTGTAGACAATTTATGAAAATATCGACAAACTCATTGTCTTAAACAGTAAAATTTATAAACTCAATTCTTAACATGTATAAATAAAATCCTTTTTCTAACATTTTTTGTTTAAATTAATTATGAAAAAATTAGAAAAATCTTAGAGCGCGCGTAGCGCGGGCAAAAACTCCCTAGTATACTAAAAATATGATAAATAAATATTTGATAATAAATAACTTAATTTATTATTCACATATATTTTTAATGTATCTTAGAAAAAATATACTATGATTAACCTTTGCCTTTATACTATATACAGTCAATTTAGTTTTAGTTTAGGATTGGAAAATTCCAAGGTCCTTACTTGATTTCGACTAAATACAAAATATTGACCTAACAAAAATGTTGTAAAATTAATCTCTTACAACGCATTCTTAAAATAAAACTGTTGTCTAACAAAACAAAGCACAATAGCTAAATACATGTGAAGTGTTGTTCAAAAGCCTTGTTACTACACACTTAGAGATAAAAGCCGTTGAGTAAATGCAGATACTGAGGAGAAAACCATTGTAGATAAGACTTAAACCATTGTGCAAAAGAAATATAAACAAGGCTTTATTAAGAAGCAAACCGTTGTTGTTTCTAGCTGTTATACAACACTTTAGATTTACCAGAATGTTGTGATAATCAACTTATACAACGGACTGTATGATAATAAACTGTTGTTGTTTCTGGCTATTATACAACACTTTGTTAATGGGTGACTGTCGTTTCAGTTATTTTGCACAACATTTTTTAACCGTTGTCTGAGGTCCATCTGACGGCATCTCCATAGTCATCGATTTTCAGGGGTAATAGACAACGGTCCTGGTTGAGTCGTCTGATTCAGTTTTTCTTGTAGTGTTCCAAGTGAACAAATTTTGATATTCAATTTCTTTACTCTAATATCACTCAGATAGATACTACTCCCTCCGTCCCATTTTGTTTGCACCACTTTCTTTTTGGATGTTTAGAAAAAATGAATCTTTTTTTATAATATTTATTTAAGATTATCTCAACCACACATTCATATATTATACTTATTTGTCACCCACTATCTCATTTTTGTGATTGAGATTAAAATTAACGTTGATACATTAAAATGCGTGCAATGTTGATTGGCTCGTAAATTATGGAACGGAGGGAGTAGAAAGGTAAATTAACTAGTAATATAAATATTTTACTTTAAATGTCATATACCTATATGTATTAAATAGGGATGTTTTGTTTGCAAGCCAGAGGTTGGTGTAACATCGAAATCTTAGTAGATAACTGGCAACCTGTAATGATGCTTATATCACTGATTAGTGATGTGCTTACTTTATTTGATTAATAATGTATAGAGGAAAGTGGTTACAGAATCTTAATAACAAATTATTTTAAATAATAGACATTAGTCCTACTCTTACCGACAAAGAACCCCCTTCTGATTATTTTAATTTTTCCTGTGGTTTCACAATTAGTATAATAAAAAATTAATATGTTTCTGTGTAATAAAATAAGGTTATTTTCTAAAAATAAGATGAAGCACATGCTTGATCACATGCAAAATCAATTATAATATTCGTCTTATATTGTGTTTGTTTGGGGTATCACAAAAAAATCGACTTGTAACTTAAAATGAGTAAGTGTCATATAAGTGATGATTTGATGAATTCTTGTAAGTTATACAGGTGTTTGTATAAATTTACTTAGAAGTTAGTAAAGAATTTGCTAAATTAAATTTGAAAAAAGAATTATTAAATACAATGATTTCAACACTTGCATTTTAAATTAAAAAAACATTTAAAACACAAATGTAAAAATATAAAGGATTAAAAAACAAAGAAATAAAGTAATAAGTCAATAAGTTCAGAAAAATATACCACATAATTAACATTCAATTTATCAACATATAAGTTATAAATTAAGTTCATAAGTTAGGTCGACAAACACACTCTAAACTCTTATTAACTTATAAACTCTTATTTTAACTTATAATGTATAAGTTGGTGGTATCAAACAGGTCCATTATCTGTTTTGGATCAGATCGGGCAGTCCACTTGTACTTGGGGGGCCATGTAACTTTTTAGGGCCATGGCAAAATCTTGATAATCATCATATATTTAAAGACCAATAATAGGCATATCTAGACACAATATCATAATTAATAAAAAAAATCAATAATAATTTTTTTAAGCAAAAAAAATCAAAAATGATAATAATTTCTTTAAATGTACATCTTCTTTTCTCCTCAGGCAAAAAAAAAAAAAAAGAATCTCGGGTTCGGGTTGGGCCAGGCAAGCATCATGAAATGTAGCACACAATCATCTACTCAAGTCTAGTTTTCTTTGGGCCATCATCAGGCCCATGTACATATTTCCTCTGGTATATTATATCTGATCCAAGCAGCATGAAATGTGCTACATTCAAGAGGCAAAAAAATAAATAAATTAGCCTCACTTTTCTTTTAGTTTTTTTTTTTCCTATTAAAATTTAAAAGTTTATAATCAAATGGATGTTCCCACCTAGGACAGTCTTTAAGATGGCACACATCACTATGCAAATTTGATCAGTTTGTTCAACTATAATTTGACCGATGATATTTCATTTGTAAGAGTTTGAAAGTTTGGAAATTACAAACGTTATAGTCTTTTGTACTTGTCATCTTCGAGGTTTTGAATAAAGATTGTTCAAAATTTTGTGGAAGGTTTTTCGGTGGTAATTATTAGAGAGACGAGAGTACTATCTGACACTTCGCTCGATTATTGTCATGTTCAGCTTTTCTTTAATATTGTTATATTCCGTATGTACGGTGATTTAATATTTATGAAAAATCATTTTATTAACGGAATTCATATTTTAACGACAAATCAATGCCAATGTAAACAAATCAAAGTTTTTAGTTATGCAAAAGATTTGTTTAGAATTTAGGCCAGTTGACTATCCCCAACAATGACCTATGCACAACACTAATCTATGTAATGGCCATTAGAATTAGATTTCTGTTTGTCAACTAGTAATCTGTGATGATACAAATAGTTAATGTCAATGGTGGGATTTATGTTTGTCAACATAATTAATGTACTTTTAACTAATACTAATGACTTCAGCTGATGTGTAACACATGAAGATTATATAAAATCTAGTGGGAGGTGAGCAGGTTGACAATCCACTAATCTAGTGCTATCTTATAGTTCTTGTTGTTCACCAAAGAGCACTTCTTACACACACAAACACACACTAAACTAGCCTTTCATTTTGAGTTCATCTGAACTCACATTGTTTGTTCAAAGGTAGCAGGGCATTATTTGGTTTGAGTTTATTCATTTACTTGTGAATGCATGGCTAATTGATTTGCTGTTTTTTGATTAAGGTGCAACTGATAGACTGGTTTAGTAGAGGGATGGGACTGGACAATCTCATTGGAAGCCTGAAGAGAAGAGTAATGAAGGGCCTGAAGAAGAACAAGACTGCAGGAGTTTCGGAATATGACAAGATCGAAAAGAGTGACAGCATGCGAGTTGAAATTAAGAGCAGGAAAGCTCGAAAGCTCATTCAGAACACTCTTAAAGTTGCTGATTCTCCCCCCTCTAGTAACACATATTAGTCGCTGTTTGTCTTGGATCATCACTACAGTCTAAGACAACGGTGAGATTTTCCAAGTTAGTGTACAATATTTGAAACCACTATTAGTTAAATTTCAATGTTCCAACAGTTGTATTTGATGATCAGACATGAATAGATGAATTTCATTCCTATTAACCGATTTGAGAATAAAGGCTCCGTTCCCCTTGCTCATAATTTATTCATAATCCTCGTCGTACGCTCTTTCACCTCTAGTTTTGTAAATGACTTGTCATTCCGTTTTTACCTCATTCCAGTTAAACGGAGATTAGGGTATAGTGTGAAGAGTCTTCTGAAACAAAATTTAGCAATTTTTTTATTATGGTTTAGATCAAAAAAACAAAATCCCTGTTTAGAGTCAGCATGACAAAGAATCAGAATTCAAAAGAGAACACAGAAAAATACAACACTAAAAAAAGGAAAAGAATAGAAAATAGAATATTTTCATTTCTCTCTAAATCACTCCAAAAGTGGAAAAAAGGTTTTTGAGATAAATTTATAAAGATTTTCTTCCCAAATCTTCAGAAATCAATTCTTTTCTCTCCTAAAAAATCTTTCGGGAACAAGCTAAAGAAAATAAATTCACCACTTTCTTTTCTTTTCTTTTCAGAAAAAATTTCTGGAACACAGTGTAAGGACATGTTGGAAGAAGATATCAGAAATGAAAGGCTGGTAGCAAAAACAAAAGTTGGCAAAAAATTATGAAGGCTCAGAAGCAACCAGGTTATTTTCTGAATGTGTTCAGAATTGGCAGCGGACCCAATCCAACTGCAGTTTGATGCTGAAATCGTCATAGCTTTGCACCAGCCGGGAATCGAACCCGGGTCTGTACCGTGGCAGGGTACTATTCTACCACTAGACCACTGGTGCTTGATGAATTAAAATAAAGCCAAAATTTGAACTTCATCTTCCTTATTAATCTTATTATGTCGTAAAATAGGAGAATTTGATTGACTAAACATTTCCTGCCTACAAATATGGCTGTTAATTATGTTGAATGCAGAAGATTTGCATGAAGTGCTCATGCTGCTACTGTGACTATAGACGTAAAGTAACGAGTTTATCATAATATTATCAGCCAAGTTTATCATTTCAGAATAAAGTTGGGAGGACTGGAAATGGAAATCTGCACTACTAGTTTGCGAAAAAAATCATGATTCCCAGTTTCTCTTGCAGTCTGTTCCTTAGAGTTACAGATCATCAAATTCACCGATTTGAGAACGAAGGCTCCATTCCTTTTTAACTCATTTCCTTCACAATCCTCGTCATAGAATAATTTCGCTCTTGCACCTTTAGTTTTGTAAATGACTAACCATTCCGTTTTTGCCTCATACCAGTCAAGCGGAGCAATAGGGTATAGTATGAAGAGTCTTCAGAAACAAAATCTAGCAATCTTGTATTATGGTTTAGATCAATAGACCACAAATCCTGTTTACAAAGGAAAATAAAATATTCAATCTCAATGATTGTTGATGATTTAGTCTCCACTCTAGTCACTGTTAAGTAATGGCAAATATCGAACACATAAATTTGGAAAACTTGAGCAAAATAGAAAAGCCAGAGTAGTTAACAACTACTGTAATAGATATGATGGTAATGCATTTGAAGATCCTTACTGTGAATACATTTCAACACATCTAAAGTGGCAGAGATGAAGTCCGATGAGTAGATTCAGGTTCCCGACAACAGCATTGGCTAGAAACAGGTGCCATCGAGACACAAAGATATAGAAGTTAATAAACAACATAAAACAGAGTCAGCACGACAAAGTTTTCTGAATGTTTCAGAATTGGCAGCGGACTACCTTTTTATTCATAGTAAATAGATTAATTATTACCAAATAGCTATACTGATTTTTATAAAAATTAACAAAAAAATTATGAAAGCTCAGAAGCAACCATGTTAATTTTCTGAATGTTTCAGAATTGGCAGCGGACCCAATCCAACTGCAATTTGATGCTTAAATCGTCATAGCTTTGCACCAGCCGGGAATCGAACCCGGGTCTGTACCGTGGCAGGGTACTATTCTACCACTAGACCACTGGTGCTTGTTGATAATCTAGTGCCAACTAATTTTATATCTTTCTTTATTATTATTTCGTAAAGTAGGGGCAAAATTAATCTTTAAAATAGTTTTTCACAAAGGGAAAAAAAGAAGGTTTAGTCAGATAATAATTAGTAAATTAATATAAAGACTGGATGGATGTATTATAGTTGGGTTGGAATGGATCACGTTTCGCTATGATGTATATAGGGACTCGAATTAGGTTTGTTGTGTACTTAAATTTTTCATCGAACATGTCTAGTAAAACCTTGATAAATGCACAACTCACGATGAATCAATTTTTAGCGATAATATATATTTAATCTCGATAAATTAATAAAATTTGCTAGTACCGGATTATTAACTTTCAGAGGCTTTCTGTGCACACAAGCATACTAATTGAAGTTACTATGGGAGATGCTAGCTGCACGAGTTGTGAGTTACCTGTTGACATGATTACTTGGAATCCTATTAAGACTTCTAATAATTACTACCAATTATTTTAAATAATTAATAATGAAAAGCTGGTAGCAAAAACAATAGTTGGCAAAAAAAAGGAACGAAAGCTCAGAAGCAACCATGTTATTTTCTGAATGTGTTCAGAATTGGCAGCGGACCCAATCCAACTGCAATTTGATGCTAATATCGTCATAGCTTTGCACCAGCCGGGAATCGAACCCGGGTCTGTACCGTGGCAGGGTACTATTCTACCACTAGACCACTGGTGCTTAATGAAGCAAATGTGTGCCAAAATTATATTTAACGTCAGATGAATCTTCAAAATAGTTTAGTCAGATTATTAGTAAATAATCAAAACAAATAAAAGACATTTTTTTTTGGACCCTAAGAACTATTTTTTGGCTTGCCCTAGTTTTTTCGATATCGAGAATTTGATTGACTAAAACATTTCCTGCAACAAATAGGGCTGTTAATTATGATGAATGCAGATGATTTGTTGTGTTATGATACTTTCTAAAGAACAATATATGAACAATGCATACAACTACTTAAATTGAACCTGTCAACAAAAAAGAAACCACTTTCATGTGAGAGTGATTCCTGTTGTAGAGAGTATCCGATTGAAAAAAATGGAAAACTAAGGGAGGGAAGACACCAACAGAGATGCCATCATGTTATCCGAATTCCGAAAACTTGAATTCACTGCCAATGTGAAACGAAACCACAGAGAAACAACTAGCAAAAGAAAAAGAGCAGATGAACATACTTCAAATGCAATATCCCTGGGAGACATTGCCAATGAAATTAAATAAACACCGAGAGCCCAATAACATCGCCAAAAATAACTAGAGTTCACGTGATAGTGATATGACGATGTCAATAATGCTGCTACTGTAAATTTAGACATGGTAAAGTAGCGAATTTTTTAGAAATACAAAAAGAAAAGAAGCAACCATTGGTATTATAAGCAGAAATAATGATTTCCATAGTAAAATTAGAGTGTAGCCATTAGTATTAGTGCTGGAAAAGCACTTGCAACCGTGACCAGCTCATCTTTGGAAAGTTGGAATCTATACTAAAAGTTTAGTGATTCCATGCCACTTCATAATTTTTGCCCACCCATTGTCAGGGAAGCCAGTAATCAATCAAAATATTTTGGGCATCTCTATATCACTACAAAGTTGCATAGTCGGGACATTTGGTGTCTGTCAAAAAGCATCCCCAAGACAAAAAAGTATACCCTTCACTTCAGCTTAGTGTTTGATAACCTAAGGGTCCTTGCATTCCATCCCGCCGAGTGTCATTCTTGCCTATAAAAGAAGGCATCCAAGGAAAGAGCTTTCCAATTTCCTTGCTTATCGTATTACGAGTCAGTTGCTTGTCATTTATCCCAAACTTGGCTCTTTCAATTGCTGCCATTATATCTTCCCTTGCCACACATTCACTACCTGTGGATATAAGAAGACAAGCAACACCAAGAAAATATGACTAAAAAAACTCTTTCAATTCAATTAAGTATTTAAGTGGAATTTGGAAACAGTTAGCTACATTGATTACACAATTACATTTGAAAGTTAAAACATATTTATGACAATAGGACATGATAGGAACTAACAAGCAATAAAGAGTACTCCTGGTGGGTCCATTTTGTAGAAACGACAAAAGCAATCAGACGAAGTTTAATAAGATATTAACTCTACTTATCAAGAGAATCCACTATTATAGTAAACATTTTATAAAGGTGACAAATACTGATATCTCTACAAACATGGTTTTTATTTCCAAGGGTGTGTACAGATTTAAATGCATACACTGATAGATCTTGTAAGAATGAGACATATACATGCGCATTTCTCCCTTAAAATTAATCTTACCTCGGCGAGCAGCTAAAAGAGCAGCTTCATTGACAATGTTTGCTAAATCAGCACCTACAAATCCCTGGGTAACTGATGCTACTAGATCGCAGATAAGGCCAGCATCTTCCTCCAGAGGAATTCCTCTCAGATGCACAGCCAAAATCTTGCGCCTTCCATCTTCATCTGGTTCCCCTACTAAAACTTTCCTTGAGAAACGTCCAGGACGACAAAGAGCGGGATCTAACGCTTCTGGCCTATTAGTTGCTGCTATGACAATCACATTTACTTCTGAATCAAAGCCATCCATTTCCGTCAGCAGCTGTAAAGAAAAAAAAAAGAAGATAAAAAGTCAGTTGAAACTACTACATAATTAACAGTTTTTTCAAATAATTAGTAAAAGAAATATCACACCATCTTTTATACAAGTATCATTTTGCACATGAATGTTGTATTAAAGTTTTGTTCCATCTGCCTTCTAAAAGGGAAAGTTTTTAGTTGAAAGAACATGAATGTATTACATAAAAGGAAGATTTGACAATTCGTAATACGATTCCCTTTCAACAATAATTTACAGCACGTATATCAATGACATATATTCATAACACCGCAACATATATATATCCACCAACACCATCATTCTCACCTTCATCAACTACTAGCAGCGAAATGAACCACGGAGATAAGTTTAGAGATAGGGGAGGGGAGGGGGGAGTAGAAAAAGAATTGGTAACAGAGAAGGATGAAGGCAAGGATATTATGGTTTTCCTTCTCTCCGTAGTTGGCTGTTATGGAAGAGCTGGTGCTGCTGAAGACCGTAACAGTATCCCCAGAGAAAATAGAGATGGGCAGATGACAGAGTGCGGTTGAATGGTCACGTCAAAAGATCAATGGTAGTCCTCTTTTATCCACCTAAAAACTAGGTTTGCAGTATTCTACAGTCTAAACCTTAGAGACCGAAGGGCAGCCTAAAATGGAAGAGATGTGATGGTTGAACAAAATTGATGGTTGGAACAGATTTGCAGAAAGAAAAAACTGAACCTAATTATGGATCAAGTGCATGTGAAGAGGGAGCAGGCACCCGCAAACCCCACGCCGTGACACGTGTTTAGTTTTTCACGAGTTTAACATAGAATGTCTTTACTTTAACAAGTTTAATATATAATGATACCAGAAAAACAGTCATGTTGAACTTTTCCGAAATTAACACAGAAATTGTGATGTGCAATTACTTGGTTCAAAGTTTGGTCCCTTTCATCATTGAAGCTTCTTCCACGCCTGCCCCCAACAGCATCAAGCTCATCAATAAAAATGATTGAAGGTGAACTCTTCCTTGCAACACTGAAAAGGTCTCTGATACGAGCTGCTCCTCTTCCAACAAACATTTCGACGAATTCACTGGCAGACACAGTAAAAAATGGTACTCCAGCTTCTCCTGCCACAGCACGAGCTAGTAATGTTTTCCCAGTTCCTGGGGGACCCACGAGAAGCACTCCTCTTGGTAATTTTGCTCCTAGTCTGGTGTAGTCAATAGAACCTTGCAAACACAAAACTATCTACAAAAAGAAAATGCATGAGCACCTTCTCAAGAGAAATTAAAAAGCAACTACATAGCTTGCAAGTAGCGAAAAAGATACAAGTGCACAAAAATCATTAAAATATAACCAGTAGGCTAAACTCAAGATCACCACGTTAATCTTTTGACAGGTAGCAGTAAGTATCAATCAGTTCACCGACCACAATATTCCTTATTCAAACTTAAAATATTAGTGCATTCCCACTAAGATTTCAGAAAAAAGTATCCCACATGATTAGAAATTCTATACTCCCTCCGTCCCACTTGATTCTTAACATTTGGGATGGACACTGAGTTTAAGAAGAGTGAAAAAAGGGAAGAAAATGGGTGTAAAGTGTTGAGATCAACTAAAATTAGTAATGAAAAACATACTATTTTTAGGAAATGTTAAGAAATGAATGGGACATCCCAAAAAGGAAAGTGTTAAGAAATGAATGGGACTAAGATGTTATTCAATAAGATTAAATAAGATTAAGTCTAATTAAATTCCAAAAATATTTGAAGTTCGTTGACAGAATTGTATTTCTAAGTTCAACAAGAACATATTTTATCTATAAGTTCCATAAGAGGTCAATGCTTTTTCATGCACTAACAATGTCATGAGTTGTAATTTTTCTTCAAAAATTATCAGTACTCGGAATTCCATAATAGTCAAGTAGTTAAATAGATACGAATTTAAATGGCATATGCATACTATGTCGCACTTTTTCTTTTTAGATATAAAGTTGCAGTACATCAACCAACTACAGGAGTGGGGTTAGGATGTGTCAAGGATCTACATATATATAATTACATATATGCTTGTTCTCTTGTTCATTTTGTGCTTTTTAGGGCATGAGAAAATATTAAGTGTAGGAAAGGATGATTATTTTTTGATAGAGATTATACAATCTACAACTATTTTAAACAAGGTGAAATAAATAAGTAATAGGGGATCATAGTCTTAAAAGTTAAAATAAAAACCCCATAACATATCATCTTAGAGTAGTGTAGATATGGAAGTTCTTACCTCCATAAGTTCTACTTTTGCAGCATCAACTCCCTCCACATCCTCAAAGCTAACCACTTGATTGCTCGGTCGTTTTTTCTTTGCTGGGCTATTACTGGCAGAGAGCTGACGATAAAGAATCCACATCAAAGGCATCAGCGGAATCCAAAGAGTTAAAATGGTGAGTAAAATACTCCGTACTGATGCAAGAACTGATTGAGGAGCTGACGCGTACGCAGTTCCACTTTCTCTCATTAAACTAAGAAGATAGGTCTCGTCATGATCTATCTTCCTAGTTGAGTACTCCCACTGTGGAGCAGCAGGTTTCGCCTTCGTCAATTTTTTCAACGAACTTGGCTGTTTACTCATTCTATTCCTCACAGCATCACTTCCCTCAACCCCATTATCACCTTTACTATCCTCCGCATTCATTGATCCCGATTCACCTTCAACTCGCTCACTATTCTCAACACTCACGTCAGTATTGTAGTATATCCGACGTGATCCCTCCTCAAACAAAACCTTCATAACCGACCCACTCTGCAAGCTCGTAATCAACTCCGAATACGGAACCACTTTCGGTGAAGGAACCGCTGTCAACTTCAAAAACAAAAAACACAATCCCAAAACAACAGTAACCGCAGCAGAAAGTGTCACTCTTTTCAAATTCTTCCGCACGAACGTACTAACTCTATCTAACAAACACTTAACCGACCCCATTCTCAATCTCCTCGACAACAACCTCAATCTTGGGCGCAATCTTAACGAAAATTTCCTCCGTAAACCACCATTAACTCTATTTCCTAAATGGGCTTTCACATTCCCCCTCTCATTCAACACCGACTTAATTCTAGTACTCAACACCAATCTTTCCCTAGTTTTCGAACAATTATACAATCCCAATATAGGAAAAGAACCAATATTACAGCAAGAATTCGAAAATGAACAAGAAACACCTCTTTTTTTACCCCAAGATTCAATTTTTACACCTCTATTTTTACCCAAAGATTCAATTTTTACACTACCAACTTTAGATTTTCGTTGAGAAATCAAAAACCCATCATTAGAAACAATGGGTAAACATGCCATTCTTTACTTTTTCATAAACTAACATGAAAAGTTTGAGTAAACTAAACAAAAGCAAGAACTTACTAGAACATATAGATACAGAGAGATGTAAGTATATTTAAGTTAGTACCTGGTGTTTAATCAGCTAATGGGAGGCTTGAGGAGATGATATTTGTGATGTCTGAAGGAAAAGATAAGAAGACCTCATGTGTGATTTTGCAGAAATCTAGTATGGGTTTGGAATTATTTATTGGGCCAACTATAGCCCATTATAATATTCAAATGATGATTAGTTGGGTTCTAAGCCCAAAAATATGTTCATATTATAGGGCTTTTGTTACTTTTGTGCTTCACCAAAAGTGAATTTTGGATATCCAATGATGCGCTAAATAATGTGTTATCTACTTATATATATATATTAAAGCCCGTTTAGGGGCAATTTGAGCCAAGAAAATGGTTGTGAAATGACAAGTTTGCCCTTATTTGTTGAAAAATTACAAACTTGTTATCCCTCTATCATTTATGTAAAAATAAAAGATTTTTGTTGCTATTAGGAATCAAACCTCCGACCTCCTACTGAAAAACTCATGTTATAACCATTGTTCTACACTTACTTATTGGTTTAACTTAAAAATCTTATTAGATAAGCCACATCACCTCTTTTTGTCCTATTTTTTTGTTTAAGTAAAATGTTGGGTTATATTATTTATATAACTTGATTTTTTTAGTTCCAAAATCTTAATGTATAATTAAATTTTATCTACTTTGTATATATTAAAAGCCAACCAATGACAAAAAAAAGTAAGAAAATGACAATAAATTTATTATTATACTCTTATATTTTTAAAAATTACAGAATTATCAACCCTTTATTATTTAAGCTAAAGTAGATTAGATTTGTGTGAACATTGATAATCGTATTCCAAACTTTCTCATATAATTTTATCTAATACCCAAGTACGTAACATTGAGTTTGAGTTTATTATAAAAATATTATTATATAAACCACATTATCATGATATATATATATATATATAGATTAATTTTTGAGCACATAGCATGTTGTTTTATATTATTTATAAAAACATGTTTATTCAATTTTTTTAATTTTACATTCTCAGTAAATTAAATGTTAGTTCATATTATTATATAGCTCCATTTTTCAAATTTTCGTTATTCTACATATAATTATGTATTCAATTATATTTATAAATTCTTATTTCACTTGTATTTTTAAATTATATATTATTTATACTGTAAATTTTTATATGATTTATACTTTATATAGGTTATTTGGGTATTTATACACAAATATAATATAATTTAGAATATATTTAAAATTAGTATCGTAAAAAGTGTGAATTAGAGTTAGGGATGTTTATGGGTTGTATTTGCCGAGTTGAAAGCATTTTTGCAATCCGGCCCAATTAAATCGGTTTGAAAAAATTTCATCCCATCACACAAAATATTAATTTGTGACCCAACTCTTAATCGTACATCGATTTGGGTCAGGTTGGGTCGGTTTAATTGGCTTAAATTATATATATATATATATATATATATGAGAGAGAGAGAGTTGCACTCTAGGAAGAACACCTTATATAAAGAACAATAAAGAACACCATGATAAACACTTTATTTTTCATAAAAATTGATTTTTTAAAATTAAAATCATAAAATTGAACAACAATTAAGCCTAACATATCGAATTTAACGTAGAATCTCATCTAAATTTAAAAATTAAACATCACATATAATCCAGTATAGAATCCAGTACAGAATCTTGTATATATATATATATATCACAATAAAATTACATGTAATCATGTTTTATTTGATTCTAATTTTTTGTTAGATTCTATTTTTATTCGTAATAAACCTTTTTTGGTGAGAAAATTAGAATCAATATGCAATTTATGTAAGATTCTATGGTGTTCTTTATTGTTCTTTATATAAGAGTGTTTATATATATATATATATATATATATATATATATATATATATATATAGGTTATGTAATATCTTTCAAAAATTAAAAAGCTGCTTTTAAACTCGATAAATATATATATACGTTACTCTTTTCGTTCATGTACAAGTATGGAGTAATGAATGCGGTTCTTTTATGTAAATATTAACACTTAAATATCAAATATTTGACGAAGGATAAATGTTTAATAAATCCGATTAATCACCTATTATCCGAGTAATCACTACAAGGTAA
The DNA here is from genome assembly GCA_030848705.1 of Heracleum sosnowskyi. Classification (NCBI taxonomy): domain Eukaryota; kingdom Viridiplantae; phylum Streptophyta; class Magnoliopsida; order Apiales; family Apiaceae; genus Heracleum; species Heracleum sosnowskyi. Next base: position 4,344,160 of record CM061243.1, on the reverse strand, counting down.
CTTTACCGACTAATGTCGATTTCCATATTTAAGAACATTGTAAAATACGTATAATTTGGGATTTTAGTACTAATGTTTTAGTTTGATTACCATTATAATTTTAGTAATGTAAATTATGTTGTAAATCGTGTGCATATGCATAAAATGTAAGCATATCTATAATTGAAAAGTACGATATATCATATAATATATGGTAGTATATAATATATATATGTGTGTGTGCGCGTGTGTGTGGGCGCGCGCGCGCGTGTGTATAAATATTATTGAACAAAATTTGTAACTTAAATCGGGTTGGGTAGGGTCGACCGAAAAAATATAAAACTCATACTCAACCTATTTAAATTGGTTGGGTAGACTTGGCTTGGTCGACCGAAAAGAGAGCGAGGGTTAGTTCAGTTTGATCAGGTTGGTAAATCATGAACAATCATAATTGGAGTAATCCGTGGTTGTATTACCTATGGATTAAATCGGATAATTAAAGATTATTAGAATGATTAGTGTGGATCAATTTAATATTATATATATATATATATATATATATATATATATATTGTAATAATTTTAATTATATGTATAGTATCACATAATTTAAATTTATTTAAAAACATATTATGATTGAAAAAAATAAAATTTATAGATTTAAATTTTGGATTAGTGATCAAGTTGTGAGATAAAATTAAGAGAATTCGTGATTTTGACCGTCTAAAATAAGAACTACGTATACAAAAAAATGTTGTTATTATTTTTTATTCAAATTTCAATCTTTTAATTTTGGAACTTTTACCTATAAATTTCCTAAAATTTACAAATTATGCCAATATTGGAAGGATTAGACTGAATTTTATAACCTCTTCACCAACTTTTATCAAAACCGATTTTAACATAATCAAAGCGATTAGTTACCGTTTAACGATTATCGGGATTATTAAACACCAACCTTTAGAACATAAATTATACATAAAAATATAATTGAGTATGAATTTAAAAAATTGTTTAATTATTTTTATTATATTCAATTGTTGAATTTGATAAAATTCATTTTACATCATTTAAAACTAAATATATATTTTGGTAATTAAAAATAATCATTTGATATTTATCTTATAGAAATTAATTCAAATTGTATGAAATTAAAAAATATTTAAAAAATACTAAACAAATATAAGGTACATTCAAAATATTATCTTTTACCACATTTCTAATTATAAAAATTATTTCAATATATATACATGTTGGTGTGAGAAATTATTCGAGTGTATAAATAGGTCCATGCCTCGCACGGGCTTTTACGCTAGTTTATATAATATAATATAAAATATAAAATTTGTTAATTAAATGGTAAGTTCAATTTTGTGCTAAAATAACAATGTTATAATTTATGATATATATAGAACAGTAAGGTACTATATTTGCCTCATTACTTTTGAAAACAAAAGAAAGGAACTAGATAGAAGGATTGTAATTATAGGCATTTGTTGAGAAAGTTAGTTAAATTTAGAATTAAGTATAGGAGACATTGTACTATTTTAGGGTTAAAACTCATTTTTTATTGCTAGGGTCATATCAATAGTTACAACTATATTATTTTGTTTACTTTTTATGTTAAATATATAAACATAACCGTGGTTTCAAAAATTAGATATTTTAAATTAAATAAGACTAATATTTTATTAATGGAGATATTTACATTTCACCATTTAATAACCAAAATAATAATAAAAATGGATTGTGATGTAAGTTTTACTTTACATATTTAAATTATTCAGAATGTTAACATTTATGAAATGCACAATTGTATTTTGTTAGACAAATCAAGTCGATTTTAACGAGTTTGAGTCGAGTTTGAATTAAAAAAAATCTAATTTGAGTACATGGTTCGAAACTTTGAATAGTTGGTAACTGTGTTGAAAACTGATCCAAATTATCCGCAATCTTGAATTTCGGTCTCAAAACATGATAATACAGTTAGGTCTTACCCGAGTACATCTCTGCCTAGCTCTTATAAAACATTTGTGAACTTTTCAAAAAGAAAAAAACAGTATTGATCGATCTGATCAGTTAAATTTTACATTATAATTTTAATCTCTAAAATCTTTTGTACTAAAATAAAAGTTTAATCTAAATAACTAATCAATAGTCAAAAATATTATTGAATTTTAGTGCACCATACAATAACTACACCTCATATTATTGTTTGTAGCTATATTAAGCTCGAAAATGACTCTGTGAAAGATAAATAACAACATGAACTAAAACTTTAAAAACAAACTTAGGGGTCATTTGTTAACCCCTGATTGAAACTAAAATTACTGAACGAGTGATTGTTGGCTGGTTAAGACCGTTTGTGTTCTTAACTTTTATCTGAACGAGTGAAATTTTCTTCAGGATGACACCGACTGAAATATTAGTCTGAACCAGTCACATGTTTGTTCCTCTATGTTGTGTTTTGTTCACATAATATAAAAAAGAAAAGTCTGATTGTATTGCTTTTTTGTAAAATTTTGTTTATTTAAGAAAACAATTATAATATATTTACTTTTATATTTTAACCGATTCCGAATTAAAAAAAAAATCTAATTTGAGTACATGGTTCGAAACTTTGAATAGTTGGTAACTGTGCTGAAAACTGATCCAAATTAATTGTAATCTTGAATTTCGGACTCAAAACATGATAATACAGTTAGGTCTTACCCGAGTACATCTCTGTTTAGCTCTTATAAAACATTTGTGAACTTTTCAAAAAGAAAAAAACAGTATTGATCGATCTGATTAGTTAAATTTTACATTATAATTTTAATCTCTAAAATCTTTTGTACTAAAATAGAAGTTTAATCTAAATAACTAATCGATAGTCAAAAATATTATTGAATTTTAGTGCATCATACAATAACTACACCTGATACTATTGCTTGTAGCCAGATTAAGCTCGAAAACGACTCAGCCAAACATAAATAACAACACGAACTAAAACTTTAAAAACAAACTTAGGGGTCATTTGTTAACCCCCTAATTGAAACTAAAAGTACTGAACGAGTGATTGTTGGCTGGTTAAGACCGTTTGTGTTCTTAACTTTTATCTGGACGAGTGAAATTTTCTTCTGGATGACACTGGCTGAAATACTAGTCTGAACCAGTCACATGTATGTTCCTCTGTGTTGTGTTGTGTTCACATAATATAAAAAAGAAAAGCCTGACTGTATTGCTTTTTTGTAAAATTTTGTTTATTTAAGAAAACAATTATAATATATTTACTTTTATATTTTAACCGATTCCGAATTAAAAAAAAAATCTAATTTGAGTACATGGTTCGAAACTTTGAATAGTTGGTAACTGTGCTGAAAACTGATCCAAATTATTCGTAATCTTGAATTTCGGACTCATAATACAGTTAGGTTTTACCCGAGTACATCTCTGTTTAGCTCTTATAAAAAATTTGTGAACATTTCAAAAAGAAAAAAACAATATTGATCGATCTGATCGGTTAAATTTTACATTATAATTTTAATCTCTAAAATCTTTTGTACTAAAATAGAAGTTTAATCTAAATAACTAATCAATAGTCAAAAATATTATTGAATTTTAGTGCATCATACAATAACTACACCTGATATTATTGCTTGTAGTCATATTAAGCTCAAAAACGACTCAGCCAAAGATAAATAACAACAGGAACTAAAACTTTAAAAACAAACTTAGGGGTCATTTGTTAACCCCCGATTGAAACTAAAAGTACTGAACGAGTGATTGTTGGCTGGTTAAGACCGTTTGTGTTCTTAACTTTTATGTGGACGAGTGAAATTTTTTCTGGATGACACCGGCTGAAATATTAGTCTGAACCAGTCACATATTTGTTCCTATATGTTGTGTTGTGTTCACATAATATAAAAAAGAAAAGACTGATTGTATTGTTTTTTTGTAAAATTTTGTTTATTTAAGAAAAGAATTATAATATATTTACTTTTATATTTTAACCGATTCCGAATTAAAAAAAAAATCTAATTTGAGTACATGGTTCGAAACTTTGAATAGTTGGTAACTATGCTGAAAACTGATCCAAATTATCCGTAATCTTGAATTTCGGACTCAAACATGATAATACAGTTAGGTCTTACCCGAGTACATCTCTGTTTAGCTCTTATAAAACATTTGTGAACTTTTCAAAAAGAAAAAAAATAGTATTGATCAATCTGATCAGTTAAATTTTACATTATAATTTTAATCTCTAAAATCTTTTGTACTAAAATAGAAGTTTAATCTAAATAACTAATCGATTGTCAAAAATATTATTGAATTTTAGTGCATTAGACAATAACTACGCCTGATATTATTTCTTGTAGCCATATTAAGCTCGAAAATGACTCAGCCAAAGATAAATAACAACACGAACTAAAACTTTAAAAACAAACTTAGGGGTCATTTGTTAACCCCTGATTGAAACTAAGAGTACTGAACGAGTGATTGTTGGCTGGTTAAGACCGTTTGTGTTCTTAACTTTTATCCGGACGAGTGAAGTTTTTTTTTTTGGATGACACCGGCTGAAATATTAGTCTGAACCAGTCACATACTTGTTCCTCAATGTTGTGTTGTGTTCACATAATATAAAAAAGAAAAGCATGATTGTATTGTTTTTTTGTAAAATTTTGTTTATTTAAGAAAACAATTATAATATATTTACTTTTATATTTTAACTGATTCCGAATTAAAAAAAAATCTAATTTGAGTACATGGTTCGAAACTTTGAATAGTTGGTAGCTGTGCTGAAAACTGAAAACTGATCCAAATTATCCGTAATCTTGAATTTCGGACTCAAAACATGATAATACCGTTAGGTCTTACCCGAGTACATCTCTGTTTAGCTCTTATAAAACATTTGTGAACTTTTCAAAAAGAAAAAAACAGTATTGATCTGATCAGTTAAATTTTATATTATAATTTTAATCTCTAGAATCTTTTGTACTAAAATAGAAGTTTAATCTAAATAACTAATCGATAGTCAAAAATATTATTTAATTTTAGTGCATCATACAATAACTAAACCTGATATTATTACTTGTAGCCATATTAAACTCGAAAACGACTCAGCCAAAGATAGATAACAACATGAACTAAAACTCTAAAAACAAACTTTGCAAAAGTAAGTAAATAAACATGTATGAATAAACTTCTACGTACTTATGAATTATAATAATAAAATAGTGTAAATTACGGTCTCTTAAAATGTAGAAGTCCATATCTTTTATACTCTAACGTGTTATTTCACACTCATGCATACATTTGACTAAATTTGAACACCTATTCTATTTATAATAGAACTTTGCAAGTACTTCTTTTAAATTTGAACTATTTTCCTCTACAAATTCAAACACCTATTCTACTTCAAATAGAACTTTTAATTATATGACTTCGCTATAAATTCGAACTTTTCTCCTTTATTATGTCTTCGCTATAAATTCGAACTTTTCTCCTTTATAAATTCGAACACCTATTCTACTTCTAATATGCTTCTTTATTGATATATGTATTGATGTAGAAGTCCATATCTTTTATTCTCTTACGTGTTATTTCAGGATCATGCATACATTTGAATAAATTTAAACAAAATTCTAATGTTTTTTTTTTTTTAAAGAACAAAATTCTAATGTTGAAAATGCTATGGATATTAAATATTAGTCGAAAGATAACAAAAATAATCTTAATTAACCGTCAAGAAATGGACCAGCAAAACAAATTAACTGATAGCTAAACTCCTGAACTTATCATCTTATCCAACTTAATCTAATAAAGATATGTTTTATAGTTCTAACAGACTTTTAACATTTCATGGATACAGTACTTATCCATATGCCCTAATCACACTATATTATCACTCGCTAACTTCTTTTTTTCTATCATCTTGCAGCTTTTAATAACAAAACACCGTACGTAGCTTAGCTAAACAAAACTGCAGTAGCAGAAATGGCCGGAGGAGGTGCAATTGGTCCCGAAAATGGCAAGAAATATCCAGGCGGCATGACGTGTAATGTGTTCTGGACTTGTGTCATTGCAGGCACCGGTGGATTAATATTCGGATACGATCTTGGCATTTCAGGTTAAACAATTATTACAATCAAATATTTGTTTATGTATTTGACTTTAACGAATGATATATTTTAGCTTTTAGCCATTTTCGTTGTAGTGTTTTTTGTGACGCATTTATGCATGGTGCATAAGTATGAGTATAGTTTAATTGCTGATTTATTTTGTAAAAAATTATGAAACGCAGGTGGAGTGACATCGATGCCGATTTTTTTGGAGAAATTTTTCCCAACGGTTTATCAAAAAGAAGAAGGCATAAGATCGACAAATCAGTATTGCAAATTTAACAGTCAGATATTGACATTATTTACGTCTTCGTTGTACCTTGCTGCACTTGTGGCTTGCTTATTTGCTTCATGGACGACGAGGAAATGGGGACGCAAGAAGTCTATGCTTTTAGGAGGGTTTCTTTTCCTTGCTGGTGCAATTATCAATGCAGTTGCTCAGAACATAGTTATGCTTATAGTTGGTCGTGTACTTCTTGGATTTGGCATTGGCTTTGCGAATCAGGTTCATTTATTATATATACGAGTTCATGTTTCTACTAATGTCAAACTATTGGATCTTTTATCATCGTGCTTAAGAATGTCATGCATGCAAATTATTTTTAAAAATTTATGTTGGTTAGCAAATGTACTTTTTTTGTTTATAGTACTACACAAGTATGTAAATTCAGAATTTGTTACTTCTTTGAATATATACATATAAGATAACTTAACTGAAAGTTGTTCTCATATGATGTGTCTGTTTTTAATCCATGCAGTCGACACCAATCTATCTATCAGAAACGGCTCCTTATAAATGGCGTGGAGCTCTAAATATGATTTTTCAGATGGCAATCACTATTGGAATACTAGTCGCTGATGTTGCAAATTACTTCTTTGCAAAATTAGAATGGGGCTGGCGTTTGAGCTTAGGTTGTGCTGCTGTTCCGGCATTAATCTTTATCATTGGCTCCTGGTCTCTTCCTGACACTCCAAATTCTTTGATTGAGCGAGGAAATCACGAGGAAGCTAAGAATAGGTTACAAAAATTTCGTGGAAAACATGTTGACATTGAAGAGGAGTTCAATGATCTTGTATTGGCTTGCGAAGAAGCAAAAAAAATAAAGAACCCGTGGATTAATATTTTCAGGAGAAAGTATCGCCCTCAATTGACGTTTGCAGTTTTACTTCCGGCATTTCAACAATTGACTGGGATGAATGTTTATATGTTTTATGCTCCGGTTTTGTTTAGAACAATTGGGTTTGGGATGAGTGCTTCTTTGATGTCTGCTTTGATTACTGGTGGGGTAAATGCGGCTTCAACCGTGGTTTCTATAGCTACGGTTGATAAGTTTGGAAGAAGATTTTTGTTCCTCGAAGGTGGCATTCAAATGATTATTTGTCAGGTATTACATTCAATTTTAAACTTATTTTTTTATTACATAAAGTCTCTACTATTGTTTTTTAAACATAAATTGATTATTTTTTTGGTTTTATCCTAATTATTTTCTTATCTTCATTTGCAAATAAAAGATTATTGTGTCAGTGGCCATCGGAGCTAGATTTGGAACAAGTGGGAATCCCGGAGAACTCCCAAGATGGTATGCAATACTTGTTGTGTCCGCAATATGTGTATATGTTGCAGGGTACGCTTGGTCATGGGGACCTCTATGTTGGTTAGTTCCGAGTGAAATCTTTCCACTTGAAATTCGCTCAGCTGCACAAAGTATCAACGTCTCCGTAAACATGATTTTCACCTTTGTCATTGCACAAATTTTTATGTATGCACTTTGCCATCTAAAATTTGGGTTGTTCATCGTTTTTGCTTTTTTTGTCATGGTTATGAGCATCTTCATATACAAACTTTTTCCGGAGACTAAAGGGATACCTATCGAAGAGATGTCCGAAATTTGGAAAAAACATCCTTATTGGAAAAAAATTGTAACATCAGAAGATTCCCGGAAAAATGATTGTGAGTATGGTAAAGATTCCATCAATGGAAAAGGATCAACTAATGGCAAAGATTCTCCCAAGATCTCTATAGATGGAATTGATTTTCTGGATGATAACAATTCTCTAAAGGACAAAGATTGCGAGTTAGAGATAGGAAAGGTGAAAGACTTGGATCATGAAAAAGACCTTTGTTAATTTCTATACTTTCCCGGTTTACAATAATTTTAGTAGTACTTAGGTTTTTGTTTTAATGAAGAACTTGTGATTTTTAGCATATATGTAGTTTGTAGTTACGAATTTGGTTTGTATTGTGTGACATTAATATCGGAGTTTTGGTAAAGTTACTGTTTTGTTTAGTGTAGTTTATATGCAATTTCATCTTCTTGAGAAAGATAAAGAAAAAAAAATAGCTAGCTTTCAATTTTTGGGTGATATATTACGAAATCTCACTAAAACCACATGGATTACAGGAAATTAAGATTGAATAGCAGAAGTCAGTAACTAAACTATTCAGATAATATCAAGAAACTAAAGCCAATTGTTAACGTATATGCGTACATCTGTTCCCTCTGCAGCCTGTTCATGTGGCCGTGCTAAAAAACTTGATCATATTTCCAGGAGTGCCAAGAGGCAGATTTTGTTCATATCTATACGGGGCATGAATGTTAAGTTGTGAAAAACCATCAAAATTCATCAAAGTAAGCCGCTCAAGCAGAGTACAACTAGATATCAGATTATCAAATACATCTTGGTCCACAGTAATGTGTTGAAGATCAAGGCTCTTCAAGTTCTTAAACACATCAAATGTTGAAGGAGGTTTTAGTAGACAGTTGAAATTTCAAGATGAATCAACTTTTGGCAGAAGTATAAAGAAGCTGGTAGCTTGTACTGATGACCCTTCCATATTTCTAGAATAACTTCCTGTACTGATCCTCTTGACAGAAAAAGAATCCATCTATCGATGTCATATACGCCTTGAAGATCTCGGTGAGACAGCTTGAACTTTTGTATGGGACCGGAATGAAGTAATAGGACATGATCAACAATGTTAAGAAGCTTATTTCTAATGAGTGTTTGATCTTGAGAAGAAATCAAGAGAGACTGGTTCTCGAATATAAGATGTGGAAGACTAATCCACTTGTTTCGCCATTTCTTTGACAGTATACTTGTCCTCACAGCATCCCTCAGCGATAAACAAGACAAAATTTTGTCTGTAATGTGCTCTGGTAAATTGCTGATATAGTCTATATCCATTTCCATTTTACAGGGGACCTTCGGTGGATTTCTTCGCTTCATAATACTTAATCAGATCAATGATGATACTAGGACCGCAAGATTCAAGTTAAATTAATTTTTGCAGTAACTAGTGCTATTTCTGTTGCTTCTTTTATTTACTCGTAAAAGTCTCTCTTAATTTCTTGCAGAATTTTCTTTTTAAATCACCCAAAGAGGACTCACCCTTGAAGGCTACAGATCCTGGTTTGTCAGACTTTATAAAACCAGGCATGTTGTAGATTACTGTTTAATAAGTAATTTGAAATGGAGAAGTATGACCTTACCACTTCCAATATATAATATGTGTATGTTTTAGTTGTTTTTTTCTGCCTAGTTGGTAAGAGATGTTATCATACTTGTAAATTTTAACGACATTGTTGGTAGTGCTATTGTGTTTCTTCAGAAGTATTAAAACAATAATCAGGCCCTGAATCAGATATATGGAGGTATTGGTGTCATTACCTACATTTTACTTTGTGGGCGGCGTCCTTTCTGGGATAAAGGCGAGGAGGGTATATTTAGAGAGTAGACACATTCCATTCGCCATCAGAATGTAACTCTGTTTCTTTGTTTATTGATTATTTCACCATAGAGCGATCCATTTGTAAGTTCTGGCAGACTAGTGTTCTCCATTTTTTCTCCTTTTTCTTCTTTGGGTAGCCTCTTTAATTTTCTGATACAGATTTGTAAGATTTTACGACTTATTTCCACTCAGGCTCTAAGTATGTCTCTACTTGTTTTTTTACTTAAGGAATAGAAGAACTACTTGGTCAGAACAGAACCATTTTATTATCATTCATAGAACACATGTTAATGAATATAGGCAGCTTAACATCAGAAAACCTTTTTTGATGTCAAACTTCATGCAACTTTTTTGCGGTAGAGGACCAATGTTTATAATCAATTTTCCTGAACAACAGACTCATGTAACTATCTGTTTTGCAGCTTTACATTGTGCATACTGTAGACTATATAGTTCAATTTGGTTTTCAACAGAACGCGGTGATTATATTAAAATGTTGAAAATGTATACATAATCTTTCATTTCCATCCACTACAGGTATCTGTAGGGACTAGTAAACTAAAATGTGTTCTGCATTTTCCTTCTTCTATCTAGGACAGCATCTTGAAAATTTTATGTTTTTTCCAGCACATCCATGGGTTAGAGAAGGCGGCGATGCCTCAGAGATTCCTCTCGACATATCCGTTTTATTCAATATGCGGCAATTTGTGATATACAGTTCTTATAAAGCAATTTGATCTGCGGTTTTAGCACTATTTCCTCTTTGGAACTTGTATGATAGATTTTGACATAGTATAATTTTTTGAAATTATATTGAAAGGCAACTTTTTTATGCCCCATGCATTGGCTAGTACTCTTGACGAAGAGGATCGAGCTACGTAACCTCAGGGTTCAATTCCACGCAATTGATGTTGATAAGAATGGTACTCCTATTAGTCTTGAAGAAATGAGACAGGTGTGTTCTGTTTTGTGTTACAATTTGTAGAAGCTCCCGTTTATGCAGAATTAGATCTCTTGCTTTTATGCAGAGTTAGGTTTTTGCCAAATTGCAGATATACATATTTGGTAAAGGAATTTAAGGAAAGAACATATAAAAATGACGTTTTGGTTGCGAGCCTTGTTCTGTTATACAATGCTTTCAGACAATTTATTCTTTTGGTTGCGAGCCTTGTTCTGTTATATGTTATCAACTGGAAGAACACGACACAAAAAAGTGGCAACAATTATCACGGGCTGCTTTTGATTGTGATGTTGATAAACACAGATATATAACTTCTGAAGAACTTAAATTGGTAACTTATTAATGTCATCGATTCCTATATACATGTCTGAAAAAATTTCTTTCTTAAATTGTTAATCTCATTTGAGTTGCAGTTGTGATTGAATATAATCATGATAATACTTTTAACATTGTAAGGAATGACTACACTTGAGCAATGATGTGCAGCATACGCGTTTAAAAGGCTCGATACATCCACTTAAAGAAGCTCACATTGACAAAGATGGGAGAATAGGCTTAAACGAGTCCTTAAGGCTTTTAAGAACTGCAAGCGCCAACACGGTCTGTTCCTCTTTGCAAGTCAATTACAGTACTAACTGTAGTCTAGGAAAAGTATCAACAAGTTTGCAAAAGTTAGCTGGAATTTCTGAAAATTGATCAAAATTTTGACGATTATGAACTGGAGCTCGATTCAAAAATCTCCTCAAGTAGTTCACAAATACTGTCAAGTAGTTCACAGATACTCAATGGTGCTGCGCAGGATGTTGACCCGATGGTGATTCAAAAACCTTGTTAAACAGGGTTGTGAGAAAACCTTGTTTAACAGGATCGAGTGAAGTTTCTTCTTGCATGATCCGGTGACATTGATGCTTATAGACTCTTATTTTACAAAGGTAGACATGGTTTGGATCTTGTAGACTTAAAAAGCATCACGTTGTAATGGAAATTCAATTTAGTAATAATATTTTGACTGAATGTTACTTTAACCTGCAGGGGATGATCATAGACTCTACAAAGGCATACATTGTTCGGATCTTGTCGAACTTGTAAAACAGCTCGTTATAATGGAAATTTATTTTAGTATCAATATTTGACTGACTTCTACTTTGACCTGCGGGGGATTGTTCAACCAGGTATGTGGCAGAATATACTGGTTTGCTCTTCCGAAAGATTACGACATAAGGAATTATTCTCATTGTGCCGTTGCGCCCTATGCTAACTATGTCAACCAGTCAAATCCTTGTAATTCCAATATCTAAAGCGATAGAGTTCTAAGGTTTGCTACCCCTGTCAAGGTATGCTTTTTACTGTCAACTTCCTTATTTTTTTTATGATAGTTAAACACACCACACACCCACCTTGTCTTTGACAAGATTCGAACCCTTGACATCCGATAGAGGGAGCGAGGGAGATACCTCTAGACGAGATGTGAAATTGACTTGGAACACTCCTAGGTGCTGATTTCACTGATTAGGAACGTTGTATTATTTATTTTTTGTTGTTGAGCCATGCTTTCTTCTTTTTAGGTAGTCTGATCGGCTTTTATCATGAAAATGGCTGGCTCAAGGTTTTTGTTTCTCTCTACTGTCTGTCAGTTGTCAATTAGTTAATAAACCATTCCTTAACCATTTGTGAAAAAAGCAACGATGAAGAAAGAAGTAATTAGTGATTCCTCATTATCTTCTAAAAATTTGACATTTCGACATATATCGTTAAAAGACATATTTTACACATTAATTGTGTACATCCGTTACTGAGAGGAGAGGGATATTGTTATACAAGTTGTAAAAGTACTGGTTGATTAAATTTTAATATATACTGTATGAGTCTTGGTGCAGTTGATGTATAGGCAGTTCATAAAATTAGTTGATATATGACAGTTAAAACGAATGTGCTACTGCTCTTATCAGCAGATTATCTGGAATGTTTCTGTTCATGATTCAGTGCTACTGGTAGTTATAGTGGTGGAGCTAATAATACATACAATGGCATTATTTCAATGTTATGCGTTTTCAGTGGCACTGCCCGCTACATTGATCAAGGGGTTGGCAAGAGAAAGGTATGTTCTACGTCATGTACCCCGTGGCATGCTGAAATACACGGATTTTAGATTTGAGGAAAACTTATGGGAAAGCAAGTCGGGTAAGATCGGTGAGGGAAACTTTGGCTTAAGATTGGTTAATATAGTAGAATTCTTAGCATGGTGATAGTTAGTTCAACCTATCTTTTACTTATTTGTAGATATCCATAATTTTAACTTATCATTAGGAAGTACTCTTGAAGTTTTATTATTCAAGTAATACAGACTAGACTCACAAATGCTATTTTTACAGGAAGAATGCCGAGCCTAGGATTGATTTAGTGCTTTTTGGATTCCTCTTCTTTTCATGATCATGGTGCATACTGCATACAATGGTGACTGGTCTTGGTCTGTCCTAATGAAGCTCCAAGTTAGGCTGATTGTTGAGAGCAAGAGCTTGAAAATCTGTATGCCCCTTGATATAGAAAGAGGTCGCGCGATTTACAACGTTGTAATAGTTTTTGTGTTTTTACCTTAACTTATCCATATACAGTGAACCTCTAAGAAGGAGAGCACCGCTTTAATACTCAAATAATATGTTCATTCTATCTGTCTCAGCACCAGGTCTCAGCACCACATCTCAATCATTATATCCCAATGATTGAGGCAAGCAAGGAATCCAATAACGGACTCAGAAAATACCATCATACCCCTACGGTCTTTAACTTATTACATTACAGCTAATAAAACAGTAAAACAAATAAAAACAACACTCAGCACGGATACAAACAAAGTAGCAGCTGAGCTGGAATTTTGATAAACCATCGTTATTACTCCTCCTTATTACTCCTCCTCAAGCTGAGCTGCAGGTAAAACAGTAGCTCCAAGCTTGTGCAAAAGACCATAGTGTTGCTTGATGGAAACCGGCTTTGTAAGAATGTCAGCAATTTGTGAGTGAGAAGGAACATGGTGGGTGACGATGTCTCCTGCCTTGATTTTGTCTCTTATGAAGTGACAATCCACCTCTATGTGTTTTGTTCTCTCATGTAGAACAGGATTTGCTGCAATAGCAATGACAGCCTTATTATCACACTGTAATATAGTAGGTGGAATGTCTGTCAAGCCCATGTCCTTTAGTAAAGCTGTAATCCAAGTTATCTCACATGTGGTAAGAGTCATGGCCCTATACTCAGCTTCAACTGTAGACCTAGCCAACACTGACTGTTTCTTTGACTTCCAGGAAATAGGAGAGTTACCTAGTAGCACACAAAATCCAGAAGTTGACCTTCTAGTGACTGGACAGCTAGCCCAGTCACTGTCACAGTATGCTTGAATTTGAACAGCTGAAGAACTAGCAAGCAGGATACCTTGACGGGGATTGCTCAATAAGTACCTCAAGACCCTCTGTGCAGCTTGCATATGTGTAGAGGTAGGATGCTGCATGAGTTGGCTCAACTGATGTACAGAAAATGTGATATCAGGCCTGATTATAGTAAGATATATTAATTTACCCAACAATCTTTGGTAAGGATGAGGATCAGTAAGAGTAAGCCCAACATTATGCTCTAGTTTGATGTGCACGTCCATGGGGAGCCTCACAACAGTGGCATTTTCCATGTTGTATTCCTTTAAAAGATCCAAAGTGTACTTTTTCTGGGAAAGAAAGTAACCTTCAGAAGTTTTATCAATTTCTAAGCCCAAAAAATATCTTACATTACCAAGATCTTTCATATGAAAATTGATAAACAACATATTTTTGAGAGCAGCTATTTCAGATGCAGAGTTACCAGCAATCAAGAAGTCATCCACATAAACTAAGACTAACACAATTGTCTGAGCTGTGGTTTTGACAAAACAAGCTATAATCTGTTTTAGACTGGACATAATCATTACTCAACAGAGTTAGTGACAACTTACTGAACCATGTCCTTGGGGCCTGTTTCAAGCCATATAATGACTTGATTAATCTACACACCAGACTATGAGAAGTACCAGCATTAACAATAGCAGTATAAGAAGAGACTATACCTCCCATTACAGTATAGCCAGGTGGCATTTTCATATACACAGTCTCTTGGAGGTCACCATGCAAAAAAGCATTGGTGACATCCATTTGTATAACAATCCAATCATGTATAGCAGCTACTACAAGCAAGGTTCTTATTGTTGTCAACTTGGCAACATGAGCAAAAGTATCTAAGTAATCCACTCCAACAGCAGGATTTGATGCAAAGACTAAGCATCCAAAGGCTCTTAAATGCTCATAGGGAGTAGGTTTATTATATAGCATGGGAGTTTTATTTTTCAAAACTGGAGTAGGCAATCTATTTATAAGATGGACCGCAGTTAAATAATAAAAATTAAAATTTTTAAAAATTTTTATATTAAATTTTATGATATAATTAAATTGATTAATAGATTATGTAATTTATTTAGTAAATTAGTTTGTTATATGTTTAGATTTGGTAACAACTAGAAATCGTATCGGTGGAGAAAATATGTTTAAAAAGAGAGCGAATGAGAAACATATTATATATATAATTTAATATCAACGTTATATTATGTATATTAAAATAGAAGTTGGAATATGAATTTTGAGAAAAATAAAAATGCTGATAAATATACTAATATTTGATATAATATTAAAATATTAAACAATATTAAACAATTTCAATTTTTATAAGTACATTCATTCAAAATTTTGATAAATGACCAAGACGAAAAGAAAAATTCAAAATAAATCTTAATTTTATGTTAAAATATTATTTTATCTAAAAATATAATTTGTAGAATATCTTTAAAAAAAATTATAGAAATTATTATAAAGTCCACTACGAAAGGCTGCTTAGTAAATTAATTATTATAATATTAAAAGAAGCTGTGAGAAATTTTCAATCACTAACGGGATTAGCTAAATTGATCGACTATATTGATGTAAATAGATAATTAGCTAAAATTTGTTGAACGTATTATGCTCCAATGAAATTGGCTATAATGGTTGACTATATTCTTAAAATAGTAATTGATTATTATTTAAAGTTGTTAAAAATAGAAAATATTATTCCATTATGTTAACCGATGATGTGTAAATTTGCTACCAGGGTTGAGAAAATATAGTTAATGTCATTGGCTAAAATTATAGACAAGAGTTTTGACCAATTAATACATTTTTTACATATTTTCTATAAATTTTATTTTTAGTATGTCACCTTGGATTTTAGCTAAGGGTTTTTGTTGGTTGAAGATGCTCTAATGTGTATATATTTAGAGTAGTGCTGGAGTTACTCAATTGGGTACCAAAAATTGGTACAAAAGATGTGATGCGGCATTTTTAAATATTTTTATTGGTACTATTAATATGTGATTAATCCATTAATATAATTGATTAAATATTACGGAAAAAAATTATGATAAAATTTATATCATTGGAAAATACATTAAATCTATTTTAATATGTATTTTTCAGGTTTTGCAAATTATATTGATAACAGTTAGTCAAAATTTGGTCAATTTGACCGCTGAAAATCAAACAAGACAACTAATTAGGGGAGAGTATAAACTATCAAACCAGTAAAAGTTTCATTATATCACAGATAATTAGAAGAAAAGTGAATATTATAAGATTAGGAAAAAACATGAGATTTAATAATATTAAAATATATATTATAATTACAAAATATCACTAAAAATAAATGGTTCAGCTTAAATAATTACTAGAAAAGTAATATAAAAATAAAAAAAATTAATATTAATATTAAGATTAAGTTAATAAATATGTGAAAAAACCATGTTTAATTTTCAAATACTTAAATCCAAAAAATAACATATCACAATAAATTAAATTTAAATTCGGAAACGAACCAAATTTTTTTAATTTATAATAAAATTTGAAGTCAATTGAAGTGGGGAACACTAATTGTATAAATAGATGTGTTTGTAGCCTCAGGTAAATAAATATATTAATATCCGATCTGTGATTTTTCCAATACGATGGAGCTGGAGGATCACGAAGAGCAGGGTTCGGAGCAGGGTTGTTTAAGAAATCGTGGTGGTTTTGAGTGTCGCGAAGAGCAGGGTTCTTTGAGGTTTAGAAGAAATCAAGATAATGATTTAAAAAGGCCGCCTAATTTTGTCTACGGCGATCCTCCTCTTATCGCCAAAGAACTAGCTTTTACTACCAAAAGAAAGGTAAATCTGTTATATGTTGTTGTTTAGGTTTACATAACAATTCAAATACTTATCCTAAATTAGGGAACATTGGGGAATTTTATAAATTAAATATTGTGATTTTTATCAATTGCTCATATTTGAATGCCCCACACCCCAACCACTGGTGGGATGCGACATTTGTTCTTGAGATTAAAATACGTTTCTTCGACTTATAAGTGGATAAATTTAAAGTTTTGTTAGATGCAAATTTGAAGTCAATTGAAGTGGGGAACCCTAATAGTATAAATAGATGTGTTTGTAGCCTCAGATAAATAAATATATTAATACCTGATCTGTGGTTTTTTCAATACGATGGAGCTGGAGGGTCACAAAGAGCAGGGTTCGGAGCAGGGTTTGGAGCAGGGTTGTTTAAGAAATTGTGGTGGTTTTGAGTGTCGCGAAGAGCAGGGTTCTTTGAGGTTTAGAAGAAATCAAGATAATTGTTTAAAAAGGCCGCCTAATTTTGTCTACGGCGATCCTCCTCTTATCGCCAAAGAACTAGCTTTTACTACCAAAAGAAAGGTAAATCTGTTATATGTTGTTGTTTAGGTTTACATAACAATTCATATACTTATCCTAAATTAGGGAACATTGGGGAATTTTATAAATTAAATATTGTGATTTTTATCAATTGCTCATATTTGAATGCCCCACACCCCAACCACTGGTGGGATGCGACATTTGTTCTTGAGATTAAAATACGTTTCTTCAACTTATAAGTGGATAAATTTAAAAGTTTTGTTAGATGAAAATTTGAAGTCAATTGAAGTGGGGAACCCTAATAGTATAAATATATGTGTTTGTAGCCTCAAATAAATAAATATATTAATATCTGATCTGTGGTTTTTTCAATACGATGGAGCTCGAGGGTCACAAAGAGCAGGGTTCGGAGAAAGGTTTGGAGCAGGGTTGTTTAAGAAATTGTGGTGGTTTTGAGTGTCGCGAAGAGCAGGGTTCTTTGAGGTTTAGAAGAAATCAAGATAATGATTTAAAAAGGCCGCCTAATTTTGTCTACGGCGATCCTCCTCTTATCGCCAAAGAACTAGCTTTTACTACCAAAAGAAAGGTAAATCTGTTATATGTTGTTGTTTAGGTTTACATAATAATTCATATACTTATCCTAAATTAGGGAACATTGGGGAATTTTATAAATTAAATATTGTGATTTTTATCAATTGCTCATATTTGAATGCCCCACACCACAACCACTGGTGGGATGCGACATTTGTTCTTGAGATTAAAATACGTTTCTTCGACTTATAAGTGGATAAATTTAAAAGTTTTGTTAGATGCAAATTTGAAGTCAATTGAAGTGGGGAACCCTAATAATATAAATAGATGTGTTTGTAGCCTCAGATAAATAAATATATTAATATCTGATCTGTGGTTTTTTCAATACGATGGAGCTGGAGGGTCACAAAGAGCAGGGTTCGGAGCAGGGTTTGGAGCAGGGTTGTTTAAGAAATTGTGGTGGTTTTGAGTGTCCCGAAGAGCAGGGTTCTTTGAGGTTTAGAAGAAATCAAGATAATGATTTAAAAAGGCCGCCTAATTTTGTCTACGGCGATCCTCCTCTTATCGCCAAAGAACTAGCTTTTACTACCAAAAGAAAGGTAAATCTGTTATATGTTGTTGTTTAGGTTTACATAACAATTCATATACTTATCCTAAATTAGGGAACATTGGGGAATTTTATAAATTAAATATTGTGATTTTTATCAATTGCTCATATTTGAATGCCCCACACCCCAACCACTGGTGGGATGCGACATTTGTTCTTGAGATTAAAATACGTTTCTTCGACTTATAAGTGGATAAATTTAAAAGTTTTGTTAGATGCAAATTTGAAGTCAATTGAAGTGGGGAACCCTAATAGTATAAATAGATGTGTTTGTAGCCTCAGATAAATAAATATATTAATATCTGATCTGTGGTTTTTTCAATACGATGGAGCTGGAGGGTCACGAAGAGCAGGGTTTGGAGAAGGGTTTGGAGCAGGGTTGTTTAAGAAATTGTGGTGGTTTTGAGTGTCGCGAAGAGCAGGGTTCTTTGAGGTTTAGAAGAAATCAAGATAATGATTTAAAAAGGCCGCCTAATTTTGTCTACGGTGATCCTCCTCTTATCGTCAAAGAACTAGCTTTTACTACCAAAAGAAAGGTAAATCTGTTATATGTTGTTGTTTAGGTTTACATAATAATTCATATACTTATCCTAAATTAGGGAACATTGGGGAATTTTATAAATTAAATATTGTGATTTTTATCAATTGCTCATATTTGAATGCCCCACACCCCAACCACTGGTGGGATGCGACATTTGTTCTTGAGATTAAAATTCGTTTCTTCGACTTATAAGTGGATAAATTTAAAAGTTTTGTTAGATGCAAATTTGAAGTCAATTGAAGTGGGGAACCCTAATAGTATAAATAGATGTGTTTGTAGCCTCAGATAAATAAATATATTAATATCTGATCTGTGGTTTTTTCAATACGATGGAGCTGGAGGGTCACGAAGAGCAGGGTTTGGAGCAGGGTTTGGAGCAGGGTTGTTTAAGAAATTGTGGTGGTTTTGAGTGTCGCGAAGAGCAGGGTTCTTTGAGGTTTAGAAGAAATCAAGATAATGATTTAAAAAGGCCGCCTAATTTTGTCTACGGTGATCCTCCTCTTATCGCCAAAGAACTAGCTTTTACTACCAAAAGAAAGGTAAATCTGTTATATGTTGTTGTTTAGGTTTACATAATAATTCATATACTTATCCTAAATTAGGGAACATTGGGGAATTTTATAAATTAAATATTGTGATTTTTATCAATTGCTCATATTTGAATGCCCCACACCCCAACCACTGGTGGGATGCGACATTTGTTCTTGAGATTAAAATACGTTTCTTCGACTTATAAGTGGATAAATTTAAAAGTTTTGTTAGATGCAAATTTGAAGTCAATTGAAGTGGGGAACCCTAATAGTATAAATAGATGTGTTTGTAGCCTCAGATAAATAAATATATTAATATCTGATCTGTGGTTTTTTCAATACAATGGAGCTGGAGGGTCACAAAGAGCAGGGTTCGGAGAAGGGTTTGGAGCAGGGTTGTTTAAGAAATTGTGGTGGTTTTGAGTGTCGCGAAGAGCAGGGTTCTTTGAGGTTTAGAAGAAATCAAGATAATGATTTAAAAAGGCCGCCTAATTTTGTCTACGGTGATCCTCCTCTTATCGCCAAAGAACTAGCTTTTACTACCAAAAGAAAGGTAAATCTGTTATATGTTGTTGTTTAGGTTTACATAATAATTCATATACTTATCCTAAATTAGGGAACATTGGGGAATTTTATAAATTAAATATTGTGATTTTTATCAATTGCTCATATTTGAATGCCCCACACCCCAACCACTGGTGGGATGCGACATTTGTTCTTGAGATTAAAATACGTTTCTTCGACTTATAAGTGGATAAATTTAAAAGTTTTGTTAGATGCAAATTTGAAGTCAATTGAAGTGGGGAACCCTAATAGTATAAATAGATGTGTTTGTAGCCTCAGATAAATAAATATATTAATATCTGATCTGTGGTTTTTTCAATACGATGGAGCTGGAGGGTCACAAAGAGCAGGGTTCGGAGCAGGGTTTGGAGCAGGGTTGTTTAAGAAATTGTGGTGGTTTTGAGTGTCCCGAAGAGCAGGGTTCTTTGAGGTTTAGAAGAAATCAAGATAATGATTTAAAAAGGCCGCCTAATTTTGTCTACGGCGATCCTCCTCTTATCGCCAAAGAACTAGCTTTTACTACCAAAAGAAAGGTAAATCTGTTATATGTTGTTGTTTAGGTTTACATAACAATTCATATACTTATCCTAAATTAGGGAACATTGGGGAATTTTATAAATTAAATATTGTGATTTTTATCAATTGCTCATATTTGAATGCCCCACACCCCAACCACTGGTGGGATGCGACATTTGTTCTTGAGATTAAAATACGTTTCTTCGACTTATAAGTGGATAAATTTAAAAGTTTTGTTAGATGCAAATTTGAAGTCAATTGAAGTGGGGAACCCTAATAGTATAAATAGATGTGTTTGTAGCCTCAGATAAATAAATATATTAATATCTGATCTGTGGTTTTTTCAATACGATGGAGCTGGAGGGTCACGAAGAGCAGGGTTTGGAGCAGGGTTTGGAGCAGGGTTGTTTAAGAAATTTTGGTGGTTTTGAGTGTCGCGAAGAGCAGGGTTCTTTGAGGTTTAGAAGAAATCAAGATAATGATTTAAAAAGGCCGCCTAATTTTGTCTACGGCGATCCTCCTCTTATCGCCAAAGAACTAGCTTTTACTACCAAAAGAAAGGTAAATCTGTTATATGTTGTTGTTTAGGTTTACATAACAATTCATATACTTATCCTAAATTAGGGAACATTGGGGAATTTTATAAATTAAATATTATGATTTTTATCAATTGCTCATATTTGAATGCCCCACACCCCAACCACTGGTGGGATGCGACATTTGTTCTTGAGATTAAAATACGTTTCTTCGACTTATAAGTGGATAAATTTAAAAGTTTTGTTAGATGCAAATTTGAAGTCAATTGAAGTGGGGAACCCTAATAGTATAAATAGATGTGTTTGTAGCCTCAGATAAATAAATATATTAATATCTGATCTGTGGTTTTTTCAATACGATGGAGCTGGAGGGTCACGAAGAGCAGGGTTCGGAGCAGGGTTTGGAGCAGGGTTGTTTAAGAAATTGTGGTGGTTTTGAGTGTCGCGAAGAGAAGGGTTCTTTGAGGTTTAGAAGAAATCAAGATAATGATTTAAAAAGGCCGCCTAATTTTGTCTACGGCGATCCTCCTCTTATCGCCAAAGAACTAGCTTTTACTACCAAAAGAAAGGTAAATCTGTTATATGTTGTTGTTTAGGTTTACATAACAATTCATATACTTATCCTAAATTAGGGAACATTGGGGAATTTTATAAATTAAATATTGTGATTTTTATCAATTGCTCATATTTGAATGCCCCACACCCCAACCACTGGTGGGATGCGACATTTGTTCTTGAGATTAAAATACGTTTCTTCGACTTATAAGTGGATAAATTTAAAAGTTTTGTTAGATGCAAATTTGAAGTCAATTGAAGTGGGGAACCCTAATAGTATAAATAGATGTGTTTGTAGCCTCAGATAAATAAATATATTAATATCTGATCTGTGGTTTTTTCAATACAATGGAGCTGGAGGGTCACAAAGAGCAGGGTTCGGAGAAGGGTTTGGAGCAGGGTTGTTTAAGAAATTGTGGTGGTTTTGAGTGTCGCGAAGAGCAGGGTTCTTTGACGTTTAGAAGAAATCAAGATAATGATTTAAAACGGCCGCCTAATTTTGTCTACGGCGATCCTCCTCTTATCGCCAAAGAACTAGCTTTTACTACCAAAAGAAAGGTAAATCTGTTATATGTTGTTGTTTAGGTTTACATAACAATTCATATACTTATCCTAAATTAGGGAACATTGGGGAATTTTATAAATTAAATATTGTGATTTTTATCAATTGCTCATATTTGAATGCCCCACACCCCAACCACTGGTGGGATGCGACATTTGTTCTTGAGATTAAAATACGTTTCTTCGACTTATAAGTGGATAAATTTAAAAGTTTTGTTAGATGCAAATTTGAAGTCAATTGAAGTGGGGAACCCTAATAGTATAAATAGATGTGTTTGTAGCCTCAGATAAATAAATATATTAATATCTGATCTGTGGTTTTTTCAATACAATGGAGCTGGAGGGTCACAAAGAGCAGGGTTCGGAGAAGGGTTTGGAGCAGGGTTGTTTAAGAAATTGTGGTGGTTTTGAGTGTCGCGAAGAGCAGGGTTCTTTGAGGTTTAGAAGAAATCAAGATAATGATTTAAAAAGGCCGCCTAATTTTGTCTACGGTGATCCTCCTCTTATCGCCAAAGAACTAGCTTTTACTACCAAAAGAAAGGTAAATATGTTATATGTTGTTGTTTAGGTTTACATAATAATTCATATACTTATCCTAAATTAGGGAACATTGGGGAATTTTATAAATTAAATATTGTGATTTTTATCAATTGCTCATATTTGAATGCCCCACACCCCAACCACTGGTGGGATGCGACATTTGTTCTTGAGATTAAAATACGTTTCTTCGACTTATAAGTGGATAAATTTAAAAGTTTTGTTAGATGCAAATTTGAAGTCAATTGAAGTGGGGAACCCTAATAGTATAAATAGATGTGTTTGTAGCCTCAGATAAATAAATATATTAATATCTGATCTGTGGTTTTTTCAATACGATGGAGCTGGAGGGTCACAAAGAGCAGGGTTCGGAGCAGGGTTTGGAGCAGGGTTGTTTAAGAAATTGTGGTGGTTTTGAGTGTCCCGAAGAGCAGGGTTCTTTGAGGTTTAGAAGAAATCAAGATAATGATTTAAAAAGGCCGCCTAATTTTGTCTACGGCGATCCTCCTCTTATCGCCAAAGAACTAGCTTTTACTACCAAAAGAAAGGTAAATCTGTTATATGTTGTTGTTTAGGTTTACATAACAATTCATATACTTATCCTAAATTAGGGAACATTGGGGAATTTTATAAATTAAATATTGTGATTTTTATCAATTGCTCATATTTGAATGCCCCACACCCCAACCACTGGTGGGATGCGACATTTGTTCTTGAGATTAAAATACGTTTCTTCGACTTATAAGTGGATAAATTTAAAAGTTTTGTTAGATGCAAATTTGAAGTCAATTGAAGTGGGGAACCCTAATAGTATAAATAGATGTGTTTGTAGCCTCAGATAAATAAATATATTAATATCTGATCTGTGGTTTTTTCAATACGATGGAGCTGGAGGGTCACGAAGAGCAGGGTTTGGAGCAGGGTTTTGGAGCAGGGTTGTTTAAGAAATTTTGGTGGTTTTGAGTGTCGCGAAGAGCAGGGTTCTTTGAGGTTTAGAAGAAATCAAGATAATGATTTAAAAAGGCCGCCTAATTTTGTCTACGGCGATCCTCCTCTTATCGCCAAAGAACTAGCTTTTACTACCAAAAGAAAGGTAAATCTGTTATATGTTGTTGTTTAGGTTTACATAACAATTCATATACTTATCCTAAATTAGGGAACATTGGGGAATTTTATAAATTAAATATTGTGATTTTTATCAATTGCTCATATTTGAATGCCCCACACCCCAACCACTGGTGGGATGCGACATTTGTTCTTGAGATTAAAATACGTTTCTTCGACTTATAAGTGGATAAATTTAAAAGTTTTGTTAGATGCAAATTTGAAGTCAATTGAAGTGGGGAACCCTAATAGTATAAATAGATGTGTTTGTAGCCTCAGATAAATAAATATATTAATATCTGATCTGTGGTTTTTTCAATACGATGGAGCTGGAGGGTCACGAAGAGCAGGGTTCGGAGCAGGGTTTGGAGCAGGGTTGTTTAAGAAATTGTGGTGGTTTTGAGTGTCGCGAAGAGAAGGGTTCTTTGAGGTTTAGAAGAAATCAAGATAATGATTTAAAAAGGCCGCCTAATTTTGTCTACGGCGATCCTCCTCTTATCGCCAAAGAACTAGCTTTTACTACCAAAAGAAGGGTAAATCTGTTATATGTTGTTGTTTAGGTTTACATAACAATTCATATACTTATCCTAAATTAGGGAACATTGGGGAATTTTATAAATTAAATATTGTGATTTTTATCAATTGCTCATATTTGAATGCCCCACACCCCAACCACTGGTGGGATGCGACATTTGTTCTTGAGATTAAAATACGTTTCTTCGACTTATAAGTGGATAAATTTAAAAGTTTTGTTAGATGCAAATTTGAAGTCAATTGAAGTGGGGAACCCTAATAGTATAAATAGATGTGTTTGTAGCCTCAGATAAATAAATATATTAATATCTGATCTGTGGTTTTTTCAATACAATGGAGCTGGAGGGTCACAAAGAGCAGGGTTCGGAGAAGGGTTTGGAGCAGGGTTGTTTAAGAAATTGTGGTGGTTTTGAGTGTCACGAAGAGCAGGGTTCTTTGAGGTTTAGAAGAAATCAAGATAATGATTTAAAACGACCGCCTAATTTTGTCTACGGCGATCCTCCTCTTATCGCCAAAGAACTAGCTTTTACTACCAAAAGAAAGGTAAATCTGTTATATGTTGTTGTTTAGGTTTACATAACAATTCATATACTTATCCTAAATTAGGGAACATTGGGGAATTTTATAAATTAAATATTGTGATTTTTATCAATTGCTCATATTTGAATGCCCCACACCCCAACCACTGGTGGGATGCGACATTTGTTCTTGAGATTAAAATACGTTTCTTCGACTTATAAGTGGATAAATTTAAAAGTTTTGTTAGATGCAAATTTGAAGTCAATTGAAGTGGGGAACCCTAATAGTATAAATAGATGTGTTTGTAGCCTCAGATAAATAAATATATTAATATCTGATCTGTGGTTTTTTCAATACGATGGAGCTGGAGGGTCACGAAGAGCAGGGTTCGGAGCAGGGTTTGGAGCAGGGTTGTTTAAGAAATTGTGGTGGTTTTGAGTGTCGCGAAGAGAAGGGTTCTTTGAGGTTTAGAAGAAATCAAGATAATGATTTAAAAAGGCCGCCTAATTTTGTCTACGGCGATCCTCCTCTTATCGCCAAAGAACTAGCTTTTACTACCAAAAGAAGGGTAAATCTGTTATATGTTGTTGTTTAGGTTTACATAACAATTCATATACTTATCCTAAATTAGGGAACATTGGGGAATTTTATAAATTAAATATTGTGATTTTTATCAATTGCTCATGTCATGTGTTGTCTGCAAGTACAAAAATGAGTATCAAATATGATCCTACTGTTAAATAAAAGAAAAACACAAATAAACATGTTCAGTAGGAGTCCTTACTCGATATACGGCACAACTTCAGGCGTATTTTGCAGTACATAGAAATGTGCTTTCATGTAGAGATCTTGAGAAACTTCAACTGGTTTACCAGCTGACAAAGGAATTCCCTCTTCATTACCATTTTCAGATGTGTTGTGCTGGTGTTCTGGAATATCAATGGACCTCATGCATTTTTTGTATTCGTTGAAGAACGCAATTGTTTCTTCTGCAATATGTTCCTCAGCAATGCATCCTTCTGGGTAAGCTTTGTTCCGCACATGCCCTTTAATAACTTTCATCATCCTCTCAAAGGGATACATCCACCGAAAGCATATTGGGCCACATAATTTGACCTCTCTAACAAGGTGCACAGTTAGATGAAGCATAACATCAAGAAAGGATGGGGTAAAGTATTTCTCCATCAAGCACAGTGTAACACAAAGCTCCTCATGCAATTTATCGAGTTCTGCTACATTGATTTCTTTGCTACATATTGATTTGAAAAAAAAACAAAGTCTGATAATAGCATATCTTGTGGGTTTAGGCATGATAGACCGTATTGCAATTGGCAAGAACTGTTGCATAAGCATATGGTAATCATGTGATTTAAGTCCCATAAGCTTCCTATCCTTTTCATTCACCAAACTAGAAAAGTTGGAACAATAACCTTGCGGAGCCCTTAAGTTGTGTAATGTGCCACAGAACATGTCTTTTTCATCTTTAGTTAATGTGTAGCAGGCTGCAGGAAGTAATGTCTTCTCGCCTTGACTTTTAGCCTGCAACTCTTGTCTTATCCCAAAATGTGCCAGATCCTTTCGAGCGTGCAACCCATCTTTCGTCTTGCCCGGAACATTTAGTAATGTTCCGATAATACTCTCAGCCACATTCTTCTCAGTGTGCATGAAATCAATACAATGTTGGACCAAATTATACCGCCAATACCTAAGTCGTCGATTCCATATGTTGAATTTCTTCCAATAGGTCTGTTCTTTCTGTCCGGAATTTGTGCTACCACCCCCTTCTGATTTTCTCTTTTTTGTTTTCCCCCCTCTTCCAGTCGAAGTCTCCATCAGTTCTGAATCTTTATCCTTATATCCCTTCCCCCACATATTCCGAATAAATTTAACCTCGTTGAATATTTCTTCCCCTGTCATAGGATCTGCAGCAGTTCCCCACTCTTCTTTTCCATTGAATGCCTTAGTTTGCTTTCTGAAGGGATGACTATATGGTAGATATCTTCGGTGACCACCATAACTCTGCTTGGCAGAGAACGGAAGTCTTACACAATGAGTTTCTTTCCTGCACACCACACAACCATGGAATCCACTATAAGGACAGCCACATAATGCACCAAGAGCAGGGTAATCATTAATCGTCCATAAGACAACAGCACGTAAAGTGAATTGTTCCTGTGCATAGGAATCATATGTTTCAACACCTTCTTCAAACAAGAGCTCCAGATCATCGATCAAAGGATCCAAAAACACATCGATATCGTTTCCAGGCGTTCCCGATATTAATAACGAAAGCATGATGAACTTTCTTTTCATACACAACCAAGGTGGAAGGTTGTAAATGACAGTTAATACTGGCCACACACTGTGATTCCTATTCCCTCTGTTTACATCAACCCCGTCTGTGGAAATGCCAAGCCGAAGATTTCTTGGATCAGATGCAATTTCCGGAAATTTGTCGTCTATTGCTTTCCATGCAGGTGAATCAGATGGGTGCCGTAGAACACCGGGCTTTTTCGAACTGGTGGAGTGCCATATCAAATCTTTTGATATGCTTTTCACTTTATAAAGTCGTTTCAGTCGTGGAATAAGGGGGAAGTACCATAATACCTTTGTAGGAACATTTTCGTATATGACTTTAGTCTTCTCATCCACCTTCCACCGTGACATGCCACAAGTTGGACATACCACCATGTCCTTGTAATCCTTCCTGTAAAGAATGCAGTTGTTAATGCAAGCATGTATCTTTTCGTATCCTGACCCCATTGCTGTCATTATCTTTTTGGCCTCATATGTGTTGTTCACCATCTCGTTACCTTCTGCAGGCAGCATCCTTTTCAACAGAATTAGCATTTCAGTAAAGCAATTATTTGTCATTCCATGCTTACTCTTCAAGTTTAGTAGTTCAACTGTTGCAGACAACTTTGTGAAGTTAGGACAATATTTATACAAGGGCTTCTCCGCATCTGCAAGTAGTTCTTGAAACTTGTCAATGTCAGCTATGAAATTGTCTTCCGTAGCTTTTACCATTTCTATTGTTTCTGCAGCATCTGTTGGAAATTCTACTGCATCAAACTGGTTGAAAGTTGTTGGCTTGTCTTCTTCTCCATGTTTAATCCACCTTGTATAATTCCGATCGAATCCCTTAACGAGTAAGTGGTAATGGACCTCATCCACCGAAAGAGAGAAGTGGTTTAAACAGCTTACACATGGACATGGAATAGTCTTCGTTGACATATTCAGATGAGAAACCGCAAAATCGATAAATGCTACAACTCCATCCATATATGGTTCACTGTTTCTATCGGTTACCATCCAAGACTTATCCATAACTACAGCCTAACTACAGCAATTACGAGCATATTACAGCATAACTAAACCAATTACGAGCATATTACAGCATAACTAAACCAATTACGAGCATATTACAGCATAACTACAGCAATTACGAGCATATTACAGCATAACTACAGCAATTACGAGCATATATCAAAGCATAAAATTCAAAAATTAGCATATATTTAACACATGACTTACTGAAATTAGGGATGAAATCGTTGTGGATGAAAGTATGAGTGGTTTCTGTCGGCTGCTTGTTTGAAGCTACTTGTTTGAATCCGATTAGAAGCGGCAGCTAGTGTGGTTTCCAATTGAGAGAATAAGCTTTCCACTTAGGTATTTCAATCAAATCTAGAACCAATTGTTGTTGTATAAGAGGGAAAAAAAGGATATGATTGGGGTTCTTGTTTTAGGCGGCAAAATAGAAGAGAGTGTGGCTACTGCTGTGTGTAGCAATGAATTAGGGTTAAAACATAACCATATGTAACCTCTACTTTACTAATTTATTATACTACTTTGCTGAAAATCAAATTTAATCACTTATTAATCTGAAGTTTAAATAGAAGATAATTTCTAAAATCAAAATTTTAATTAAAAAAAACAAGATCACAAAATTAGCTTCATTCCCATATTTTTAAAATAATTTTGGGATCAAAAATGAATTTATTATGATTTTTACAAGTTTTACCTCAAAATGAAAATTAATTTTCAAAAATCATTTTAAAATACCAAAACTCCAAATTTAATTCATCTAATTTTTTTAAATCATTTTGGAATATTTAGAAGACATATGCAAAATTTAAAAAAAAATCTAAATTTATCGTTGTGGATGAAAGTACTACTCGAAAGAACGAGATTCGATCCCGAAAGTGGAAATAATTTTTTTTAATGCATTTTTCGACGATCCAACCGTACGGATGTTAATGGATACGCATTGTGATGTTGGGGAAAAATAATCGAAAAATCGGGAATTTATCTTGTACGACATTTTTTGAGGGATCTGGCCAAAGTACTACTCGAAAGAACGAGATTCGACCCCGATTGGGGAAATAATTTTTTTTAATGCATTTTTCGACGATCCAACCGTACGGATGTTAATGGATACGCATTGTGATGTTGGGGAAAAATAATCGAAAAATCGGGAATTTATCTTGTACGACATTTTTTGAGGGATCTGGCCAAAGTACTACTCGAAAGAACGAGATTCGACCCCGATTGGGGAAATAATTTTTTTTAATGCATTTTTCGACGATCCAACCGTACGGATGTTAATGGATACGCATTGTGATGTTGGGGAAAAATAATCGAAAAATCGGGAATTTATCTTGTACGACATTTTTTGAGGGATCTGGCCAAAGTACTACTCGAAAGAACGAGATTCGACCCCGATTGGGGAAATAATTTTTTTTAATGCATTTTTTGACGATCCAACCGTACGGATGTTAATGGATACGCATTGTGATGTTGGGGAAAAATAATCGAAAAATCGGGAATTTATCTTGTACGACATTTTTTGAGGGATCTGGCCAAAGTACTACTCGAAAGAACGAGATTCGACCCCGATTGGGGAAATAATTTTTTTTAATGCATTTTTCGACGATCCAACCGTACGGATGTTAATGGATACGCATTGTGATGTTGGGGAAAAATAATCGAAAAATCGGGAATTTATCTTGTACGACATTTTTTGAGGGATCTGGCCAAAGTACTACTCGAAAGAACGAGATTCGACTAGAGCCGGCAATTTCGTACACGACACGAAAACACGTCACGAAAACGACACGATAATAACGGGTTTGGTTTTACCTTTTCGGTACACGAACACGAAAATACACGAACACGAAATTACACGAGCGAATTTCGTGTCGGTTTTGGATTTACCCTTGGGTACACGACACGAAACGAAAGTACACGAAATAATTAAATAATTAAATAAATATATTAAAATTATTTAGATACATATTATCATAAATATTATATATATATTTTTTACAAAAATAAAATAGAAAATAGTTTCAAATTTAAGTTTAGTAAGATTTGACTGCACTTGGAACATTATGGCTTATTGACTTAATACTCTAAAAACCGGCAACATCACT
The DNA here is from genome assembly GCA_030848705.1 of Heracleum sosnowskyi. NCBI lineage: Eukaryota > Viridiplantae > Streptophyta > Magnoliopsida > Apiales > Apiaceae > Heracleum > Heracleum sosnowskyi. The sequence continues at coordinate 4,313,571 of CM061243.1, read as the reverse complement.
TTACCAATTCACTTCCCCCCCAAAATATCAAACTTCCCCCCAATTCACTTTCAACATCACTTTACCCAACTCACATTCAAACTCTCCCTCTCTGTGCACCATAATCTCTCCACAACTTTCAGTCGGTGAAATTAGGTTACGCCGTCGGTCAGATCTGGTGACCCAATCTGGTTTATGTTCATGAAATTAGGGTTTTTTCCACCGGCGTTTAAATCACCTTGCTTGTCGCAGGTAAACCATTCTTCCACAGACTATATGTTTGAGATATATGGTTGGAGAGATTGCATATTTGAGTTGTATTTGAGAGATTGGGACGAATTGAGTTCCAATTATATGAATAATACTACTTATGCTTTAATGTTGATGTATTAATATCTGACATTGTTGTGCTTGTTGTCTACAGCTAATTTGAGTACCATGGGAAAGAAGTACAGGTTAGTTGTTTACTATGGGGGTCAGTTCATGACAAAGGTTAAGTGGCAATACACCGGTCCTAAGGCAAAGGTGTTCGACGGAATGGAAGTCTACAACATGACTGTTAAACAAGTTAGGGATTTGGTAGCGGATGTAGTTTCGGATGATGATAAGCTTTATTTCATGAAAGATGGGGTGACCCCGGATCATGGATATGGTTTGATCCTTGGAGACAGTGACTTAAAAGAGTTGGCTGTTGCTTCTACCATGACTGGAGTCTGCAAGATTCATGTCTTCCATTCCTGGTCCACAGCTACTGCACCAGTTTGCGTTGAAGAAGAATACCTAGGTAGACTAATTTTTGACTTCTCATATTTATGCATTTTTATGTATATTGAACAGATAAATCCTGTAATTGCTAAGGGTTCTTATACTGGTTGTAGGTGAGGACAATGAGGAATTTGAGGAACAATATTCAACGGAAGAGTGTAGCGAAGAAGAAGAAAGCACAGAAGTAGAAGACGAAGGAGAAAACGCAGAAGAAGAAGTAGAAGAGTGCAAAAAGGTGCAACAAAAGAATGATGTCAAAGCTAAGAGGGGGCTAACCAGGTTGCCGAAGCTGCGTACCAGGTTTACAAACTCTGGTGGAAAAAGACATGAGGTTGAATTTGACTCACTTGGTAGGTTAATGGGGGAATACAGATCAGAATTTACGAGCTTTTTGGGAGACACGGTCAGGGAGCATGTTGGCTTAAGATGGTTAACATGGAAGGAGGTGCCAAAAGAAGTGAAGGATAAGCTGTGGGATCAAGTAACGGTAAATCAGCTACTTCGCATTAAGTACTCTAAATATATGTTACATTTTTAATATGAAACACTATTGTTGAACTTATCTGCTTGCCTTTTATGTGTATTAACACCATGTATTATATATTGCAGCATTTTTTTGATATAGAACTTTGTCGTCGAAAGTTTACAATGACTCGGCTTGGTGGGCTGCTTCGCAATTTCAGAAGAAAGATGTATGCAAGATTCATACAACCTAACCTGAATAAACCAGCAAAGCTTGCAAAAGTTCCTAGGCAGTATCGTACACTGGTAGAGCAAGCTGATTGGGATAGGTTCGTAGCCCACACGCAAACGGATAAATTCAAGGTTGTAATACTTTAATATACGGATCATCGTTTGAATTAACGTATTTTTCCAATGCACTTTGCTGAAATAATTCTTTTGACTATTGGAAGGATGTCTCCAAAACTACGAAAATTGCGCGATCACGGTCAGTTTTTGATCATCGCTTGGGACGAGGAGGATACCCTCGTCTCAAAGAAAAATTGGTAATTCAGATGTGTTTTTATTGTGTTACTAGTGATTATTTTGGATATTAAATGTCTGATTGTGTCATCGTTGCATTATGCAAGGTTTCAAAAAATGAAATAAAGGTTGATGATGTCCCCTCCCGTGCTTTTATGTGGAGGAAGGGGAGGGAAAACAAAGATGGAGAGTTGGGAGATCCAAAAGTGAAGAGCATGGCAGATTATTTAGTAAGTTTAAATATGAGAGTTAGTATATCCTAAAGTGAAGAACATGTCCTTGTTACTAATTTTCTTCACTTTTTTCTTTACAGATGGATATTGAAGCACAGATAAAGGACGGACTAATCAAGATTGGGCCGGACGAGGATGCCCTTACAGTGGTTTTTGGCAGGGAGCAGGGTTCATACTTGAGAGGTGTTGGTTGTGGAGTCACTCCCAGTGCGTACTGGCATTGTCCTCGGCAAAGGACAACAGGAAAAGATAAAATCAAGATTCTGGAGCTTCAATTGGAAAATGAAAAACTGCTGCGTGAGAAGAAGGATGAAGAGCTGAAGAACCTGTCGTTGCAGATGGAGGCAACGAACAATAAACTGAATAAAGTCATGGCTCAATTGGATTCGCAAGGACTGCTTTCAGCAACAAAACAAGATGTAAGCACTACGTAAATTGTTGGAGTTTTTTGTGTTGGAATTTAGTTATCTTGTGTCTATATTCCAAAACATAGTTTACAAAACTTGTGTTATCACTTGACTTTCCCATTTCACGTTACATTCTGTAGGGAACACCGATAAGTGGGAATGGTTCGAGGGACAGCTTCATTAATGTTACCATCCCAGCATCGAAAGAGTTTTTAACACCTGTAAGTAATGGCTACTTTAATTTCTTTTTAATTTTTTCCAAGTAGTTGCTGATTTCTTGTCCAAATTTCTTAAATTGTAGGTTAAATCTGTGGAGAAGCAAGTGACTCCTACTGCCGACACATCCATAATGGCGCAAAAGGTGATCACTGCCGACACATCCATAATGGGGCAAAATGTCATCACCACCAGGAGGAAAGTTTATATATCTCCGCGTACCACTAAATCACAAGAAGATCCAACAATTGTGCAACAGGTATTACAACATTGCTAAATGCACATGTATATTGAGATTAACTTTAACTTTAATATGTTGGCAATTATGCTTCTACTTTTGTAGGAAAAGGTAATTAGATCCGGAACCAGGAAGAAGATTAATTTATCTCAGCCTAGCACTATCTCTGGTCAAATGCCATCTCAGTCAAATCAAACCTCAACAGTTGTCCAATCGGTATGCATTATATTTCTAAATGCGTATGTATATTAGTTCACTTTACCTTTATGATGTTAATTATGCCACGTACGTTTTTTAGCCAATGAAGTGTACTCTGTATATGTTGAATTTCAACAACCCGGTTGCACGTGGTACGGCTATCCTTTCAGACCAGAAAGGACAAACCATTCATGGAGTCCCCCTACAAGATGATTGCTATAGAGTTTCTGTTGATGAAGTTGTGAAGGGGGCAGCATTCTTACCTTATGAAGCCGGTGATATGCGGACAGTTGAGGATGCTTTGGGTTCTTTTGTGGCTTGGCCCAAAAACCTTATCAAGATAATTGATCATCAAGTACGTTTCTTACTTTGCATTCCATTTTGGTTGTGTGCATTTATTATCCTGCTTTATAATTTTGTTTAAAATGATGGAGCTTTAATTAAATAACATTACTTGTCCAACGGTCTTAACTTGCTTATCTATAGAATTACATTACTTGTGTTAGAATGGTCTTAACTTGAGGGCTGTTGGAATGATCATCGTATTTGTTTTCATGTTTTACTCTAGGTACCAAATCCAACGGCCAATGGGAAAGGGGAAGAACATAGCGCAGCTCAAGCTAAGGAAGAACATAGCGCAGATCAAGTTAAGAAGGAGAAGAAGAGATGTAATACCATTACTGGTTCCCCAGTAACACGTTCAAAGGCTAAGGCGAACAAGGCAGACAATCTGAGGAAGAAGCGGAAGCTGGTGGTGTAATTGTAAACTTAATTTGACTCATGTTAATGTGGTTTTCTGGTTGTTAACTTTTCGATAAGTTGTTAATTTTCTGTACTCTGGTTATGGTTATGTGGTTTTTATGGATTGTGGAGTTATACTCCATATCGTTGTTATGGATCATGGATTTAGTATGGATTTTATGGATTAATATGGACTAGTTTGGAATTTGGCATTTTTTTTACTTGTATTTTGGCATTTTACTTGTTTGCATATTGTGGCCTTTTTGAATTGGATTGTGGCCTTTTGGTATTGTGATTTGTATCGGCTTTTTGGTACGGCCGTGGTCATTTATATTACAAATGAAACCTGTTTGTGATGTGGTTAAGTATGTGTGGCTAGTACCACACTTCAGCCACACTACCTATTATATTATATTGGGGGATAGTTACTACAATTATTAGTGACTAAAAGCAGTTGTTTAATAGTATATGAAACATACAAACGACCACAGAAAAATTATAAAATGTGGCCATACCCAAGTTTTTTGCCACGATTTACCAATAAATAGTGCGACCAAAACTAAGCCTTTGATGAATGTTGGTATTTAGCCACGTTATTAATTATCTTTAGCCACGACCCATCCTGTGGCTGAAAGCTGGTATTTAGTCACACTTTTGAGCTTAAAACAGGGGCTGTCAGACCCAAGGGGTGGTATGCTTTAGTCACTCTGTTTTGAATTACAGCCACACATCTGGGGTGTGGCCGTAGGGGGCGTAAAATGATCCGACCTTAGGTGACACTTTGCTGAAAAATTAAAACGTGACGTAAAGTGCTTAGCCACACGTATTTTATGTGACGGAAGCCAAAATTTGACGTAGTGAAATAAATATATTAATATCTGATATGTGGTTTTTTCAATACGATGGAGCTGGAGGGTCACGAAGAGCAGGGTTCGGAGCAGGGTTTGGAGCAGGGTTGTTTAAGAAATTGTGGTGGTTTTGAGTGCCGCGAAGAGCAGGGTTCTTTGAGGTTTAGAAGAAATCAAGATAATGATTTAAAAAGGCCGCCTAATTTTGTCTACGGCGATCCTCCTCTTATCGCCAAAGAACTAGCTTTTACTACCAAAAGAAAGGTAAATCTGTTATATGTTGTTGTTTAGGTTTACATAACAATTCATATACTTATCCTAAATTAGGGAACATTGGGGAATTTTATAAATTAAATATTGTGATTTTTATCAATTGCTCATATTTGAATGCCCCACAACCCAACCACTGATGAGATGCGACATTTGTTCTTTAGATTAAAATACGTTTCTTCGACTTATAAGTGGATAAATTTAAAAGTTTTGTTAGATGCAAATTTGAAATCAATTGAAGTGGGGAACCCTAATAGTATAAATAGATGTGTTTGTAGCCTCAGATAAATAAATATATTAATATCTGATCTGTGGTTTTTTCAATACGATGGAGCTGGAGGGTCACAAAGAGCAGGGTTCGGAGAAGGGTTTGGAGCAGGGTTGTTTAAGAAATTGTGGTGGTTTTGAGTGTCGCGAAGAGCAGGGTTCTTTGAGGTTTAGAAGAAATCAAGATAATGATTTAAAAAGGCCGCCTAATTTTGTCTACGGCGATCCTCCTCTTATCGCCAAAGAACTAGCTTTTACTACCAAAAGAAAGGTAAATCTGTTATATGTTGTTGTTTAGGTTTACATAACAATTCATATACTTATCCTAAATTAGGGAACATTGGGGAATTTTATAAATTAAATATTGTGATTTTTATCAATTGCTCATATTTGAATGCCCCACACCCCAACCACTGGTGGGATGCGACATTTGTTCTTGAGATTAAAATACGTTTCTTCGACTTATAAGTGGATAAATTTAAAAGTTTTGTTAGATGCAAATTTGAAGTCAATTGAAGTGGGGAACCCTAATAATATAAATAGATGTGTTTGTAGCCTCAGATAAATAAATATATTAATATCTGATCTGTGGTTTTTTCAATACGATGGAGCTGGAGGGTCACGAAAAGCAGGGTTCGGAGCAGGGTTTGGAGCAGGGTTGTTTAAGAAATTGTGGTGGTTTTGAGTGTCGCGAAGAGCAGGGTTCTTTGAGGTTTAGAAGAAATCAAGATAATGATTTAAAAAGGCCGCCTAATTTTGTCTACGGCGATCCTCCTCTTATCGCCAAAGAACTAGCTTTTACTACCAAAAGAAAGGTAAATCTGTTATATGTTGTTGTTTAGGTTTACATAACAATTCATATACTTATCCTAAATTAGGGAACATTGGGGAATTTTATAAATTAAATATTGTGATTTTTATCAATTGCTCATATTTGAATGCCCCACACCCCAACCACTGGTGGGATGCGACATTTGTTCTTGAGATTAAAATATGTTTCTTCGACTTATAAGTGGATAAATTTAAAAGTTTTGTTAGATGCAAATTTGAAGTCAATTGAAGTGGGGAACCCTAATAGTATAAATAGATGTGTTTGTAGCCTCAGATAAATAAATATATTAATATCTGATATGTGGTTTTTTCAATACGATGGAGCTGGAGGGTCACGAAGAGCAGGGTTCGGAGCAGGGTTTGGAGCAGGGTTGTTTAAGAAATTGTGGTGGTTTTGAGTGTCGCGAAGAGCAGGGTTCTTTGAGGTTTAGAAGAAATCAAGATAATGATTTAAAAAGGCCGCCTAATTTTGTCTACGGCGATCCTACTCTTATCGCCAAAGAACTAGCTTTTACTACCAAAAGAAAGGTAAATCTGTTATATGTTGTTGTTTAGGTTTACATAACAATTCATATACTTATCCTAAATTAGGGAACATTGGGGAATTTTATAAATTAAATATTGTGATTTTTATCAATTGCTCATATTTGAATGCCCCACACCCCAACCACTGGTGGGATGCGACATTTGTTCTTGAGATTAAAATACGTTTCTTCGACTTATAAGTGGATAAATTTAAAAGTTTTGTTAGATGCAAATTTGAAGTCAATTGAAGTGGGGAACCCTAATAGTATAAATAGATGTGTTTGTAGCCTCAGATAAATAAATATATTAATATCTGATCTGTGGTTTTTTCAATACGATGGAGCTGGAGGGTCACGAAGAGCAGGGTTCGGAGCAGGGTTTGGAGCAGGGTTGTTGTGGTGGTTTTGAGTGTCGCGAAGAGCAGGGTTCTTTGAGGTTTAGAAGAAATCAAGATAATGATTTAAAAAGGCCGCCTAATTTTGTCTACGGCGATCCTCCTCTTATCGCCAAAGAACTAGCTTTTACTACCAAAAGAAAGGTAAATCTGTTATATGTTGTTGTTTAGGTTTACATAACAATTCATATACTTATCCTAAATTAGGGAACATTGGGGAATTTTATAAATTAAATATTGTGATTTTTATCAATTGCTCATATTTGAATGCCCCACACCCCAACCACTGGTGGGATGCGACATTTGTTCTTGAGATTAAAATACGTTTCTTCGACTTATAAGTGGATAAATTTAAAAGTTTTGTTAGATGCAAATTTGAAGTCAATTGAAGTGGGGAACCCTAATAGTATAAATAGATGTGTTTGTAGCCTCAGATAAATAAATATATTAATATCTGATCTGTGGTTTTTTCAATATGATGGAGCTGGAGGGTCACAAAGAGCAGGGTTCGGAGCAGGGTTTGGAGCAGGGTTGTTTAAGAAATTGTGGTGGTTTTGAGTGTCGCGAAGAGAAGGGTTCTTTGAGGTTTAGAAGAAATCAAGATAATGATTTAAAACGGCCGCCTAATTTTGTCTACGGCGATCCTCCTCTTATCGCCAAAGAACTAGCTTTTACTACCAAAAGAAAGGTAAATCTGTTATATGTTGTTGTTTAGGTTTACATAACAATTCATATACTTATCCTAAATTAGGGAACATTGGGGAATTTTATAAATTAAATATTGTGATTTTTATCAATTGCTCATATTTGAATGCCCCACACCCCAACCACTGGTGGGATGCGACATTTGTTCTTGAGATTAAAATACGTTTCTTCGACTTATAAGTGGATAAATTTAAAAGTTTTGTTAGATGCAAATTTGAAGTCAATTGAAGTGGGGAACCCTAATAGTATAAATAGATGTGTTTGTAGCCTCAGATAAATAAATATATTAATATCTGATCTGTGGTTTTTTCAATACAATGGAGCTGGAGGGTCACAAAGAGCAGGGTTCGGAGAAGGGTTTGGAGCAGGGTTGTTTAAGAAATTGTGGTGGTTTTGAGTGTCGCGAAGAGCAGGGTTCTTTGAGGTTTAGAAGAAATCAAGATAATGATTTAAAAAGGCCGCCTAATTTTGTCTACGGTGATCCTCCTCTTATCGCCAAAGAACTAGCTTTTACTACCAAAAGAAAGGTAAATATGTTATATGTTGTTGTTTAGGTTTACATAATAATTCATATACTTATCCTAAATTAGGGAACATTGGGGAATTTTATAAATTAAATATTGTGATTTTTATCAATTGCTCATATTTGAATGCCCCACACCCCAACCACTGGTGGGATGCGACATTTGTTCTTGAGATTAAAATACGTTTCTTCGACTTATAAGTGGATAAATTTAAAAGTTTTGTTAGATGCAAATTTGAAGTCAATTGAAGTGGGGAACCCTAATAGTATAAATAGATGTGTTTGTAGCCTCAGATAAATAAATATATTAATATCTGATCTGTGGTTTTTTCAATACGATGGAGCTGGAGGGTCACAAAGAGCAGGGTTCGGAGCAGGGTTTGGAGCAGGGTTGTTTAAGAAATTGTGGTGGTTTTGAGTGTCCCGAAGAGCAGGGTTCTTTGAGGTTTAGAAGAAATCAAGATAATGATTTAAAAAGGCCGCCTAATTTTGTCTACGGCGATCCTCCTCTTATCGCCAAAGAACTAGCTTTTACTACCAAAAGAAAGGTAAATCTGTTATATGTTGTTGTTTAGGTTTACATAACAATTCATATACTTATCCTAAATTAGGGAACATTGGGGAATTTTATAAATTAAATATTGTGATTTTTATCAATTGCTCATATTTGAATGCCCCACACCCCAACCACTGGTGGGATGCGACATTTGTTCTTGAGATTAAAATACGTTTCTTCGACTTATAAGTGGATAAATTTAAAAGTTTTGTTAGATGCAAATTTGAAGTCAATTGAAGTGGGGAACCCTAATAGTATAAATAGATGTGTTTGTAGCCTCAGATAAATAAATATATTAATATCTGATCTGTGGTTTTTTCAATACGATGGAGCTGGAGGGTCACGAAGAGCAGGGTTTGGAGTAGGGTTTGGAGCAGGGTTGTTTAAGAAATTTTGGTGGTTTTGAGTGTCGCGAAGAGCAGGGTTCTTTGAGGTTTAGAAGAAATCAAGATAATGATTTAAAAAGGCCGCCTAATTTTGTCTACGGCGATCCTCCTCTTATCGCCAAAGAACTAGCTTTTACTACCAAAAGAAAGGTAAATCTGTTATATGTTGTTGTTTAGGTTTACATAACAATTCATATACTTATCCTAAATTAGGGAACATTGGGGAATTTTATAAATTAAATATTGTGATTTTTATCAATTGCTCATATTTGAATGCCCCACACCCCAACCACTGGTGGGATGCGACATTTGTTCTTGAGATTAAAATACGTTTCTTCGACTTATAAGTGGATAAATTTAAAAGTTTTGTTAGATGCAAATTTGAAGTCAATTGAAGTGGGGAACCCTAATAGTATAAATAGATGTGTTTGTAGCCTCAGATAAATAAATATATTAATATCTGATCTGTGGTTTTTTCAATACGATGGAGCTGGAGGGTCACGAAGAGCAGGGTTCGGAGCAGGGTTTGGAGCAGGGTTGTTTAAGAAATTGTGGTGGTTTTGAGTGTCGCGAAGAGAAGGGTTCTTTGAGGTTTAGAAGAAATCAAGATAATGATTTAAAAAGGCCGCCTAATTTTGTCTACGGCGATCCTCCTCTTATCGCCAAAGAACTAGCTTTTACTACCAAAAGAAAGGTAAATCTGTTATATGTTGTTGTTTAGGTTTACATAACAATTCATATACTTATCCTAAATTAGGGAACATTGGGGAATTTTATAAATTAAATATTGTGATTTTTATCAATTGCTCATATTTGAATGCCCCACACCCCAACCACTGGTGGGATGCGACATTTGTTCTTGAGATTAAAATACGTTTCTTCGACTTATAAGTGGATAAATTTAAAAGTTTTGTTAGATGCAAATTTGAAGTCAATTGAAGTGGGGAACCCTAATAGTATAAATAGATGTGTTTGTAGCCTCAGATAAATAAATATATTAATATCTGATCTGTGGTTTTTTCAATACAATGGAGCTGGAGGGTCACAAAGAGCAGGGTTCGGAGAAGGGTTTGGAGCAGGGTTGTTTAAGAAATTGTGGTGGTTTTGAGTGTCACGAAGAGCAGGGTTCTTTGAGGTTTAGAAGAAATCAAGATAATGATTGAAAACGGCCGCCTAATTTTGTCTACGGCGATCCTCCTCTTATCGCCAAAGAACTAGCTTTTACTACCAAAAGAAAGGTAAATCTGTTATATGTTGTTGTTTAGGTTTACATAACAATTCATATACTTATCCTAAATTAGGGAACATTGGGGAATTTTATAAATTAAATATTGTGATTTTTATCAATTGCTCATATTTGAATGCCCCACACCCCAACCACTGGTGGGATGCGACATTTGTTCTTGAGATTAAAATACGTTTCTTCGACTTATAAGTGGATAAATTTAAAAGTTTTGTTAGATGCAAATTTGAAGTCAATTGAAGTGGGGAACCCTAATAGTATAAATAGATGTGTTTGTAGCCTCAGATAAATAAATATATTAATATCTGATATGTGGTTTTTTCAATACGATGGAGCTGGAGGGTCACGAAGAGCAGGGTTCGGAGCAGGGTTTGGAGCAGGGTTGTTTAAGAAATTGTGGTGGTTTTGAGTGCCGCGAAGAGCAGGGTTCTTTGAGGTTTAGAAGAAATCAAGATAATGATTTAAAAAGGCCGCCTAATTTTGTCTACGGCGATCCTCCTCTTATCGCCAAAGAACTAGCTTTTACTACCAAAAGAAAGGTAAATCTGTTATATGTTGTTGTTTAGGTTTACATAACAATTCATATACTTATCCTAAATTAGGGAACATTGGGGAATTTTATAAATTAAATATTGTGATTTTTATCAATTGCTCATATTTGAATGCCCCACAACCCAACCACTGATGAGATGCGACATTTGTTCTTTAGATTAAAATACGTTTCTTCGACTTATAAGTGGATAAATTTAAAAGTTTTGTTAGATGCAAATTTGAAGTCAATTGAAGTGGGGAACCCTAATAGTATAAATAGATGTGTTTGTAGCCTCAGATAAATAAATATATTAATATCTGATCTGTGGTTTTTTCAATACGATGGAGCTGGAGGGTCACAAAGAGCAGGGTTCGGAGAAGGGTTTGGAGCAGGGTTGTTTAAGAAATTGTGGTGGTTTTGAGTGTCGCGAAGAGCAGGGTTCTTTGAGGTTTAGAAGAAATCAAGATAATGATTTAAAAAGGCCGCCTAATTTTGTCTACGGCGATCCTCCTCTTATCGCCAAAGAACTAGCTTTTACTACCAAAAGAAAGGTAAATCTGTTATATGTTGTTGTTTAGGTTTACATAACAATTCATATACTTATCCTAAATTAGGTAACATTGGGGAATTTTATAAATTAAATATTATGATTTTTATCAATTGCTCATATTTGAATGCCCCACACCCCAACCACTGGTGGGATGCGACATTTGTTCTTGAGATTAAAATACGTTTCTTCGACTTATAAGTGGATAAATTTAAAAGTTTTGTTAGATGCAAATTTGAAGTCAATTGAAGTGGGGAACCCTAATAATATAAATAGATGTGTTTGTAGCCTCAGATAAATAAATATATTAATATCTGATCTGTGGTTTTTTCAATACGATGGAGCTGGAGGGTCACGAAAAGCAGGGTTCGGAGCAGGGTTTGGAGCAGGGTTGTTTAAGAAATTGTGGTGGTTTTGAGTGTCGCGAAGAGCAGGGTTCTTTGAGGTTTAGAAGAAATCAAGATAATGATTTAAAAAGGCCGCCTAATTTTGTCTACGGCGATCCTCCTCTTATCGCCAAAGAACTAGCTTTTACTACCAAAAGAAAGGTAAATCTGTTATATGTTGTTGTTTAGGTTTACATAACAATTCATATACTTATCCTAAATTAGGGAACATTGGGGAATTTTATAAATTAAATATTGTGATTTTTATCAATTGCTCATATTTGAATGCCCCACACCCCAACCACTGGTGGGATGCGACATTTGTTCTTGAGATTAAAATATGTTTCTTCGACTTATAAGTGGATAAATTTAAAAGTTTTGTTAGATGCAAATTTGAAGTCAATTGAAGTGGGGAACCCTAATAGTATAAATAGATGTGTTTGTAGCCTCAGATAAATAAATATATTAATATCTGATATGTGGTTTTTTCAATACGATGGAGCTGGAGGGTCACGAAGAGCAGGGTTCGGAGCAGGGTTTGGAGCAGGGTTGTTTAAGAAATTGTGGTGGTTTTGAGTGTCGCGAAGAGCAGGGTTCTTTGAGGTTTAGAAGAAATCAAGATAATGATTTAAAAAGGCCGCCTAATTTTGTCTACGGCGATCCTACTCTTATCGCCAAAGAACTAGCTTTTACTACCAAAAGAAAGGTAAATCTGTTATATGTTGTTGTTTAGGTTTACATAACAATTCATATACTTATCCTAAATTAGGGAACATTGGGGAATTTTATAAATTAAATATTGTGATTTTTATCAATTGCTCATATTTGAATGCCCCACACCCCAACCACTGGTGGGATGCGACATTTGTTCTTGAGATTAAAATACGTTTCTTCGACTTATAAGTGGATAAATTTAAAAGTTTTGTTAGATGCAAATTTGAAGTCAATTGAAGTGGGGAACCCTAATAGTATAAATAGATGTGTTTGTAGCCTCAGATAAATAAATATATTAATATCTGATCTGTGGTTTTTTCAATACGATGGAGCTGGAGGGTCACGAAGAGCAGGGTTCGGAGCAGGGTTTGGAGCAGGGTTGTTGTGGTGGTTTTGAGTGTCGCGAAGAGCAGGGTTCTTTGAGGTTTAGAAGAAATCAAGATAATGATTTAAAAAGGCCGCCTAATTTTGTCTACGGCGATCCTCCTCTTATCGCCAAAGAACTAGCTTTTACTACCAAAAGAAAGGTAAATCTGTTATATGTTGTTGTTTAGGTTTACATAACAATTCATATACTTATCCTAAATTAGGGAACATTGGGGAATTTTATAAATTAAATATTGTGATTTTTATCAATTGCTCATATTTGAATGCCCCACACCCCAACCACTGGTGGGATGCGACATTTGTTCTTGAGATTAAAATACGTTTCTTCGACTTATAAGTGGATAAATTTAAAAGTTTTGTTAGATGCAAATTTGAAGTCAATTGAAGTGGGGAACCCTAATAGTATAAATAGATGTGTTTGTAGCCTCAGATAAATAAATATATTAATATCTGATCTGTGGTTTTTTCAATATGATGGAGCTGGAGGGTCACAAAGAGCAGGGTTCGGAGCAGGGTTTGGAGCAGGGTTGTTTAAGAAATTGTGGTGGTTTTGAGTGTCGCGAAGAGAAGGGTTCTTTGAGGTTTAGAAGAAATCAAGATAATGATTTAAAAAGGCCGCCTAATTTTGTCTACCGCGATCCTCCTCTTATCGCCAAAGAACTAGCTTTTACTACCAAAAGAAAGGTAAATCTGTTATATGTTGTTGTTTAGGTTTACATAACAATTCATATATTTATCCTAAATTAGGGAACATTGGGGAATTTAATAAATTAAATATTGTGATTTTTATCAATTGCTCATATTTGAATGCCCCACACCCCAACCACTGGTGGGATGCGACATTTGTTCTTGAGATTAAAATACGTTTCTTCGACTTATAAGTGGATAAATTTAAAAGTTTTGTTAGATGCAAATTTGAAGTCAATTGAAGTGGGGAACCCTAATAGTATAAATAGATGTGTTTGTAGCCTCAGATAAATAAATATATTAATATCTGATCTGTGGTTTTTTCAATACGATGGAGCTGGAGGGTCACAAAGAGCAGGGTTCGGAGAAGGGTTTGGAGCAGGGTTGTTTAAGAAATTGTGGTGGTTTTGAGTGTCGCGAAGAGCAGGGTTCTTTGAGGTTTAGAAGAAATCAAGATAATGATTTAAAAAGGCCGCCTAATTTTGTCTACGGCGATCCTCCTCTTATCGCCAAAGAACTAGCTTTTACTACCAAAAGAAAGGTAAATCTGTTATATGTTGTTGTTTAGGTTTACATAACAATTCATATACTTATCCTAAATTAGGGAACATTGGGGAATTTTTTAAATTAAATATTGTGATTTTTATCAATTGCTCATATTTGAATGCCCCACACCCCAACCACTGGTGGGATGCGACATTTGTTCTTGAGATTAAAATACGTTTCTTCGACTTATAAGTGGATAAATTTAAAAGTTTTGTTAGATGCAAATTTGAAGTCAATTGAAGTGGGGAACCCTAATAGTATAAATAGAGGGTCACGAAGAGCAGGGTTCGGAGCAGGGTTTGGAGCAGGGTTGTTTAAGAAATTGTGGTGGTTTTGAGTGTCGCGAAGAGAAGGGTTCTTTGAGGTTTAGAAGAAATCAAGATAATGATTTAAAAAGGCCGCCTAATTTTGTCTACCGCGATCCTCCTCTTATCGCCAAAGAACTAGCTTTTACTACCAAAAGAAAGGTAAATCTGTTATATGTTGTTGTTTAGGTTTACATAACAATTCATATATTTATCCTAAATTAGGGAACATTGGGGAATTTAATAAATTAAATATTGTGATTTTTATCAATTGCTCATATTTGAATGCCCCACACCCCAACCACTGGTGGGATGCGACATTTGTTCTTGAGATTAAAATACGTTTCTTCGACTTATAAGTGGATAAATTTAAAAGTTTTGTTAGATGCAAATTTGAAGTCAATTGAAGTGGGGAACCCTAATAGTATAAATAGATGTGTTTGTAGCCTCAGATAAATAAATATATTAATATCTGATCTGTGGTTTTTTCAATACGATGGAGCTGGAGGGTCACAAAGAGCAGGGTTCGGAGAAGGGTTTGGAGCAGGGTTGTTTAAGAAATTGTGGTGGTTTTGAGTGTCGCGAAGAGCAGGGTTCTTTGAGGTTTAGAAGAAATCAAGATAATGATTTAAAAAGGCCGCCTAATTTTGTCTACGGCGATCCTCCTCTTATCGCCAAAGAACTAGCTTTTACTACCAAAAGAAAGGTAAATCTGTTATATGTTGTTGTTTAGGTTTACATAACAATTCATATACTTATCCTAAATTAGGGAACATTGGGGAATTTTATAAATTAAATATTGTGATTTTTATCAATTGCTCATATTTGAATGCCCCACACCCCAACCACCACTGGTGGGATGCGACATTTGTTCTTGAGATTAAAATACGTTTCTTCGACTTATAAGTGGATAAATTTAAAAGTTTTGTTAGATGCAAATTTGAAGTCAATTGAAGTGGGGAACCCTAATAGTATAAATAGATGTGTTTGTAGCCTCAGATAAATAAATATATTAATTTCTGATCTGTGGTTTTTTCAATACGATGAAGCTGGAGGGTCACGAAGAGCAGGGTTCGGAGCAGGGTTTGGAGTAGGGTTGTTTAAGAAATTGTGGTGGTTTTGAGTGTCGCGAAGAGCAGGGTTCTTTGAGGTTTAGAAGAAATCAAGATAATGATTTAAAAAGGCCGCCTAATTTTGTCTACGGCGATCCTCCTCTTATCGCCAAAGAACTAGCTTTTACTACCAAAAGAAAGGTAAATCTGTTATATGTTGTTGTTTAGGTTTACATAACAATTCATATACTTATCCTAAATTAGGGAACATTGGGGAATTTTATAAATTAAATATTGTGATTTTTATCAATTGCTCATATTTGAATGCCCCACACCCCAACCACCACTGGTGGGATGCGACATTTGTTCTTGAGATTAAAATACGTTTCTTCGACTTATAAGTGGATAAATTTAAAAGTTTTGTTAGATGCAAATTTGAAGTCAATTGAAGTGGGGAACCCTAATAGTATAAATAGATGTGTTTGTAGCCTCAGATAAATAAATATATTAATATCTGATCTGTGGTTTTTTCAATACGATGGAGCTGGAGGGTCACGAAGAGCAGGGTTCGGAGCAGGGTTTGGAGCAGGGTTGTTTAAGAAATTGTGGTGGTTTTGAGTGTCGCGAAGAGCAGGGTTCTTTGAGGTTTAGAAGAAATCAAGATAATGATTTAAAAAGGCCGCCTAATTTTGTCTACGGCGATCCTCCTCTTATCGCCAAAGAACTAGCTTTTACTACCAAAAGAAAGGTAAATCTGTTATATGTTGTTGTTTAGGTTTACATAACAATTCATATACTTATCCTAAATTAGGGAACATTGGGGAATTTTATAAATTAAATATTGTGATTTTTATCAATTGCTCATATTTGAATGCCCCACACCCCAACCACTGGTGGGATGCGACATTTGTTCTTGAGATTAAAATACGTTTCTTCGACTTATAAGTGGATAAATTTAAAAGTTTTGTTAGATGCAAATTTGAAGTCAATTGAAGTGGGGAACCCTAATAGTATAAATAGATGTGTTTGTAGCCTCAGATAAATAAATATATTAATTTCTGATCTGTGGTTTTTTCAATACGATGAAGCTGGAGGGTCACGAAGAGCAGGGTTCGGAGCAGGGTTTGGAGTAGGGTTGTTTAAGAAATTGTGGTGGTTTTGAGTGTCGCGAAGAGCAGGGTTCTTTGAGGTTTAGAAGAAATCAAGATAATGATTTAAAAAGGCCGCCTAATTTTGTCTACGGCGATCCTCCTCTTATCGCCAAAGAACTAGCTTTTACTACCAAAAGAAAGGTAAATCTGTTATATGTTGTTGTTTAGGTTTACATAACAATTCATATACTTATCCTAAATTAGGGAACATTGGGGAATTTTATAAATTAAATATTGTGATTTTTATCAATTGCTCATATTTGAATGCCCCACACCCCAACCACCACTGGTGGGATGCGACATTTGTTCTTGAGATTAAAATACGTTTCTTCGACTTATAAGTGGATAAATTTAAAAGTTTTGTTAGATGCAAATTTGAAGTCAATTGAAGTGGGGAACCCTAATAGTATAAATAGATGTGTTTGTAGCCTCAGATAAATAAATATATTAATATCTGATCTGTGGTTTTTTCAATACGATGGAGCTGGAGGGTCACGAAGAGCAGGGTTCGGAGCAGGGTTTGGAGCAGGGTTGTTTAAGAAATTGTGGTGGTTTTGAGTGTCGCGAAGAGAAGGGTTCTTTGAGGTTTAGAAGAAATCAAGATAATGATTTAAAAAGGCCGCCTAATTTTGTCTACGGCGATCCTCCTCTTATCGCCAAAGAACTAGCTTTTACTACCAAAAGAAAGGTAAATCTGTTATATGTTGTTGTTTAGGTTTACATAACAATTCATATACTTATCCTAAATTAGGGAACATTGGGGAATTTTATAAATTAAATATTGTGATTTTTATCAATTGCTCATATTTGAATGCCCCACACCCCAACCACTGGTGGGATGCGACATTTGTTCTTGAGATTAAAATACGTTTCTTCGACTTATAAGTGGATAAATTTAAAAGTTTTGTTAGATGCAAATTTGAAGTCAATTGAAGTGGGGAACCCTAATAGTATAAATAGATGTGTTTGTAGCCTCAGATAAATAAATATATTAATATCTGATCTGTGGTTTTTTCAATACGATGGAGCTGGAGGGTCACGAAGAGCAGGGTTCGGAGCAGGGTTTGGAGCAGGGTTGTTTAAGAAATTGTGGTGGTTTTGAGTGTCGCGAAGAGAAGGGTTCTTTGAGGTTTAGAAGAAATCAAGATAATGATTTAAAAAGGCCGCCTAATTTTGTCTACGGCGATCCTCCTCTTATCGCCAAAGAACTAGCTTTTACTACCAAAAGAAAGGTAAATCTGTTATATGTTGTTGTTTAGGTTTACATAACAATTCATATACTTATCCTAAATTAGGGAACATTGGGGAATTTTATAAATTAAATATTGTGATTTTTATCAATTGCTCATATTTGAATGCCCCACACCCCAACCACTGGTGGGATGCGACATTTGTTCTTGAGATTAAAATACGTTTCTTCGACTTATAAGTGGATAAATTTAAAAGTTTTGTTAGATGCAAATTTGAAGTCAATTGAAGTGGGGAACCCTAATAGTATAAATAGATGTGTTTGTAGCCTCAGATAAATAAATATATTAATATCTGATCTGTGGTTTTTTCAATACGATGGAGCTGGAGGGTCACGAAGAGCAGGGTTCGGAGCAGGGTTTGGAGCAGGGTTGTTTAAGAAATTGTGGTGGTTTTGAGTGTCGCGAAGAGAAGGGTTCTTTGAGGTTTAGAAGAAATCAAGATAATGATTTAAAAAGGCCGCCTAATTTTGTCTACGGCGATCCTCCTCTTATCGCCAAAGAACTAGCTTTTACTACCAAAAGAAAGGTAAATCTGTTATATGTTGTTGTTTAGGTTTACATAACAATTCATATACTTATCCTAAATTAGGGAACATTGGGGAATTTTATAAATTAAATATTGTGATTTTTATCAATTGCTCATATTTGAATGCCCCACACCCCAACCACTGGTGGGATGCGACATTTGTTCTTGAGATTAAAATACGTTTCTTCGACTTATAAGTGGATAAATTTAAAAGTTTTGTTAGATGCAAATTTGAAGTCAATTGAAGTGGGGAACCCTAATAGTATAAATAGATGTGTTTGTAGCCTCAGATAAATAAATATATTAATTTCTGATCTGTGGTTTTTTCAATACGATGAAGCTGGAGGGTCACGAAGAGCAGGGTTCGGAGCAGGGTTTGGAGTAGGGTTGTTTAAGAAATTGTGGTGGTTTTGAGTGTCGCGAAGAGCAGGGTTCTTTGAGGTTTAGAAGAAATCAAGATAATGATTTAAAAAGGCCGCCTAATTTTGTCTACGGCGATCCTCCTCTTATCGCCAAAGAACTAGCTTTTACTACCAAAAGAAAGGTAAATCTGTTATATGTTGTTGTTTAGGTTTACATAACAATTCATATACTTATCCTAAATTAGGGAACATTGGGGAATTTTATAAATTAAATATTGTGATTTTTATCAATTGCTCATATTTGAATGCCCCACACCCCAACCACCACTGGTGGGATGCGACATTTGTTCTTGAGATTAAAATACGTTTCTTCGACTTATAAGTGGATAAATTTAAAAGTTTTGTTAGATGCAAATTTGAAGTCAATTGAAGTGGGGAACCCTAATAGTATAAATAGATGTGTTTGTAGCCTCAGATAAATAAATATATTAATTTCTGATCTGTGGTTTTTTCAATACGATGAAGCTGGAGGGTCACGAAGAGCAGGGTTCGGAGCAGGGTTTGGAGTAGGGTTGTTTAAGAAATTGTGGTGGTTTTGAGTGTCGCGAAGAGCAGGGTTCTTTGAGGTTTAGAAGAAATCAAGATAATGATTTAAAAAGGCCGCCTAATTTTGTCTACGGCGATCCTCCTCTTATCGCCAAAGAACTAGCTTTTACTACCAAAAGAAAGGTAAATCTGTTATATGTTGTTGTTTAGGTTTACATAACAATTCATATACTTATCCTAAATTAGGGAACATTGGGGAATTTTATAAATTAAATATTGTGATTTTTATCAATTGCTCATATTTGAATGCCCCACACCCCAACCACCACTGGTGGGATGCGACATTTGTTCTTGAGATTAAAATACGTTTCTTCGACTTATAAGTGGATAAATTTAAAAGTTTTGTTAGATGCAAATTTGAAGTCAATTGAAGTGGGGAACCCTAATAGTATAAATAGATGTGTTTGTAGCCTCAGATAAATAAATATATTAATATCTGATCTGTGGTTTTTTCAATACGATGGAGCTGGAGGGTCACGAAGAGCAGGGTTCGGAGCAGGGTTTGGAGCAGGGTTGTTTAAGAAATTGTGGTGGTTTTGAGTGTCGCGAAGAGAAGGGTTCTTTGAGGTTTAGAAGAAATCAAGATAATGATTTAAAAAGGCCGCCTAATTTTGTCTACGGCGATCCTCCTCTTATCGCCAAAGAACTAGCTTTTACTACCAAAAGAAAGGTAAATCTGTTATATGTTGTTGTTTAGGTTTACATAACAATTCATATACTTATCCTAAATTAGGGAACATTGGGGAATTTTATAAATTAAATATTGTGATTTTTATCAATTGCTCATATTTGAATGCCCCACACCCCAACCACTGGTGGGATGCGACATTTGTTCTTGAGATTAAAATACGTTTCTTCGACTTATAAGTGGATAAATTTAAAAGTTTTGTTAGATGCAAATTTGAAGTCAATTGAAGTGGGGAACCCTAATAGTATAAATAGATGTGTTTGTAGCCTCAGATAAATAAATATATTAATATCTGATCTGTGGTTTTTTCAATACGATGGAGCTGGAGGGTCACGAAGAGCAGGGTTCGGAGCAGGGTTTGGAGCAGGGTTGTTTAAGAAATTGTGGTGGTTTTGAGTGTCGCGAAGAGAAGGGTTCTTTGAGGGTTAGAAGAAATCAAGATAATGATTTAAAAAGGCCGCCTAATTTTGTCTACGGCGATCCTCCTCTTATCGCCAAAGAACTAGCTTTTACTACCAAAAGAAAGGTAAATCTGTTATATGTTGTTGTTTAGGTTTACATAACAATTCATATACTTATCCTAAATTAGGGAACATTGGGGAATTTTATAAATTAAATATTGTGATTTTTATCAATTGCTCATATTTGAATGCCCCACACCCCAACCACTGGTGGGATGCGACATTTGTTCTTGAGATTAAAATACGTTTCTTCGACTTATAAGTGGATAAATTTAAAAGTTTTGTTAGATGCAAATTTGAAGTCAATTGAAGTGGGGAACCCTAATAGTATAAATAGATGTGTTTGTAGCCTCAGATAAATAAATATATTAATATCTGATCTGTGGTTTTTTCAATACGATGGAGCTGGAGGGTCACGAAGAGCAGGGTTCGGAGCAGGGTTTGGAGCAGGGTTGTTTAAGAAATTGTGGTGGTTTTGAGTGTCGCGAAGAGAAGGGTTCTTTGAGGTTTAGAAGAAATCAAGATAATGATTTAAAAAGGCCGCCTAATTTTGTCTACGGCGATCCTCCTCTTATCGCCAAAGAACTAGCTTTTACTACCAAAAGAAAGGTAAATCTGTTATATGTTGTTGTTTAGGTTTACATAACAATTCATATACTTATCCTAAATTAGGGAACATTGGGGAATTTTATAAATTAAATATTGTGATTTTTATCAATTGCTCATATTTGAATGCCCCACACCCCAACCACTGGTGGGATGCGACATTTGTTCTTGAGATTAAAATACGTTTCTTCGACTTATAAGTGGATAAATTTAAAAGTTTTGTTAGATGCAAATTTGAAGTCAATTGAAGTGGGGAACCCTAATAGTATAAATAGATGTGTTTGTAGCCTCAGATAAATAAATATATTAATATCTGATCTGTGGTTTTTTCAATACGATGGAGCTGGAGGGTCACGAAGAGCAGGGTTCGGAGCAGGGTTTGGAGCAGGGTTGTTTAAGAAATTGTGGTGGTTTTGAGTGTCGCGAAGAGAAGGGTTCTTTGAGGTTTAGAAGAAATCAAGATAATGATTTAAAAAGGCCGCCTAATTTTGTCTACGGCGATCCTCCTCTTATCGCCAAAGAACTAGCTTTTACTACCAAAAGAAAGGTAAATCTGTTATATGTTGTTGTTTAGGTTTACATAACAATTCATATACTTATCCTAAATTAGGGAACATTGGGGAATTTTATAAATTAAATATTGTGATTTTTATCAATTGCTAATATTTGAATGCCCCACACCCCAACCACTGGTGGGATGCGACATTTGTTCTTGAGATTAAAATACGTTTCTTCGACTTATAAGTGGATAAATTTAAAAGTTTTGTTAGATGCAAATTTGAAGTCAATTGAAGTGGGGAACCCTAATAGTATAAATAGATGTGTTTGTAGCCTCAGATAAATAAATATATTAATTTCTTATCTGTGGTTTTTTCAATACGATGGAGCTGGAGGGTCACGAAGAGCAGGGTTTGGAGCAGGGTTTGGAGCAGGGTTGTACAATAATTAAGAAAGACGGTGCACTCCTCATTCTTTCCATCTTATTAGACGAAGACGATATGTACATTGTGAAGCAAACTTGTTGGATACTTTCAAACATAACTGCAAGAAAAGAAAAGCATATACGGGTGAGTTTGGAATTAATTAATTTAGTGCTTGAAAATATTAATTATTCTAGTTGCATGGAAGCTATTTGAAGTTTTCAGCATGATATAACTTATGTATCCGAACATGGTGGACTCATGCTGGAATTGCGGATCAGTGGCCATAATAGACTGTTGTTTTATTACTAAGCTATCTTCACTCCAAGTATGGAAATTAATGTTTCCAAGAAAATTTATGGATTGTTTTTGGTAAGTGTAACTCTTATGTAGTATATCATTTCTCAGTATCACTGCTTTTCTACCAACAAGATGAGTTGCTGCATTGCCTGTGTAAACACCTTTTAAGAATAGGCTAAGGTGTTAATGAGGCGGGGCTGTTGGAAAACATAGATTATGTTGGATACTTTCTCTATTGGTTGTTATCTGGAGACATAATGCTGTGATGTCTGTCCACATTATCCGATCCTCTTGTATTTTTCAATCCTGACAAATCTAGCTAAGAAATTGAATCTTTTAGTGTTTTCTAATTTACAGGTCATGCAGACCAAAGTATTGTTAATAGAATCAGGCCGAAAATAATGCGGAGTGGCGATATTAGTATTTCATATTTCTATACAAGGGGACATATAATTAATCAAATATAAATAGGATTGAATGAATTCAATTTTCGAATCTATTTTATATCAATAAAGCAAACAATTATAAAGATAAAGGGTCGAAAGATGTTGGTACAACAACTTCACGTGCATAACTTGTTTAATCAAGTACATAGTATTGATATTAAATGTCGAGTTTGATTAGTTTTCAAGTATAAGAAGCTGTGTATGTAATATTCTGAATCACTTGAGATGAGAAATGAAACTATCCCTACAAGTATAAGAAGCTGTGTATGTAATGCCTCAGAAGAAACTTGCCTTTCTTCTTATACTTGATATTCAGTCATTTCTCATCTCAAGTGATTCAGAATATTACATACACAGCTTCTTATACTTGAAAACTAATCAAACTCGACATTTAATATCAATACTATGTACTTGATTAAACATTAGCAGCAAAGCACCTGGGGATGTTAGGCAAAGCACCAGGAATGCTCAAGTGCTTCTTCTCTTCTCTAATCAATCAATTCACCTACAGAGAAGAACTGTCCACTTTTACTATCTTGGTAAAGAGGAGCTAGGTAACCTCACGGATCAATTCTACGCAGTTGATGTTGATAAGAGTGGTACTATTTTGTGTTAAAATTTGTAGAAGCCCCGGTTTATGCAGAATTAGATCTCTGGCTCTTAGGCAAAGTTAGTTTTTGCCAAATTGCAGATATACATATTTGGTAAAGGAATTTAAGAAAAGAACATATAAAAATGACGTTATGTTTTATTTCAGGCTCTTGCTCAAGATCTACGTACTAGATCTTGAAAGCAGGATATTGAAGCATAAATTTAAACAAGTACATTGCAGAAACGTACATTTCTCTGTCTTTTCTTTTTCGAAAGGAACAAATGTGGTAGCCTTTGCATCATCAGTAGACGCCTTTCTCTTTCTCTTTGCAAACAAAGAATTAGAAGAGGCCCTGCAAGCAGGTTATGAAGAAATTGATTTCCAAGGACTGTTATCAACGGGTTCTTTTGGGGCATCCTTCTGCTTTAGAGCTAGTACATGGGAAGCTGAAGTTTCATCTTCATGCACAAACCAGAGCAACTGTATCATTAAATCTCGTACTAAAGATACCCTATCATATTTTTAATGCGGCAAAAAATTAGTCCTCAATATGGTGGCAAATAACACTTGGGATTGCTGTAAGTTTGGAAGTAAAATAAAAGATAAATATAAATATTTACTAATAAATATGGTTTCTTCGATTATCACATAAAACACTTGAAGTTCCCTACACTAGTAAGGAAATGCTGGCTGTCTGTACTACCAGCGGCATAAGCATGTCATTTGTCGTCGGGCCTTGCTAATACCAACATGATTTTGGTACCTTGTGAAGAAAAATCAAAGATTGTTGAACCACGTTTGTCAATTATGTCGAATAATGAATCTGTCCCTGATTGGGCCTCTATGTTACGCCATTTTCTAGCATACATCCCTGATTCCTGATTACAACATCAAACGAAATCAAAATTTCTCTAGGGTGTCTCTTCAGTACCAGCTTTGATGATACAGTTGCTCTGTTTTTTGCAGCAAGATGAAATGTCAGCTTCCCCTGTACTGGCTCCAAAGCAGAAGGAAGGATACCCCAAAAGAAGAACCTGTTGATAACTGTCCTTTGAAACCAATTTCTTCAGCACCTGCTCCCGAGGCTTCAAAGTCTTCAAAGGGAAAGAGGAAGGTGTCTACTGATGATGCTAAGGCTGCTACAACTGTTCCTTCCGAAAAAGTAAAGACAAACAAATGAATCGTTACTGCTGTCATGTACTTTAAATTCATGTTTAATATCCTACTTTCAAGATCTACTACGTAGTGCCTTAGGTTTAAGAAAGCTTTTGTTGTTCTTAAAAAGAAAAGGTGACTATCGACTTGACTTTGGTGATAATTAGGATAATTATGTAGAAAGTAAACTGTGAGGTACTTTTGATAATTGTTGTGTTTTAGCTAATTGTTGCTCTATTTTTAAATCCTATTTTAGGACGTCAAACCCGTAAAAGAAGAACCAGTCTCCACTTCAAAAAAGAATGTATCTTAAAAAGGTGCATCATCAGTACCCCCATTGAATCTGGGTCGGCAGTAGCTGGACCTGTCACGAAAGATATTAGGGCCGTCTTGACACAGGAAAAACCGGTGACCACACAGGATCTTATTGACAAATTCAAATCTAGACTAGGATGCAAAGAGGTACATTATAAATTATTAATTTATTAGAGCCTTCTCAGTGCTATTCATGAAGGTAAAAAATGCTTCATGCAAGAGATGTACGCAAGTGGGAGTCTTCAATAAAATCAGTTCTTTTTAGAATAAGCATCCGAAATCTCAAAATATTCTACTATTTGAACATCTATCAAACAAGTTCCAAAGGAGGGAAAAGTGTTTAACCGCAGAGCTAATTGCCGCATATTGAATAAAACAGATATGTCGAGAGGAATCTCTGAGGCATCGCCACCTTTTCTAACCCATGGATGTGCTGGATAATACATAAAATTATCAAGATGCTGTCCTAGATAGAAGAAGAAAAATTTAGAACATATTTTAATTTACTAGTCCACACAGATACCTGTGGTGGATGGAAATGAAAGTTCAGTATACTTTTT
Source organism: Heracleum sosnowskyi (assembly GCA_030848705.1). Taxonomy (NCBI): domain Eukaryota; kingdom Viridiplantae; phylum Streptophyta; class Magnoliopsida; order Apiales; family Apiaceae; genus Heracleum; species Heracleum sosnowskyi. Next base: position 4,288,168 of record CM061243.1, on the reverse strand, counting down.
CAACATTTTATTATACAATAACCGCATTCTGTTGAAAACCAAACTGAACTATATAGTTTACGATAGCACAATGTACAGCGGCAAACAAATAGTTACATGATTCCGTTGCCCAGGAAAAATGATTATAAATATTGTCCTCTACCACAAAAAAAGTTGCATGAAGTTTGACATCAGAAAAGGTGTTCTGAACTTCTGATGTTAAGCTGCCTAATATCCATTAACACGTGCTATATGAATGATGATTAAATGGTTCTGTTCTGACCAAGTAGTTCCTCTATTCCTGAAACAGAGTTACATTTTGACAGCAAATGGAATGTGTCTTGCCTCTCTAAATATAACACCCCCCCCCCCCCCACCGGCGCAATTTTATCCCAGAAAGGGCGCCAATCACAAATTAAAATGTAGCTAATAACACTAATACTCCATATATCTGATTAAGGGCTTGATTTTCGTTTTAATACTTTTGGAGAAACATAATAGGCACTACCAACAATTTAATTTACTTTTTCCTGCACAGGATATCAACAAAATACCCACAAGTTGATACACTAGCTTTAGCAATCGCCATATAATATACTTTAAAAGATTTTACAAATCAAAAATTCTGAAAAAAGTGATGATCTATAAAACAGGAATTTTAAAAGTACCATAACATCCCTTACCAACTAGGCAGAGAAAACACAACTAAAGCATACACGTATTATATATTGAAAGTGATAAGGTCAACCTTCCCCATTTCAAAATACTAATAAGACAATAATTCACCACATACCTGGTTTTATAGTCTCTGACAAACCAAAATCTGTAGCCTTTAAGGGGGAATCCTCTTTTGGTGATTTGAAAAGAAAATCCTGCAAGAAATTTCAAGAGGGACATTTACGAGTAAATAACGGAAGCAGCACAAATAGCACTAGTTACTGCAAAAACTGAATTCACTTGAATCATGCGTACTTCTGGTTTCATGGCACGTTGCACCAAACTCCTTTAGATTACACTCATCTGCAACTTTAGCATTTGCCTCACAACTTGAGCAGCATTTTTCTCGGAATAACGGCTGTCTTTTTTTATCACAGCAAAAAAGTTGCAGGTTCTATAACCATATATCTTTCATATAAAAAACACTCATATTGGACGAAGTGCAGACTGTTGATTCCACATTTTTACCAAGATGATATACTATTATTTACTCACTTCCACAATATTCTATCCAGCAATTCTCCACCTTCATACAACCTAAAACGGAACAACGCAGAATGCAGTGAAATTATGGAGAACCCATACGACTAACATAATGATAAGAAAAAACTTCAGAAGGAAAGGGCTGCCTGATTTAATTTTTAATTTACGAAGGATGTGTCAGACAGATAGATAGAGAAGGCTTACAGATATCGTATTAGCTCCCTTTCTATTTGTACTCCAGTTTTCCGATAAATATTTTTGGTCCAATTCATGCAAATTTTCCACATTGATTGAAATGTATGTATTATTCAATCCTAACTGAAGGGCCTGTTTCGTGCAAGTATTCCTCAGGTCACAGGCTTAAAGCAGCCTCTTTAGGAAAAAGATAAAGACTTCCCATTAAAACTTCCCTAGACTCTGTGAGAGCCTTTGAAGAGGCTACAACCTTCATATTTTATCTACAGACATTTATAACTAAAGAGTAAAATGTATATTTGCTTGATTACAAACTTCACATTTGAGAATTAATATCCTAGTCGCAAGGCACTTTCCTACCACTCCCTCATGAGTCATGGCCAAGGGTCATGGGGTCAATTCAAATTCTCACTCATGCATCCCTCCTTGTGTAGTGAAAAATACTTAAGAATCTAATGCATTTAAAAATACATAACATGCAAAAGAAATAAAAACCCTTCTTCATCAACTTTTTCGCTACAATACATATACTAATTTATTGACAAGTGTGTTGCCCGCAAAACAGTCAAAGAATACTAGGAAGGAGATGTGTTGGGGGAATGGGGGTAGTGAATATATTAACAACTCTTACTCCATAGCTATATAGACATAAAAATCATCTCCGAATGCACTTTAGAACTGAACCACATTCTTATGGCCACTTCAAGCCTCCAAAATCTGGACTTCTCGCTTAACATCACCATCTGCCAGAAAATGCAAGATCATTTTTGATATGTAATGGTAAAAATATGCACGATAATAGATAGATTTTAGATAATAGATTAATGAATTTTATATTTTAACACTCCCCATCAAGTTGGTCCAAAGATTGGAAGATATCTCTCATTCCCAACTTGAAAGCATTGAAGTAAAATATATCTCCACTTAAGCCTTTAGTCAGAACATTAAGTCAACTGATACTACAGTAGAACCCTAAACAGTAATATCCTTGGGAGTTGGGATCGTAAAAAATATTATTATAAGGAGGTTATTCTTAAATAGAGGTAATCTTTAAATTGATTATATAGTGTTGGGGCCGTATTTTTTATTAGTATAAGGAGGTTATTCTGTAAAGAGTATTCTTTATAGGAAGTTAGGAAATCAAAGTTGATACATGCCCCTACTGTGCTGGACTGCAGAAATTTTGAAATGAATCCTACCACTGCAGAAAAAGAAAATTAGGTATCAAAAGATATAAACAAAAATCTTACACATGATCTTATGACAGAATGGTAAAATTGCATGTGGAGGAAATAGCAAACCTGTCACAAGACATTATCAGAAAAAAGATATAAGTATCAGCTCCTCAAATATAATACTAAATATGCACAGACAATGCCCTTAGTAATACATGCTTCATCTCCAATACTTACAGATGACAAGCATATCTCGTGGACCAGATTTGTCACCTTCCATTCAGCTACTCCAGCTCATATGTAGGAGTTCGTACTGACATATAAACCTGACAGGTATTACCGGAAACAGGTAAAGCTGAAGATGGTGAAAACAATCAGTCAGACGTAATATTTATAATCAGCGCAAAGAGAGATGATATGAAGTACATAACCTATATCTAAATGTAATTTGAAAATGTTTCCAAGGATGATCTAGAACCCAATTAAAGCAGAAAAGATGATATGAAGAATGTCCATGCCAATTTATTGAAGAATTTCTTCAGATTTTCCTCCTCTAGTTGATCTTCTTTTCTTGCCTAAATTTCCCAAAAACATCAAACGAACACTACCAATGTGAGTAGCTACAAATAGGCAAAAAAACAGACACAAGATCCTCCATAAAAGTTCAGACAAATAAAAGATATTTTTGTAGATGCCTTGGGAGTTTGGACACATAAATAACAGTAAGGAGTCTAGTGGTGCCAGTCAAGTGTGGAAGAAATTATTTAGAAGTCCTGAGAACATTGCCACCAAGCAGAAGGTTGATCATTTAGATAATAATGATTGTATGAAGGACCAGGATGGTTTGATGTAAATTTAAATTTATACTACAAGCAAAATAAATAGCACAATAGATCACAAAGACCAATGTAACAAAGACCAGCAGGATCCTGAACATTTAAAACAACTACAGCAAGTACATATACTTTTTTTTTGTCTGAGGTACAGCAAGTACATTCTAAATTAATAGTTCAGTAAATTACATAACACCATCCAAATGAATTTATGGACTAGTCTAGATAATGCTAATTAAACAAACTTTCAATAGTAAATTAACCACAACTGATATATATAATAGATTTTAGTCCATCCATTAATGGACATTTAAACTCCTTGTAGACTAGTGCTTGAGCTCTCTCTCGTGGACCTCCAAGTGACTTCTACTTTGAACTCACCTTCCCTGCACCGAATAGAATCGGTACTTGTCCCATCTTCCATAGCCTCGAAAACTAAGAATTCTTCAACCATCTTATCATTGTCTACATCATTAAAGTCGTGCAGGCTAAACTCTAGAATGAGCTTATGCCCCAATGGCACAGCTACAATATCTCTTGACAATGGAATGACTACGTCTCCAGTAGTAGGCATATCTACGCCCTCACTATCTTTACAAAAGATAATGCTTGAATATGCAGGATATTCAATTGCACTCGTCCTAGCAGCTACAAGTCCGCCAAGGACAAACTGACGAGTAATTTTAGTTAATGTAACTTTCACATGGGCTTCAACGGCATTCTCGAATATTGAATAAAAAACTGTGAGATATTTAAGGCCATCACGGGACAATACAGTTTCTCTTAGAGGAGCTGAAAGATCCGATTGCCTATCAATGGGAAACTCAAAATGAACATCTTGATAAACGACACCAAGCATGTAAAACTTGAGCAAAAATCCATCTTTGGCACGAATTGAAGATTTAATACGAGTATTCGGTATAATATGATCTGAATCTTTAATTTCCGGAAAATCCCTGGCAGAAATAAGTCGCAGGTCAGCTTCCTTGTAGCTTTTAAATGTGTCCCACTCAAGCATCATGCTATGAACATCAACATCGTCCATGAATCTATCTTTATATAGATACTGATAACCGTTTTCTTGATCCTCACACACAATTACACCTCGAACAGCATCCATCTGGCCTTCGTACTGAATTCTGTACACCTCTGCCAATTCCTTCAATGAAAATAACTTTCTCAATAAACCAAACCATGCATACACTATAAAAACCTAAATTATAGATCAAACATTGATGAAAATTACATATCCATCACTAATTATGTACTTGTATAATCATATGTAGTCATAATCAACACTAATTCAATTAGACAAATAGTTACGATGTAAACAAAACAGAGAAACGAGAAACACAAAAGTAAAACAAGGAATCGAGGATGTAATAACTAACCATTGTAGAACAAGTGTTGAAGCTACAACAGAACGTCTGTGCCCTAATTCCTCTTTCCCCGCTGGTCTGCCCCCGTGTATATGTTTCATCTAGTATCTTAAGTAGGTCGTAATATGGGCTTTTTTCTGGGCTCACAGTTTGTTTTACATTAGGTATCGGATCGGCCCACTTTAAATATTTATATATTGTCATATTCTTGATAAAAGAATTAATTCGAAAATCAGATATTAGCTGGCTAAAGACGGGAATTCAGAGTTAGTTAGGAATATTGTTACATTTCTTTAGCTATATAAACTACAAGATGTAACAGAAAGAGTCATCGTTGATTTGGGAAATAAACTTGAGTCTTCTTCTTCCTTGTTCTCTTCTAGTTCTTCTTCCTAAAGTTTCTTCTACTAGTTGTTTAGATAAACAGTTACAAATACAGGCAAGATCCTGACAAGTGGTATCAGAGCGATCGATTCTCGGAAGGAAAATGGCAACGAACACTCGATCTAGGGTTTCAGAGGATTCGTGGCGGGATTTGGAGATGCGTATTCAAGAAATCAGTAATTCTTGTCACAAACAAGTGGAAGCTAGTCATTCGGCATTAGAGGGGAAAATTTTGGGTAAAATGGAGCAATTGATGTCCTTAGTTGCAGGTTGTGATTCGAAGATTGAGGCATATAATTCTTCCATGGAGGAGCGAATTAATCAGAAATTTTCAAGTACTTTGAAGGCATTGAATTTGGAGAAGAAGGTGGGTCGGGATGGAGAAGTGTTGGTTGATAGGACTCCCATTTTACAGACGCCCATTAGTATGCATTCTCGCGATCAGAGAGAAGAAATGCCAGGGGTAAGTAAGGAGAAAGGGGGAAGGATGAGTCAACCAAGAATCGAGATTCCGTGTTTTTCGGGAGATGATCCAAGAAATTGGTTACGAAAGTGTAACAAGTTCTTTGTGATTAATCAAGTAAGTGATAATCTCAAACTTGATATCATTGAATTGTACTTAGATGGTAAAGCAGAAATTTGGTATCTTAGTTACAAGTTAGCGAAAGGAAAGGTATCTTGGGATATGTTTTGTGAAGCTTTGATTCAGAGGTTTGGTAAAAAAGGGGGATTGGATGAGCAAGAGGAGTTTAATAAACTGATGCAATTGGGGTCAGTCATGGAGTATGTGGAAAGGTTTGAAGAGTTAAGATCAGTAGTGTTGTATAGGAATCCCCAATTAGATGAAACGTATTTTGTGTCTAGTTTCATTTCGGGTTTAAAGTTGGAACTAAAACCTATGGTTCGCTTGATGAAACCATCAACATTGATGGATGCGATTGAGATTGCTCAGTTGCAGGAGCAAACGGTGGATGTTTTGATTAAGAAACATCAAGATAACAAAGGGAAAGTGATGTCTGTTGGGGGAATTAAGTTGGGTACGGGGTATCAGGGAGAGATTAGTAAAATAGGAAACCGGGTGGAAGATAAGAAGATTGGGAAAGCTAATGATTATTTCAAGAAAATCACACCAGAGGAGTTCCAATACAGGAAGAATAACCATTTGTGTTACAAGTGTGGGGAGAAGTTTGGACAGGGACATCAGTGTAAGAATGAGAATTATACATACATGCTGGTAGATGGGTTGACTGATCAAGGTGTGATAGATGAATTGTTGGAGGATAGTGAGGATGGTACGGTAGCAGAGGTGTCTTTAAATGCGTTATCTGCAAACATGACCAGGAAGACAATTACATTGGAAGGAAGGATAGGAAATCAATGTTTTAATATTCTTACGGATACTGGGAGTACATTGAGTTTTATAGACTCAAAATTGGTGGAAGAAGCTAAGTTGCAGGTGGTTAAATGTGAAGGTATTTCTGTTAAATTGGCAGATGGCAGATCGATTATTAGTGATAGTTTTGTTCCTAAGGTGAAATGGAAGATACAACAATATCAATTCTGTTTTGACTTAAGAGTTATTGATATTGGGGGGTGGGATATGATAGTAGGAGTAGATTGGTTGGAACAATTCAGTCCGATCATGTTTGATTTCAAGCAGTTGCATTTGAAATTAAATGCTGAAAGTCAGGCTGATGAACAGATGGTTTTACATGGGATGGTAAAGGAGGCTTCGATTAAGTTGGTAAGGGGAAAATCATTAGAAACATTTGACAGGGGGGTTGCAATTAAAACATTGCATAAAGATATTTTAGCTGTGGTTGATCAGGACAAGCAGAAGGTGGAAAGAGAAGGAATTCCAGATGCTATAGCGAGCTTGCTGAAATCTTTTTCAAGTGTATTTGAGGTACCTGTGTCTTTACCTCCTTCTAGATGGGTTGATCATGAAATTCATCTCAGTAAGGATGCTGTTCCTTTCAAATTAAAACCTTATAGGTACCCACATTCCCAGAAGTCTGAGATAGAAAACCAAGTGCAAGAAATGTTACAGAGTGGTCTTATTAAACCTAGCAATAGTCCGTTCGCATCTCCTGTCATTTTGGTTAAGAAAAAAGACAATACGTGGCGTTTTTGTGTAGATTATAGACACTTGAACAAAATAACAATTAAAGATAAGTTTCCCATACCCAATATAGATGAACTGTTAGATGAACTATTTGGGGCTTGTTTCTTTTCGAAATTAGATCTGCGAGCAGGTTATCATCAAATTCTGGTAAAACCATCTGATACTCATAAAACGGCTTTCCAGACTCACCATGGGCATTTTGAGTTTATTGTGATGCCTTTCGGATTAACAAATGCTCCAGCAACGTTTCAAGCTCTTATGAATCAAGTATTTCAGCCTTATTTGAGGAAATTTGTTTTAGTCTTTTTTGATGACATTTTAGTTTACAGTCCTGATTTGCAATCGCATACGAAGCATTTAGAGCAGGTATTGAGGGTTTTAAAGGATAACAAGTTATTAGCAAAGTTATCCAAGTGTACATTTGCTACTAAAAGTGTGGAATATTTAGGACATGTAATTTCTGAGAAAGGGGTGAGCATGGATCCTGCTAAAGTTGATAGTATCACGAAGTGGAGTCAGCCTACGTCGGTAAAGGAATTACGTGGTTTTCTGGGATTATCAGGTTATTACAGGCGTTTTATTAAAGGGTATGGAGTTTTGGCTAAACCTTTAGTCAATTTAACTAAAAAAGATGGGTTCAAATGGAATGAGGAGGCTGGTGTTGCGTTTGAAAAGCTGAAGAGGGTTTTGTGTTCTGCACCTGTGTTAGCTATGCCGGATTTTACTAAGGATTTTGTTTTAGAAACGGATGCTTGTTCGAAAGGAATGGGGGCAGTGTTGATGCAGGAAGGTAAACCAATTTCTTATCTTAGTAAGGCATTTAATACTAAGAGCATGGGGTTTTCAGTGTATGAGAAGGAGTTGTTGGCATTAGTTATGGCTGTCACCAAATGGAGACATTACTTGATGGGGAATCACTTTATTATTCGTACGGATCATCAGTCGTTGAAGTATCTTTTGGAACAACCATTACACACGTCACTTCAGTATAAATGGTTGTCTAAATTGCTTGGACTGGATTATACGATTCAATACAAAAAGGGTAGTGAAAATGTAGCTGCCGATGCATTATCAAGGAAGTTAGAAACAAAGGAGGAAGGAAACAAAGGATTGTTGCTAGCTCAAAAGGATCAACAACATGTGGCTGCTATATCGGGAATTCAACCTATTTGGATTCAACAAGCTATTGACAGTTATGAAACAGATGAGGAATGTCAGGAAATAATAAGGCACCTGGTGATTAAGTCTACTGACACTACTGACACTAATTCGGAGAATTCGAAGCTTTCGGAATTTTCACTGGTGCAGGGAATTTTGAAGAAAGGAAGTCAAATCTATCTGGGAAAGGGTGGGAATGTCAGGAACCAAGTGGTTGAAACCTTACATAGTTCTTCGTTGGGGGGACATTCGGGCCAGAATGCTTGTATTCAAAGAATTAAATTGTTGTTTTACTGGCCAGGAATGAAAAAAGATGTGATCAGTTTTGTGCAAAAGTGTGAAACATGCCAGAGAAATAAGACTGAACATGTTCCTTATCCAGGACTGTTGCAGCCATTACCTGTTCCAAGTCAGTGTTGGAAGCATATTTCAATGGATTTCGTGGAGAAATTACCATTGTCGGAGGGCATAGATACTGTATTAGTGGTGGTGGATAGGTTTTCGAAATACGGACATTTTATACCTTTGAGTCATCCGTTTACAGCTGAGAAAGTAGCAGAAATTTTCTTGGATAGTGTATTCAAGCTACATGGGTTACCAGATACGATAGTTTGTGATCGAGATAAGGTATTTACAAGCATGTTCTGGAGAGTTATATTTGAAAAACTAGGCGTTCAGTTGATGTTCAGTTCAGCCTATCATCCTCAAACGGATGGACAAACTGAACGTTTGAACCAATGTCTGGAGGCGTATTTGAGGTGTTTTTCTGGGGACAAACCGGCTAGTTGGAGGAAGTGGTTAGCTATGGCAGAATATTGGTATAATACTTCGTTCCAGAGTAGTGCGGGCATTACACCTTATGAAGCAGTGTATGGGGTTAAACCCATTCCATTAAATCTGGGAGAATTTCAAGACATGGTTGTTCCTGCAGCACAAGATTTGTTGCAACGACGAGTTCAGGTATTGCAGGTTCTCAGGGAGAATTTGATCAAGGCTCAGCATCGTATGAAGTTTTTTGCTGACAATAAAAGAATTGAGAGAGTTTTGAATGTTGGGGATTGGGTTTACTTGAAATTACAACCATATAAGCAGCAAACAGTGGCACTGAGAACGTCTCTTAAACTCTCAGCAAAGTTCTTTGGACCATTTCAAATAACTGACAAGATAGGGGAGGTCGCGTACAAACTCAAATTACCAGCTCATTCAAAAATACACCCAGTATTTCATGTGTCGTTGTTGAAAAAGCATGTGGGACAAACTCCAATCACTGCGGGAGAGTTACCTGAGACCACGTTGGAAGATATCATACCCTTGACACCTGAAGCTGTTATGCAAAGAAGGATGATCGTGAGGGACAGTAAAGAGGTGATACAGTGGTTAGTACATTGGAAAGGACTTGATGTGTCAGAAGCTTCTTGGGAAGACAGCAGTTTCATTGCAAGGCAGTTTCCAGAATTTAAAGCTTGAGGACAAGCTTCTTTTAAGGAGAGGCATTTGTCATATTCTTGATAAAAGAATTAATTCGAAAATCAGATATTAGCTGGCTAAAGACGGGAATTCAGAGTTAGTTAGGAATATTGTTACATTTCTTTAGCTATATAAACTACAAGATGTAACAGAAAGAGTCATCGTTGATTTGGGAAATAAACTTGAGTCTTCTTCTTCCTTGTTCTCTTCTAGTTCTTCTTCCTAAAGTTTCTTCTACTAGTTGTTTAGATAAACAGTTACAAATACAGGCAAGATCCTGACATATATATGGTGACGTGTGAAGATTGGGCTTAGGACACCTTAGCTTTTCAAAAATATTCATAAAAGAATAAAAAATCAATATCAATATCTTTATATCTTTATCTTTTATATATATATAAGGAAAATATATAGAAAAATATCAACTGCCTTCTAAATCTTTCCTAATGAGGAAACTGATATACAATTTTAAGATTATTTTCTTTCTCAATTTTGATTCAATAAAAAGAAAATTCCTTATTTAAAGTTGAATTTATATGATAGAAAAAATCTCAATTGTCTTTTAAATCTTTACTAATAAAGGAAACTAAATATAACTATTTATTTATTTTTCTAGAGCTCTTGAATTTTAATTTAAGATGATTAAATTTCCTTATTTAAATTAAAATTTATAGGATAGAGAAAATATCAATTGCCTTTTAAATTTTAGCTAATGGAGGAAATAGAATATACAATTTTAATATTCTTTTCTTTCTCAATTTTAATTCAATAAAATTAAAGCTACTTATTTACATTTGAATTTATAGGATAAAAAAAATCTAAATTGTCTTTTAAATCTTTGTTAATGGAGAAAACAAAATATGCAATTTTAATTCAATAAAATTAAATTTTCTTATTTAAATTAGAATTTATAGGATAGAAAAATATCAAATACCTTTTAAAACTTTACTAATGAAGGAAACTGATATACAATTTCAAGATTCTTCCATTTCTCAATTTTTATTTAATAAAATAAAAGTTCATTATATAAATTTGAATTTATAGGATAGAAAAAATCTAAATTTCATTTTAAATCTTTATTAATAGAGTCTCAATTTTCGAAAAAATCTCAATTATCTTTTAAATTTTTACTAATAAAGAAAACTAAATATAACTATTTATTTTTATTTTTTTAGAGCTCTTGAATTCTAATTAAATATAATTAAATTTCCATATTTAAATTCAAATTTATAGGATAGAGAAAATATCATTTTTTTTTAAATCTCAATTGCCTTTTAAATTTTTGATAATGGAGGAAACTAAATATACAATTTTAAATCAATAAAATTAAATTTCCTTAATTAAATTGAAATTTATAGGATAGAAAAATATGAAATACCTTTTAAATCTTTAATAATAGAAGAAACTGATATACAATTTAAGATTCTTTCCTTTCTTAATTTTTATTCAATAAAATTAAAGTTCCTTATATAAATTTGAATCTATAGGATTAAAAAAATCTCAATTTTCTTTTAAATCTTTACTAATGGAGGAAACAGAATATACAATTTTAATATTCTTTCCTTTCTCAATTTTAATTCAATAAAATTAAAGTTTCTTATTTAAATTTGAATTTATAGGATAGAAAAAATCTCAATTGTCTTTTAAATTTTTGTTAATGGAGGAAACTAAATATACAATTTTAATATTTTAGTTTCCTTCATTAGTAAAGATTTAAAAGACAATTGAGATTTTTTCTATCACATAAATTCAAATTTAAATAAGGAACTTTCATTTTATTGAATCAAAATTGAGAAAGGAAAGAATCATAAAATTGTATATATGTTTCCTCTATTAGTAAAGATTTAAAAGGCAGTTGATATTTTTCTATCCTATAAATTCGAATTTAAATAAGGAAATTTAATTTTATTGAATTAAAATTCAAAAATTCTAGAAAAATAGATAAATAGCTTTCGGACGATCTCAGAGCTCCCGGAGTTTTCCTTTATATATATAATAATAAAGATAATAAAGATAATAAAGATATATAAAAAGAAAGATTGATTCTATTATATTACATAATAAAAGAAATTTAGGAGAGCAGTATGTTATGGTAATTTCATTAAAAAAATATTATGAGAATATTTAGATAATAATAGAGGAAATTTCAAAATATTGTAAGTAATACACTTTTTTTCTAATTTAGATATTTTGATGGCAAAAATATTATAATTTTTTAATTCAATATACTTATATAAAGGAGAAGACGGAGGCGGTGATGTGGCGCCTCTAAAATCGCTCCGTTCTATTTTTCTAATTTTCTCAATTTTTCACAATTTTTAATTTTAATAATTACAACTTCCTTTATTATTTTCGATTTTGTAGGACTTGATAGAACTTTCTTTGATTTAGAAAATTACAACTTCCTTATTATTTTCGAATTTGTAGGCTTGATAGAACTTTCTTTTATTATTTTCAAACTTGATAGAACTTTCTTTGATTTAGAAAATTACAATTTCCTTATTATTTTCGAATTTGTAGGCTTGATAGAACTTTCTTTTATTATTTTCAAACTTGATAGAACTTTCTTTGATATAGAAAATTACAACTTTCTTATTATTTTCGAATTTATAGGACTTGATAGAACTTTCTTTTGTTTAGAAAATTACTTGCAATTTTCTTTTTTATTATTTTCAATCTTAATAGAACTTTCTTTTATTATTTTCAAACTTGATAGAACTTTCTTTGATTTAGAAAATTACAACTTCCTTATTATTTTTGAATTTTTAGGATCTTATGTTAATAATTGCAATTTTCTCTTTTATTACTTTCAATATTGATAGAACTTTCTTTTATTATTTTCAAACTTGATAAAACTTTCTTTTATTATTTTCAAACTTGATAGAACTTTCTTTTATAATTTTCAAACTTTATAGAACTTTTCTTTTATAATACTTCTTGACTTTTAAACATAATGTATTTTCATGTTATTCACCTTACAAACACTTATAAATTAAAGGTCATTCATAACAAAAAATCTACGCCGAAACTTTTTTACATAGCTTCAAATTTTTACAACCATATTTACAATCAATACAACTATGGCCTACACCATGTTGGATACTTTGAACGACAGCAACTATACCTGGATGATAAGAGTACGAGTGTGTAGAATATGGGAATCTGTCAATCCAAATATTGAAGAACTGATCAGTCTTGACATGATTTTGATCGATGAAAAGGTTAATAAATCAATATACTTATAACTTATTAGTTTGTCAAATTGTATGATGTTATTAACTTTTCTAAGATATGTTGTATGACAAGAAAATTTGATCCATGCTACGATCCCGAAAATTCTGGTCTCTCGGTTCAAAAATATTTTAGAGGAAGGCTCCGTGTACAGCATCAAAAATCTGAAAGTTGTTTCAAGTACAGGGAAATATAGACCACTATCACATGGGTCTAAATTTTCTTCATACGCATAACGTTGCCTAAGAGATTGGAAGAAGGCATCGTCAACATATCACTGCATGGATTTCAGTTCATATGTCCGGATATGATTGATGCACGTATTAATGACACCAACATACTCTCAGGTTTTTGATGCAATAATATATTAGAGTAATATATAAGTAATACTGTTATATAAGTTATAATTCAAACTATCATGTTCTAATATTATTTTGTCTATGTTGATTTAGATGTTGTGGGCTGCTTGACCTACTTGGGTGGCATTGAAGTTGTCAAAGGCGGTTGGGAAAAAAGAGATCTCAAAATTATCACAAATTGTAAGTTATGCATTATATTAATTTTAATATAGCTGTTAATTATTTTTTATTGTTCTTGTAATTTTATATTACTTCTTTGGTTACCCCGATTTATTTGTTTTACTTATTTAATTTGTTCAATTTTTTTTCTTAAACAGCTCCATCGCCAGTACCATAACTTTGTGGGAAAAGTTGGCCGAGATGGTTGATACAAATTTATACAAGGAAGATGGTGGACTCTATATAATAATTGTCACATCTACCCAGATTAAAAAATTTAAAAGTAATCATCTTTATTAATGTTTTTATAATATATAGTTTTAGAAATTGCACATATATAAATCTATCTTATTTTGATTGAACGAATATCATTAGATATTATACAAATATTTGTTTAATTGATATTATTGATTTAATTCTTATATTAGTTTTTTAACCATTTATTTACTCTTATATGTAGATACAATTAGCTTTTCTACCACAAGAAATAGTAAAATTTATACAAATCTGGATACACCGTATGTGTCATCCCTGAGAGAGAGATTTGCTCACCCTCTACTAAATTGCAAATCAGTGGAGACTCTCTCCCCATAATGTTGCATGAGGAAAAAATGTTTATTAATAGGATGAACATCGAGGAATTGCTGGAAGCAGAGTGAAGTGAAGACCTAAATGTTAATTTTGCACATTTTTTGTTTAGCTAATTTATTTTACGTACCTTGCACTTGACCTCAATTATTATCAATGTTATTTTTGTTATCATATTTATACTCTAATCATATTACTATAGGAACAAATTGTTACGGTAAGAGCTGATATTTTTGGGATTGATAATACCCATAACTGGTACTACACTGGCTGTAAAAACATGCTCCACAAAGTTGGACTTTTGTGAGGGACATTATAGATGCAAGCCTTGCAACGAAATTATTGACCATCCTCTTATCATGTAAGAAATTAATTTAATAACTTTATTTTATATTTTCTTTATACATATATTAATCTTACTATGATTTGTGTGTTTATACAGGTTTAGAATACAAATAAAAGTTAAGGATAAGACGGGAGATACAACTTTTGTACTATTCAACAATATAACAAAACCTTGCTAGACACATCAGCAAATAAGATAGTGAATAAATTATCTTTAGACAACAATGATGTTCCAAAAGAGCTTGACGGATTATTTGGAAAAGATATAGTGTTTAAGTTACGATTGAATGCTTATAATCTCAAAGAAGGATTACACAGTTTTACTGTTGCTGAAATATTTGAGCCAAAAGAAATTTTGAAACAAGAATACAAATTGAAGAAATCAGTCAAAGTACATTCTAATTTATTATAGCTTATGTGTAATTAATTAGTTAGTTTAAAAGTCTAAAACATATGCACTATATAATGTAACAAATAAGTTATACATGATTTTTCTTCTTAATGCAACTATTTTTAAACACTCATTATATTGCAGGATTCTAAAAATTCTGCTACATCCGAGACTGGTGCTGTGTTTGTGCATGACAATGGAGCTGGTGATGCAGGCAATGGAGCTAAAGAAAATTCGAAACAAGAGTACAAGTTGAAGAAATCAGTTAAGACATATTCTAATTTATTACTATAATTTATGTATAGTCAACTTCATTAGTTTAAAATTCTAATATCATGCACTATTATCTATATAAAAATATTGTACATGGATATTTTTCTAAGCACTCGCTATATTGCAGGATTCTAAAAGTTCTCCTACGCCCGAGACTGTGCATGACAAAAAGAAAAGGAAAGTATCAATTGAGGACAATGAAAAGGACAACGGAGTTGATGATGGATACAGTGGAGCTGGTGACGGAGGCAATGGAACATGTATTTAGCATTATGCTACCGCCTAATTACACATGTGTTTCCAATCTTACTTTTTAGTATTAAATAATATGTATTAAAGGTTTCGCATTATACTTTTAAAATATATTGATAACTTGTCCGATTTTAATATATTTTGAATATGCACTAAAGTTCTATTGAGATTGATAATTACTGTCATTTTCTTAACTATTTTTAATTATTATGTTTGTTTCAATAAGGATGGAATTTTGCTAAGATTTTAAATATTACAAACTATACGATTTATAATATATAATATAAATTATATATTATCTTTTCTAATAATACTATATAAATATAAGTAATATTATACGTTTATATTGATTTATGTCAATATAATATATATATATATATATATATATATATATATATATATATATATATATATATATATATATATATATATATATATAGGCCATTGCTCCATGAAGAACACTCTTAAATAAAGAACAATAAAGAACACCATAGAATCTTACATAAATTGCATGTTGATTCTAATTTTCTCACCAAAAAAGGTTTATTACGAATAAAAATAGAATCTAGCAAAAAATTAGAATCAAATAAAATATGATTACATGTAATTTAATTGTGATAAATATATATACAAGATTCTGTACTGGATTCTATGTAATGTTTAATTTTTAAATTTAGATGAGATTCTACGTTAAATTCGATATGTTAGGCTTAATTGTTGTTCAATTTTATGATTCTGATTTTAAAAAATCAATTTTTATGAAAAATAAAGTGTTTATGATGGTGTTCTTTATTGTTCTTTATATAAGATGTTCTTCCTAGAGTGCAACTCTATATATATATATATATATATATAGGAGGAGG
Organism: Heracleum sosnowskyi; assembly: GCA_030848705.1. Taxonomy (NCBI): domain Eukaryota; kingdom Viridiplantae; phylum Streptophyta; class Magnoliopsida; order Apiales; family Apiaceae; genus Heracleum; species Heracleum sosnowskyi. Next base: position 4,271,812 of record CM061243.1, on the reverse strand, counting down.
TTCAAAAGAGACCCTTACTTAGGGAGAGACCGAGAGACCCTTCATCATTACCGTCCATTACTTTTCAATCCAACGGCCTGAATCTTGTACAAATATAAGTGTATATTAGTTGATAAATGGTAAAAGCGTAGTATTTGGGGTTACAAAAAAAACATACGTATTATTTTTCATTTATTACCATTTTTGTAATGATCTAATTAGATGTTGTTAATTTATTACCATATTTGTAAAGATTTGATGAGATATGATTTATGGTCAACTCTACACTTTTTATTTATCAGTTATCAATTTAATTCTTGTAATCAATTCTAATAATTTTGATTATGTATTATAATAAAATCAGATTAAAACATTCTTATCAGTATATAATGAAGAAAGGTGTTCTGAGAGGTGTTCTCGAAGGTGTTTTCAAAAGTGTTCTTGATATCATTCAACTAGTATATAATCTAAAGTTCTTAACGACAACAAGGTAGTATATTGTTCTTTATGTTGTATCATAAAATTTATTGTATTTTCAAAAAGTGGCATGCAGATTCTAAACATGTTATTAACGTATTTCACTACATTTTGGACTTCTTTTCCACTCTGTAGTGTGCTTTGGTAGTATACAGATTCTGTATAAAGTGGCATGCCGATTCTAAACATGTTATATTGGTTGTTAATTCATATTCATACGTCATTACACCCTCCTACCCATCAGTGATATTTGTCATAGCAGAACCTAGAACATCTTATTGATTCATGGGAGTACTCTGAAACATTAATTTTGAGTACACATGGCCTCGTGAATGAACTCATTTTCCTTTCAAGATACATGTCTTTTATAATTGTTTTTATAATTGTTAAGAATACAGATCAACACGGTGTAAGAATGACATACAACAAAAGTTTACAAAAGTTTGAGGTGATTTTATTATATTTTGTGGGGCATATTTTTTATATAGAAAGTTACATTATACCTGATTCCCAAATTGATGGATATATTTAAAATTCAAAATTTATGTCATGTATTCTAGATTTGGAAATTGAGCTAATACAACAACAATAAGCCAATAGGAACACCTTAAAAACTCCCGGTGCATATTATAGGAAAGAATTTATTAGTAAATCAGGACTAAGATCGTATTACATATTAAAATGATCTCCTTTTAAAAAAAAGATAATCTAACGTTTTTTAATATGTTTTTTAAGATTATATGATCATTCCAATTGAACTTTGAAAACATTTAGCAGAATCTTTCAAAGATGCAAATATTGATTGACATATTTAAAATTCAAATTTTAAAATATTGATTCCAAGTATGGAAATGAGTTATATCTAAAAAAATCTCATACATAACTAGTGTCAGCAACATATTAGCAAAGAAAATTGGTGTAAAGATATATTTATTCAACACCTTTTACGTTCATCAAGGAGTTTTGGAAATTAATAAAGTCTTAATTTATTATGTTATATATTTTTTAGATTTTTTATTTTGTTTGACAAATCATATATTATGAATTTTGTATCCAACATATGTTCATTGATTTTCTTCGAAATTTCTTTCAATGTATTATTTCTTTTTAGGCATAATTTTAAAATTTACAATTTTTGAGGTTCTTTAAGGTGTTTTGTAGAATATAACAGATTATTTTGTTCCAATTATTATTTTTGAGATTCCGAAGTGTATTTGAAACTTATATCCTTTTTAAATAATATATTTTAATATTTTTAAAACTAGAATAATTATTAAATCGATGTACAACACTTAAGATAATCTTACAATTTATATCATTTTCAAAAAAAAATTAAAATAAAAAATAAAATAGTTAATATTTTGATATAAAACATTTAATGGAAACCATTTAAAAATTGATTTCGAGAATACCTAAAAATCACAAATTTAGAAAACAATATATATACTAATATACATATTGCATATAGACACATAAGAAACATCTTTTTGCAACGAATTTAAAAAATATCTACAATTTTTACTTTCATGCACAATATAAAAACAATTATTCATATTCATAAATTATTATATAATAATAGGGAGTATTTTTTTTTTTTTTCAATAGATATAAAAATTACAACATTCAAGAGAATATTATATTATCAAATAACACTAAAATAACAAATATATCCATATACAACACTTACAAATAAAACATTTAAAAATAAAATAGTTAATATTTTGATATAAAACATTTAATGGAAACCATTTAAAAATTGATTTCGAGAATACCTAAAAATCACAAATTTAGAAAACAATATATATACTAATATACATATTGCATATAGACACATAAGAAACATCTTTTTGCAACGAATTTAAAAAATATCTACAATTTAATAAAATAAAATAGTTAATATTTTGATATAAAACATTTAATGGAAACCATTTAAAAATTGATTTCGAGAATACCTAAAAATCACAAATTTAGAAAACAATATATATACTAATATACATATTGCATATAGACACATAAGAAACATCTTTTTGCAACGAATTTAAAAAATATCTACAATTTTTACTTTCATGCACAATATAAAAACAATTATTCATATTCATAAATTATTATATAATAATAGGGAGTATTATTTTTTTTTTTCAATAGATATAAAAATTACAACATTCAAGAGAATATTATATTATCAAATAACACTAAAATAACAAATATATCCATATACAACACTTACAACAATCTTCGAATTTATTTCTTTTCGAAAAAAAATGGAACAAAATAAAATAATTAATATTTAGATATATAACACTTTATGAGATTTTAGTGCTTATAAGAGTAACTAAAAGGGCACCCCAGGAGGGCTGGATGAAGGTGAATATCGATGCTGCAGTTTTTCTCGATGGAAGTATTGGTGTAGGTGCTATCATTCGGGACAGTCGGGGTGAGTTTGTAGGAGCAAGAGGTAGGCGTATTGCAGGAGCTTGGGCGCCTCGAGAGGCTGAAGCTATTGGGTTAAAGGAAGCATTATCATGGGTCATTGCGTGTGGTTATAATCATTGTGTTTTTGAGACAGATTCTTATGTTTTAGCCGATGCGTGTAATGGTAACCCAGGGGAGGCTTATTTTGGTACTATTGTTATGGATTGTATCCATATGTTTAAGCACGTTTGTCCAGTGCTAATTGATTTTGTTTATCGTTCTGCGAATAGTGCAGCCCATGCGATTGCAAAAGCTGTCTATTCTATGTCAGACGTAGGGGAGTGGCATGTCACTCCACCTCATTTTCTTATTCGTGTGTTGGATTTGGATATGATTTAATGCAAGTACGATTTCCTTCAAAAAAAAAAAGGGCACCCCAAAAAACCAATATATTGAGGTTAAGCACCTAAGAAAATCTTGTTCCAATAAAGAATCTTATCAAATAAATATAACACATTGGAGAATCTTATCAAATAAAACTAGAATAATTATTAAATCAATGTACAATAACTTAAGATAATCTCACAACTTATAACATTTACAAAAAAAGTAAAATTAAAAATAAAATAATTAATATTTTGATACAAAACACATGGAATCTCACCCATATGAAAATTGATTTTGAGAATACCTAAAAAGACCACAAATTCACAAAAAAAAGGTGAATATACATATTGCATCTAAACAGGTAAGAAAAATCTCCGAATTTAAAAAATATCTAAGATCTTTATTTTCATTTACAATATTAAAAAATTTCTTGACATTCTAAAATTAATATTGTAAATTTTTACTTAATAATAGTGAGTATCATTATTTTTTTCAATAAATATAAAAATTTACAACACTCACGAGAATATTATCTTATAAAATAACACTAAAATAACATATATATCTCGTACAACACTTACAACTTTAATCTTAGAACTTATATCTTTTCGAAGAAAATGATAAAAAATAAATTAGTTAATATTTAGATATAAAACACTTAATCAAATCTTAGTGGTGGCTAGTGTGACTAAAAGGACAAAAGACCTGTATTTTGAGGATAAACACGTAAGAAAATCTTGTTTCAATGAACTTCAAATAATATCTATCATTTTGATTTTTGTGTACCATTTTAATTTATTTTAGAAAACTTTATTCCTATAAAATATTTTTTTATTTTCATGTATCATTGTTTTTTTTATAAATATAACAATATACAATACTTAAGAGGATCTTATCCCATCAAATAACACTATAATAATTGATATATCAATGTACAATTAACAGAATCTTAAAACTTATATTTTTCAAAAAAATGTTGAATAAAAAATGAAACTAATAAGATATGAAACATTTAACGAAATGTCATTATGGCAACTGGAAAAATAATTAGATGTTTTGTCTATTTAATGTTTGTTAAAAGATTCGTCTATATGTATTTCAAAATTTAGATATCATATAAAAATGAATAATTTGTTTTAAACAATTTGCTTAAGTGTTTCAGAGTAATTTTGAGAAATTATCTTATTTTTAGAAAATGAAATTCAATATGATTGTGTATACAAATTTAAAAACAAATAACGAGATTCTCTTAAGTATTTTAGTATAATTTATGTTTATAGTTTGAGGTTTGAATCTTTTAATTCAACAAGTTAATGACTCTTTAATATTATTTAATAAATACATATTTTGTTTCTCAATTGTGGCACTTAGAGATTTTATTAACATTCTGGTAAGTGTTAATATTGGCTTGGGTGTTTTAGTGTAGATTTTAAGAATGATATGTTAAAAAAATATAATAAACTTTCACTATTGTTTTTTTTTAACAAAACATGTAAAAAGTTTATTTTTTACGATATTCCCTTAATAATTATTTAAGAGTAATACTTTGAATAATATATAGTTTACAATATTTGATTTTTTTTATTGAAATTGGCGTTTTTAGTCTTAATATTACATTTAGAGATTTTACCTTTTTTATAAGCTTAGATTTTTTTATTCAATGTTTATTATAAGATTCGTATATGAATTTTAAAATTTAGATATCATAAAAGACATACTACAAATATTTTAAAGGTTTTTGTAAGTGCTTCAGTGTAATTTTGAGAAAACAACTTATTTTGAAAAATTAAAATCTAATATGATTATTTATAAAAGTTGAAAAATATTATTTTTTACGGGATTCTCTTAAATATTTTAATACAATATTTTTAATATTGCAAGTTTTAAACGTAAGAAAATCTTGTTGGAATAAACTTTTTAAATAGCATTTTAATTTTCGTGTACCATTTCTCTTTGTAAAAGATATTATATTTTTTCATGTGACAATGTTTTTTTCAACATATATGACCACATACAACACTTAATAGAATCTTGAAAGTGTTACTTTTAGTGTTTTATAAAGTATTCATTATGACTTTATAAGATTCTTCAAAGTGTTTTACTTATTTTTATGAGTACTAATAAATTTCAATTAGTAAAATATAATAACTGATATTATTTAAGTTTATTCACATTGATAGTAGAACAATAGTTAAATATTGAAGTACTTCTTTATTAGATTTCAAAACAGAACACTTACTCTAATATTGTAAAACACACAACAAAAAATTGTAAATAATCCAAAAAATATAATAAATACTTGAAGAACATCCTAAAAAATCTCAGAATTATAAGAAATATTACAAGAAATTTAATCTTAATTTAACACAAAGCTTGTGCACATAAGGAGACATGGATTGGTTGAAGTCCTCGGTTGCTATTTCGTGAAACATCTTAAGTGATGTTGGTCAAGTTATTGTCTCCAAACAGTACACACTCAGTGCAAGAACCATTCTTGCAGGTACACACTCAGTACCATTCTGGCTGTATTAGAAAAAAGGCTAAACATGGTATCTGCACCGTGAAGATTATGCACCAAGGGGGTTATCTTCCTCTGGTTTGTCTGGTTATACAGGACCCTGGTTGAGGGCATTATTCTTTTCTATGGCCAGTAGCTATCAAAATGACTAAACAAATACCAGCATGGGGAAGGAAAATGAAAACAGTTGAAAAGAAACTTATTCCTGCTTGAGCGAGTAGTTCAGGGGAAATGTTGCTAAGCGCCGTCGAAGCAGCATAAACAGGCTTCGAGCCAAAAACATTGATGGTTTAGCCTTCCCCGTCAACCTGAAAAGGAAGTGGATAAAGCTGATATTATCACTTGCCGTTTCTCAGTCAATGATTCAGGTGCTACTCACCACTCCTCGAGGCCAATGACGGGATCTAACCTCCCAACCTCCGCAAGTGTATGGCCAATTCTGCGCAGAATACGGTGGTCCTATTAATCAATAAGGTTGTGGAGTATCCCTTTGAAAACAAAAATTACAAGAGTTGTAGACCAGAAAACTCTAGAAGCAAAAGACATGCTCTTGATCACCACTACCACAAAACTAATAATTCCACTAGATGTGCTCCAAACCTTTAAACAAGATTGATAAGCAGAGAACTCCATTAGGTGGTGAAAATTTTAGACCAGAACCACAAGAATATAAACTGAGATAAACCAATTCCATTTCTTGCTTGAAAGAAAAAGTCTAAAACAAAATTCCACTCCAAAAGACTCTGTCATAAAAATCAACATTAACATCATCAAATGTGATAAAGTACCATATAATAAGGGAAAAACAGAGATATATATTAACAAAAATAAAACAATTTTAACACCCACTTACACTTAACGACAAGAAAACCTTCAGGAGTATGAGATTTGAAAATGTTAGTTATCACCAGGTCTATATAGACTTATAACAAAATTAACGAAAAATGAAACATTTTCAGAAAATGTTTCACCATGATCTAGGAAGATTTATACAAAATATCCACATATCCTAAAAATGTTTTCTCCATTAATAAGTAGGGATGAAGATTTTGGTTGATAGAAATTCAAATAAACGAGCATATTTCGACATGATATTCTCTCATATTGAAAAACAAAATTGACCCCAAACTAGTTTCATTAAACCATTTTTTCTAATCTTCCGTCAAAGAAGAAACCACATCTGTCAAAAGCTCTAGTTAAAATCTTACTATTTGACGTTGTTCTTCACTTTTTTGTGAAGATTCTTGATTCCTTAATGACATCATGTCACTGGTTCACATAAAAAAGATTCTTGTGAGAGTTCTTCAAAGTTCTATATCACTCACATATATAGTTCATAAAAACATCATGATTATACTATATTTTAAATATGATTTCGTTTTAGAACTTACAACAAAGCAAGAAATCAGTACCTTGGTAGATTCCGAAGTTGTTTCAGAATTCATATCAATCTTGCAATGAGAAACACAGATTCTCCAAGGTGCTTTGATATATCCCTGGTTGATGAATCTATAACAGAACTGCATGTCAAAAAACATAGAATATGTTAGTGTTGTGATTCTATTCAGTGTTTTGCATTACTTAAACATGTTTTATAGAAAAATATGAATGAATATCACCGTATAATATGAGTGTCTTCACGTCAGTGTTTCTGTGCGCCTCTGTTCTAGGGTTAGCAGACTCTATTCTTCTTTTTCTTTTATCATTCTATGTGTATATCATTACAGCGAGTAATTTCAATCACGGATTCATTTCCAAAAATAAAAAATCTCAATCATGCAATCAAATATGCTTGAAAGAATCTTCCCATGTTTAGTTTAAGTGCAAACCGTATAATGTACACCAATTATAGTGTAAGTATCCTTGGCTTTTACATGTATTTACCAGATTGCCATTAAATATAGTATATTTTAATGTATTAAAATTTTAATTAATGAATGGTCAGGATTAAGTCTCTTGGGTCTCTTGATAAGGAGGGTCTCCATGGAACCTTACCCTATATATATATATATATATATATATATATATATATGGCAATGGTATCAGTCCAACAAAATAAAAAATCAAACTATATAAACAAACAAAATATGTAAATATTTTATTATAGTACCTACCCAAATGCAAATTTTATAGAATATATTTTATTTGATAATTTAAATAATTTTGTAGATATTAATTTCACAATTTTTATTCTAATATTCTTTTTATTAACAAATATATTCTAATGCCGCTGCGAAGCGCGGTAAACTAGTTATAATCAAATTTGAAGTCAAATTGAAGTGGGGAACACTAATAGTATAAATAGATGTGTTTGTAGCCTCAGATAAATAAATATATTAATATCTGATCTGTGGTTTTTTCAATACGATGGAGCTGGAGGGTCACGAAGAGCAGGGTTCGGAGCAGGGTTTGGAGCAGGGTTGTTTAAGAAATCGTGGTGGTTTTGAGTGTCGCGAAGAGCAGGGTTCTTTGAGGTTTAGAAGAAATCAAGATAATGATTTAAAAAGGCCGCCTAATTTTGTCTTCGGCGATCCTCATCGTATCGCCAAAGAACTTGCTTTTACTACCAAAAGAAAGGTAAATCTGTTATATGTTGTTGTTTAGGTTTACATAACAATTCATGTACTTATCCTAAATTAGGGGACATTGGGGAATTTTATAAATTAAATATTGTGATTTTTATCAATTGCTCATATTTGAATGCCCCACACCCCGACCACCGGTGGGATGTGACATTTGTTCTTGAGATTAAAACAGGTTTCTTCGATTTATAAGTGGATGAATTCTTATAAGTTGTATCGGTGTTTGGATAAATTTATTAATAAGTAAATAAATCAAGCAATAAGTCAATAAGTTAAGGAAAATACATCTCTAGTAGCAACAAGCCTGATCTAGTAGCTACAGATGCAACCATATCATTCAAGACGGCTATATGGTTTTGGATGACTCCACAAAGCAACAAGCCATCAAGTCACAATGTGATCACCGGAAGATGGTCTCCTTCTGCTGCGGATAATGCAGCAAATCGTGTCCCTGGCTATGGTGTGATCACCAATATTATAAATGGTGGACTTGAGTGCAATAAAGGGACTGATCCTAGAGTGCAGGATAGAATTGGATTTTACAAAAGGTACTGCGATATCCTCGGAGTTGGGTATGGGAATAATCTCGACTGCAACAATCAAAGGCCTTTTGCTTGATCTATCTTGTTCTAAATTTCAGTTAGCTGGATCAACCGGTAGAGATGTATGGATAAATTTTTTCTGGGCTCACAGTTTGTTTTACATTAGGTATCGGATCAGCCCACTTTAAATATTTATATATATGGTGACGTATGAAGATTGGGCTTAGGACAGCTTAGCTTTTGAAAAATATTATATATAAGGAAAATCCCGCTCTCTGATCGTCCGAATCTATTTTTCTAGAGGTCCTGAATTTTAATTCAATACAATTAAATTTCTTTATTTAAATTTGAATTTATATGATAGAAAAATATCAACTGCCTTCTAAATCTTTCCGGAAACTGATATACAATTTTAAGATTATTTTCTTTCTCAATTTTGATTCAATAAAAAGAAAATTCCTTATTTAAAGTTGAATTTATATGATAGAAAAAATCTCAATTGTCTTTTAAATCTTTACTAATAAAGGAAACTAAATATAACTATTTATTTATTTTTCTAGAGCTCTTGAATTTTAATTTAAGATGATTAAATATTTATATATATGGTGAATATGGTAGGACGTATGAAGATTGGGTTTAGGACAGCTTAGCTTTTGAAAAATATTCATAAAAGAATAAAAAATTATAATTCAAAATTTGATATGTTCAGACATAAATATTTGCTTCTATAATCTACGACTAGTTTACCAGCAGCCTTATAATAATTTCTCTAATTTTTAATAAAAAACATTCTACAAAAACAATTTTAAATGAAGTAAATAATTGTCCTATTTGATTAAAAAAATGAAGTAAATAATTATAGTTTTAACATAAGATTTTTTTTGGAGTTTTCATATCGTATTAATCATTCACAGAAATTTTGAATAAATATAGAAAAAGAAAATTATTTAATATTTTCATTATTTTTATATTATGTTGAGTATTATTATATTGATTACCAATTACAATTTTTCAGAATTTAAATAAGGAAATTTAATTATATTAAATTAGAATTCAAGAGCTATAAAATAATAAATAAATATTTATATTTAATTTCCTTTATTAGTAAAGATTTAAAAGACAGTTGAATTTTTTTCTAAAATTGAGACTCCATTAGTAAAGATTTGAAAGGAAATTGAGATTTTTTCTATCTTATAATTTCAAATTTCTATAAGAAACTTTTATTTTATTGAATAAAAATTGAGAAATGGAAGAATCTTGAAACTGTATATCAGTTTCCTCAATTAGTAAAGTTTTAAAAGGTATTTGATATTTTTCTATCTTATAAATTCTAATTTAAATAAGAAAATTTAATTTTATTGAATTAAAATTGTATATTTTGTTTCCTCCATTAACAAATATTTAAAAGACAATTTAGATTTTTTCTATCCTATAAATTCAAATTTAAATAAGTAACTTTAATTTTATTGAATTAAAATTGTGAAAGAAAAGAATATTAAAATTGTATATTCTATTTACTCCATTAGCTAAAATTTAAAAGTCAATTGATATTTTCTTTATCCTATACATTTTAATTTAAATAAGGAAATGTAATCATATTAAATTAAAATTCAAGAGCTCTAGAAAAGTAAATAAATAGTTATATTTAGTTTCCTTTATTAGTAAAGATTTAAAAGGCAATTGAGATTTTTTCTATCATATAAATTCAACTTTAAATAAGGAACTTTCATTTTATTGAATCAAAATTTAGAAAGGAAAGAATTTTAAAATTGTATATCAATTTCCTCATTAGTAAAGATTTAAAAGGCAGTTGATATTTTTCTATCTTATAAATTCTCATGGGGGTTTTCCTTTATATATTTAAAAAAGATAATAAAGTTATTGATATGTGAAAAAACCATGTTTAATTTTTAAATACTTAAATCCAAAAAATAACATATCACAATAAATTAAATTTAAATTCGGAAACGAATCAATAGTTTTTAATTTATAATCAAATTTGAAGTCAATTGAAGTGGGGAACACTAATAGTATAAATAGATGTGTTTGTACTTTGTAGTCTGATAAAAAGCCTTATTCAGTGGATACGGAATATATTAATATCTGATCTGTGGTTTTTTCAATACGATGGAGCCGGAGGGTCACGAAGAGCAGGGTTCGGAGCAGGGTTGTTTAAGAAATCGTGGTGGTTTTGAGTGTCACGAAGAGCAGGGTTCTTTGAGGTTTAGAAGAAATCAAGATAATGATTTAAAAAGGCCGCCTAATTTTGTCTTCGGCGATCCTCATCGTATCGCCAAAGAACTTGCTTTTACTACCAAAAGAAAGGTAAATCTGTTATATGTTGTTGTTTAGGTTTACATAACAATTCATCTATAATTATCCTAAATTAGCTTAATCATGTTGTAATTAGCATAATGTAATTAACATAATTTTCTTCGCCCTATGCAATTTTGTATATGCTAATGCTAGGTTGGAGACTGACTATATACAACTTCCCTTTTGGGCTCGTTAAGTAAACATTTGAATCTCTTAATAAGATGCGAAACAAATTCAATCATCCTGTTTAATGCAATGAACTAATATGTGAAATCAAAAATGCATTAAATATTGTGATTATCCTAAATTAGGGGACATTGGGGAATTTTATAAATTAAATATTGTGATTTTTATCAATTGCTCATATTTGAATGACCCACACCCCAACCCCGGTGGGATGCGACATGATTTATTTATAAGTTCGGTTGACAAACACCCTCTATGAATTCTTACGGGTTTATAAGCTATAAGTTAGCTTATTATCCATTAGCCAAACATGCCCTTAATCATGTTGTAATTAGCATAATGTAATTAACATAATCTGGGCGGGAGAAGGTGGAAAGATCTAACAACAGAGTTCAAGAGGGGAGATGTTGGGAGGGAGAGACTTTGTATTCTGCAAGTGTTTTCTTGACTTTTGAGCCCTATGTGTTAGGAAATTATATTATTATATTATATTTATGGGTATTTATTAAATTATATTATATCAAATGCAATATATTGGATTATCATGTCATCCTTATTTTGGAGGCTCTATCTACTATATCACCTTCATAAGGTATATGCTAGGTTGGAGACTGACTATATGCAACTTCGCTTTTGGACTCGTTAAGTAAACATGTGAATCTCTTAATAAGATGCGAAACAAATTCAATGATCCTGTGTAATGCCATTTTGGACTCTCTATTTAACCTCCACATCATATTTTACTTTTATTTTTTCTTTTGATGCCTACATTGCAGGAACCCAAAGTCAATGAACTAATATGTGAAATAAAAAATGCACTTGAAATGGACCGGATAAATGAGGATGAGGAGCAGATGGAAGACATCAAAAATTCCACCAAAGAGTTGGGTGACATGATTACAACTGGTAAAAATAAATGATTTGAATGCTTTCTTTTTTCGTCGTTTGTTTGATAGTACTATTGAAATATAACTTATTTGGATTTTTTCGACAAACAGATCCGAGGCTATGTGATTTACTAGATATGGATTTCCTTAAGCTCCTTCTTCTGTTTCTTAAGCGTGATCCATACCCGCACCTTCAGGTAGATTGCGTTGATGCATTGCCCTAATTTTTAGGTTCTTTTATTTCATTTTAGGCATCTCGTGTAACTTGTTTGCATTTTATGACAGGTTTATATTGCTGCCATCTTTAAACCTTTTGTTATCTATTCGTGCAACGAGGATGTTGTTGGGGTAATAAGATCTGTAACTCCAATTGTTATGAATCTTATTAACTCTAGAGTTAGTATGGTGCAGGTGGAGGTACTAATGTTTCTCCTTATCTAATTCGTCATTGTGAATTTGTTAGAATTTTAAACGAGTTCTTATTTTATGTTTTTTGAACATGCAGGCTCTTTGGTTATTGCGCAATCTACTTGACGCGATTTCAAAATTGATTTCAAAATTTAACACTGAAGATCTTCTAGTTGAAGAAGAAGATCTTCTAGTTGAAGAAGAAGATCTTGAAGAAGAAGATCTTGAAGAAGAAGATCTTGAAGAAGAAGATCTTGAAGAAGAAGATCTTGAAGAAGAAGATCTTGAAGAAGAAGATCTTGAAGAAGAAGATCTTCTAGTTGAAGAAGCTCTACATGTGATAACATCTTTAATTATGAGACGCTCAATTGGTTATGGCGTGTTTTACGCGGCCTGTGTGTCTTTGTTAGGTTTTTGTGAAAATTTTCCAAAATTCTCTAGTGAAAAGGTTGTATGCCGTCCATATATCTACTTTCCATGTACAACTATATCTAACGATCAATTTTGTTATTTTGTAATTAACTACTTGTAAACATTCGCAGTTAAAGTTAGTTGTTCCCGCTCTTATCAAGCTTATTGAGTCTAATGTGACAATTGGATGTCGGGGACTTGCACTTCTTTGCGATGGAAGGGAAGAAATGGTAGTTGACGATGCGGATCTTGATTGTCTTATTGGCAGGCTTGTTCTTCTCATGAAGTAAGTAAATACTTTTCTTCTTGACGGCATTTTCAGTTTTAAATTGACCCTGCCTACTAATGTTGATGTTGATGTTGATGTTTCAGTTCTCCAGAGCGTGCCATGGTTATTTCTGCACTTAATGCAATGAGAAGTATTGCGAGATGGGGTACTGACGCTGTTATCGAGGTATGTTAAAGTGATAAAATCCGTTATAGGTGTATAAATGTATCACGTTTCCCTGGCCGGAAATTATCATATTCTATTGATCAAGTTGTATAAGATAAGATTAGAAAGACGGAACAAGAGTCCCGTCTCACACTAATAGTAAGCAATTTTATTTGTTAAAAGATTCTTAACTGGAAAAATACCCCAGGTAGTATATAAGCATTTGTCATATACTTTGTTTGATCTCCAGCGGGTATGAGGGAAGTTGCATTTTCAATCTATTTTCATTTGACCAATTATTTATCAATTTATCAATAGCAGATGATTTATGGGGTGTTTGCCGCAAAATATTTTTGTTCACGAGGGATAGGACTATATGTGTGCAGTACTTGATTTCCAATTGTAGATGTTTGTTTCTCATCACTGTTGAAATTAGACAATATGTCGATTCAACAATTTTGATAGCATTTTGACTTCTCACTTTATGTTTTGTTTGGTTTGTTTTGTCATTGTTTGATTTCTGGCATAGTACTTCAAAATACATGTGAGATTGTAGAAGTTTGTTTCTCATTCACTTGAGATTCTTGAGATGGGAGAATGTACCGCTTAAAGGATTTTAAGAGCATTTTGATCAGTTCACGTTATGTTAGTTTGTTTTGGTCATTGTTTGATTTCTGGCGTTTCAAAATACATGTGTGTCTATTGCTTTGTATCCTATCTTCTCAACTTTTTACTTTTGTAGACTATAATTAAGAAGGACGGTGCACTGCTCATTCTTTCCATCTTATTAAACGAAGACGATATGTACATTGTGAAGCAAACTTGCTGGATACTTACAAACATAACTGCAAGAAAAGAAAAGTATATACGGGTGAGTTTGGAATTAATTAATTTACTGCTTGAAAATATAAATTATTCTAGTTACATGGAAGCTATTTGAAGTTTTGATGTACACTTTATGCAATTTAAAATGCAAGCGTTTATGAATTTACTTTTTACGGAATATTCTAGAATACTCCTTGTTACCAAATATTTTAAATTGATGCCATTCATGTCTATATCTCTTTGTGTATTTTGGTTTTCAAAGGCTGTAGTTGATGGCGAGTTGATCGGTCCTCTTGTCCATGTTGTTGAAAGTTGCGAATTGTCTGACGTAAGAGAGGTGGCAGTTTGGGCACTTTCAAATGCTTTGTCTGGTGTTAGCCTCGATCAGATTGAGTATGCTTTAATTGAGTATATTTGGTATGAACAGTATAATTTTGTGATGTTATATGAAGATTGACGCATTGATTTTTACCAATTTCTTAACAGATGCTTGAGGAATAGCTGCTCTAAGGTGTCTTGGCCTGGATTATTATCTACAATCTTGCGTGATAATCTGTGCATTTTAGTCACTTTAGAAGGATTAGTCAATATTAAAGTGGCAAAAGTCACTTGGGATGGACGACCAATTGATGGTGTTGAATTGCATTCCATTTTCAAGAAAATAATGCATGATGGTGAGTTGATTCGTGGTTCTTCTGTTTACGATGCTCAAACTTCTGCATCAGGTACAATGGAATATAGTAGAATACTGTTTGAGTCGGAGTTCAGCGGCCACAAACTGGTGTGTCTCTATTAAGCTATCTTCACTCCAAGGAAAATATGATAATTTTGTTGTGCTGCAAACGAGAGTGGAGTCTATGGAAATTGATATTTTCCAAGACAAGTTTGTGGATTATTTTTGGTAAGTGTAACTCTTATTTAGTATATGATCTCTCAGTGTACAATATGCAACATGTTTGGGATATATCACAGCAAACAACTGAAAAGTAGATGATAATGATCAAACGAATAAAGAGATCGATGAACATTCAAACGGAAGCCATTGTTATGTTTTCGATCATACTTGTCAGTCCGCTTACATTTGTTAAATCTGCACGTATCTTCAGTTTAAATAATATTGATGAAGATATTGTTTTGTTTGATAATGCAGTATTGAATCTTTTGTAAAACTATTCCGTATTCTGAGAGCACAGAATATGTTTGGTAGAGTTTCTGAAAGAAACGTTGATTCTTTAATTGTGTTTGATGACGGTTTTTGGTAAAAAACAAGCCGAACCGACCAATGCACACTCGTCCTAGGCAATACATATGCTGCTTGTAAAGCAGTTGTCGCATTCTCTACAACAAGCAGTTGTCGCATTCTCTACAACATTTCTAATATGCAGGCATTAGTTTCATGTTTAAAAATGCTTCTTGATTTACTACTTATAATTTTGTAAGAAATAGTGTTAACAGGATAAGTTATTGTACAAACAAATTCAAGGTTCAACTATTACTTGCTTATTATCAATGTGGTACAAACTTCAGACAGACAGGCCTTATAACAAAGTCAAGCCCAAGCCCAAGTCCAATAGTGTTCACTGCCCAGAGAAAGAACCTTGAGACAAGAAGAGTAACAGATATCGCCAGAGTCTTTTATCTTCATTTTGTTGATCTTCAACCACCATTTGCAGCACTAAGATCAAAACTACAACCCCAACAATAAAAATCAAAAATTAAACCAAAAGAGCGGTTAAAAAAGCAGATAACAAAAGATTTTCTATTGTGAACTTCCTGGCTGCTTATCGATGTTCTAGCAAAAGATTTGAAATGATAAGTGTTGAATTTTTGGCTTGGAAAAAACAAAACCCTAAAAAAAATCATAAGACCATTTACCCTTCCGTCTGTCATAAGATCATCATGTCTAAGATTTGTCATACTATTCGGTGCCTATTTTGCTAAAAAAAAACTTTAATTCCAAATTTTGTTCATCTGCAGATCGATTCATCTCGAAAGAGATCTCCGTGGCCAAGCCTATGATTCCTTTTCTCACCAAAAGAGAGAGGTGTTAATAGCGTTGCAGCTATACATTCTCACAGGACAACGTCAGAGTTTAGTTTCCTCCGTTACTAAAGATTTTAATGGAAAAAATATTAAAATTGTATATTTAGTTTCCTCCATTAACAAAAATTTAAAAGACAATTGAGATTTTTTCTATCCTATAAATTCAAATTTAAATAAGAAACTTTAATTTTATTGAATTAAAATTGAGAAAGGAAATAATATTAAAATTGTATATTCTGTTTCTTCCATTGGTAAAGATTTAAAAGGAAATTGAGATTTTTTTTATCCTATAAATTCAAATTTATATAAGGAACTTTAATTTTATTGAATAAAAATTGAGAAAGGAAAGAATCTTAAAATCGTATATCAGTTTCCTCAATTAGTAAAGATTTAAAAGGTATTTCATATTTTTCTATCGTATAAATTCCAATTTAAATAAGGAAATTTATTTTTTCTTACTAAAACCCCTCATTTTCCAAAAATATAACGGGCAATTCCACACTTATTTATTTTAAAATTTTTAATTAATTAAAAGTTTTTAGTTATTTTAACATGGCTACTTATTTTTTGCACAATTACAATTAATAAAATATTAAAATAATAATAATAAAATAACAATTAACAATTTGTACATCGCTTTTAATCTAGTGACAACTAATTAGGGGGAGAGTATAAACTATCAAACCATTAAAAGTTTCATTATATCACAGATAATTAGAAGAAACGTGAATATTATAAGATTAGGAAAAAATATGAGATTTAATAATATTAAAATATATATTATAATTACAAAATATCACTAAAAATAAATGGTTCGGCTTAAATAATTACTAGAAAAGTAATATAAAAATAAAAAATAAATATTCATATTAAGATTAAGTTAATAAACATGTGAAAAAACCATGTTTAATTTTTAAATACTTAAATCTAAAAAATAACATATCACAATTAATTAAATTTAAAAGTTTTGTTAGATGCAAATTTGAAGTCAATTGAAGTGGGGAACCCTAATAGTATAAATAGATGTGTTTGTAGCCTCGGATAAATCTGTGGTTTTTTGAATACGATGGAGCTGGAGGGTCACGAAGAGCAGGGTTCGGAGCAGGGTTTGGAGCAGGGTTGTTTAAGAAATCGTGGTGGTTTTGAGTGTCGCGAAGAGCAGGGTTCTTTGAGGTTTAGAAGAAATCAAGATAATGATTTAAAAAGGCCGCCTAATTTTGTCTTCGGCGATCCTCCTCGTATCGCCAAAGAACTTGCTTTTACTACCAAAAGAAAGGTAAATCTGTTATATGTTGTTGTTTAGGTTTACATAACAATTCATCTATACTTATCCTAAATTAGCTTAATCATGTTGTAATTAGCATAATGTAATTAACATAATTTTCTTCGCCCTATGCAATTTTGTATATGCTAATGCTAGGTTGGAGACTGACTATATACAACTTCCCTTTTGGGCTCGTTAAGTAAACATTTGAATCTCTTAATAAGATGCGAAACAAATTCAATCATCCTGTTTAATGCCATTTTGGACTCTCTATTTAACCTCCACGTCATATTTTACTTTTATTTTTTCTTTTGATGCCTACATTGCAGGAACCCAGAGTCAATGAACTAATATGTGAAATCAAAAATGCACTTGAAATGGACCTGATAAATGAGGATGAGGGGCAGATGGAAGATATCGAAAATTCCACCAAAGAGTTGGGTGACATGATTACAACTGGTAAAAATAAATAATTTGAATGCTATCTTTTTTCGTCGTTTGTTTGATAGTACTATTGAAATATAACTTATTTGGATTTTTTTGACAAACAGATCCGAGGCTATGTGATTTACTAGATATGGATTTCCTTAAGCTCCTTCTTCTGTTTTTTAAGCGTGATCCATACCCGCACCTTCAGGTAGATTGCGTTGATGCATTGCCCTAATTTTTAGGTTCTTTTATTTCATTTTAGGCATCTCGTGTAACTTCTTTGCATTTTATGACAGGCTTATATTGCTACCATCTTTAAACCTTTTGTTATCTATTCGTGCAACGAGGATGTTGTTGGGGTAATAAGATCTGTAACTCCAATTGTTATGAATATTATTAACTCTAGAGTTAGTATGGTGCAGGTGGAGGTACTAATGTTTCTCCTTGTCTAATTTGTCATTGTGAGTTTGTTGGAATTTTAAACGAGTTCTTATTTTATGTTTTTTGAACATGCAGGCTCTTTGGTTATTGCGCAATCTACTTGATGCGATTTCAAAATTTAACATTGAAGATCTTCTAGTTGAAGAAGCTCTGCATGTGATAACATCTCTAATTATGAGACGCTCAATTGGTTATGGCGTGTTGTACGCGGCCTGTGTGTCTTTGTTAGGTTTTTGTGAAAATTTTCCAAAATTCTCTAGTGAAAAGGTTGTATGTCTGTCCATATATCTACTTTCCATGTACAGCTATATCTAACCATCTATTTTGTTATTTTGTAATTAACTACTTGTAAACATTCGCAGTTAAAGTTAGCTGTTCCCGCTCTAATCAAGCTTATTGAGTCTAATGTGTTGTCATCACTGACAATTGGATGTCGGGGACTTGCACTTCTTTGCGATGGAAGGGAAGAAATGGTAGTTGACGATGCGGATCTTGATTGTCTTATTGGCAGGCTTGTTCTTCTCATGAAGTAAGCAAATAGTTTTCTTCTTGATGACATTTTCAGTTTTAAATTGACCATGCCTCTAATGTTGATGTTGATGTTTCAGTTCTCCAGAGCGTGCCATGGTTATTTCTGCACTTAATGCAATGAGAAGTATTGCGAGATGGGGTACTGACGCTGTTGTCGAGGTATGTTAAAGTGATAAAATCTGTTATAAGTGTATAAATGTATCAAGTTTCCTTGGCCGAAAATTATCATATTCTATTGATCAAGTTGTATAAGATAAATCAAGTTGTATAAGATAAGATTAGAAAACACAACTCATGGATAAGGTGCGCTAGTGAATTCATAGGTTTCAGTTATGCCCTTCAATGATATTTTGCTTCAAAAAGAGTAATAAAAAAAATTTGTATTACTTTTTACCTAAACTTAGCACCCGTAATGAAGGAAAAAATAAAACTAAATGTAGGGCCTTTCACCCCTCATTTTCTCGACTAAGACCTGAATTCCAACATCTTTTTGTTACTATTATAATCTCGGCCACATGGATACCAGCACATATAGCACATATGGTTACAGGGTACTTCAATTGCTTACGTCTTGTTGTGTGATGGCGGAACTCAAGTGAGTGTAAGAGAAAAAGATTATTACTTACTCTGTCCTGATTTATCCAACCCTTTGATTCAAGATGGATTGCAATTTGCAACCCGTTATAGAGGTCTCGATCACTATTGATAAAACAATCACCATATATCAACCTAACTACCTAAGTCTAATTAAACAGAGGTATAATGTAAATTCTAAACACCAAGAACCACCTTGACGGACTAAAACCGATAAAAAAATTGGGTTTATTACAATAAACTAATACCTAGAGCCACTTATGTTGTAGTCTTCTAGAGCCACCTATGTAGGCTATATATACTAATATTTTGAATATTAATCATATATAAGCATATAATATGTTGTATAAAAACTCTTTTTTGTTTCCAGTCTGGTTCCTCATCATTCGCCCCGTGTTGCAAAAAAATCAAGAAGTGTGCAAGACTGAGATGGAATAACTGATTAATTTTCTGCTATTCTTACTGTTTTTGCTAATGTGAAAAAAACTTCCAAAAACTGACAAACTAGAGAAGGAGGCTGAAGCAATTACGCAATTATTCTTAAATGATAAAGTCGTTGTGCTCAACCTCAATCATATCATCAACCACTCATTTTTCTTGAACAAGTGAAAATAACAGTCCTCAACTAATTAACTACATTCGAAACATCTCCACTCCTATGCTCCATGCAACTCAAAGAATATCTTATGACCACATTATCCTCATTCGATAAAACAATCATTGTATATTGGCCATGTTTAATGAAGAGTAAGATGTCAAGTATGAATACCGAGAATGATGCCCTAAGCCCTAACGGACTAAGGTCCATAAACAATAAACTCTGGGATTTATTAAAAATTAACTAAAAACTAGAACCTACAAAGCTATTATATGTACTATTATTTTGAATATCAAATATTTGTAACCTATATATCAAAAATATAGAACTCCTTTCTGTTTCCAATTCAATTCCTTGTCATATTTTTTTTACTATTTATTCGAACTTTAATGGGCTTTGAGAGGTACTTGCATATGATTTTTTATTTCGTAATTTTTGTGTTTATACAAGTTTAAACTTTAAACTCTTCTACCAAAACAAAAAATACGAAAAATTATTTTGTGCAAGAACATTCGTTCATGCGCCTTAAATTACGTTCATAGTGTGAAATGGTCATATGATTTGGGACATAAGGGTTGGTCTTTTAATGAACTTTTAAGGAAATATTGCAAATGTGTGGATTTAGGAAGTATTGAGGATTCAGAATTTTAATTGTTATTCAATGACTCTATAGCTTATTTGATTGACTTGTATTCCAAGGTTGATTGGGTTTTAGTTTCTATATTTTTTGTTGTAAATCTCTATACATTGAATAAGTTACAAAACCAATATGCTTATTATCAAGACCTCTCTTATTATGGTCGCTAGTACTTTAGAAATGGCTGATTTAAAGAGGTATGAATGCTCGGTAAAATGGTAGATTAAAGAAGGAAAATTTGAGTCTTTGTTCCCTCAAATTATGTACGTATTAGAATTGGGAATCCTCAATAGTAGTGAGTCTTTGACACATTAATTTAAGGTGTTCAGTTCTGCCAAGTGGCGTTTTGTTTATTGTAATATTATAATTATTAATTAAATAAACGCTTATAAGCCTTATTATTTTTTCATATACTTTTTCGTGTACTTGTCTATTTTCACAATGGAAAACAGATTCAAACCTGAATCAACTTTTTCTTGTAATAGTAGAAATGAAGTTTAATCTGCAATTGCATTCTAGAATAAAAATTATCAATACATGAAATATAGACAGAAAAAAGAAATTAGATTTTTGTGGGTAATGTTTTTTGTTCAACATAACAACAAAAGATAAGATAGAGAAAGACGGAACAAGAGTCCCGTCTCACACTAATAGTAAGCAATTTTATTTGTTAAAAGATTATTAACTGGAAAAATACCCTAGATAATATATAAGCACTTGTCATATACTTTGTTTAATCTCCGGCGGGTATGAGGGAAGTTGCATTTTCAATCTATTTTCATTTGACCAAATATTTATCAATTTATCAATAACAGATGGTTCATAGGGTGTTTGCCGCAAAATATTTTTGTTCACGAGGGATAGGACTATATGTGTGCAGTACTTGATTTCCAATTGTAGATGTTTTTTTCTCATCACTGTTGAAATTAGACAATATGTCAATTCAACGATTTTGATAGCATTTTGACCTCTCACTTTATGTTTTGTTTAGTTTGTTTTGTCATTGTTTGATTTCTGGCATAGTACTTCAAAATACATGTGAAATTGTAGAAGTTTGTTTCTTATTAACTTGAGATTCTTGAGATGGGAGAATATACTGATTAAAGGATTTTAATAGCATTTTGATCACTTCACTTCACGTTATGTTAGTTTGTTTTGGTCATTGTTTGATTTCTGGCATTTCAAAATACATGTGTGTCTATTGCTTTGTATTCTATCTTCTCAACTTTTTGCTTTTGTAGACTATAATTAAGAAAGACGGTGCACTCCTCATTCTTTCCATCTTATTAGACGAAGACGATATGTACATTGTGAAGCAAACTTGTTGGATACTTTCAAACATAACTGCAAGAAAAGAAAAGCATATACGGGTGAGTTTGGAATTAATTAATTTAGTGCTTGAAAATATTAATTATTCTAGTTGCATGGAAGCTATTTGAAGTTTTAATGTACACTTTATGCAATTTAAAATGCATTGAATTTACTTTTCACCAAATACTCTAGAATACTACTTGTTAACAAATATTTTAGAATAATGACATTCATGTCTATATCTCTTTGTGTATTTTTGGTTTTTGAAGGCTGTAATTGATGGCGAGTTGATTGGCCCTCTTGTTCATGTTTTTGAAAGTTGCAAATTGTCTGATGTAAGAGAGGTGGCAGTTTGGGCACTTTCAAATGCTATGTCCGGTGTTGGCCTTGATCAAATTGAGTATGCTTTGATTGAGTTTTGTATGAACAGTTTAATATTTTGATTTTATATAAAGATTGATGCATTGATTTTTACCATTTTCTTAACAGATGCTTGAGGACTAGCTGCTCTAAGGTGTATTGGCTTGACTTTTTAAATGAAACCTTGCACCAATCTTTGTGCCTTTTAGTTGCTTTAGAAGGATTGACCAATATTAAAGTGATAAAAGTCACTTGGGATGGACGACTAATTGACGGTGTTGAATTGCATTCCATTTTCAAGAAAATAGTGCAAGAACCTGGTACTGTGTCGATTGATTTTCAGCATGATATAACTTTTCTATCCGGACATGGTGGACTCATGCTGGAATTGTGGATCAATGGCCATAATGAACTGTTGTTTTATAACTAAGCCATCTTCACTCCAAGTATGGAAATTAATGTTTCCAAGAAAATTTATGGATTGATTTTGGTAAGTGCAACTCTTATGTAGTATATCATTTCTCAGTATCACTGCTTTTCTACCAACAAGATGAGTTGCTGCATTGCCTGTGTAAACACCTTTTAAGAATAGGCTAAGGTGTTAATGAGGCGGGGCTGTTGGAAAACATAGATTATGTTGGATACTTTCTCTATTGGTTGTTATCTGGAGACATAATGCTGTGATGTCTGTCCACATTATCCGATCCTCTTGTATTTTTCAATCCTGACAAATCTAGCTAAGAAATTGAATCTTTTAGTGTTTTCTAATTTACAGGTCATGCAGACCAAAGTATTGTTAATAGAATCAGGCCGAAAATAATGCGGAGTGGCGATATTAGTATTTCATATTTCTATACAAGGGGACATATAATTAATCAAATATAAATAGGATTGAATGAATTCAATTTTCGAATCTATTTTATATCAATAAAGCAAACAATTATAAAGATAAAGGGTCGAAAGATGTTGGTACAACAACTTCACGTGCATCTTCTGAAAATTTCTACTGCTGTGGTATCTTGCCTTGCATCCACATTTTCAGGCAAGTTGCTCTAGTCCCAACTGAAGCTTAAATTGGTAAATGAATCATAGTTTAAGAAATGGATTTTGGTCAGGGGCATGATCCAAATAAAATTTTATAAGAAAAATCCTTTCTGTTTTTGAAGAGAAATTGTTTAGTATTACCGAGTACATATATCCTTTGTAACTAATACAGGTTGCTTTCATCATGTGGCTTTTTTCTTGGCTAATACTAGGTGCTCTTTTAGATATTAAAAGGAATTAAAGTATACGTTGTTATAGTGGAATTTGTTTTCAATTGCGAGGCACACAGTCATAGCTTTGTAAGATGTACTGATGATTGGTGTTTGCAATGCAGTTCCAATATCTGTGTTCTTTTCAAGAGTGGTCGAATGTTCGAGTCTCGAGGTTTCCCACATTAGCGATGTCTTCTGGTTACTGATTGTAATATACAGAAATTTTATTTTAAATAATAATAATAATAATAATAATAATTAGAATCAAATTAAAATTGGTGATTAAATAGAAAAAGAGTTATTATAAAATCTATATATACTTACTCATCCCTCGGTTAAAAAAAAATGACACGTACATCATTATTAAAAACCTAGAACTACGAGGCTGCGGAGAGATAGAAACAGAGGAGGAAAACACAGGTACTCGGGCATAACATTAAGTCAATTAATTCAACACTTTTGTATTGGCAAAATCAGGTAATTATTCATATAAATTTTATTAAGATATTAATTATAAGGGAATAAAAGTCACGCACATAGTTTTCTGTTAATGGGCACACACAAACATAGTATTATTGTCTCTGTACATGTGCTGAATAGTTAAACTTGTGTTATTGAAAGTTATATTGGCCTAGGCTTCATGGGTATCAGTGATGTGGAGGTTAATTTAATAAAATATACTATTTATGAATAATTATTGTAGTCATGTACGAGTTTTAACCGAGATCAAATTCAAGTGTTAAACAGGTTAACAGATTTATTGTAGTATTAATATATTATCTAAATTGCGTTAATAATAAAAGAATTTATGGTCAGTTGTCTTTAAATTTTATATAAATGAGTCAGCATGGTTAATAATTTGTAAATTAGCAAACTTTTAATAATAAATTATATTCTTTAATTTAGATTGGGAGCCAGGAGTTTAATGGATAATGTACGGATTTCGTTAGTATTGATTATCGATATATTAAGGTACGGATTTCTCTCCTTTTTCTTTCAGCGCTACTCATGCTAGGACTAGCTATATTTGTTGGTTCAATTTTTAAATCTGTTCATTCCACTGTTATCCGTTTTGACTCTTGAAATTATTTTGATTAAAAGTCTATTTTTGCGGCTTCAATAAAATGCATCTTAAATATCCTTTTAAAATATTTGAACATCTCTCTCAGTTCTGTTCCAAAATATTAAAGTATCTGTTTTAGTTTTGTTCTGAAATATTTAAATAATTGTTTCAGTTCTGTTGCAAAATATCTGAATCTCTATTTTAGAAATTTTAGAAATTATTCATATTACATATATGTTTAGAATATTTGAAGTATCTGTATCAAGTGATTTTGAAAATTGTGTAAATATCTATTTGAACCCTTAGTGATATAGGGTATACCGAGTTAACCAGCTGTAGGGGTACTACAGCCATGTCATTGCGGCACCAGTGGCATGACACTTCCGTGACAGTGTGATTGGTCATGGCGTATCCTTCTGTTCTCATAGCTCAGGTGGCGAGCGTTTGCGCATTTTGATATTTGTTTCACGATACGTGGGTGCACCCAGAGTTTGATTTGATTTGTGATTTGATTTGGCGGTGACGATGTATATGCCGTACACGTTATCCGGTTTGTTGCATACGTTACGGTACCCTATGACGTATGTATTTGTATTTGTATCTGTTCTGATCTCGGTATGAAATATCTTACCCTTTCGTTGTTTCAGCCATATTTATTTTTAAAATAATTTTATTATTATAAGCTGTTAATTACGTATATTTGTTTCATGTTTTATAAACTGTATTCCATATCCGTACTGGGCATTTGGCTCATGCCGTATTCTTTTTCTGGCAGGTACTTAGGGGGACTTGGGCTGAGTGATGGAGAGTTACCCTACAATCTGTTGCTTATGAATTATGCAATTATAGATTTATTGGGTTGTTTAATTATTATTTGTTATATTTTAATGCTCTGTATGCAGGTTTATGGTTTAATAAGTAGCCCCTCATTAGATTATAGATGGGGTGTTACACTGATCTTATCTGTTGAGATCTTTTGTTGTTCGCCTGCGATTCTGTTATGAATTGAATCCACAAACTTTGTCATGGGAGAGGAGTGTTTTTTACCGCTAGGCTTAACCCCTGACCTCTGCTTCTAATACTTCTGCACTTGGACATCAATACAGGGATAGAAAAGAGAACTTAGGTTGATCAGATCACTAACAAGCTGTTCAAATGTTTTGGAATGTTTTGGTATAGTGTATCCTTCCGCACATTTTTGCTGTTATTATTTCCATGATTAGGAAATGTGAATTACAAGAAAACAATATTGAGGTTGGTTTTTTTTTTTGTAAGAGGGTGTTCATGCTCCAAGGTGCATTGTTTGGACAATTTTAACTTCGATTAGTCTGCACAGATGCACAGAGATTCAATATACTTCAATGAAACGAGCAGTTTTATACTTCAATGATTTTGAAATTTTTAATTGTATCATATGACAGATTTCAATAATTTATTTTATAATTTTAATTTCAAAATTTTAGTGACATAGTTAAAATGATATTAAATATCGAGCTAACTTGTTTAATCAAGTACATAGTATTGATATTAAATATCGAGTTTGATTAGTTTTCAAGTATAAGAAGCTGTATATGTAATATTCTGAATCACTTGAGATGAGAAATGACTGAATTGTTTCTTTTGCCCGGTGTTTGTTTTAACCTAAACATTAGCAGCAAAGCACCTGGGGATGTTAGGCAAAGCACCAGGAATGCTCAAGTGCTTCTTCTCTTCTCTAATCAATCAATTCACCTACAGAGAAGAACTGTCCACTTTTACTATCTTGGTAAAGAGGAGCTAGGTAACCTCAGGGATCAATTCTACGCAGTTGATGTTGATAAGAGTGGTACTATTTTGTGTTAAAATTTGTAGAAGCCCCGGTTTATGCAGAATTAGATCTCTGGCTCTTAGGCAAAGTTAGTTTTTGCCAAATTGCAGATATACATATTTGGTAAAGGAATTTAAGAAAAGAACATATAAAAATGACGTTATGTTTTATTTCAGGCTCTTGCTCAAGATCTACGTACTAGATCTTGAAAGCAGGATATTGAAGCATAAATTTAAACAAGTACATTGCAGAAACGTACATTTCTCTGTCTTTTCATTTTCGAAAGGAACAAATGTGGTAGCCTTTGCATCAGCAGTAGACGCCTTTCTCTTTCTCTTTGCAAACAAGGAATTAGAAGAGGCCCTGCAAGCAGGTTATGAAGAAATTGATTTCCAAGGACTGTTATCAACGGGTTCTTTTGGGGCATCCTTCTGCTTTAGAGCTAGTACATGGGAAGCTGAAGTTTCATCTTCATGCACAAACCAGAGCAACTGTATCATTAAATCTCGTACTAAAGATACCCTATCATATTTTTAATGCGGCAAAAAATTAGTCCTCAATATGGTGGCAAATAACACTTGGGATTGCTGTAAGTTTGGAAGTAAAATAAAAGATAAATATAAATATTTACTAATAAATATGGTTTCTTCGATTATCACATAAAACACTTGAAGTTCCCTACACTAGTAAGGAAATCCGGTGACATTGATGCTTATGGACTCTTATTTTACAAAGGTAGACATGGTTTGGATCTTGCAGACTTAAAAAGCAGCACCTTATAATATTGTTTATGGGTTAGAGAAGGTGGCGATGCCTTAGTTTATTCTGCGGGTAAACACTTTTTCCTCTTTTAGTGCATGCATGAATTCACTGTTTATGAAATTATTTAGAGTAGTCCTTTATAATCCCTGTAAGTAGTGCTGGCCCGGGCGGTCCGTCCCGTGCCAGTTCACAGGCGGGCCGTCCCGTGCAAACATTAACCCGGGCACGGCACGTTGATTATGATGGGGCGGGGCAAGCTGTGCCGTGCTAAAGATTGGTTGACACGTGCACGGTTCCGCTGGGTTGGCGGTTGAGTTGCGGGTCGGGGCGGTTTAAATTTTTTTTTTTTTTAAATTTTAATTCGATACAAATAATTGTTTGAAACTACAAAAAAGTTTTGAAAGAAAAGAGGACAGTACCTCTATAAATTTTATTAATTAAAAAATTGTTACAATTAATTTCAGAGGACTCATTTCTAATCAAACGGAACAAACCGCATTAACATATTAAAAATTAATAAAAAGTCAGTGTGTTGGTATTGATAAAAACACATGGGCGGTAGAAAGTAGAAACACATGCAGGTACAGTAGAGAAATAATTAATAAAAAGAATTAATATAGGCGTTGGTATTGCATAATTGTGTATTTGTGTTGTGTGTGTCAGTGTGTCCCTACCAGTTGTGACATCAACAAACTAAAAAGAACTGACAGTTGGTATGTTAGAAACTATAACTTGCATGTTAATATACGAGGCGGGCGGACGGTTCACGGCCGGGCCGTGCCGTGCCGGTTTGCCGTGCCGTTCGTGATTTACAAAATTCTGACCCGTACTCGCCCCGTTTTCTGTAACAGTTCGTGCCGAGTTGATTCGGCTTGTTACCGAACCGAGTTAAGCGATCCAAATTGACGTGTCGTGCCCGGGTTGGACGTTCAAACTCGAACGTCTGGCCAGCTCTAGTCTCCAACCAACCAAGTTACCAACGCACATGCATGCACATCACAGACGTGCCGGGGCGGGCGGTTCACGGCGTGCCGTGCCGGTCCGCTTGCCGTGCCGGTGCCGCGTGTCGTGCCGTGCCGGTGCCGGTTTCCAGATTTTTAACCCGTATTCGCCCCGTTCCAGAAAACGAGCCGTGCCGGGTTGATTCGCCTCGTTCCTGATCCGAATTTTTCGGTCCATTTCGCCGTGCCGTGCTCGGGTTGGCCGGTCAGAACCGCCCGGGTGGCCACCTCTACTTGGGATGGACCACAAATTGATGGTGTTGAGTTGCATCGTATTTTCAAGGATACAGTGCATGATAGTGATTTGGTTACCAAATATGGCCTCCCTCTTTGTGATGACAATGCTCAAAAAGTTGACGGTGGAGCTTTATTCGATTTTTAACAATCTGCAAAATTCTCCATGGTAGTCATTTATCAAGTAAAATAAGTTCGTGAACCTTTTCGGATGAAGGTTACTATTTTAAAATTTTCTGATTTTTCAAAAAAATTCTGATTAATTCGTATAAAATATTTTATTAATTATCTAAAATTTTCAGAGTTATTTTATAAATTTCTATTTAAATCACCGATTAATCTTGAATCAGTAAATTGCAACTACCAATTTTGACATGAAAACATATATACAAAATACACGTATTTATAACGAAATATTGAAAGTTTTGTAGTCTGGTCACTTAATTCATAGCCGTTAGATATTTATGATCAAATCGATGAGAACCGTTAGATAAAATATTAAAATTATTATATAGAATATCTTTTCTATTTTTCCTAACTAAAACATCTCATTTTCCAAAAATATCTCAGGCAGTTTCATTTAATAAAATAAACATAAAAAAGTTATAATTGTTAATAACTAACCCATTACCTTTTTAGCCAAAGTGTATATTCTTTTTTATTTTTTCTAACTAAAATTTCTACTTTTTTATTTTTCTTAACTAAAACCTCTAATTTTCCAAAAATATCATGGACAGTTCTATTTAATAAAATAAAATAATAATATTATAATTACTAATGACTAACCGATTAGATTTTTTTCCCAAAACGTATATTCTTTTTTATATTTTCTAACTAAAATTTCTCCTAACTAAAACCTCAAAAATATCAACAATTTCATTTAATAACATAAAATACTAATAATTAACCAATTACCTTTATTAGCCAAAGCGTATATTCTTTTTTATAACTTAAATTTCTAATTTTTTATTTTTCCTAACTAAAACCTATTATTTTCTAAAAATATCACGAGCAGTTCTATTTAATAAAATAAAATAATTATATTATAATTACTAATAACTAACTGATTAGTTTTTTGTCAAAGTGTATATTCTTTTTATATTTTCTAATTAATATGTCTGCTAACTAAAACCTCAAATTATCAGTTACCTCGATACTCAACGCTGAAAATTAGACAAGGACAGTCTTACAAATTATTAAATCATGTCGAGTCAAATAAATATTCATTATAATTTTTTTTAACAATTTAATATAACAAATGAATGTATAAATAATCATCAAAATATAAAAGCAAATAAGACAACATATTAAAATTATTATTTATAATATTAATTTTAAAAAATATAAATAAAGATTAAATTTTGTCAATTATATTAAAGACAAAACATTGAAAGTTTTTGTAGTCTGGTCCTCCAAAAGTTTGGTAACTCAATTCATGGTCGTCGGATATTTTTGATCAAATCGATGAGAACCGTTAGATAAAATATTAAAATTATTATATAGAATATCTTTTCTATTTTTTCTAACTAAAACATCTTATTTTCCAAAAATATCGCAGTCAGTTTCATTTAATAAAATAAAATAATAAAGTTATAATTGCTAATAACTAACCCATTATCTTTTCTAGCCAAAGTGTATGTTATTTTTTATATTTTCTAATTAAAATTTCTACTTTTCTATTTTTCGTAACTAAAACCTCTCGTTTTCCAAAAATATCACGAACGGTTCTATTTAATAAAATAAAATAATAATATTATAATTACTAATAACTAACCGATTAGCTCTTTTTTTTTCAAAACGTATATTCTTTTTTATATTTTCTAACTAAAATTTCTCCTAACTAAAACCTCAAAGATATCGGGGATAATTTCATTTAGTAACATAAAATACAATAATTAACCAATTGCCTTTATTAACCAAAGCGTATATTTTTTTTACAACTAAAATTTCTACTTTTTTATTTTTACTAACTAAAACCTCTCATTTTCTAAAAATATCACGGGCAGTTATATTTAATAAAATCAAATAATAATAATATTATAATTACTAATAACTAATCGATTAGTTTTTTTCCCCAAAGTGTATATTCATTTTTAGATTTTCTAACTAATATGTCTCCTAACTAAAACCTCAAAAATATCACGGAGTATTCCATTTAGTAGCATGAAATCAATCTATACTATATTATTAAAGACCAAACATTAAAAGTTTGGTCGGTACGGTACCAATTTTTTGGTAATTCATGCTTTTACTTAATTACCCTTACTTATGTATAAAAAATTTATTATATAATAATATAATCTATTTATAACTAATTATCCTTTTCACCTTGTTGGTCCTCGTGTATTGCAGAAGGGGGGGGGGATGAATGCAATACTGATAAAATTCAATCTCAATTTCAACAACCAAAATCAAGATTTAATGTTATCAATAAGAAGTATGCATTCACTAACAGTATGATCTAAAGACAGGATTCACAAAATAAATGTTTTTATTTATTTTGCAAATTGTTGCTACAACCTCAAGAGAGAATTCTTGAGCTTCGGTTTTCTCCAAGACACTTGCTTGTCTTCGATACTTACACAAAATGAATTGATAGTCTAAGTATTAAAACTAATCATATCACTGTCAACACGGGTTTGTGAAGCTGCTGTTATTATCAAGTGGCAGCTTCTTACAAAGTGTCTACCCATGTGACTTTCCTAAATTGCTAACAATGTCAGATATACATTATAAAGAAAGCAACCTAGATTCATTCTATTTCCAGCTAAAACAATTCAGCAAATAGAGACTTGACCTTGCTCTTTGAATTGATTCGCTTTGTTTGCAGTGCTTGAAGCTTCTGTCGTAAGTCTTGCAGACTTGGTGCAGCTTAGGGATACTGCAACATGCCTGTTTCTTGAACATTGAGACTGTCACGGGATTTGACTGAGAAAGATACCTAGAGTAAGGATCTTTCTCGAGACAGTTACTTTTGCCGCAGAGCTTGCTGTCACAGGAATGTGCTTTTGGTGACAGTATGAGTTCCCCGCATAGTGTGCTGTCGAGGTTTCCAAACTTGCTGTCGAGAGCTAAAGTTGCTGTCGTGTAGTCTTCCGCCAATGTTGCTGTCAGAGTGAATATGCTGTCGTGACTTGCAACATTTTGTCTTCTTGTAATCTTACTGTCAATGCTCATGAAAGTAACCTTTATTCATGCTGTCATCTAATATGCATTCTTTGAGGCTTGAACACAGAAAGTGAACTTCTTCCAAATTCCACAATTAAAATGACATTGCATACTGATTATAAGAACATACTTTGGCTGTGACAGTATGTTCTACTTAATTAAAAATTAAGTACATTCAAAGTTAAGTTGTTCCTATGCTATCACCCATAAATCCCAACAATCTCCCCCAATTTGTTTTTATGGACAATAACAACAAATTTACAACATGTGCTGACAACTTAACTAACAAGATCAGAATAGATTAAGAATTTTTACTTAGCTTGAGATTTCTTCTTCTGTCTTGCTGCATCCTCTCTTTTGAGAGCTTCTGCCAAGCAGCTTCT
The DNA here is from genome assembly GCA_030848705.1 of Heracleum sosnowskyi. Classification (NCBI taxonomy): domain Eukaryota; kingdom Viridiplantae; phylum Streptophyta; class Magnoliopsida; order Apiales; family Apiaceae; genus Heracleum; species Heracleum sosnowskyi. Next base: position 4,239,567 of record CM061243.1, on the reverse strand, counting down.
TAGGCCTTCTACAAGAGAGATTTCAGCAGGAGAGACTGCAGCATCTTCTATTTCTTCAAGAATCTTCTTTGTAGTAGGAGAAAGAAAAATACTAGCATCCCTGAGATTCATCCATTGTTCCTGATCAAATGGATAGCTTCTGAAGTGGAGTTCTTCATTAATGAGCTTAAATCTACTTCCAGGATAAGCATTGAGAGACACCCTCCTTTGCTTGTCCAGCTTTGAACTTTCTCCTTTTCTCCTTTCCAGTATTTCCTCTATCTCTTCAGAACAAATTTGCTCCAGGGGATGAATTGATCCAGCTACCATGTACTGTAGGTCCTTCAGAATAGTTGTTTTTAGCTTGTGCAAGCTGCAAACATAGATTTCTTCATTTAGGTACTTGATTCTTAAGGGACCTTCCAACATACATGTTTGATAATTTGGAGCTTCACTTTCTGCCTTGTTGGCAGTCTTGCATCTTTCCAGGAGTTCAGCTTCCTTCTTATCAAGTTCTGATTGATAGTGAGAATATTGAGAAGATTCAGGTCCTTGGCTTGGCATTGGTTGTTCTTCCTGAGTTGGTATGGTTTCCCCTTCTGGATTGGGAAAATCATCAAACTCATAGTACCAGTGGTATGGTATAGGAGAGGGTGGTAGATCAGTGAGAATATCAGCATCATCAAAATCTGCAAAGTTGTAGCCAAATTTCTGATAAAATTCAGCTTCCCTATCAGCCTGATATTTCAGAATATGTTCCATGACAGACTTTGGAACATTATCATAGATTTCCAGCAACTCTACCATCCTTTCCAGGTAGAAGAAGTCAATTCTTCTTTTATCTATTGACACCATGTTACCACTGAGTGATGAGGCTATCAGATCAAAATCCTTATTAGCCCTCATAGATCTTGATTCTGGCCACCATAGAATGTACTCAGTAACCTCTTGATTTTCATCCAGCTTAAGTTGAACACTCCTGATTTCTCTAGCATACATCTGTTGTACCTTAAGACTGTTAGGAGGTATTGATTGAAGTGGCATCCTAAGATTTCTGCCTAATCCAGCCTTTTCTTTTCCTGAGTACTTGTGCTTCCCTGGGAGTTTTTGTCTAGAAAACCATGCTTTTGCTTTAGCTTTCATTCTTTTGGGCTTGACAGTAGCTTTGGCTTCATCCTTGACAGAACCTTCCCTGACAGCACCTTTGTCGACAGTGTCTTCCATGACAGCATCTTCTATGACAGTTTCCTTGTCGACAGTATCTTTGGTGACAGCATCTTTTTCTGCATTTATGCAATCAATAGCACATCTAAGAATGTTTGCCTCCAAAGCTTCCAGTATTCTTGGCTCCTCTTCATCTGTTGCACCAGCATCTTTCTTTTCTTGACTAGGAGTTTCTTTATTGCCTTCATTCTGAGATTGAATACCAGTATTCCCAGAATTACTTCCACCAGCATTTCCTGCATTTCCAGAAGCTTCACCACCTCCAATCTCATCATCATCATCATCATCTTGAACAGGAGTATCATAGAGGCAGCTTCCACCTTGATCAGCTCTCTTGGCATTGGCTCTAGAGATTAGCTCCTTCACTCTAGCTCCCAGTGCCTTGTCTCTCAACACCAGCATTTTGTAGATCTCTTGAACAGCAAAAACTCTTCCTGGATTGGCATTTGAGCTAAGTATTCCATCTAACACTCTCAGAATTGACTCAGTTTACATCCTGGATGTACCAGTCAAATTCATGAAGCTGTTCCTTCTTGTGCCATCCTTTGTAGTAGATCTATAGAAAACACTTGGTGGATTTGTGTAGACTTCAGGTAGCTTCTCATTGATTAAGTTCTGGATTTGTATATTCAAAACTTCATTGAAAGGTGTTTGAGTTGCCCTGATCTTTCCCTTCATAGCAACCAACACCTTTGCTGGCAGACTCTGCAATAATTCCATAGTGATGAAATAAGATATGCCAGAAGTAAAGTAAATACTTACAGCCCATCTTTTCTCATCATTCACCATTACACTGACACTGGTGATTTGATCCTTTAGCAGTTTTGTAGTATTGGTTGGAATGTTGCTTGGAGCATTCATTGCTTCTCCCACTATCCTACAAAACTCAGTGTCATGATTCTGTAATGTGCTCTCCCTGTAATCCACCATTATGGTATTGGCTTCTTCTTGATCAAACTCAGCACCATTGGTCCAAGAATGTCCTTTATGGATGGATTCAGGCAGTTTCCCTTTTCCTTTCCCAAGCTTGTTTTCTTCCTCCATTTCTCTCCATCTTCTTTGTAGAGCAGATTCTTGAGATGCTGAAGGTGGTTCTCTAATTGTCACAGGAGGTAGAATATGATGTCTAGATGCAGGTCTTCTTTGCAGTGCATCTTGAGTTGCCTTGGACATCAACACCCTTTCTCCATCCAATTCACCTTCAACAAGGTCTTCAGCATTACCCCTTGGTTGTCAACTGCTTGGATTGACTTGCTCCCCCTTAGTCAATGCCTTTCTCTTGACTCCAGAAACTTGCTTTGCTCCCCCTGTTGTCTTCACAGATACTTGCTCCCCCTGAGTTCCACCTGATTCCTGAATAGGTGTAGATTCTGATCTTGATACCTTCTCCCCCTTAGTTGAGTTGGCAGCTACTAGGTCAGTGATGAACTGTATGGAAAGCTGAGTAGCAGCAAAGCCATCAACCACCAGTTGAGAGAGAGAGAGTCCAGTTTGGAGTTGAGGCTAACACACTGTCCTTCCAGAGCTGTGATCCTGTGTCCAAAAGTAGCAGAGGGGCCACCAGTCCTTAACCTTCTTGGAGGGGAAGGAAAAGAAAGGGGCTTGGAGGCTATGGGGGTTCTCACACTCTCAGGGTGTTTTTGAGTGATCTCATCACCCCTCACATTTTGACTCTCAAGGCCTAATGCCTGAACAGTGTGGGCTCCCTCAAGATCTCTCTGGACATGCTCCTTTTGCCAGCTCATTTAGCTGCCTCTCATTTTTATGCTCACCTCTCTTTTCTTTTATCTCTCTTTTCTTTTGCACACCCTCACTCAACCTAGATGCATGAGTATGAGCAGTACTTACATGCATTGAAGGAGAAGATTTAGAATGTACCTTTAAGAGTTCGGCAAGAGGTAGGTCATCATCAGAGGCATCCTCAAGGAGTACAGCATCAAAATCAGGCTGGGAGGACTTGACAGCAGGATCAGCAGAAATGTTACTGTCAGTAGGGGCTTGGACAGCAGGTTCTGGCATGACAGCATCTTTGGGATGGGGAGTGACATTAGAGTCTGTTGTGACAGTATCTTTGTCTCCACTCATGACAGTAGCTTTGTCCAAGTCAGCAACATTTCCAGGGTCTTTGACAGCAACAGAGGTTGTGACAACATCTTCCTGAAGGTAAGATGCTCCTTGGAGTTCAGACAAAGTGTTGGCTGTTTCATTTTCTGACAGAATGCCACTTTGCCCTAGCTCAGTGTTTGGAGGAGTGGTGTCCATTTCACTTTGAGAAATGGGTTCTTGTGGACCACTAGATGGGGGCTCATCCATGATTGGAGATGGATGATCAAAACCTGAAGGGTTGGGACTGTCCCCCTCTCTAGGTTGTGGAGAAGAAACAAAAGAATGTGTAGGGAAGGAAGAAGGTGAAAGTGTAGCAGAGAGTGGGGGCTGATTCACAGAAGAGAAATGTGAATCATCAAAAGGAATAGAGATATCCTCACTGTGCCCTAACTCACTGTGTGTTTCTTCAAGTGGGGGATTCTCAGGTTGTGAACCATGAGTTTGTGCAGACTCTGTACAGGGTGCCTTGGGAGACAGGCCAATTTCAATAGATGCACCTTGTTGAGAAGGCACATCTAGGGAGGTGTTTGAATCCCTTTCAGTAACTACAGTTTGTTCTTAGGCTCTCTTCTTCTTAGGCTCAGGGGGAACCACTGGGGGTTCTGTTTGACTACCTTCCTTATTTGCTGCACTAGGTGCAGTGTCTCCCTCATGACTCACAGAGCTACCACCAACATCAGCTTCTAAGGGTCTTTTTCTAGGTTCTTGCAAGGCTTCTCTTTGGGCTTTGGTAAGTCTAGAGGGCCTAGGCTGAGTGTATGGTGTGGAATGTGGGTTAACTGAATTTGGGTCTAATTCAGTTTCATTCACAAGAGTAAAAGAATCATAACCAGGAGGTAAAGGATAATTAAGGTTGGTCACTTGATTAACCATGTGCTGGGTGAAACATAGTGGAATGTGTGCATTAAGATCCTGTGAAGATAAAAGTGTGTGTGTGTTCTTTTTCAAAACAGGGCAAACCTCTAGACGAGGAGCCTCATTATCAAATTCACATAAAGAATTGATGCACATCATAAGAAAGCGAGGGTAGATAGATACCTTCTTACCTATGGCAGCCTTGAGTTATGCCAGGAGGAAAGCTCCAACATTCACCTTGTATCCATGGACAAGAGAATGTGTCAGTTTCTTGATGTAGGAGGGTATTCCATTCCAGCCAGTAGACTTGGTAGAGAACACCTTGACCATGACATCAAAGATCATACTCTACTCCTTTCTTAGATGCTTCCTGTCCATTTCACCAGACGGATACCATTTGGTTGTTCCCTCTTCGAGAATAGGGCCTGCATACCCAATCTTCAAGAAGAGCTTCTTGAGAGTGTCATCATTAGCAAGTTCAGCAAATTGTTGTCCTGCTTCAAGTGTAATACCAAGAGCAGTGTTGATGACCTCAGTTGTAAGAGTGTAGTGTTGCCCAGCAATTGTGAATTGAATAGATGGGTTTTCACCCTCAGTTTGAGCAACAACAGTTCGCCAAAAAGCCTCAATTCTATCTAAATCGAGAATGGGGGTTGAGGTAATGGCAGAACGAAGATATGACTTGTTCATGAAAAGCACTAGTCCTTTGAAACCTTCACCAGCATCATTTGGGGAAAAGATACCGGCAAAGTTTGTCTGAGAGAGAGTCTGTTTGGGTGCCATGGAGATTCAAGAAAAGAAGAAAGTAAGAAAGATGCTTTTTGTTTTAGCTCGAAGAAAAGTATTTTGCCTGAAGTGGGATGAGAGTGATATGTCTGAGTAACTGGAGAATAAAAGGGTATCTCAAACGTTTGTGCACAAAAAGTGGAATTGAAGAACGTGTCTTAACCCACTCACACAACACGTGAGTTATTGCCCGTTATTTACTGTCAAACGTCGGGTGAATATCCAATTGTAACGGTCCACTATTGTTGACAGTAACCTGTGCGCTAGAAACAATCTGTCAGTAATAAGGTGTGGTGACAGTAGGTTGTGCGCGACAGAAACTATTGCGCAAAAACATGCTGTCACCGTTAAGCGTTTGAATGACAGTATCTTTTGAAAGTCATGACAGAAAGTCTTTGCCTGCTGTCAAGAAGTTTGCTGTCAAGAAAAATATGACAGTATCCTTTTTGACGACAGTAACTTAAATGGGAAATTGTTTCTGTCATGAACTTTCTAGAATTCTATATTCATAAACTTAACCTAAAATTAACAGATTATGGATTTAGCAATTTGAATCTATTGAACACAGATACTATGCAGTTAACACAGACAAATCATAAACTCAAAAACCACAAAAACAAGAAACTTTATTCTTATTAATAAAATCATTTAAATAGAGCATTGAGTACATCATTTCATGATTTTATTAACTAATTCTAAGGTTTCTTCCTTAATCTCCTCTTCAGTGCGACCTTCTTCCTTGAGAAGTGCCTGAAACTCCTTTTCTTCTTCTTGCACCTTGGCCTCTTCTGCGGCCTTGGCTGCAAGGGCTTCTTCCTCTTCCTCATCGAGGGCATCCATTAGCAAGTCAAACATGTCTTCAACCTCTTGGTTGAAGGGCTCACTACCACAAGACTTAGGCCTGTACTTAATTCCTACTTTGTTTTCCATTATTTACTTTAAAACTGAGAGCAGACTGGTGAAACCTAAGGTTAATTTATAGGCAAAACCGTCTAAGGATTAAAGTCTAATGGTCAACAGTTAGAGTACCCATACAACTACCACAAGAGTAATTAATGGTTGTCCTCCTTTAAACCTATAGATTTATGCAAAAAGGTGTGAAAGTCCAATGGAACATACATTTATCTCTCAAACTTAGCAATTAACCACATTAATGTCATACAGGGTCTAAAAGTATGAGACTGGCACAAAATACAGACATGTAAAGTCAAATCAACACATGCTGTCACATAACAGACATAGACCAAGTAGACAGTAACTTCTCTTGACAGCAGGTTTGAAGTTTCTGTCATGAGCTTCAAAAAAAAATTGAAAATACAGAAAACTGAGTAAATCAACATACCAGATTCAACATTCCCAATTCACTTACCAACCTGTTGAAGGTTGCTTCATCCAATGGCTTAGTGAAGATGTCAGCAAGTTCCTTGTCAGTTGGGACATAGATCAGCTTCACAGTTCCTTGTTCAACATGCTCTCTGATAACGTGATGTCTTATATCAATGTGCTTTGTCCTAGAGTGTTGAACTGGATTGTCTGCAATAGCTATGGCACTAGTGTTGTCACAGTAGATAGGAATGTCTCTTAACACTAGACCATAATCCTGAAGTTGATTCTTCATCCATAGAATTTGTGCACAGCAACTGCCTGCAGCAATGTACTCAGCTTCTGCAGTTGAGGTAGAAACTGAATGATGCTTCTTGCTAAACCATGAGACCAATCTTCCACCAAGAAATTGACAGCTACCAGTAGTACTCTTTCTATCAATCTTGCATCCAGCATAGTCTGAGTCTGAGTAACCAATTAGATCAAATCCAGTGTTCTTAGGATACGAAAGGCCTAGGTTAGGAGTGCCTTTTAAGTATCTAAAGATTCTCTTGATGGCTACTAAGTGTGACTCATTTAGATCACTTTGAAATCTTGCACAGAGACATGTAGCAAACATGATGTCAGGTCTGCTAGCAGTTAAGTATAGGAGAGATCCTACCATGCCTCTATAGGTGCTTGAGTCAACTTTTTTTCCTTTAGGGTCAAGATCCAGACTAGTTGATGTGGACATTGGTGTCTTTGCAGGTGATGAATCTTCCAAGTTGAACTTTTTGAGAAGTTCCTTGATATATTTAGCTTGACAAATGAAGATTCCATCAGGTTGTTGAAGAATTTGTAATCCCAGAAAGAATGACAAATCTCCCATCATGCTCATCTCATATTTGTTACTCATGAGAAAGGAAAACTTCTCACACAGCTTCTCATTAGTAAAACCAAAAATAATGTCATCCACATAGATTTGTACCAGAATGATGTCCTTGCCATGGTGTTTGTAGAAAAGTGTCTTGTCCACAACTCCTCTAGTAAACTGATTTTCCAAAAGAAAGGTGGAAAGTGTGTCATACCAAGCCCTGGGTGCTTGCTTTAGTCCATACAAAGCCTTGAAAAGTTTGTACACAAAATCATACATTTCAGCATCCTCAAACCCTGGTGGCTGTTCAACATACACTTCTTCTTCCAACTCTCAATTTAGGAAGGCACTTTTGACATCCATCTGAAATACCTTGAAGTTGCAGTGTGCAGCATAGGCTAGAAAGATTCTTATAGCTTCAAGTTTTGCAACAGGTGCAAATGTCTCATCATAATCTATTCCTTCCAGTTGACAGTAACCTTTAGCCACTAGCCTTGCTTTGTTTCTTGTCACTGATCCATTTTCATCAAGCTTGTTTCTGAAGACCCATTTGGTCTCAATGACTGACTTTTTTTTAGGTCTTGGAACCAATTTCCATACATTGTTCCTTTCAAATTGATTCAGCTCTTCTTGCATGGCTATCACCCAGTCAGAATCCAACAATGCTTCATCAGTTGTCTTAGGTTCCATTTGAGACAGAAAGCATGAAAACATGCTGTCAGCAGAGACTTTGTTCCTTGTCCTCACCCCAGAAGTAGGGTCACCAATGATAAGGTCATTTGTGTGATCCTTGTTCCACTTGGTGATTCTGGGCAAGCTACTTGACTGTACAGGAACATTTGCTTCAGTTTGTTGAGTTGAATGCTCACCAATTCCACTGTCTAGAGTCACCACTGTTATGAATGTTAGAGGTTATAGTCTGTGACTGAGCTGGAGTTTGGTTGACAGTAGTGGTATTGACAGCATCTTTATCAACTTCAACAATTTGAGTGAAGCTAGGTTCTTCATCAACAATTTCCTCAAATTCCAAGTATCCTTGATTCTCAAATCTGAAAGTCTGCATCTTTCCTTCTTCATGCAGTCCTGGAAACTTGGTTTCATCAAATGTGACATTAACACTTTCTTCAATAATCCTGTGTTCCATAACATAAACTCTGTAGGAAGTCCTTTCTGTGCTGTAACCCATGAATAGTCCTTCAAATTCCTTGGTGTCAAATTTTCCTTTCTTCTCATGGTTATCCTTCATCATAAAGCATTTGCTCCCAAACACATGAAAATATTTGACAGTAGGTTTCTTTCCAGTTAACAGACAGTAAGGTGTACTTGCATGGGTTTTGTTAATCATGGTTCTGTTTTGAGTATAACAGGCTGTGTTGATAGCTTCAGCCCAGAAATATGTTGGCAGTTTGGCATCATGCAACATAGTTCTAGCTACTTCAATGAGAGTCCTCTTCTTTCTTTCTACAACTCCATTCTGCTGTGGAGTTCTTGCAGCAGAGAATTGTTGTACAATTCCTTCATCTTTACAGAAATTTCCAAGTGTGGCATTTCTGAATTCTGTACCATTGTCACTCCTCAAGGTTTGAACTTTTGAGTTTGGAGTTCTATCAAGAACTCCGACTTGATCAATAATTACTTGAGCAGCTTCATCTTTGGATTCAAGAAACTTCACCCAAGTGTACCTTGAGTAATCATCCACCATTACTAAGGCATATCTCTTCTTGGCCATAGATGGTACATTGACTGGACCAAAGAGATCCATGTGTATCAACTTAAGTGCTTCAGTGTTGGTGTTCAATTGCTTGGACTTGTGCACAGCTCTCCTTAGTTTGCCCATTTGACAATCTTCACACAGTCCTTCTTGACAGAATTCCTGTTGGGGCAAACCTCTCACTAACTTCTTCTTCATCAAAATATTCATTGTCTTGAAGTTGAGATGTGAGAGCTTCCTGTGCCAAAGCATACTGTCACCAACAGTTGCTTTACTGTAGAAACAGTAAACCTTATCCTTCTTTGTTGAATTTAAGTCAGCAACAAACAAGCTTCCTTTTCTGACCCCTTTTAGAGAGAGGCTTCCATCCTTCTTGTGATAGATATTACACACCATCATGTCAAAATCAACCTTGAATCCCCTGTCACTGAATTGGCTGACACTGAGTAGATTGTGCTTCAATCCATCCACAAGAGCAATGTCTTCAATGACAACATTTCCAATTTCCAGACAGCCATATCCCACTGTGTAACCTTTGCTGTTGTCTCCAAAGGTTATGATTGGGCCAGCTTTCTCTACATAATGTGATAGCAGGGCTTTATCACCTGTCATGTGTCTTGAGCAGCCACTGTCAATGATCCACATGACTTTATCTTTCTTCTTGCCCTGTAAAACAAAATGTTTTTAGGTTGCATATGGTACCCAATCCTTGTTGGGTCCTGCAGCTTTAGTGTCTCCTGAGTTTCTTCCAGATACAAATTCAGAAGCATCATCAATAACCTCCTGTTTGACTTCTCTTTTCACCCACTTAGGCTTAGAATTGGACTTGGTCCTTTTCTTAGTGGATGAAGACTTTTTGCTGTTACCAGCAGGCTCAGAAGTCTCAACAGTGTGCATGTATGAACATTTTTCAGTAGTGAGAATAGGTAAGTTAAAGCATGTACTCATGGCAGTGATTTTGCATGGCATACATTCAATGTTATTGCAGACACTCATAGTTCTATACAAAAGGGGGGTTCTGTGTAAATTACCATTGAGTTCAGTAGCATTGATCTTATCCTCAATTGGTTTATTACAAACATGTGTTAAATGATGTGAAGATCCACAGTTATTGCATAGTTTCCTAGAAGCACCTCCAACATTAGTGTATCCATTTCCTTTATTGACACATGCCTTACCATTCCTATTCTTAGACTTGGGGGTTACTGGATTGACAGTATGTTCAGAAGTTGCTGTCGAACTTTCCTTGACAGTACCTTTTAATCCTACTGTCTTGACAGAAGGTTTGGAAGTTACTGTCTTGGAAACATTCTTGACAGTATCTTTGGAAGATACTGTCTTGCCAACTGTGACAGCATCTTTTGAACTTGCTGTCTGATTGCTTGGTAAGTTTACTGTCTTGGGGATTGTGACAGTATCCTTTCCATCCTTGAATGTGTTGTCACCACCTTCATACTCATCAAGAATTTATTGTTTGATGAGCATGGCTTCTTCATCAAACTCAATTTCTGCAGCTTTGAAAATGGGAGTTTTAACCTTCTTGAGAATGGTGGGTTTGACAGCATCATTTCCAGAACAATCTTGAATCACAGATTCCTTTCCAGGTCTCCTACCATATGAAAAACCTATGCCAACAGTTTGATTTTATGTATGCTTATCATTGTAATCCTGAACTATCTTAGATGAGTTTCTATAAGCCTTAATCTTGAATTCATTTTCAGCAATCTCATTCCTCAGGAATTCCTCAACTTCTTTAGCACATTTTAATTCATTCTTGAATCTAGCATTCTCCTGAGCTAAAGAGTCTAGTGAACTGGTTTTGAGAACAAGAGATTCATTTTCAGACTTTAGTGATTCATTTAGCTTATTTAGCCTAGAAATTTCCTCATTAGCTGCAGATAAGCTAGTATAAACATTAAACATTTCAGCACTTAAGTCTTTAATGGTTTTCTTGTACTCATCAATGGACATATCAAGTAGGACAAGTGAAGGTACCTGACTTGAAGGTGTAGATGTCACTTCATCAGTGCTAGCCATGAGAGCTAGGTTGACATACTCTTCTTCATCTTCATCATCAGACTCATCCCAACACTTTCCTTCAGCCACATAGGCTCTACCTTGAAACTTCTTGGAGTATCCACCAGTTCCTTTCTCAAATCTTTGAACCTGTTTGGGTCTTTTGCATTCAGTAGCAAAATGACCAGGTTCACCACAGTTGTAACACTTGAATTTAGACTTATCCACCAATCCAGTCTTGTATCCTTCCTTGGTTGAACTTCCCACAGCAGTCTTTGATGAGCTTCCCTTGTTGAACTTGGATGCTTGGCCTTGGGGCCTGAATGACCTATCCTTCTTGAACCTAAAGTTCTTGAACTTTTTAGCCATGTAGGCCATAGTAGGATTGATAGAGTATATATTTATATATATTTTATATGATTTTATTTCTCATATTTATTATATTTTGCATTTAATTGGATTTTTATTTAATAAATTTTAATGTTTTATTGTAGGAAGCAAGGAAATCCTAAACTTGGAAGGATTGGAGAATAAAAAGCTTAATTTGGAGATTTATTAGAAGGAAATTCGGATTTGTTGGGCTGCCTGCACATAATTCACTGTTTGGGTCATATCTTAAGTTCTAGAAGTCAGAATTGGACGATTTAACAGCCCACGCGAAGATAATGGAAATCTCTTTTATTCTAAAGTGGTCCAATTATTAAATTACATCAGGAACGGCTCAGAATTACTGAAGAAAAGTCAGCTACGAATTTTCCTTGTAAAACATAATCAGTTTAGGAAACGTACTTGTACTTTCCTCAAGGCATTAAAATATTTGAGGATATATATATAGACATCAGATCAGATAGATGGAGAGATATACATAGATACAGACATAGCGAATCTTGTACTTTTCTTCTGGGAGAAAGATTAAAGGTTTTTATTCTCTGTTCTTAATATTATTATTATGTGTTCTTATTATATTATGTGTTTTGTTAATTTAATTATGAGTGAGTAGATATTTAATCTAGGGTTAAGTTGAACCCTAGTTATGATTGATGTATGATTTTCCATAACCCCCCAATTTAGTTATGTTGTATGCTCTTGCTTATTGAGTTGTGCTTAATTAACAATAACATGTCAGACGTGATTATGCGTATTGTTTAAACCTAATATCTATTTATCATCGAAAGTTGGACTTAGATGGTTGTGATTTATCCAATAAGGACATGAACTTCTCCATGAAAATAGGTAGAACGGATTGTTAGGAAGTTAGGATGCTGTGTTTAATGTCTCTAAATTGCATGATACCATGAAAATAGGCTTGAGTGTATTTTAGAGAAGCCATTAATACTCGAGAGAGGTTATTGGTATTTTATAGGGCGTGTCTTTCCTCTTGAGTAGCGTATGATTAATTGGGGTGGAAAATCATAATTGCATCGATTCATGCTAGTGGGGATACTTAATTCTAGATGTTTTTAGTTAATTGATAATACAATACAATTTGCCTTAGTATAATATTAGTTTAAAAATCTCTCAACAATTTATTGTGTTACCTGCTTAGTTGAATTGAATCAAGAATAACTAGTGATTGATACGTTTGTCTCTGTGGGATCGACTCTGACTTGCCCTACTACATAGTTAGAAGGATTTGTTAGATATTATTATTTGATAGGCATACGACAGCCTTGTCAAGGATTGTCCATGCTTTCCAGTTCCTCCATTGTGTAGAAGTCTTCATCCTCCACATCCTTGAGCTGTAGTACCACTTTCTCATCATCTTCAACAACCTCTTCTATCTTCAAGGATTGTGCAGGAGTTGGTTGTGTGATTTGTAGTACCTCACTTGACTGTGTGATCCTTGGCACATGTGCTACTATGGCACTTGACATATTAGCCATCTTGTTCCTTGTTCCACTTTGTATGGCTCTCTTTTGAAAGAGTTCAAGTTCATAAGATTTCAGAATGCCATAAAGTGTCTCAAAGGTTATATTGTTGAGATCTCTTCCTTCTCGTATGGCTGTTGTCTTGTGTTCAAGGTGATCAGGCAGTGTAAGCAAGAACTTGACATTTAACTCTTTTCTGTCATAGTACTTACCATGTATCTGTAGTTCAGTTAAGAGCTTACTGAACCTTTCAAACATGGAAGTTAGGTCTTCACCAGGTTTGGCCATGAATGCCTCATATTGTGATATAAGTATTTGCCTTTGATTGTCCTTAACTTCTTCACTTCCTTCACACAGTAAAGCTAACCTGATCCACATCTCCTTGGCAGATGTGCAGCTTATCACACTTCCACACATGGCTTTATCCAACGTGAGAGAATCGAGCAAGATGAGTTGCAAGTGATCATCTAGCACCATTTTCTCCTTCTGAGGTTCCAAAAATTCAGAAGGATCTTTGGGAACCCAATGTGCAGGAATAACTTCACCATTTACTGTTGTGGCTTCAATTTCCTTCCTTGGAACGAAAGGACCATTCTCGAGGATTCCTAGGTATAGTGGATTCGCAGCTTTGATAAACAACAAGATCTTTCTTTTCCAAATGCTGTAGTTCTCTTTATCAAAAGCCGGGATCTTGATACTGTTTGATTTCTGCATTGTCGTCGTGATCTCAGATATGTATGTTAATCTGTTTGCTCTGATACCAGTTGTTGGTCCTCGTGTATTGCAGAAGGGGGGGGGGGATGAATGCAATACTGATAAAATTCAATCTCAATTTCAACAACCAAAATCAAGATTTAATGTTATCAATAAGAAGTATGCATTCACTAACAGTATGATCTAAAGACAGGATTCACAAAATAAATGTTTTTATTTATTTTGCAAAGTGTTGCTACAACCTCAAGAGAGAATTCTTGAGCTTCGGTTTTCTCCAAGACACTTGCTTGTCTTCGATACTTACACAGAATGAATTGATAGTCTAAGTATTAAAACTAATCTTATCACTGTCAACACGGGTTTGTGAAGCTGTTGTCATTATCAAGTGGCAGCTTCTTACAAAGTGTCTACCCATGTGACTTTCCTAAATTGCTAACTGTTAGTCCTTGTGTATTGCAGAAGGGGGGGGGATGAATGCAATACTGATAAAATTCAATCTAAATTTCAACAACTAAAATCAAGATTAAACGTTATCAGCAATATATGCAATCACGAACAGTATTTAGTAAGAACAAGATTCACAAAATAAATGTTTTATTTATTTTGCAAAGTGTTGCTACAACCTCAAGAAAAAGATCTCGAGCTGCGGGTTTTCTTCCAAGACACTTTCTTCTGTTCGTTACATTCCTAGAATGAGTTGATAGTAGGTATATGACTAACCCTATCACTATCAGTCACGGGTTTGTAAAGCTGCTGTCACTGTCAAGTGGCAGCTTCTTACAGATTGTCTTACCCATGTGACTTTCCTAAATTGCTAACATGTCAGATATACATTACAAAGAAAGCAACCTAGATTCATTCTATTTCCAGCTAAACCAATTCAGCAGATAAAGACTTGACCTTGCTCTTGAATTGACTCGCTTTTGATTTGTAGTGCCTTGAAGCTTCTGTCGTAGTCTTGCAGACTTGGTGCAGCTTAGGGATGCTGCATCACGCCTGTTTCTTGAACATTTAAACTGTCACGGGATTTGACTGAGAAAGATACCTAGCATAAGGATCTTTATTGAGACAGTTACTTTTGCCGCAAAGCTTGCTGTCACAGGAATGATCTTTTGGTGACAGTATGAGTTCCCCGCATAGAGTGCTGTCGAGGATCCCAAACTTGCTGTCAAGGGCAATAGTTGCTGTCGCGTAGTCTTCCGCCAATGTTGCTGTCAGAGTGAATATGCTGTCGTGACTTGCAACATTCTGTCTTCTTGTAATCTTACTGTCACAGCTTTAGGACAGTAACCTTTATTCATGTTGTCATCCAAAAAGCATTCTTTGAGGCTTGAACACACAAGTGAACTTCTTTCAAATAATACAACTAGAATAACATTACATACTGATTACAAGAACATACTTTGGCTATGACAGTATGTTCTACTTAATTTAAAAAATTAAGTACAATCAAAGTTAAGTTGTTTCTATGCTATCACCCATAAATCCCAACAATCTCCCCCAATTTGTTTTTATGGAAAATAACAGCAAATTTACAATATGTGCTGACAACTTAACTAACAAGATCAGAATTCAAGAATTTTCACTTAGCTTGAGATTTCCTCTTCTGTCTTGCTGCATCCTCTCTTTTGAGAGCTTCTGCCAAGCAGCTTCTTAGACTTTCTACAAGAGAAATTTCAGCAGCAGACACTGCATCATCCTCTACTTCATCAATGATCTTCTTTATGGAAGGAGATATGAGAGAGCTAACATCCCTGAGATTCAGCCATTGCTCTATATCATATGGATAAGTTCTGAAATGAAGTTCTTCATTAATGAGCTTGAATCTTCTTCCAGGATAAGCATTGAGAGACTTCCTTCTTTGCTTGTCCAGCTTTGAGTCTTCTCCTTTTCTCCCTTCCAATAACTTCTCTATCTCATAAGAACAAATCTGTTCCAAGGGGTGAATTGAACCAGCTACCATATACTGTAAATCCTTCAGAGTGGATGTTTTAAGCTTATGCAAGCTGCAAACATAGATTTCTTCTTTTAGGAACTTGACTCTTAGGGGATTTTCCAGCATATATGGTTGATAATTTGGAGCTTTACTTTCTGCCTTGTTAGAGGCCTTGTGAATTTCTAGTAATTCAGCTTCCTTCTTATCAAGTTCTGTCTGAGCTTGAGAATATGCAGAAGATTCAGGTCCTTTGCTTGGCTTGGGTTGCCCTTCCTGAGTTGGTTGGGCTTGCCCTTCTTCTGTGGGTGAGTCATCAAACTCATAGTACCAGTGGTATGGTATAGGAGAGGCTGGGAGATCAGTAAGAATATCAGCATCATCAAAATCTGCAAAGTTATAGCCAAATTTCTGATAAAATTCAGCATCCCTATCTGCCTGATATTTTAGAACATGTTCCATGACAGCCTCTGAAACATTATCATAGCTCTCCAGCAACTCTACCATTCTTTCCAGGTAGAAGAAATCAATTCTTCTTTTATCTATGGTTGATGTGCTGTTCTTGGTTGATGTGGCTACCAGATTGAAGTCCTTGTCAATCTTGGCAGACCTTGATTCTTCCCACCACAGAATATACTCAGAGGCCTCTTGATCTGCATCCAGCTTAACCTCAACACTCTTAATTTCTTTTGATTTCATTTGTTGAATCTTAAGACTGTTGGGAGGAATTGATTGAATTGGCTTCCTTAGATTTCTGCCAAATCCAGTGGCCTTTTCCTTTCCTGAGTATTTGTGCTTTCCTGCAGGTTTCTGTCTAGAAAACCATGCCTTAGCATTAGCTTTCAGTCTCTTGGGCTTGACAGCAGCTTTGGTTTCATCCTTGACAGAACCTTCCTTGACAGTACCTCTGTCGACAGCATCTTTCAAGACAGCATCTTCTATGACAGTATCCTTGTCGACAGTACCTTTGATGACAGCATCTTTTTCAGCATTTATGCAGTCAATAGCACATCTAAGAATGCTTGCCTCCAAAGCTTCCAGTATTCTTGACTCCTCTTCATCTGTTGCACCAGCATCTTTCTTTTCCTGGCTAGGAGTTTCTTCATTGCCTTCATTCTGAGATTGAATACCAGTATTCCCAGAATTACTTCCACCAGCATTTCCAGCATTTCCAGAAGCTTCACCACCTCCATCCTCACCATCTTCATCATCATCATCATCATTATCATCATGGGGAGGAATGTTATAGAAGCAGCTTCCACCTTGATCATTTCTTTTGGCATTGGCTCTAGTGATTAGCTCCTTCATTCTAGCTCCCAGTGCCTTGTCTCTCAACACCAGCATTTTGTAGATTTCTTGAACAGCATGAACTCTTCCTGGATTGGCATTTGAACTGAGTATTTCATCTAGTACCTTCAGAATTGACTTGGTTTCCATTTTGGATGGGCTACCAATATTCATGAAGCTGTTCCTTCTTGTGCCATCCTTAGTTTCAGATCTGTAGAAAACACTTGGTGGATTTGAGTAGACTTCAGGTAGTTTCTGTATGATCAGGTTCTGGATTTGCATATCCAATATTTCATTGAATGGTGTTTGAGTTGCCCTGATCTTTCCCTTCAAAGCACACAACACCTTTGCTGGCAGACTCTGCAATAGCTGCATTGTGATGAAATAAGATATGCCAGAAGTTAGATAAATACTTACAGCCCATCTTTTCTCATCATTCACCATTACACTGACACTGATAATTTGCTCCTTTAACAGTTTTGTGGTGTTGGTTGGACGGTTGCTAGGAGCATTCATTGCTTCTTCCACCAAACTGCTAAACTCATTGTCATGGTTGTGTAATGTGCTCTCCCTGTAATCCACCATCAAGACATTGGCTTCCTCTTGATCATACTCAGTACCATTTGACCAAGTAGTTCCTTTATGGATGGATTCAGGCAGTTTCCCTTTACCTTTCCCAAGTTTGTTTTGTTCCTCCATTTCTCTCCATTTCTTGTGCAGAGCAGTTTCTTGAGTTTCTTGAATAGGTTCTCTAATCACCACAGGAGGCAAGATTGGATGTCTAGATGCAGGTCTTCTTTGCAATGCATCTTGAGTTTCCTTTGACATTAACACCCTTTCTCCATCCATTTCCACTTCAATAGTCCTTTCAGCTTTATCCTGTGGTTTTGCACTGCTTGGTTTGACTTGCTCCCCCTGAGACATTGCTTTCCTTTTAGCTCCCCCTCTGGTCTTCACAGCTACAGGCTCCCCCTGAGTTCCACCTGATTCTTGAATAGGCATTGATTCTGATCTTGCTACCTTCTCCCCCTTAGTTGAGTTGGCAGCTACCAGGTCAGTAAGGAACTGAATAGAAAGTTGAGTAGCAGCAAAACCATCAACCACCAGTTGAGAGAGAGAGTCCAGCTTGGAGTCCAAAGTAGCACACTGTCCTTCAAGAGCTGCAATCCTGTTACCAAAAGTAGCAGAGGGGCCACCAGACCTTAACCTTCTTGGAGGGGAAGGAAAAGACAGGGGCTTGGAGGCTATGGGGGTTCTCACACTCTCAGGGTGTTTTTGAGTGATCTCATCACCCCTCACAGTTTGACTCTCAGGGCCTAGTGCCTGAATAGTGTGGGCTCCCTCAATATCTCTCTGGACATGCTCAAGTCCCTCTCCTTTTGCCAGCTCATTTGGCTGCCTCTCATTTTTATGCTCACCTCTCTTTTCTTTTATCTCTCTTTTCTTTTGCACACCCTCACTCAACCTAGATGCATGGGTATGAGCAGTACTAACATGCATGGAAGGAGAAGATTTAGAATGTACCTTTAGGAGTTTGGCAAGAGGTAGGTCATCATCAGAGGCATCCTCAACAAGTACAGCATCAAAAGTAGGCTGGGAGGACTTGACAGCATCTTTGGGAGGAATGTGACTGTCAGTTGTAGTCTGGACAGCAGGTTCTGGCATGACAGCATCTTTGGGAGGTGGAGTGACAGTATGTTCTGTAGTGACAGCATCTTTCTCTCCACCTTTGACAGTAGCTGTGCCCAGGACAGTAGCATCCCCAGTGTCTTTGACAGCAACAGAGGCTGTGACAGCATCTTCCTGAAGGTAAGATGCTCCTTGGAGGTCAGACAAAGTGTTGGCTGTTTCAGTTTCTGACAAAATACCACTTTGCCCTAGCTCAGTGTTTGGAGGAGTGGTGTCCATCTCACTTTGAGAAATGGGTTCTTGTGGACCACTAGAGGGGGGCTCATCCATGATTGGAGATGGATGATCAAAACCTGAAGGGTTGGGACTGTCCCCTTCTCTAGGTTGTGGAGAAGAAACAAAAGAATGTGTAGGGAAGGAAGAAGGTGAAAGTGTAGTAGAGAGTGGGGGCTGATTCACAGATGAAACATGTGAACCATCAATAGGAGTAGAGAAATCCTCACTGTGCCCTAACTCACTGTGTGTTTCTTCAAGTGGGGGTATCTCAGGTTGGGAACCATGAGTATGTGCAGACTCTGTACAGGGTGCCTTGGGAGACAGGCCAATTTCAATAGAAGCACCTTGTTGAGAAGGCACATCTAGGGAGGAGTTTATTTCCCTGGTTTCCTCCACAGTCTTTTGGGAGACTGCAGGGTGGCTGACAGTGGTTTTGGTCCTCCTAGCTCTCTTCTTCTTAGGCTCAGGGGGAACCACTGTGGGTTCTGCTTGACTACCTTCCTTATTTGCTGCACTAGGTGCAGTGTCTCCCTCTTGACTAACAGAGCTACCACCAACATCAGCTTCTAAGGATCTTTTTCTGGATTCTTGCAAGGCTTCTCTTTGGGCTTTGGGAAGTCTAGAGGGCCTAGGCTGAGTGTATGGTGTTGAATGGGGGTTAACTGAATTTGGGTCTAATCCAGCTTCATCCTCAAGAGAAAAAGAATCATAACCAGTAGGTAATGGATAATCAAGGTTGGTCACTTGATCAACCATGTGCTGAGTGAAGCAAAGTGGAATATGTGCATTTAGATCCTGTGAAGATAACAGTGTGTGTGTGTGTTCTTTTTCAAGACAGAACAAACCTCTAGACGAGGGGCATCATTATTAAAGTCACAGAAAGTATTGATACACATCATAAGAAAGCGAGGGTAGTGTGATACCTTCTTACCTATGGCAGCTTTGAGTTGTGCCATGAGGAGAGCTCCAACATTCACCTTGTATCCATGGACAAGAGAATGTGTCAGTTTCTTGATGTAGGAGGGTATCCCATTCCAGCCTGTGGACTTGGTAGAGAACACCTTGACCATTGCATCAAATATCATGCTCCACTCCTTCCTTAGATACTTCCTGTCTATTTCACCAGACGGGTACCACTTGGATGTTCCCTCTTCGAGAATAGGGCCGGCATACCCAATCTTCAAGAAGAGCTTCTTCAGAGTGTCATCATTAGCAAGTGGAGCAAAGTTTTGGCCTGCTTCCAGTGTAATTCCAAGAGCAGTATTGATGACCTCAGCTGTGAGAATGTATTGTTGCCCATTAATCGTGAATTGAATAGCTGGGTTTTCACCCTCAGTTTGAGCAACAGCAGTGCGCCAAAATTCCTCAAGTTTGTCTAGGTCGAGAATTGGAGTTGAGGTAATGGCTGAACGAAGATAGGACTTGTTCAAGAAAAACACCAGTCCTTTGAAATCCTCACCAGCATCATTTGGGGAAAAGATGCCAGCAAAGTTTGTTTGAGAGAGAGTCTGTTTGGGGGCCATGGAGATTTCAAGAGAAGAAGAAAGTGAGAAAGTGGCTTTTTGCTTGAAGAAAAGTATTTTGCCTTGAGTTTTGTGAGAGTGATATGTCTGAGTAACTGGAGAATAAATATGGGTTTCTCAAACGTTTGCTCAAAAAGTGGAGTTAAAGGACGTGTCTTAATCCACTCTCTTAACACGTGAGTTACTGCCCGTTATTCACTGTCAATCGTGGGGTGAATGTCCAATTACAACGGTCCACTATTGTTGACAGTAACCTGTGCGCTAGAAACAATCTGTCAGTAAGAGGAGGTGGTGACAGTAGGTTTTGCGCGACAGCAACTATTGCGCAAAAACTTGCTGTCACCGTTAAGCATATGAATGACAGTATCCTTTACAAGTCTTGACAGAAAGTCTTTTCCTGCTGTCAAGAAGGTTGCTGTCAAGAAACACATGACAGTATCCTTCTTAACGACAGTAACTTCGATTAGGAAATGGTTCTGTCATGAACTGATTAGAATGCTTGATTCATACACTGAACTTAATATTGACAAATTATGGATTTAGCAATGTAATCTTTTGAACACAGATATTAAGCAATTAACACAGACAAATCATAAACTCAATAACCACATAAACAGGAACTTTTATTATTATTAATAAAATCATTAAACTTGAACATTGAGTACATTATTCTATGATTTTATTAACTAGTTCTAAGACTTCTTCCTTAATCTCTTCTTCAGAGCGGCCTTCTTTTTCAAGAAGGGCCTGAAGCTCCTTCTCTTCTTCCACAGCCTTGGCTTCTTCTTCCTTAGCCTTGGCCTCCTTTTCCTCGTCTATCTCATCGAGGGCATCCAAAAGCACCTCGAAGAGCTCCTCAATCTCTTCATTGTAGGGTTCACTATCACACATCTTTAGACCAACTTCGATTCCTACTTTGTTTTCCATTATTTACTTTAAAACTGAGAGCAGACTGGTGAAACCTAAGGTTAATTTATAGGCAAAACCGTCTAAGGATTAAAGTCTAATGGTCAACAGTTAGAGTACCCATACAACTACCACAAAAGTAATTAATGGTCGTGTCCTCCTTTAATCCTACAGATTAATGCAAAAGAGTGTGAAAGTCCAATGGAACAGATTTTTAACTCTCAAACTTAACAGATAACCACATTAAAGTCATACACGGTTTAAAAATATGAGACTGGCACAAAAATACTGACTTGAGTAGTCAAATCAACACATGCTGTCACATAACAGACATAAACCAAGTAGACAGTAACTTCTCTTGACAGCAGGTTTGAAATTGCTGTCATGAGCTTCAAAAAAAAAATTGAAAATTTAGAAACCTTAGTAAATTAACATACCAGATTCAGCATTCCCAATTCACTTACCAACCTGTTGAAGGTTGCTTCATCCAATGGCTTAGTGAAGATGGCAGCAAGTTGCTTGTCAGTTGGGACATAAATCAGCTTCACAGTTCCTTGTTCAACATGCTCTCTGATAAAGTGATGTCTTATATCAATGTGCTTTGTCCTAGAGTGTTGAACTGGATTGTCTGAGATGGCTATGGCACTAGTGTTGTCACAGTAAATAGGAATATCTCTTAACACTAGACCATAATCTAGAAGTTGACTTTTCATCCATAGAATTTGTGCACAGCAACTGCCTGCAGCAATGTACTCAGCTTCTGCAGTTGAGGTAGAAACTGAATGCTGCTTCTTGCTAAACCATGATACCAATCTTCCACCAAGAAATTGACAGCTACCAGTAGTACTTTTTCTGTCAATCTTGCATCCAGCATAGTCTGAGTCTGAGTAACCAATTAGATCAAATCCAGTATTCTTAGGATACCAAAGGCCTAGGTTAGGAGTGCCTTTTAAGTATCTAAAGATTCTCTTGATGGCTACCAAGTGTGACTCCTTTGGATCACTTTGAAACCTTGCACAAAGACATGTAGCAAACATGATGTCAGGTCTGCTAGCTGTTAGGTATAGGAGGGATCCTACCATGCCTCTATAAGTGCTTGAGTCAACTTTCTTTCCTTTAGGATCAAGATCCAGACTAGTTGCTGTGGACATTGGTGTCCTTGCAGGAGATGAATCTTCCAAGTTGAACTTTTTGAGAAGTTCCTTGATATACTTAGCTTGACTTATGAAGATTCCATCTGTTTGTTGAAGAATTTGTAACCCTAGAAAGAATGACAATTCTCCCATCATGCTCATCTCATATTTGTTACTCATGAGATGGGAAAACTTCTCACACAGCTTCTCATTTGTAGAACCAAAAATGATATCATCCACATAGATTTGTACCAGAATGATGTCCTTGCCATGATGCTTGTAGAAAAGTGTCTTGTCCACAACTCCTCTGGTAAACTGGTTTTCCAGAAGAAAGGTGGAAAGTGTGTCATACCATGCCCTGGGTGCTTGCTTTAGTCCATACAAAGCTTTGAAGAGTTTGTACACAAAGTTATGCATGTCAGCATCCTCAAACCCTGGTGGCTGTTCCACATACACTTCTTCTTCCAGCTCTCCATTTAGAAAGGCACTTTTGACATCCATCTGAAATACTTTGAAGTTGCAGTGTGCAGCATAAGCTAGAAAGATTCTTATAGCTTCAAGTCTGGCAACAGGAGCAAATGTCTCATCATAATCTATTCCCTCCTGTTGACAGTAACCTTTAGCCACTAGCCTTGCTTTGTTCCTTGTCACCAATCCATTTTCATCAAGTTTGTTTCTGAAAACCCACTTGGTCTCAATAACTGACTTTCCCTTAGGTCTTGGAACCAATCTCCATACATTGTTTCTTTCAAACTGATTTAGCTCTTCTTGCATGGCTATCACCCAGTCAGAATCCAACAATGCTTCATCAATTGTCTTGGGTTCCATTTGTGACAGGAAGCATGAGAACATGCTGTCAGCAGAGACTTTGTTCCTTGTCCTCACACCAGAATTGGGATCACCAATTATAAGGTCATTTGTGTGGTCCTTGGTCCACCTGGTGATTCTGGGCAAGCTACTTGATTGAACAGGAACATTTGCTTCAGCTTGTTGAGTTGAATGCTCATCAATTTCATTGTCTCCACCATGTTCTTCATTGTCTCCAGAGTCAACACTGTTCTGAATGTTAGATGTTATGGTGTGTGATTGAGCTGGAGTCTGAATGACAGTAGTGGTGTTGACAGCATCTTTGTCAACTTCAACAATTTGAGTGAAGCTAGGTTCTTCATCTACAATCTCCTCAGCTTCCAGGTATCCTTGATTCTCAAATCTGAATGTCTGCATCTTTCCTTCTTCATGCAGTCCTGGAAACTTGGTTTCATCAAATGTGACATTAACACTTTCTTCAATAATCCTGTGTTCCATGACATAAACTCTGTAGGCAGTCCTTTCTGTGCTGTAACCCATGAATAATCCTTCAAAAGCCTTGGTGTCAAATTTTCCTTTCTTCTCATGGTTGTCTTTCATCATAAAGCATTTGCTCCCAAACACATGAAAATATTTGACAGTAGGTTTCTTTCCTGTTAGCAGACAGTAAGGAGTACTTGCATGAGTTTTGTTGATCATGGTTCTGTTCTGAGTATAACAGGCTGTGTTGATAGCTTCAGCCCAGAAATATGTTGGCAACTTAGCATCATGCAACATAGTTCTAGCTGCTTCAATGAGAGTCCTGTTCTTTCTTTCTACAACTTCATTCTGCTGTGGAGTTCTTGCAGCAGAGAATTGTTGTACAATTCCTTCATCTTTACAGAAATTTCCAAGAGTGGCATTTCTGAATTCTGTACCATTGTCACTCCTCAAGATTTGAACTTTTGAGTTTGGGGTTCTATCAAGAACTCTGACTTGATCAATAATCACTTGAGCAGCTTCATCTTTGGATTCAAGAAATTTCACCCAAGTGTACCTTGAGTAATCATCCACCATTACCAAGGCATACCTCTTTCTGGCCATAGATGGTACATTGACTGGTCCAAAGAGGTCCATGTGAATTAACTTGAGTGCTTCTGTGTTGGTGTTTACTTGTTTGGACTTGTGCACAGCTCTTCTCAGTTTGCCCATTTGACAATCTTCACACAGTCCTTCTTGACAGAATTCCTATTGGGGCAAACCCCTCACTAACTCCTTCTTCATCAGAATATTCATTGTCTTGAAGTTGAGATGTGAGAGCTTCCTGTGCCAAAGCATACTGTCACCAACAGTAGCTTTACTGTAAAAACAGTAAACTTTATCCTTCTTTGTTGAGCTTAGATCAGCAACAAACAAGCTTCCTTTTCTGACCCCTTTTAGAGAGAGGCTCCCATCCTTCTTGTGATAGATGTTGCAAACCATCATGTCAAAGTCAACCTTAAATCCTCTGTCACTGAATTGGCTGACACTGAGTAGGTTGTGCTTCAATCCATCCACAAGAGCAATATCTTCAATGACAACATTTCCAATTTCCAGACAGCCATATCCCACTGTGTAACCCTTGCTGTTGTCTCCAAAGGTTATGATTGGGCCAGCTTTCTCTACATAATGTGATAGCAGGGCTTTATCACCTGTCATGTGTCTTGAGCAACCACTGTCAATTATCCACATGGCCTGATTTTTCTTCTTACCCTGCAAAACAGAATGTTTCTAAGTTGCATATGGTACCCAATCTTTGTTGGGTCCTGCAGTTTCAGTGTTCCCTGAGTTTCTTCCAGTCACAACATCACAAGCATTATCAAAGACTTCCTGTTTGACTTCTCTTTTCACCCACTTAGGTTTAGAATTGGACTTGGTCCTTTTCTTAGTGGATGAAGCCTTTTTGCTGTTGCCAGCAGGCTCAGAAGTCTCAACAGTGTTTAGGTATGAGCATTTTTCAGTAGAGAGAACAGGTAAGTTAAAGCATGTACTCATGGCAGTGATTTTGCATGGCATACAATCAATGTTATTACAGACACTCATAGTTCTATGCATAAGGGGGGTTCTGTGTAAGTTACCATTGAGTTCAGTTGCATTGATCTTATCCTCAATTGGTTTCTTACAAACATGTGTTAAGTGATGTGTAGATCCACAGTTATTGCATAGTTTCCTAGAAGCACCTCCAACATTAGTGTATCCATTTCCTTTGTTGACACCTACCTTACCATTCCTGTTCCTAGACTTGGGAGTCACTGGATTGACAGTATGTTCAGAAGTTGCTGTCGAACTATCCTTGACAGTATCTTTTAATCCTACTGTCTTGACAGAAGGTTTGAGAGTTACTGTCTTGGAATCATTCTTGACAGTATCTTTGAAAGATTCTGTCTTGCCAATCGTGACAACATCCTTTGAACTTACTGTCTGATTGCTTGGTAAGTTTACTGTCTTGGGGATTGTGACAGTATCCTTTCCTTCCTTGAATGTGCTGTCAACACCTTCATCCTCATCAAGAATTTCTTGTTTGATGAGCATGGCTTCTTCATCAAACTCAATTTCAGCAGCTTTGAAAATAGGAGTTTTAACTTTCTTGAGAATGGTGGGTTTGACAGCAGCTATTCCAGGACAATCTTGAATCACAGTTTCCTTTCCAGGTCTTCTATCATAAGAAAAACCTATACCAACAGACTGATTTTCTGTATGCTTATCATTGTAATCCTGAAGTATCTTTGATGAGTTTCTATAGGCCTTAATCTTAAATTCATTTTCAGCAATCTCATTCCTCAGGAATTCCTCAACCTCCTTAGCACATTTTAATTCATTTTTAAGTTTGGCATTCTCTTGAGCTAAAGAGCCTAGAGAACTGGTTTTGAGAAAAAGAGAATCATTTTCAGACTGAAGTGTTTCATTTAGCTTACTTAGTCTAGAGATTTCCTCATTAGCAGCAGATAAGCTAGTATAGACATTGAACATTTCAGCACTTAAGTCTTTAATGGTTTTCTTATACTCATCAGTAGACATATCAAGTAAGACAAGTGAAGGTACCTGACTTGAAGGAGTTGATGCTACCTCATCAGTGCTAGCCATGAGAGCTAGGTTAACATATTCTTCCTCTTCTTCATCATCAGAATCATCCCAACACTTTCCTTCAGCCACATAGGCTCTACCTTGATTTTTCTTAGAGTATCCACCAGTTCCTTTCTCATATCTTTGAACCTGTTTGGGTCTTTTGCATTCAGTAGCAAAATGACCAGGTTCTCCACAGTTGTAACATTTGAACTTTGATCTATCCACAAATCCAGTTTTGTATCCTCCTTTGGTTGAACTTCCCACAGCAGCCTTTGATGAGCTTCCTTTGCTGAACTTGGATGCTTGGCCTAGAGGCTTGTATGACCTATCCTTCTTGAACCTAAAGTTCTTGAACTTCTTGGCCATGTAAGCCATAGTAGGGTTGTCCATGCTTTCCAGTTCCTCCATTGTGTAGAAGTCTTCATCTTCCACATCTTTAATCTGTAGTACCACTTTCTCATCATCTTCAACCACCTCTTCTATCTTCAAGGTCTGTGTTGGGGTTGATTGTGTGATCTGTGGTACTTCACTTGGCTGTGTGATCCTTGGCACATGTGCTACTAGGGCACTTGACATATTAGCCATCTTGTTCCTTGTTCCACTTTGTATGGCTCTCTTTTGAAAGAGTTCGAGTTCATAGGATTTCAGAATACCATAAAGTGTCTCAAAGGTTATAGTGTTGAGATCTCTTCCTTCTCGTATGGCTGTTGTCTTGTGTTCAAGGTGATCAGGCAGTGTGAGCAGGAACTTGACGTTTAATTCTTTTCTGTCATAGTACTTGCCATGTATCTGTAATTCAGTTAAGAGCTTACTGAACCTTTCGAACATGGAGGTTAAGTCTTCACCAGGCTTGGCCATGAATGCCTCATATTGAGATATTAGAATTTGCCTTTGGTTGCCCTTAACCTCTTCACTTCCTTCACAGAGTAAGGCTAACCTGATCCACATCTCCTTGGCTGATGTGCAGCTTATTACACTTCCACACATGGCTTTATCCAGCGTGAGAGAATCGAGCAAGATAAGTTGCAAATGATCATCTAGCACCATTTTCTCCTTTTCAGGTTCCAAGATTTCTGAGGGATCTTTGGGAACCCAATGTGCAGGAATAATCTCACCATTCACTGTTGTGGCTTCAATTTCCTTTCTTGGAATGAAAGGACCATTCTCGAGTATACCTGGGTATAGTGGATTTGCAGCTTTGATAAACAACAAGATTTTTCTTTTCCAAATGCTGTAGTTCTCTTTATCAAAAGCTGGGATCTTGATACTGTTTGATTTCTGCATTTTCTCCGGGATCTCAGATATGTATGTTAATCTGAAAGCTCTGATACCAGTTGTTAGTCCTTGTGTATTGCAGAAGGGGGGGGGATGAATGCAATACTGATAAAATTCAATCTAAATTTCAACAACTAAAATCAAGATTAAACGTTATCAGCAATATATGCAATCACGAACAGTATTTAGTAAGAACAAGATTCACAAAATAAATGTTTTATTTATTTTGCAAAGTGTTGCTACAACCTCAAGAAAAAGATCTCGAGCTGCGGGTTTTCTTCCAAGACACTTTCTTCTGTTCGTTACATTCCTAGAATGAGTTGATAGTAGGTATATGACTAACCCTATCACTATCAGTCACGGGTTTGTAAAGCTGCTGTCACTGTCAAGTGGCAGCTTCTTACAGATTGTCTTACCCATGTGACTTTCCTAAATTGCTAACATGTCAGATATACATTACAAAGAAAGCAACCTAGATTCATTCTATTTCCAGCTAAACCAATTCAGCAGATAAAGACTTGACCTTGCTCTTGAATTGATTCGCTTTTGATTTGTAGTGCCTTGAAGCTTCTGTCGTAGTCTTGCAGACTTGGTGCAGCTTAGGGATGCTGCATCACGCCTGTTTCTTGAACATTTAAACTGTCACGGGATTTGACTGAGAAAGATACCTAGCATAAGGATCTTTATTGAGACAGTTACTTTTGCCGCAAAGCTTGCTGTCACAGGAATGATCTTTTGGTGACAGTATGAGTTCCCCGCATAGAGTGCTGTCGAGGATCCCAAACTTGCTGTCAAGGGCAATAGTTGCTGTCGCGTAGTCTTCCGCCAATGTTGCTGTCAGAGTGAATATGCTGTCGTGACTTGCAACATTCTGTCTTCTTGTAATCTTACTGTCACAGCTTTAGGACAGTAACCTTTATTCATGTTGTCATCCAAAAAGCATTCTTTGAGGCTTGAACACACAAGTGAACTTCTTTCAAATAATACAACTAGAATAACATTACATACTGATTACAAGAACATACTTTGGCTATGACAGTATGTTCTACTTAATTTAAAAAAATTAAGTACAATCAAAGTTAAGTTGTTTCTATGCTATCACCCATAAATCCCAACACTAACAATGTCAGATATACATTATAAAGAAAGCAACCTAGATTCATTCTATTTCCAGCTAAAACAATTCAGCAAATAGAGACTTGACCTTGCTCTTTGAATTGATTCGCTTTGTTTGCAGTGCTTGAAGCTTCTGTCGTAGTCTTGCAGACTTGGTGCAGCTTAGGGATACTGCAAAACGCCTGTTTCTTGAACATTGAGACTGTCACGGGATTTGACTGAGAAAGATACCTAGAGTAAGGATCTTTCTCGAGACAGTTACTTTTGCCGCATAGCTTGCTGTCACAGGAATGTGCTTTTGGTGACAATATGAGTTCCCCGCATAGTGTGCTGTCGAGGTTTCCAAACTTGCTGTCGAGAGCTAAAGTTTCTGTCATGTAGTCTTCCGCCAATGTTGCTGTCAGAGTCAATATGCTGTCGTGACTTGCAACATTCTGTCTTCTTGTAATCTTACTGTCAATGCTCATGACAGTAACCTTTATTCATGCTGTCATCTAATATGCATTCTTTGAGGCTTGAACACAGAAAGTGAACTTCTTCCAAATTCCACAATTAAAATGACATTGCATACTGATTACAAGAACATACTTTGGCTGTGACAGTATGTTCTACTTAATTAAAAATTAAGTACATTCAAAGTTAAGTTGTTCATATGTTATCACCCATAAATCCCAACACACCTAAACTAAATTCCAAAAATATCACGTAAAATTACATTTTTCAAAAATATCACGGACAATTACCTTTTTCGATTAAAACATGCTACTTTTTTTTTTCTTACTAAAACCCCTATTCTTCCAAAAAAATATCATGATCAAAGTCTTACCTTTTTTTCAATTAAAACTTGTTGTCTTTTCTATTTTTCTTACTAAAATTCTATTTTTTCCAACAAAATCCTTTCATTTTCCAAAAATATCACCGACAATTACTTTTTTCGATTAAAACAAGTCATCTTTTCTATTTTTTCTTACTAAAACCCCTCCTTTTTCCAAAAAATATGATGATCAAAGTTTTACCTTTTTCAATTAAAACATGGTGTCTTTTCTATTTTTTCTTACTAAAACCCCTCTTTTTTCAAAAATATCCCGGTCTAGAAAAAGATCATTAAATAATAATATAATCTATTTATTTTCTAACAAAATCCTTTCATTTTTCAAAAATATCACGGACAATTACTTTTTTCGATTAAAACATGTTACTTTTTCTATATATTTTTTTACTAAAACCGCTCATTTTCCCTAAAAATATCATGATCAAAGTCTTACCTTTTTTCAATTAAAACATATTGTTTTTTCTTACTAAAACCCCTCATTTTCTAAAAATATCATAGTCTATAAAAAGATCATAAAATAATAATATAATCTATTTATTACCAATTATCCTTTTCAACTAAAACATGTTAATTTTTCTATTTTTTCTAACAAAATCTTTTACTTTTCCAAAAATTTCACGGAAAATTACCTTTTTCGATTAAAACATGTTAACTTTTCTATATTTTCTTACTAAAATCCCCATTTTTTCCATAAAATACCGCGGTCAAAACCTTACCTTTTTCAATTAAATCTGTTACTTTTTCTATTTTTTTCTTACTAAAATCCCTCATTTTCCAAAAATATCACGTTCAAAGCCTTACTCATTTATTTTAAAACATATTTTAATGCTTTTAATTATTTAAAAAAGTTTACCTATTTTAACATGCCAATTTATTTTTTGACAAATACAATTAATAAAATATCAAAATATGAATAATTAAATAACAATTATTAAAGCAATCCGTGCATCAGGTTTTAAGCTAGTATTATTTAAATGCAAAATTAATAAATGAGAAATAAACACCTGAGACTACAGAGAGAGGATAGTAAGTAGGGTTAAGTAGGCTGTAACATTAACAATAATGTTAAAAACCCTAAAATAGGTTAAAAAAAATAGTTACAAAATATATGTGATAGATTTTAATTCGTTGTAATAATAAATGAGTCCTTGCATTCGTACCAATAACATCAATCAAAAAATATTATATTATCATTTCAAATATGTCATGTCATTTGATAACAATTTTTTGTATCAAATTTTGTGTCTCTAGCACTATTTTATTTACACTAAACAGTGTTATCAGTAATAATTACTGTAAGTACCAAACTTGCTAAATTAAAAATAAACCACTAAAAGTAAAGTAGTACTCCAGACTAGCAGCAGTGGTACAATCTACAATCTAAACTACACATTATTTCGCTTTTTGGGTAAATTACAGAAGAAAGTTTATCAACTTTTTCCTCTCAGGCATATGCAAGTATATTTATATTATTAAAAGGTAGAGTAGACTAGACTTGTGGGATACTTTTGCTTCTTTTTTTTTTGCTTCGCTTCGCATCTTTTTATTGGAAGAGCTGGATACAAATACATTATCTATTATACATTTTGTTGTGGGAAAAATTTGTTACAACAATTCGAATAAATATTGCTGAAATAATTAACTTCGTTCTTGCTTTTCGGATGACAACAGCGTTCAAGTAAATATTGTTGAAATAACTAACTTCGTCCTTGCTTTTCGGATGACAGCACCAGGTGCGCACGTGAGTGACTTCAGCTTCCACTTCTTAGGCGGTGGAAGAATGTGATTAACATGAATAATCACTAGGGTTACACTTGCCTCTCGAATATAGTGAGCGAAAATATGAACCCATTTAACAACGCCTACATGAAGCAAGCTTTATGTAGTTCTTTTGTAATTCACTTTCTTTTCTTTAGCAATCAGCCACCAGATCAGCTACAGGATGATAAGTCATAATAGGAGTTTCGAGTTGATCCTACTGTTTTGAGGGGAGCTCTTTGTGTCCTAGTTGGAATCCAACACTAAAAGCTCATAAATCCCAACATATAAGTGTATATCACATACACGCAGTTGTTATCGCAATTATAGTGGTAAAATTCAACTGTAAGTCCACTCTTTGATGATATTCCTAAATCCCGAAAAGATCGGTAACAGAATCTTTGTAGAACTCTGTCTCTGTCAGGTGAAGATGGAGCCACTTACGTACCTCTATATTAGATGAAGGTAGAACTACTCGCGTACCTTCAAATTACCAAGACCGATCCTTATCCGGTCAAACCATGCATATTGAATTTATAACATATATGAGCCTTAAATTATGTCGTGACAAAATTTGAGCACAACACACTTTAATTAATGTAAGGGGGAACTATATGATATTTTATTATTTCCTCTTTGGACTTCTAATTTTTTTTGCAGTTTGAAGTGTTTGAACAATTATTATAATTAACTACCAGTTGCTTTAGTCAAGATCATGTAGAGTAAAAAGAAACTCTTCTTGGCATAGATAAAATATAGTACTCCCTCTGTCTCAAAAAACTCTTCCCATTTCAAAAAACACGTTTGCCAATGCACACTTTTGATCGTTAATATCTTCAATTTCGTATTAGTATTAAATATAAAAACTTCATTGTATTAAAGTACTCATAAATACGAATCTAACAAGATCACTCATGACTATATTTGGTCTTATAGATTATGCGTAAATTAGTAATTTGTCTCATGTTATGAATAGTGCCAGCAACACAAAGAGGAAGATCATTTAGAGACAGAGGGAGTACTATATACAAACATGCACGTTAACCAATGCGAGAAAAAGTTAGGGCAGTTTAAGAATTTGAAAGTAAAGTCAGTTTCCCACCAATTGAAGAGTCAAGTAATGTTAAATATACGTGCTTCTTCCGGGCCCACACCAAAGATTCGTTTGATGACTGGAGTTGTGTAATGGTGGTGCCTTTATGATAGTTTATTATTTCTGTATATCGGCTTTGGTTTTTTCTGTTTTGATTTTCAGTTTATATATTTAATATTTTGTTAATTGTTATTTCTAAGGCTGATCAAAATCAAACTGAAACCGAAAAACCGATCCAAATCAAAATTCGGTTCGGTTTGGATTGATTTTTTTTTCAATATTTCAGTTTTTCGGATTAAACCGAAACAAAATTGGTTCGGTTTTCAGAATATTGGTTTGGTTAAAAACCGAAAAACCGAAATTTAATTATATGTTTTTAAAAATTATATATGCACTAGCTTAAAACCCGTGAGATGCACGGATTGTTTGTAATAAATATTATTTTTATGTTTTAATAAGTATTAATATAAATAAGTAAGAATTTGTCCATGATATTTTTGAAAAAGAAGGTATCGTAGAAATAAAAAATAGAAAAATTAATATGTTGTAGTTAAAAAAGAGTGATTGCTCGTGTTTTTTTATAGAGAAAATGAGGATTTTGTTTGAAAAAAATAGAAAAAAATCATGTATTTTATCTAAAAAGATAATTGTTTATAAATGATGTTATTATTTAATAAAAATTAATAATTTTAATAAAAATTATTTTGAAATGTCAGTTTTTTTAAAATCGAAACGAAAACTAAATTATTTCGGTTAGGTTTTAGTGAAATTTCGGTTCAGTTCTGCTTCAGAAAAATGACATTTCGGATTTTCGATTTTTCTAATTCGGTTCGGTTCTTAACCGAACTAAAATGATCAGCCCTAGTTATTTCCTTATTTCGACATGGGTGTTGTTTTTAAATATACGAGTTTTTAAAACTATAGAAGTTTGAGTTTTCCGGTAAATTATAAATATAGTGAAGCAGTTTTTAAGTGTTTGAACCTTTATGGAGTAATTAATTAGCATGGGCATTGCATTAAATATACAGTGGACACATATTCTTTTTGCCGTTTTAGGCTTCCAGACAAGAAAGTTCCCAGAAACATGTCCATTAAAGATATGGACCACCTGTTACTCTTCCTCCCTCCCTCCCCCTCCTTGGATCAAAACTGGAAGATGGTAATTTCCATTTCATAGTTATAAAATTAAGTAATATATTTTTGACAATTAATCAGATTTTTTTAAGTAAAAATATGGACAAATTAGAGTTTTAAAAATTAATTTGACTCTTAATGCAACCACGTATATACAAATACACGTATATTATTTACATGTGAAAATCAAAAATGAGAAATAAACACCTAAGACTAGAGAGAGGAGAGTAAGTAGGGTTAAGTAGGCTGTAATATCATTTCACGCGCATACTGAACAGTGTTATCAGTAATAATTACTGTAAGTACCAAACTTGCTAAATTAAAAATGAACCCCTACAAGCAAAGTAGTAGCAGACTAGCAGTAGTGGTACGATCTAAACTACACATTATTTCGCTTTTTGGGTAAATTACAGAAGAAAGTTTATCAACTTTTTCCTCCTAGGCATAGGCAAGTACATTTATATTATATATATATATAAAAGGCCGACTAGACTGGGGGATACTTTGATATATATATCAAATTATTTTAATTTTTTTTTTCTGAATAAAAATATAATATTTAAATTTTAATTTTTTAAAAAAAAGCTTTAAAAATAAGTTGTATTAGGCTATATACAAACATGCACGCTAATCAATGCAGAAAAAGGTAGGCTCCAGGAGCTAAACCCTAGCTAGGAGCAATATTAGGCAATACGGGGACCAGTGTTATATTTTTAATTATATTATATTCTTCTTTCCTGGTTTCTTCTTCTAATCTGCTGATTGTCTCTCTCTCCTCTAGTTCAAAACAAACAAACTGGAAGATAAATATAATATAAAATAATCATTTCCTGTCCTGACGCCTCTATACAACCCTACTAACTCTTTGAGCTTAATTACTCCATCCAGCTCTTCATCTTCTCGTATAACACACTCTCTCTCTCTCTAAGTTCAACTTTACTGTGTGCATATGTGTATCTAATTCTTATTTTTGAAGCTAAGGTAGTTTACAGCCGCTACAAACATTTCATTTCCCATCTCACCAATACAAGTCCACCACACTACTTCCTCTCTCCCTCTATCTTCTGGAACTTTCCATTTCTCGCCCTTTCTCTCTCTAAAATTCTACACACAACACTCCATATAACCTTGGTCCAAAGGCCAAAACCCTAGACCCAAAACAAGTCCATCTATAAATACCCCCTCTGCTCCTCTCCTCCCACTTTTTTTCATTTCTTCTCCACCTAATTTCTCACTCTCAATCTCTCTCCTCTTACTCTTCGCAGCTCCGATCGGTACGTCTCTCTCTCTCTCTCTCTCTCTCTCTCTCTCTCTCTCTCTCTCTCCCTCTCTCTCCCTCTCTCTCCCTCCCTCTCTCTCTCTCTCTCTCTCTCTCTCTCCCACACACACACACAGTACGCATATGATCTTGTAAAGAAAGTATAAACATTGAATTTTTTTGATACCTATCTGGAATTTTTTTTATATTTGTATAGATAAAGATATTTATATATGTGTATACACATGGTGTGCATATGATCCTGTAAAGACACTGTTAGTTTGGATTTTGATCACATCTGCTTATTTTGTTTAGGATGAGACTGATGCTAATTTGTTGTGAATTTAATTAAAGGTGATCTAATTGAAGTTTGAGAGGGGCATGCTTTGTTGTCTGTTTGGTTCAGATTAGGACCGAGCAAAGATCCGGAAGTAGTTAAAAGTGTGGATGCAGATTAGAATATAAACCTGGAAGAAGTCTGTTGAAATTGAGATTGAGATAAAGAGTAAAAAGATAGAACTGAGAGTGAAAATGTTAGGTCGTATATGTAATTTTTCAAGTTGCAGATAAGTGAAGCTTATAGTAGACCAAGGGGAATCATACACATTTATGTAGGTAATTCTCAATATGCTATAGATGATTAGATGTTAATTAACAACTTTCAATAGTAATCTTATCTGACAGTATAACATCATCACAACAGTAAAAAACTATACACTGATGGGAATCTTAGAGTTTCAAATAGAGGTACATGTATACATACGCATACGAGTACTATAATATTTGCATTTGCATGTTGCAGTGCTTGAAGTCTCTTGAAGTCTTTTAACTCAAACAGCCTCTCTCATACTCCTTGTGAGAGACTCATAGTTATGTAATTGAAACATCTGATTGTAGGTTACATTATTTTCTACCGGCTGCTCTAATAATGTTTTAATAATGTTTTGTATCAGGCTCCAATATGGATGATACTCCGTGCTTTGTTATCGGTGGTAGCACTCAAGAAGAGTTAGAATTGTTTGCTAGAGGAACTCGTGCTCAGTGGGGAAGAAAGTTAATTGAAGCATATGATTTGAAAGAGAAGTTAACTGAAAACTGTGATTTGAGGCTGCTTCCTAAAGTAGATGACTATGAGATATACAGTTTTAAGCTTGTGGATGAAGATGAAGGGGTGGAGGTTCATTTCGTATTTCAGCGAAACAATGGGTATTTCATCTCTTGGGGAACGCCAAAGGAAATGATTATATTCAATAATCATAGCAAAACTTTCATACGGAAGGCAGAATTAGATAAGCGCTACTTGCCTGGCGAAAAATCTCATGGTACTGATTTGAAGCAAAATGAAGGAGTAGAATCTAGACCTGTTCCTACCAGAACAACTCCATGTGGTTCACACTATCACCTTGCTACTGCACAAGAATGTGGTATCGATTCAACTTATACAAGTCTACAAAGGAACACAAGACACAGAAATGAGGTTAAAATAGGAAGAGAGTCTCTATTGGCTGGTTTTTATGAATTTAAGAAGCCATTTGTGAAGCACCCTGCTTATGTTTCAAAAATTTCCCACTCCACACTTGCATTTGTCCATACATTCCCCGAGTCATTCAGAAATAACAGAATTTTAATGGATGTACTAGAAAAGTATGAAAGTGGCGGATTGCTTGATCCTAATTTGGTTGAGCGTGAGAACGATTGGAATAACATCGCAACAGAATTATGGTCATTACTTTTTCCACCGAATCATGAGGATGAACATGAGGAGCATGAGGAACAAAAGAAGCAGAAGGAACAAAAGAAGCAAGAAAGAATAGAAGAACTGTGTAATGAATTAGGTTTAATGCAATGGCCTAAGGAGCAAGATAAGGGGAGTAAGGAGACAGGTTTAATGCAATGGCCTAAGGAGCAAGATAAGGGGAGTAAGGAGACAGGTAAGAGAGGACACGGACAGCTAGGAGAGAAGCCAAATAAGGGTAAGGGGAAGGAACAAAAGAAGCAGAAGGAACAAAAGAAGCAAGAAAGAATAGAAGAACTGTGTAATGAATTAGGTTCAATGCAATGGCCTAAGGAGCAAGATAAGGGGAGTAAGGAGACAGGTTTAATGCAATGGCCTAAGGAGCAAGATAAGGGGAGTAAGGAGACAGGTAAGAGAGGACACGAACAGCTAGGAGAGAAGCCAAATAAGGGTAAGGGGAAGGAACAAAAGAAGCAGAAGGAACAAAAGAAGCAAGAAAGAATAGAAGAACTGTGTAATGAATTAGGTTTAATGCAATGGCCTAAGGAGCAAGATAAGGGGAGTAAGGAGACAGGTAAGAGAGGACACAAACAGCTAGGAGAGAAGCCAAATAAGGGTAAGGGGAAGGGGAAGCAACACAAGTAGCTTGAATAAATGAAGAAACATCCATCAATTCCGTTGAAAGTATTGGCTAATGTGGAACTTATAACGCTTTGAGGTAAGCATTTCAATCATTAGTTTTCAGTGTTCACTTTTACATGGATGCATTTGTTTATCGTTTGTGTGTTGCAGTAGTTACTTTAAACTTGCAAATGGTGAGTATTCGTGAGACTGTTAAGTTAAGAAATATTGACAGTAATATTTTGGAAGCATTAATATGGTCTTGAGTGATTGTTACATTTATGGAATGGATGTCATTAGGATGTAGTCCTATAGTTATTGCTCTAACTGATTTTATAGGACACAGTTATTTCCTTGTGATAAATATTTGTCCATTTTGCCTTGGCATTATATTTTCTTTGTCTTTTATTTAATTTTTTAGTAACTGTTTGGTTACAATGTTACATGTTCTCAGCATACAATGTTGATCATCTGTTATGAAAAAAGATAGAATTTTGGTTGTATAATGGGGTGTCCTACTGTTCCCTTTTGCTTGCATTTGCCTAATTTATTATATAGACCTGCTGCAAACAGACAATGTTACTCAAATTCATGGCCACTCACAAGGTGCTAAATGTTTATGTCTTTAGTGTTGGACCATGTGTTATCAAGCTGTTACATGCTTGTTGATCCCCCACAAATCCTTTAACTTATTCATTCTCATGTCTATTTGATAATTAATTTTATTACTTGTATTCCCAGCCCGACCAACATTGACTTTAGTTTTTTTTTTTTTGATTCCAGATATTGTTGTTGGGACCTGGAAGCTCTTGGTGATGTTTCTGGAATGGCCCTCCCTTTCTCAATCCCTACTTCTGTAGACATTGTAGCTTTTCTTGGCATACTCTGTATGACTTTCAGCTAATAGGCATTATTTCAAATACCACCTCAGCATGAACAATTCAATAGTATTTAGGAATTTAGCATTTAAATACAGAGAACCAGCATAAGTGGAGAACTGTAATTGAATTTGCTCTTTTGTAAAAGTATTAAAGGGGGATGCCTTGCAATCTGAACCCTACCAAAACAGAGCATAATTACTGGGAATGATGATCCAAGGTGCAAAACAGAAATGGTTGCAGAGAACCCTTCCTGTGAGAGTGTAATATCTCCTAATATGGGTTTGTAGTTATTATCGATTAATCTTTATACTATGTCCGATATCATGGCCCTTCAAAATCGCATAAAAGATATTTTTAGCACCACTAAACCTCACTGAAACTATGCTTTAATTTATTCGTAAACCTTCAAAAACTAGGGTGAAGCTATAAGAACATAGGAAAATTGGAATGAGAAGGAGCAGAAATAATTAAATCAAAATATAGTATTATTGCTTAAATAATTGAATAACCACCTTAAAAATCATTAAAGGAGATCATTCATAATAATGAAATGACGAAAGTAGTATCTTAAGAAAATATACTTTTCAATATCAAGTTCTCTCCATGAAAGTGAATAGTCAAAATTCAGATTGTCAGATCCGCAGATATTCAGTATCTGCTTAGTTATCCATAATCCATACCTAAAACATACCTAAAACCCTGAGGTTAATACTTTCCGTTCCTCTACTTGATATGAATTGTAAGCTAGGATACATTTCAGACAGTTCATACTGTGTAGTCACCACTTATAATTGATTAACTCGATAGTCTTAGAGAATAGTTCCTAATCATAGTTAGTTAGTATTTGATATACTAGGGAATTTTTGCCCGCTCTAAAAGTTTTTTAATATTTTTACAGTTAATTTAAAAAAAAATTGTTAGAAAAATTATTTTATTTATAAATGTTAAGAATTGTGTTTATAAGTTTTTGTGTTTATGGCAATGAGTTTGAAGATATTTTCGAAAATTGTCAACGCTAATATTGTTTTACTAAAGGAAAGTTTTTACTTATAAAAGGTCAGTGCACATAAAATATTACACTTTTACCAATAGAGTTAACGATATTTAAAATTATTATTTTTTATGATAATTGTCAACACATATGTCTTTTTATTATGAACCTAATAAAATTAATTTGTATTTTGAAATATTTATTTAAATTTCTAAGAATACAAAGGTAAAATGTGATTTATTTGTAAATATTAATTAAAAAATTGCATATTGTAACATAACTTCATAAATTTTATTAGTATTTTTAAATTTCTTTTGTTATTACTAAAATTATTATTTTCAATCAAAATCTAAATATACTTATTTGGTAAAAAGGTTTTCCAATCTAAATTGAAAATTAGTAAAATTTGGAGACATGTGTATATGTCCTAATTAACTCCTAATTAAGTCCCAATTTACTCTGTCTTGGAACTGTATCGAACACAATCTTCAACTGCTATACACATCATCTGCAATTTGGGAGATTCAGGTTTTCAATCGACTACAACTTCACGAACTATCGAATGGAGGTTAGCAACACGAATTTTCAGTTTCTTTAGCATTATGTTTTGCGGTTTTGTGTATTGATTGATGATTGATTGAGCAAAGTTACAATGATCGGCAATGATCTTAGATTCTTGTTAAATATTGTTCCTCTTCAAGAATATGTGCATTGTAGTTTGAATTTGTTAGTTAAACTATGTTCCAAATCAGTTATTAGAGATTAGTACTTGTCTGGTTATATGTATTGCATGCATAAGATTTTATAAATTGGGTCGATATTCATTGATCTTTATGATTCTTGTCATTAGAAGAGTACAATGAATTAAAGTTTGCAATGATCCTAAGGATATAACAATTTACTCAAATGATCTATATTCTAACATGTATCAGCTCCAATTAATTGAGTGAAGTCAGAGAATTGGGTAATATATCAATGGATTTTGTTTCATTACATGAGAATTACATAGAATGACTAATGGATTTAGATGTCTTTTAGGAAAAGTTTAGATGTCATTAGCAAGTTATTATATTGGCGATGATATGATTTTACATTATTGGTTCATTGTTAAATTAGGAATATAGTGCAAACTGTTGAGGTGCTTGCGTATTGTTACATATCTAACTTAGTGCAGTTTGATGAAGTGCAAACATAATGCAAAATTTAAATTTCTGTACCAAAAGTACAAAAATATGAAATACTTACTGTAATTGGTCATATTTAGATTTATAGGTATTAAGTAGAAAAGATGTTTAATGGAAATATATGTGTTAGTTAAACTCAAACATTGATTTTCCAAATAAGTGTTGGGAGATTAGTACTTGATTTCCCTATTCCTATATAAATCAGCAAGATCATCCCTAATGTCGGCATTCCTCTGTTTTTGGGTGAATCAGAATTATAATGTATTGTACTAAGTTATTTATGTTTTAAATGCAGAGAAAATTACTTCCAACTTATATGAAATTGAAAGCTGATTGTACAACAGGTAAAAATTGTTGATTTAAGTTGTACTTTGTAAAAAAAAATCAAATCAGTTGTCTTTGTCTTGTTTAATTGAATTATGGTCTGTTTAGGAGAAACTCGCAAACCATTATCCAGTTTTATTGCATCAAATGTAAAAAGAGATGAAGACGGGTCATTTGTAAGTAAAATAGTCCTATAATCTTGATTAAAAATAGAATAATCATGCATATGCTACTGCGTATTATGATAGATTGTGTTTTTTTTCTATGCAGAGGATTCCATCTTCTTTTCTTGACAAATTTGGAAGTTCCCTTTACTACCATTTACAAATTAAGTGTAACAATATATTGTGGCATGCCATTTACGATAACGATAAGAAAAAAATTCGTGGTCTATATGACTTTCTAAGATTCTATGATCTGCGAATGTACTCGGTGGTGATTTTTGACTATTTTGAATGTGGTAAGTTTGCTGCGAAATGTTACACACATAATGCGACTTCAGTGGTCAATCCAACTATTGAGCCTGTTGAGTTTTTCAAAAATGAAAAATCAAGATATTTGATGATGGATCAGTTTGTTTATGGTCATAATCATCTAGAAATTGAAAAACTTATAGCAATATCATCATATAATTCGATCAAGGAAAGTACAAAGGAATTCAAACTTGAGGTCAAAAGAGTCGACAACATGCAAGAAATGCAATATCTGGTAAATACTTCATTATTTCATTAGAGTTAATTATATGGACAAATGCTACATTTACATTCTTTTTATATTATACTAACATTTATGTTAACAGGAATTGGAGAAAGATTTAGAGGATCTTTACAAAAACTGGAAATGAATGGATAAGATTTACCTTACTCTTGGGATGAGGATGTGGGAAATAGAGGTTCGTTGCGATGTTGAATCATGCACATTAGGTTCTGGTTGGTATAAGTTTCTCAAAGACTTGGACATTTCAACCGGGGATGTTATAGCTATGAATATAGCAGAATCTCCCGATATTGTTCTTGCATGCATTTTTAAAAAAGAAGAGCTAATATTTGAGAAAGAAACAGGTATCATTCAAAATATTTATATATGTATACATAATAAATTCAGAATTTCCTCTGCATTTCTTTATATAAATTATGTCCTTTTACAATGTAAAACAGGAGTGAGGGATGGAATGAGATCATTCTTCAAAATTATACTTGAAACAACACTAAAACATGGATATATCGTAAGTACATTAGATTTTGTTTATGGTGAATAGTTCTATTTAAGCATGTATGTGTGTATATATATATACTCTCTGGTTTTTATTTAATAATTAGTAGTATGCGTAATTAAGTATATATGTTTTAACCGTCAATTAGGTATTGCCGGCTTTGATTGGAGTGGAGACAGAAAAATCTCTGTGTAGTGTTTCTCAAATTAGAATATATGGGATGGAGTGGCAGATAAGATATCATGAAAAATTAAGAATTATTTATGGTTTGGAAAAGGTTGTTCAGCACTTTAGTCTGGTGGAGTTTGACGCTATTGTTTTTAGTTTTTATATGTGTGGAGAGCTTTGTGCAAGGATTTTTAAGAGTAATGGAATGTAAATCATATACTATACACCGGGAAGCATTTGTAGCGTGCAAAAATGTGAAGATTGTTTTATTTTTGAGGAAGAAATTTCTGATTCTCGTTTGGATATGGGTATGTCTCTTAGTATACTTCTTTGTATTTCATTTTGAACTAATATATCTATCAGAACAACATTATAATTATTTGTATGTAAATTTTGAAGGTGATGCAAAACTTATGGATGTAGTTACTGCGGGGAAAGTTCGGAGATATACTGTTAACATACCTGCTGTCATGGCTAATGTGGTTTCTGATAATATAGGGCAGGTAGTTGTTGATGAAGCAGTAGATATTGTGGAACCTGATGTGGTAGAAAATGAAGAAGATGCTGACGCTCTGCAGTTCTCGAAGAGGTTGATTCCCTGCAACATGAACGGAAGATGTCATGGAATGGTATATTGGCAATTTTTTATGATCATATAGTATAATACATTGTATAATGTCATCTCAATTTATTTCTAAAATGTTTGTAAATATTTTATGTGTAGCATTTACCTGCTGACATTAAAATTGGTGACCGAGATTGGGAAAAAGGAGATCGTGTCGTCCTCGTGACTGAAGAAGGAATATGGAATTTAAATCTTGTTTTAAATAATGGGACTGCTAGATTTTCCGGTGGATGGAGCAGATTTGTCAGAGATAATAATTTGAATTTGAATGATAACCTGCGTTTCACTTTGCGCGAGGAAGCAAACACTACTGTATTTGATGTCGAAGTTAATCCAATAGACTGAGATGCTATAACTAATTTGGTACTTGTAACATAACTTTTAGAAGCATGATGCTTCTTAGTAGTGGATGTTAAATATTGGAGAAGGATGCTTTAAATCTCTGGTTATGAATAGTTTGGACTACTTAAGTACAATTGTCAGATTTTTGCGTATATTTGAACTTCATTCTATTAGTTTAAGTTTTTGGTTTTGGATTGTAGAAGCAACTGATATATTGTGACCAGATCTTATAGTCTGTTGAATATATTATGTCTTTAAAAATTATATTCTAATTTTAAATTTATAAGATTTAAGATTTGATCTTATATTCTATAAAAAATATTACGTTTTTAAAAAAAAATCATGTTCAATTAATTTAAACTACTTACAAATATCATTAACTATTGAGCAGTTACCACTCAAAAGTAACTTATGTGCAGTTACATGTACAGGTT
Source organism: Heracleum sosnowskyi (assembly GCA_030848705.1). Lineage (NCBI taxonomy): Eukaryota > Viridiplantae > Streptophyta > Magnoliopsida > Apiales > Apiaceae > Heracleum > Heracleum sosnowskyi. Next base: position 4,196,570 of record CM061243.1, on the reverse strand, counting down.
ATAGCAGTTTTATAACTGATGACTATTGGATTACTCTTTAAACATTATTATAAATACTAATTTATGTCTTTTAGATTACAGTAACAATCATCACTAATATCATATCTGTATTTACAAAAATGAGTTCACCATCTGCAAAGAGGAGAAGGTATTCTAACATGAAGAATTTGGTGGTGAATGACTTGAATAGCATCAACATTTCATCTGCAGAGTTAAATGAAGATATACGTATAGCAAATGAAGATTTCTGTTTGTTTTTCAAAAGTATGGAAGATAGACAAAATGAATTATTTGCTCGCACTATTGGTTTGGAAGAAAAATACATGTACACATACATATTTCTAATTTTAATTATAGCTTTTCAGAAATGTTTTGCACAACTATTTATTATTTTTTCTGTTGATATACTGTGAATCTTTTAAATTGTAGGCAACTTAACAAAGTGTTGAAAGGAAATTCAGATGCAACATTTGGTGAATGATCAACGGAAAATGTGCAAATTGATAGAGACTATGCAGGAAGTGAAAAAAGATTTCTGGAAGATACTTCAACTTCTCTAAATGGTCACGTGAAGCATTGCAAATATCAGTTGAAAGAAATGTTGGCAGGTTTTAAAAAGTTTGAAGCGGAATGGATTAAAAGGATAAGCGACTGGATAATCAAGGCTGGTGAAATTGAGGATCAAAAATCAACAATGACTGCTCGAGTGGATGATTTAAGGCGTAATATCTGAATTAGTTTTATGTTATAATATATTCACATGCTTCAGGTAGATATCTTACTTTGTTCTGTTTATCTTAGGATTATGCTGTGACTGGCAACATTATTAGAATTGCATGTCAAGATATTGGCCTATAGATAAGAAACTAAGTTCATAATTTTTTGTCTACTCAATTATACTTTATGCACTATTTTTATTGTCCATAATTTAGATAGATTAAAAGTACTATTTCAGTTGTGTGAATCAATGTAGAAGATATATTTTACATATAAAGTAGTAACTTTAGCAAAGAATGCGATATAAAAAAGTAACACGATTATTTATTTTATGCTCCACCACAAAGATAACTATTTTGCAAAAGAAAATTAAAGTAGTTCCATATGGACTCAAAACCACATCAAAACCAAAACCATAAGATAGAGAACAATTCAGAAATCCAGAAAATAAACAAAGTTTAATACGATAAGAATTTATTCGGAAAAATCTTCAACTGTGAACTTCAGTAATCTTAACTTTCAAGTCCATGCAATCAAGGTTCCTGTAAAGACCATTTGAAAAAATAGATTGTTACTTTTATTTTAACCTAAAGGTATAAGATAGAACAATAAATTGAAATTACTCAACTTCCGTTACCATTTTAATTTTTTTGGTCACTGATTTGGCGGAACCTGGAGTCTGCATGAACTCATTAACTTCAAAAGTCTGCAACAATGATGTTCACTTTAATAACTTGTATATTCTTTATAATTATCAAAGCCAACAGTCTATCAAAACATATATTTAGAGAGGCTCACATTGTCAGTTAAGTCAACACTTGAAGCATCAGAGATACAGGGATTCTCAGAAGTACTTGGAGTCGGCAATGTAGTATCATATATATCTTCAGCTTGGAATAAAGTGTTATCTTGAGTAACATTTGATTTGCTTAACTTTAACTGAACTGAAATTTCTTTCCCAACCAAAGTTTGAAGACGCTTAGGAATACCTTCTTCGGGAACCTACAACATCATGTAAACTATGATATGGATACAACTGACAAATCTATTAAAAATGCAAAATGTTCATTGTTACCTTCTTCAAATCATCAAGAACCTTGGCAGCGCTTGTGCCAAGAATTCTTCTAGCAGTTCGATCCATTAGAACAATATTGCATGAGAATGTAGAGTCTTCAGCAAGGACCATGATACGGAACCTGGATATAATTTAACACTTCATTGTTTACGCAAACATCTCTGTTTTGACACAAAAATGTACTTATATCAAATCTGTTTGGAACATGTTACCTTTTAGGAGCAACAGGTATGATCCTTGGACAATCAGAACATTTGAACCTATTGCCAAAGCTTTCAACTTCAGACTGACATTTGTTGCAACTATAAAACCACCAGGAGGAATCTTCATCTACTTTCATAATTATAAAGCTACAACATATTATTTTCTACAACACAAACATATAGAACATGATTAATATATTAAACAATTGCCAAATTACAAAGAAAAATGTTTGTATAAATTTAAAAAATTACCTTGAGATGATCATAAGTCAAATTCTCATTCAAGTCCTTCAATGACAGCTTCTCAAAGAAGGTTGAAATCTGTTCAGATCTTGAGGAAATGAGGCTTTTTTCTGCCTTCAAATGATACTCTTCAGCAGTGAGCCTTTACATAAAATATTTATCATTAACATTCAAGAACAAAGAGAAACATAATTAAGAAAACTAAGTACAATATACTACCTCAGCCTCATGTCTTTAACAGCTTCATCGTCTAAATTTATATAAACCTTTGTGGAAGGCAATGTAGCAATCTGCACAGAATCTATACAAACAACTTGTAAAAAATACATTTGTTAAGTGCTTTAGCATTTAAAAAGGTATTAGTTGGATAAGTTCTTACTAATGAACTTGGTCACTTTTGTGCTTGTAAGAATTGCTATAATTGGTTTCTCAAGTTGTTTCACATACATTTCCTCAACAGAAAGAGCAAGATCTCCCCATATAGTGACTTTGTGAGCATTTCTATTTTCATTTTAAAAAACAAAAAAAATTTAAAATATAAGTCGCACTACATGATCTAGATGTATACAAATTCTAATATAGATAGTTATAAAAACCTTGAATCGCAGATCCTGAACTTCACAATGTCTCTGTCCCCGAATTTGGTGTCAATACGCTTGACATTCTCATATTCCTCAATAACTCCAATGATATCTTTTTCCAAACAAAATAAAAAAAATAGAATGAGTGCACCAGTTATATATTAAGTAAAATGCATATTACAATTTTAATTAGGTACTTGTAGTAAATTACCTATAGCAAATTCTGGATTCTCTCCCGGCTGAGATTTATTGGCTTCGGCAAATAAATCTCCCAAATCCAAAAATTCAAACTTATAGTGAGGAATCATGCCGTCGTCTTCAGCTTGCTTGACAGTAGTTGCATTAGTAAACCTAATGCAGTTTTTGGATTGGACCGGTTTCAAATTCCCCACAGCATCCTTCACACTAAACTGATCAAAAACATATACACCTCCTTCCACAATAGCAGTGCCAGTTGTCAATGCATTCCAAATGTTGTGATAGGCAAATGCATGAACATGGTTATTCTACAAGAAAGATAAACAAATTTCATGGTTCAATTGTATACATTTCTCAAAATAAACTGTGAATAAACATAAAAAGATAAAATAAGGTTTACATCATCATCTAGGAGAATGAGATTGAAGCCCTTCAACGATCCACTCTCATTGGTAACACTGGGCCACTTCCTCGTCACTCTAACTTTAATCTTCCAGTTAGTAGTCGACTGCTTTAAGTTCTCAAGACGGTCAAAAACAATAATCTCCATTGACAATGAGGCTATAAGAAACAATAAAATATCATTGGGATAACCATTATATCATCAAAAAAATGACAACAGAATAGTAGTAATACATTACACAATGACATCAAGATATTGTATACACAAAGAAAGTTAGTATTACTTACTAACGACTTAATGTTGCAGAAAAAGGAAAATGCAGAGAAGAGTACAATGAGTAAGTTATGGTTTTATGTTTTATAATAATAGTAAAAAGTATAATTAATGATAAACCAAAATTTATTGCTGATATTGTAGTCCAACTAATAATTGATTTGTGATTGATTCTTTGATGATTTCGATAAGGATTGATATATAATTGATTCTTTTATAATTTTGATAATGATCCGTAACAGATATATCCATGTTGTTCATGTTGTATTTTTGTGATTGATACTTATTGATAAGTGGGTTTTATATCTACTTGGAACGCTTCGAATCGGCTTAAATTGACTGTCTTGGCCTCAAGTATGTGGTGTTATGATCCGTTTGGAGTGTTTTGTGCAGGTGTGCTAAATTGGAGCAAGGTGCTTGTTTTTATTGCTAAATGTGGTGGTGTTGATGTTAAGGAAGAAGGAAGCTAGAGATTTTGGAGCTTAATTAGATGGACATTCGGATTTATTGGACTAGGTGGGCTGGCTACACTGTTTGGGCCATATCTTGAGTTCTAGAAGTCCGATTTTGACGATCTTACAGTCCACGCGAAGAGAATGAAATTGTCTGTCAGGACAAGTGGGGCGCCCGTGCCACTAGTGGGGCGGCCGCGCCACTTTGGCAGGAGAAATGTGGGGCGCCCGCGCCACTAGTGGGGCGGCCGCGCCACCCCCTCTGGCCCAATTTCTGTTTTGCTCTGATTTTGATATTAGGGCATTGACTGGTCAAACCTGAGGCATCTATCAATACTTGTGGACGTTTTAGGAGGCTACTACCCTAATTCTATTTTTATTATGAAGTATCTATCGAGGAGAACAAGGGAGAGGCTAATTGGAGAAGATCTATATTCATTCAATCTTTGTATTCTTCTTAATTAGGCGATACTTGGATTCTTCTTTTCAGTTTAAAACCTTTGTTACTATTGATACTATTTGCTTTTCAATTATCAATTCAAGACTTAGTTTTTATATCATGTTTTCATTAGAACCCGCGATGATGAACGATTCATTCATGAACTAATCGTTATCGTGGGATTCTAACGGAGTTTCTTATGGAGTTTAGTGGTTAATTGTTTTTATATATTCTGTGTGTGATGGCTAATTGATTTCCTATCATGGTTGTGCTTATTCATTGTGGATGCGTAGCTAACATTCATGATTGATTGTTAATCTCTATTGATTGCGAAAGTGGATTTAGAGATTTAGAACTACCCATGCTAGCATAAGTTCATGTATAATTGTCATGCATGATTCGTGGATGATTTTAACCATTTCATCTACCTTATGTAATCTGAATAGATAACTTGCTCATTAAACCACTATGTTTTCAATCTCTATAGACATATAGGGACTAGGCATATTTGGTGTCCATTTAACTTCTATCTTTATTGTGGATGTTTAAGTGGTAGGGTATATGTATACTGAAAGGTAGCGTATACTAGTTTCGTGTTATCTGATTAGTTGTCACAACCGTCATATGCAGAGATTAAGAACAAAAGACTCTAGATGAAGTAAGTAATGATGTTGGAATCCCATGTTTTATTCATATTAGTAATTCACAAGTTATTCTCTTTAGTTAATATAATCTTGTTAAGTGCTAGTTAATTAGTTAAACAAAACCAATTTTGATACTTATCTTAGCAGTGAGTAATAACCATACATTGGTGCATAAGTAATAGACTATAGCAACCTAAACCAGTCCTTGTGGGAACGAACTTGATTTATCTATATACTACTTGTGACCACGTGCGCTTGCGTGTTTTTGTGCGAACAAGTTTTTGGCGCCGCTGCCGGGGACTCGGTGTTGTTTTATTTTTAGTTTATGTGCTTGTCATCAGTGGTCGTTAGAGTTCACTGACTCGGATTGTTTTTCTAACCTATCTTGTTTAGTTCGGTGTGTTTCAGGTACTTGAGTGTTTGAAAATGGCAGGCGAGGAGTTGCCATGGTGGGCATATTCGAGGACATCCATGCCTCAGCAATGTGAGCAATGTTTGGGCGTTCATGAGACCTCACCATATTGTTACTACGAAGGAGTTGATCCATATGTCACTTATGAGGAACAACCATATTCTAAATACCATCCTCAACAGTACCAGCAAGATGTTCCAAAAATGTCATATATCTTTGGTAGTGAAGAGTTTCAACATCAACAACATACTCCTACTTTTCAGTTAGATGAGGTTGTTGATATGGAGGAGATTAGGATGCTTGTAAAGAGTAATGAGGAGTCTATCAAATCTTTGGAGACACTAGTTGCTCAAGTTTTGAGTGCCTTGGAACAAGAGAAACAACAGTTCATACTAGAGGCAATTCCAGAAAATAACGGTGACTTGGAGCAAGGTACTGCATGCATAATTGAGGAAGACAAATTCCAAGGTGAGGTGAGCGTTCACAAGCCATGTGAGGAATTTGATCATGCTAGTATGGTGGATGATTTGGAAAGGGCACTATATGGGACAGACACTAATTAGCTACACAAATTTCAAGAATTGGTATGTGCGTACCAAGAGGCTGATGACCATGGGAAAGATGCAGGTCTTCTACTTGTCTCAGAGTATAAAGATGGAGGTAGCGCATTAGAGCCATTGGAGGAAGTTCTCTTTGAGGAACCAAAGGCTTCAACAACTTACATTTACCCTCCTTCATTATATTCGAGCGGAGCCCGCGAATGTGTGTTGTTCTACAAATTGACAAATTTTGGGTCAACCGATGAAGGCATTGGAATAGGATATAGTTGTTATACGAATAGGCCAAGCGAGGAGAATGGGCAGAAAGTGTGCCGCCGTGATGACGATGAAGTCTCACGAAGAGATGACCAGGCCAACTATTATCATCCTTAATGGAGACTTGGACGTAGTCAAGCTAATTGACTCTAAACAAGCGCTTCGTGGGAGGCAACCCACGTGTTTCGGTATTTTTAGGTATGTTTCCTACTATCCCTTGTATTTACTTCCATTCAATGGGGACATTGAATATTTTAAGTTTGGGGGTGATGTGTGGGTTGGTAGTGTTAGTGTGTGTCTCATGTAGGATTCATATTGCATATGTAGTTGTAGTTCATTCGTAGTTTTGCATATTTATGTCATATAGAGCATTCTGTTGCATAGTTCTATTTATTATGTTAGTCCATTGTAGTTGCATTTGCATAGCATATTTCATGATCCCTTAAGACTTGACTGTTTCTGTGGTGAGTCGATGTTGATTGGAGTGTAGTTGTGATGAACAGAGGGCTGATTAAGTTCCTAAGTATTAACTTGCATGCCAGGAACAAATCTTTTACATAAGTCTCATGGGTTGCTTTTGCTTTTGATCAGACCATGCTTGTTTAGATGTTTAAGTTTAACCACTTGTTTATATGTAGAATGTTGGCTAGATTCTTGAAAATGAAGGTGCACTTAAGTATAAGTTTGGGGAAACCAGGAATTTCATGCTAGTTGTTAATAAAGGCTAGGCGTCAAATGGCTAGTAGCCGCTCATTGGTAAAAAATGAGTAGTCTAGGGTGGGATGAGAAAAGCAATGGCACTCATTCCGAAATTTGAAAAAAAAAAAAATTGAAAAAAAAAGAAAAAAAGTTGTGTTTGTTTTGTGTTTATGCAGAATTGATCAGGGTGAGCTCTTTAATACTCGAGTAAGTAAGTTCTTTGGGGACTTTGTGCCTAGTGACCTAAGACTTTTCCGGTTTGGGATCCACTGACCTAAAGCTCGTTAAATGGGTATTATTGTAAAATCCTTTCGAGGTCTCATCCATTGCACGATCAAATAAGCATATGTGTTGTGTATAGTGGTTTGTGTAATAAAGCATGAATTTCTGTCTAACTCGAGTGGTTTATGGAGGTGTGTCCTAAAGGTTCTTGTGTCTAGCGTTCATTCTGTTTATAAACTTGTGGTTGTTTTGGCTAAGGATAGGTATGGTCTTGATTAAGTTTGGGAGTATGTTGGTGAGCATTGCACACACGCACGTTCCTGTGTTGGTATGGTTGATCAAGGGGAGTTTGGTCGAACTCTGTTTGGAAGATTGCATTCTGTGAGATTTTGGCTTATTTATTGGTTATGGTTAGGTTGAGGGGATTGCTTGCATTATCATATTAGTTGCATTCATGCATTGAATTAGTTTCATATAGAGTTGTGTTTATGCTTGAGGACAAGCATCGGTTTAAGTTTGGGGGTATGATAAGTGGGTTTTATATCTACTTGGAACGCTTCGAATCGGCTTAAATTGACTGTCTTGGCCTCAAGTATGTGGTGTTATGATCCGTTTGGAGTGTTTTGTGCAGGTGTGCTAAATTGGAGCAAGGTGCTTGTTTTTATTGCTAAATGTGGTGGTGTTGATGTTAAGGAAGAAGGAAGCTAGAGATTTTGGAGCTTAATTAGATGGACATTCGGATTTATTGGACTAGGTGGGCTGGCTACACTGTTTGGGCCATATCTTGAGTTCTAGAAGTCCGATTTTGACGATCTTACAGTCCACGCGAAGAGAATGAAATTTTCTGTCAGGACAAGTGGGGCGCCCGCGCCACTAGTGGGGCGGCCGCGCCACTTTGGCAGGAGAAATGTGGGGCGCCCGCGCCACTAGTGGGGCGGCCGCGCCACCCCCTCTGGCCCAATTTCTGTTTTGCTCTGATTTTGATATTAGGGCATTGACTGGTCAAACCTGAGGCATCTATCAATACTTGTGGACGTTTTAGGAGGCTACTACCCTAATTCTATTTTTATTATGAAGTATCTATCGAGGAGAACAAGGGAGAGGCTAATTGGAGAAGATCTATATTCATTCAATCTTTGTATTCTTCTTAATTAGGCGATACTTGGATTCTTCTTTTCAGTTTAAAACCTTTGTTACTATTGATACTATTTGCTTTTCAATTATCAATTCAAGACTTAGTTTTTATATCATGTTTTCATTAGAACCCGCGATGATGAACGATTCATTCATGAACTAATCGTTATCGTGGGATTCTAACGGAGTTTCTTATGGAGTTTAGTGGTTAATTGTTTTTATATATTCTGTGTGTGATGGCTAATTGATTTCCTATCATGGTTGTGCTTATTCATTGTGGATGTGTAGCTAACATTCATGATTGATTGTTAATCTCTATTGATTGCGAAAGTGGATTTAGAGATTTAGAACTACCCATGCTAGCATAAGTTCATGTATAATTGTCATGCATGATTCGTGGATGATTTTAACCATTTCATCTACCTTATGTAATCTGAATAGATAACTTGCTCATTAAACCACTATGTTTTCAATCTCTATAGACATATAGGGACTAAGCATATTTGGTGTCCATTTAACTTCTATCTTTATTGTGGATGTTTAAGTGGTAGGGTATATGTATACTGAAAGGTAGTGTATACTAGTTTCGTGTTATCTGATTAGTTGTCATAACCGTCATATGCAGAGATTAAGAACAAAAGACTCTAGATGAAGTAAGTAATGATGTTGGAATCCCATGTTTTATTCATATTAGTAATTCACAAGTTATTCTCTTTAGTTAATATAATCTTGTTAAGTGCTAGTTAATTAGTTAAACAAAACCAATTTTGATACTTATCTTAGCAGTGAGTAATAACCATACATTGGTGCATAAGTAATAGACTATAGCAACCTAAACCAGTCCTTGTGGGAACGAACTTGATTTATCTATATACTACTTGTGACCACGTGCGCTTGCGTGTTTTTGTGCGAACACTTATCAAATATATGTCATTTCAATATTTGACATTTTAGCAAATTTTTAGTGATATTTGACGTATATATTTATTAAAACAAAATGAATATTTTTATTGTAGCTGATATTTCACATGATTATACAAAACTGGTTTTTTAATGATCTTGACATGTATAAATTGACATGTATATTAATAAACGTTTGATTTTTTATTGTACTGACATTTATAAAATGGTTTTTTGATTGAACTTGACATGTATATAGTAATCTTGGTATACAAACACTTGAATAATTTTAATATTTATTTCATATCATACATTAATTGTAATTGATTATTAAAAAATCAAATCTATAAAAAATGATCATTTCCAGCATAATGATCAAATTATTTTAAATGCAAATTAAAAAGGATTAAACCACAATATCTATGAAATAAAGAGTACATCAATCATCTACATTTGGAAGATTGTAAAAAATTTCCTCAAAAACTACATTGGATGTAACATTTGTGGTAGCACCGAAATCACTATCAATCAAAATATGAAGACCTTCCGGCCTTGTAACTCTTGAGATGGCAACATAGATGTGACCATGCGAAAAAGCAGCTCTAGGGAGATATAAACCAACATTATCAAGGCTTTGTCCCTGACTCTTGTTTATTGTCATTGCATAACATATTTGGATCGGAAACTGAATTCGTTTAAAGTCAAATGGCCATACGGTATCAGTTGGCATCATTTCGATCCTTGGTATCAAATGTTTAGTTCCGACATGAGAGCCACAAAGGATTTCACATTCAATACTATTTTTCTTGCATGCAATAACTATCATTCGGGTTCCATTGCACAATCCCATTATCTGGTTCAAATTCCTCATAAGCATAACTACGACTCCAACTTTTACTTTTAACTCATGTTTGGGAATGCACGACATATTTATTGAATTCAAGTACTCAACTGGAAATGCAGCAGCGAAATCGTTATCTTCATCACCAGCATCATCAATAGAATCTTGACTAAGATAAGTATGTAGCGTACCAGGAATCTTGTCAAGGATTTGATTATTGATGTCGTCCACCACAATATTTGTTGGTGTCAGAATAGCTCTAGATCTCAGGTAAGAATGTGAAGACATGTTGTTGCTAAAATCCGGATAAGTCACGTCAAAAAGAGTCCGAATAGGATCTTCCGAGGTGTGAACAACATACTGATCTGGTATCTTTATCAACATTTCACCAACATCCGATTGAGTAGTTACGTGTTCCACTCTCCCGTCACCAACAGCAAGCTGCCACTTGCTGAACTCGGCAATGATCTTATTCTGTTCTTCTGTATTACCTGAATGTAGCCGCATATTCTGCTTCAGTAAATGTACTTGACAAAAGTCCCATAATTTAGAACTGTTTAGAGCAGCACATACGACTTCGGCTCTTGTTGCCTTTGGAATTACAGGCAAAATTTGTCGAAAATCTCCGCCAAAAACAACGGTGATACCACCGAATGGCTTCTTGGATCTTCTCTTATCAACAACAGACATGATATCTCTCAAAGATCGGTCTACGCATTCAAAAGCATGACGGTGTTGCATTGGAGCTTCATCCCAAATTATTAGATTAGTCTGTTGAATTAGCTCGGCAATATCAGTTCCATGTCTTATACCAGCTGTAGAATACTGATCAAGTTTCAAAGGAATATGAAAACGGGAATGCGCAGTTCTTCCACCCGGCAACAACACCGCTGCTATACCACATGAAGCAACAGGAAGTACAATTTTACCTTCGGAACGCAATTGACAACATAGAGTCTGCCACAAAAAAGTCTTGCCACAACCTCCACTTCCATACACACACAAAAATCCGCCTTTATCCTCATTTATATTGTTTATAATGGCCTCATAAACATTTCGTTGTTCAACATTGAGGAGTTTATGGTTTTTTTCATGTTGTGATTTCATTTCTTCTTTGTTGTATCCAGTTTCTTCTTCAATGAGACGATTAACAGAATTTCTGAAATAAGCTTCACCGGGAAATGGCATAGTTGAAAAGTCTCTCAAACTCTTTCTGATATCATTTAACAATTTCTCAATTTCTGAAAAAATAACACAATAAACTTTGTGCAATCAGTAACATTTTAGAACCATAACAAATTAAGCCAATAGTAAATAATGCACAATGATATTATTTGCCGTGTGTAAAAATCCTAACCTGCAAGAGCATATTTTTGAACATCATCATCAGATAGAAATAAAGTATGATCATCAAGCAAGTGTCTTCGCAACAGTATAATGTCATCAGACATGCATCGCCAGTGAGCTTCCCAAAGCCTGAGAGGATCTGAAATTGGATTATAAGCCAAAATATTGACAAACATTGCACGCAACTGAGGAGGCATGGATGTGTGTGAATTTTCAGAAATAGCCTCATGCCATTGGTTATCGTTCTGAAGAAGACCAAGCGTTGAACATGCTTCCTTAAATGATTTATGAACATGACCATCTACATTTTTTAGATCCTCGAATGATGTAGCACCTTTTTTTCGAAGCAAAAGCATTCGTAGATATAATAGATCACCACTGGAAGAATGAACCTCACTAAGTCTACCAATAACATCACCTCTTTTCCTTTCTTTCCACATACCTGGTCGTGCATGCCAAGTAAACTTACTTGGAAATTCAGAATAAGTCCAGTTCTTTGCATCAGGCAATGTTCTATTTGCATCAAACCAAGCTTCTAACTTGCTTTTTTTGGAATTGGCTTTATCACACACTTCCTGCAAAACAGCTCCAGTTTTGAACGACGCATGTTTGTCATTTGGTAAATGTATAGGCAAACGATCGACAGATGGCCAAAGTGAATGAATGTCAAAACCGAATATCCTCCAAGCCGCTTCTGATGCACAAACATATCTACCATCCAAATAATGTTTGATCTCATCAATAGGACGCTTTTCTGGATTTTCTGGAATGCATGAAGAAAGATGCGGACCATTTGTTTTTTTCTTTAGTAACATAGTAGCAGTATCATGTCCTTTTAAACAGTACTTGAATAGGTATTTTAAGGACCTCGAACTATTGCATATCTCCAGATTCGTGTGACATTGAAATCGAACTAAAAGATCTCGATTGTATGGGACGACATAACGATTATCCAAATCAATGCCTTTCTTTTTAACATATAATCCAGTCCTCCTTCTTTTGTAGACTGGAAAACCGCATTCATCGAAGAATGTGTGAGAGTTGTACCTTATAAAACAACAATGTTTTAAAAACATAGACATTTGTAACTAATTTGATAATTTTCAAAAAAAATTGAAAACTAACCTCTTAGGAAAATGCTTAATACATTTTCCTTTGACCATACATGGAGATTTCACGCAATCAGTACCACATGGTCCGTGGATCATGTAATTATTAACAGCATGATATCCAACTGGATCAATGTCTAGGTCTGGAATTTCCGCAGATACTAAAGAGTCAATTTGTTCAAATGTCTTAGGCCTGTCATCAGGATGTAACCATATAAGCATATGGGCATGAGGCAATCCTCGTTTTTGAAACTCAATGACATGCATCACTACACAAAAACGGAAACGATAATAAAAGATACAAATATGAGAATTAATCATAAGGTAATTATGTAGAAAAAGTTGTGTAGCAACACCTCATAACATCACTTACCTCCTATGCAGCGACCAAAATAATTATTTTTCTTTACCAATTCGATAAGCTGGTCAACTTTTAACTTAAATACTCTTGAAACGACATCAGGAGCATCAGCAACATCAACACCAGGTAGGTATTTGAGCATTCGTTGAATTTCTGGCCATTTGGTGTTACATGTCATAGTGAGGAACAAAGAAGGATGGCCAATTGTTCGACAAATAGCCAAAGAATCCTTAAAATATTGGTTCATGTAACGCTTGCAACCGGTGAAAGAGGCTGGCAGAATAATTGCTTTACCAACTTTTGATGGATTATTGTCTCCCTTATGTACTGCATCCCTAATATTATGATATAGATCAGCACGTATAGTAGTCTGATGTTCTCTAATCCACTCCAATCTATATTGCTCAATTGCAGTAAATGCATCTACAATGTATTGCTGCCACAAACGTCCACCCAAATGTGGAGTCAAGCCTATCACATATAGGTATACAATTATTAAAACATAATTTTAAACAAAAACCTAAAAATAAATAAATGTTGCAAATTAGTAGCGATGATAATACCTTCTGATGGACGTATCATTAGTTTATAATTGTAATACTCCTTCATGGTGATGTTCTCGCGAGGTCCTCTTTCTTCATAATCATCAACATCGCAATGTTATGATGTTTTCGTCGGTTGCTTATGAGTTTTATTTAAAGGAATTTCACGGTGAAATCCTACATCTCCATGAGGAAAAAGAATTGGATATTGTAGTTGCATAAAGCGTGGATCAGTTTCATAAATCCTCTCCAAACCATTCACTCTTGAATGTATAATAGTATCTCTACATCCCTTGTTATAATCATCCGTCACAATCAATCCAGCAACCTCATTTGATGGTCCAACATGGTTTGGTCTACCACTCGCCGAGCTTGAAGATATAAGAACCAATTTAAACTCATCAATTGTATTTTCTTTTACTCTTTCCCGAGCCATACGAAATCCATGAACCAACCTGTTATGTTCATCCAACATTCGCAACAAAGACTCAACAATCTCTGGATCAACATCATCACTTGAACCATTAACAGCATTGATTCTATTGTTTATTTCTTCTTCTATGTCATAGATGTAGAGTTGACAGAATTTAGGAGTGTCACCTTCGGGTGGTAATAAGCTTCCAATATTATGATAATTCGTGTCACGAAGCTTGAAACAGTAAGGAGCACCACCCCTGTTTATTTTATGGTCAATCTTACCACCAGAAGAGGTCATTGCAAACATACAATTGTATATTCTAATATTTTTCTTGAAATGTTTAAAATGCACGCCACCGGTAAGAAGAGTTGCGAGAGGTTCAGGAGGCTGTTTTTCTTTTTCAAGAACAACCTGGCCATTTTTACAACAAAGAGAGAAAGTTGGAGTTTTTTTCTGTGTAGCTTTGTTGTTCCTTTCTTCATTCCACATTACAGACTCACATTTCCCACATAACTTGTCCGGAGCTCCAATATCCATGTATCCATTCCAAGAATCTTGTTGAGTGTAGAAAAACTCTTCATCGTCCAGGTCCTCATAATCACCTGGTTTTTGTTTTTTTTAAAAATTAAAAATGCAAAGTAATATGTATGCAGATAAAGTTAACTAAAAATAACCAAATAATAGAGAGTGACCAAATATAAAAAATACCTTGTTCTAATGAATCACTTTCACTGCTAAAAGTGTCCTCGACATTGTTAAAGTCGCTCATTAAATTTTTTGGTCCAGAAGTCTCGCCAACTTCAAAACTACTCCTTACACCATCTTTACCTAATGAAAATGGAACGGGTGACATTTTACCACAATTTTTTTTCGCAACATGCTGCTCTGTTTCATCAGGTGGATGTTGTTTCTTGTAATCTGGCCGACGTTTATTAATAGGTTTTATTGTGGAGGCAGGCATGGAAAAGGTGAGAGTACTCTGGCCAGATTGATCTGTATTTTTAGGAATTTTGTTAGTTTGATTTCTTTGCATATCACCTAATCAGAATTGGGAAAAAAATGAATAATGTGAGTATTTTTGGGATTGTATGACAAATACACAAAAATTAAGAGATATAATGCATCAGAGTTGATTAATTTTGAGAAAACCTGAAAGATTAATGGGTTTCCGTCTACTGTGAAATGTAGTTCTAGGTGTCATATCAGATTTACTTGATATAGTTGAACCTGTTGACAATGTGTGAGACATCTTGATTAATAGTATGCAGATTAACATCACTTTTGACAGGAACGGAACAACATTATTGTATACTACATTAAAATGTAGAATGAGAAATAAGGAAATAATGAAATGTGCACTTGCCAATGATGCAGGACCTGATGACCGAGAAATAAGCGACAACTGAGAATTCTGGTTTATTGTTGTCAAAGGAGGTCTAGGCTTGTTTTGATACATTACTCGTAATGTTATCAACATTTTTTCCACGAACTCGACATTTGCTTACTACATTCACATAAAAGTAGAGAAGGTTAGAATATATGGACATTAGAAAACTGAAATCAATAACAATAGACACTTGATATAATACCATTTTTGCCAGTGATATTTTTTCCTGCATGATCCGATGGCAATATAGCAGGATCCTGTAGAATACTTTGTGGCAATCGTCTCAACTTTGTAGTAACAGATGCAACATTTGGAGTGAAATTTTCTTTATTGTTTGTGGAATCAGCAGTTGACAATACATTACTGACATTTTTTTCACGAACTCTTCTATTTGTACCTTCAGATTCAATCAAAACATGGATGTCAAATATGAAAAACCTCCAGTGCGTCACAACATGGATGTCAAACATGAAAACATATTAATTGTATTGATGACTATAACATTTGAGTTGACTAACAAAATCAAACATACCTTGATTTTCATCATAATTACTTATCTGAAGGACCGTTTCAACATTCCGACCACGCACACGACGTTTTGTACGTATACAGAAACGTAAATCATCATATCATTGACAGTATTATAATAACTTAAACATCATAATGAGAACCTGAGATTGAACTCCGATGAGAATCCATAAACACGTAGTTTCTGTGAGATAGATTTGATTAACCAAATACAGAGAAGTCGCCACTATCACAATTGGGTCTGCAAATTTTGAAAAGAAACAAAAAAGAGAAACGGACGTACAAAAAAAAGAAAAGAAGGAAGAGATTGAGAAAATCAAGGAAGATATTGTAACCATAAATGTGTAATTTGAAATTCAAAATTAGGATAATATTATTTGGTATATGGGTCAACAAAATGGATAATCCATGGATCTTGTGAAATATAGTAGAAAATAGTACAAATAGGATCCATGGGTAAAAATTTTTACCCAGTGGCTAAATTACTCGTTACACTTTAAGAATATATAGATTAATAATGTAATATTCTCTTTGTTGGTCAACACCTGCAGTGGATCTAGTACTGGTTCTTTAATGGAAGCCGTCATATTTTGGAGTAGTTTAATGATAGTATCGTTCTTGTTTCAAGCTGCTGACACAATATTGAAGGTTAGTAATTACTTTACTATCAGAATCTTAAGTTTTTTTGTTTTCTCTTTTTCCATTTGCGTCCTGCATGACTTTTCCCTTACAGGGTACACTGATTTATTCATAGGAAATGATTTTCTTGGATGCTGGTCGGCGCCTGAAGGTATGTTCTTGGTGGTGCTATACTGCATATTTGACATGCTTCTAGAACGGTGTTTCGTGGGTGAAACCAATAATATCCCTCTCTGATTTTAGTCATTTGTATATTATTCTTCTATGTGATGTTGAGTTTTGACATGTGTTTAGATGCTCTGTACTTTTATCTATTGTAATATTTCTTCAATCTCATTTTACCTGAATGAAGCCCAGTTCGTATTGACATAAGGATATTAATTGTTTACTTTTTCTTTATTGCTTATTGTACTTTCCTTGTGACAAAAGATACAATTTGTTACCTTTTTCTTAATCTATTTTTGTATATGTTTTAATTATTGGAGGGCAATCGATATATATGTTTGTAAATGTAATGATGTAATTATGAAATATAATCTGTTATAAAGTTCGTAACATACTTTTGTATATTAAAAAATAACGAATACAACTAAACTAATTTATTAATTCTTGTTAAACTCGTAATAATACTTATTTGTAATGGTATAGATTTTGATGGTCAATTTCTTTGCAATTTCATGATTTTGCTATAGCTTTCCCATTTCTTTGTATACAGGGACGTTCTGTGGATCTGTTTGTTGTAAAATCATTTGGATCTGCATTTCAGGTTGGTGGTAACATCTACTCGTAATTTGCAGTTTTTATTCCTGTAGAAACTTGTAGATCCCCTGAAGTTATAGCTGATGCATGTCCTACCTTTACATTAAAAAATGTGGGGTATTCAATTCAATCAATTGCCAAACTATCTTATGGATGGCGCTGCATGTTTTTTAAACATCGGCACTGTATCAGGTAGTACATCACTTTCCTGTTTCTGAACGTATGCTAATTGCTGGATAAATTGGTTCTGTTCATTTAATGTTTGTGTACTTAGAGCTAAAATGGCTATGCCATTGCTATATTTTGGAAGCGAAATGTGACATTTGGTGCCAAAATAGAACTTTGGAAGCGAAATGTGACATTTGGTGCCAAAATAGAACTTGTGCTCCAATGCTAGTGTTTAAATGGCTATAGCTATTGTTATGTTTAAGTTTAAACTCATTCACCAAAGATATTGCTATCTTTGGTTCTAGATAAAGAACATATTATCCATTATGCATTTTTCCATTCAAGTGTAGTTATAAATTGATTGATGATTTGGTAAATCTAGTTTTTTTATTATAAGCGTTGGACCTAGTATATCTATGCATTCGACTTGCTCTGAACAGGCTATTGGTCTGGGTAGCATACAAATATTGGTTGGTTTAAGACCTCATATTAGAGTAGTTGGAGTACCATATATGTTCTGCTTGTAGAACATTGCCAAAGTGGCAAAGAGAATTTGGTCAAACTAAAGAAAACTGTATATGATCTATTTAGATTGTTCTCAGTCAAAGTAAACATTGCTAGTCTGTCAAAACTAATGTCACATATCTTAATATGTAGCTCACTTGAGATATTTAAGGTTTTGATTTGAATTATTCTCTCTTGGATGACCACAGGATGTGATGGTGCCCCATTGCTACCTCTTTTATTTATTGTTGTTAACATGGGATTCAACATATCATTTTTGCATCTTCTGAAAATTTCTACTGCTGTGGTATCTTGCCTTGCATCCACATTTTCAGGCAAGTTGCTCTAGTCCCAACTGAAGCTTAAATTGGTAAATGAATCATAGTTTAAGAAATGGATTTTGGTCAGGGGCATGATCCAAATAAAATTTTATAAGAAAAATCCTTTCTGTTTTTGAAGAGAAATTGTTTAGTATTACCGAGTACATATATCCCTTTGTAACTAATACAGGTTGCCTTCATCATGTGGCTTTTTTCTTGGCTAATACTAGGTGCTCTTTTAGATATTAAAAGGAATTAAAGTATACGTTGTTATAGTGGAATTTGTTTTCAATTGCGAGGCACACAGTCATAGCTTTGTAAGATGTACTGATGATTGGTGTTTGCAATGCAGTTCCAATATCTGTGTTCTTTTCAAGAGTGGTCGAATGTTCGAGTCTCGAGGTTTCCCACATTAGCGATGTCTTCTGGTTACTGATCTTATCTGTTGAGATCTTTTGTTGTTCGCCTGCGATTCTGTTATGAATTGAATCCACAAACTTTGTCATGGGAGAGGAGTGTTTTTTACCGCTAGGCTTAACCCCTGACCTCTGCTTCTAATACTTCTGCACTTGGACATCAATACAGGGATAGAAAAGAGAACTTAGGTTGATCAGATCACTAACAAGCTGTTCAAATGTTTTGGAATGTTTTGGTATAGTGTATCCTTCCGCACATTTTTGCTGTTATTATTTCCATGATTAGGAAATGTGAATTACAAGAAAACAATATTGAGGTTGGTTTTTTTTTTTGTAAGAGGGTGTTCATGCTCCAAGGTGCATTGTTTGGACAATTTTAACTTCGATTAGTCTGCACAGATGCACAGAGATTCAATATACTTCAATGAAACGAGCAGTTTTATACTTCAATGATTTTGAAATTTTTAATTGTATCATATGACAGATTTCAATAATTTATTTTATAATTTTAATTTCAAAATTTTAGTGACATAGTTAAAATGATATTAAATATCGAGCTAACTTGTTTAATCAAGTACATAGTATTGATATTAAATATCGAGTTTGATTAGTTTTCAAGTATAAGAAGCTGTATATGTAATATTCTGAATCACTTGAGATGAGAAATGACTGAATTGTTTCTTTTGCCCGGTGTTTGTTTTAACCTAAACATTAGCAGCAAAGCACCTGGGGATGTTAGGCAAAGCACCAGGAATGCTCAAGTGCTTCTTCTCTTCTCTAATCAATCAATTCACCTACAGAGAAGAACTGTCCACTTTTACTATCTTGGTAAAGAGGAGCTAGGTAACCTCAGGGATCAATTCTACGCAGTTGATGTTGATAAGAGTGGTACTATTTTGTGTTAAAATTTGTAGAAGCCCCGGTTTATGCAGAATTAGATCTCTGGCTCTTAGGCAAAGTTAGTTTTTGCCAAATTGCAGATATACATATTTGGTAAAGGAATTTAAGAAAAGAACATATAAAAATGACGTTATGTTTTATTTCAGGCTCTTGCTCAAGATCTACGTACTAGATCTTGAAAGCAGGATATTGAAGCATAAATTTAAACAAGTACATTGCAGAAACGTACATTTCTCTGTCTTTTCATTTTCGAAAGGAACAAATGTGGTAGCCTTTGCATCAGCAGTAGACGCCTTTCTCTTTCTCTTTGCAAACAAGGAATTAGAAGAGGCCCTGCAAGCAGGTTATGAAGAAATTGATTTCCAAGGACTGTTATCAACGGGTTCTTTTGGGGCATCCTTCTGCTTTAGAGCTAGTACATGGGAAGCTGAAGTTTCATCTTCATGCACAAACCAGAGCAACTGTATCATTAAATCTCGTACTAAAGATACCCTATCATATTTTTAATGCGGCAAAAAATTAGTCCTCAATATGGTGGCAAATAACACTTGGGATTGCTGTAAGTTTGGAAGTAAAATAAAAGATAAATATAAATATTTACTAATAAATATGGTTTCTTCGATTATCACATAAAACACTTGAAGTTCCCTACACTAGTAAGGAAATGCTGGCTGTCTGTACTACCAGCGGCATAAGCATGTCATTTGTCGTCGGGCCTTGCTAATACCAACATGATTTTGGTACCTCGTGAAGAAAAATCAAAGATTGTTGAACCACGTTTGTCAATTATGTCGAATAATGAATCTGTCCCTGATTGGGCCTCTATGTTACGCCATTTTCTAGCATACATCCCTGATTCCTGATTACAACATCAAACGAAATCAAAATTTCTCTAGGGTGTCTCTTCAGTACCAGCTTTGATGATACAGTTGCTCTGTTTTTTGCAGCAAGATGAAATGTCAGCTTCCCCTGTACTAGCTCCAAAGCAGAAGGAAGGATACCCCAAAAGAAGAACCTGTTGATAACTGTCCTTTGAAACCAATTTCTTCAGCACCTGCTCCCGAGGCTTCAAAGTCTTCAAAGGGAAAGAGGAAGGTGTCTACTGATGATGCTAAGGCTGCTACAACTGTTCCTTCCGAAAAAGTAAAGACAAAAAAATGAATCGTTACTGCTGTCATGTACTTTAAATTCATGTTTAATATCCTACTTTCAAGATCTACTACGTAGTGCCTTAGGTTTAAGAAAGCTTTTGTTGTTCTTAAAAAGAAAAGGTGACTATCGACTTGACTTTGGTGATAATTAGGATAATTATGTAGAAAGTAAATTGTGAGGTACTTTTGATAATTGTTGTGTTTTAGCTAATTGTTGCTCTATTTTTAAATCCTATTTTAGGACGTCAAACCCGTAAAAGAAGAACCAGTCTCCACTTCAAAAAAGAATGTATCTTAAAAAGGTGCATCATCAGTACCCCCATTGAATCTGGGTCGGCAGTAGCTGGACCTGTCACGAAAGATATTAGGGCCGTCTTGACACAGGAAAAACCGGTGACCACACAGGATCTTATTGACAAATTCATATCTAGACTAGGATGCAAAGAGGTACATTATAAATTATTAATTTATTAGAGCCTTCTCAGTGCTATTCATGAAGGTAAAAAATGCTTCATGCAAGAGATGTACGCAAGTGGGAGTCTTCAATAAAATCAGTTCTTTTTAGAATAAGCATCCGAAATCTCAAAATATTCTACTATTTGAACATCTATCAAACAAGTTCCAAAGGAGGGAAAAGTGTTTAACCGCAGAGCTAATTGCCGCATATTGAATAAAACAGATATGTCGAGAGGAATCTCTGAGGCATCGCCACCTTTTCTAACCCATGGATGTGCTGGATAATACATAAAATTATCAAGATGCTGTCCTAGATAGAAGAAGAAAAATTTAGAACATATTTTAATTTACTAGTCCACACAGATACCTGTGGTGGATGGAAATGAAAGTTCAGTATACTTTTTCAACATTTTATTATACAATAACCGCATTCTGTTGAAAACCAAACTGAACTATATAGTTTACGATAGCACAATGTACAGCGGCAAACAAATAGTTACATGATTCCGTTGCCCAGGAAAAATGATTATAAACATTGTCCTCTACCACAAAAAAAGTTGCATGAAGTTTGACATCAGAAAAGGTGTTCTGAACTTCTGATGTTAAGCTGCCTAATATCCATTAACACGTGCTATATGAATGATGATTAAATGGTTCTGTTCTGACCAAGTAGTTCCTCTATTCCTGAAACAGAGTTACATTTTGACAGCAAATGGAATGTGTCTTGCCTCTCTAAATATACCCCACAAATTAAAATGTAGCTAATAACACTAATACTCCATATATCTGATTAAGGGCTTGATTTTCGTTTTAATACTTTTGGAGAAACATAATAGGCACTACCAACAATTTAATTTACTTTTTCCTGCACAGGATATCAACAAAATACCCACAAGTCGATACACTAGCTTTAGCAATCGCCATATAATATACTTTAAAAGATTTTACAAATCAAAAATTCTGAAAAAAGTGATGATCTATAAAACAGGAATTTTAAAAGTACCATAACATCCCTTACCAACTAGGCAGAGAAAACACAACTAAAGCATACACGTATTATATATTGAAAGTGATAAGGTCAACCTTCCCCATTTCAAAATACTAATAAGACAATAATTCACCACATACCTGGTTTTATAGTCTCTGACAAACCAAAATCTGTAGCCTTTAAGGGGGAATCCTCTTTTGGTGATTTGAAAAGAAAATCCTGCAAGAAATTTCAAGAGGGACATTTACGAGTAAATAACGGAAGCAGCACAAATAGCACTAGTTACTGCAAAAACTGAATTCACTTGAATCATGCGTACTTCTGGTTTCATGGCACGTTGCACCAAACTCCTTTAGATTACACTCATCTGCAACTTTAGCATTTGCCTCACAACTTGGGCAGCATTTTTCTCGGAATAACGGCTGTCTTTTTTTATCACAGCAAAAAAGTTGCAGGTTCTATAACCATATATCTTTCATATAAAAAACACTCATATTGGACGAAGTGCAGACTGTTGATTCCACATTTTTACCAAGATGATATACTATTATTTACTCACTTCCACAATATTCTATCCAGCAATTCTCCACCTTCATACAACCTAAAACGGAACAACGCAGAATGCAGTGAAATTATGGAGAACCCATACGACTAACATAATGATAAGAAAAAACTTCAGAAGGAAAGGGCTGCCTGATTTAATTTTTAATTTACGAAGGATGTGTCAGACAGATAGATAGAGAAGGCTTACAGATATCGTATTAGCTCCCTTTCTATTTGTACTCCAGTTTTCCGATAAATATTTTTGGTCCAATTCATGCAAATTTTCCACATTGATTGAAATGTATGTATTATTCAATCCTAACTGAAGGGCCTGTTTCGTGCAAGTATTCCTCAGGTCACAGGCTTAAAGCAGCCTCTTTAGGAAAAAGATAAAGCCTTCCAATTAAAACTTCCCTAGACTCTGTGAGAGCCTTTGAAGAGGCTACAACCTTCATGTTTTATCTACAGACATTTATAACTAAAGAGTAAAATGTATATTTGCTTGATTACAAACTTCACATTTGAGAATTAATATCCTAGTCGCAAGGCACTTTCCTACCACTCCCTCATGAGTCATGGCCAAGGGTCATGGGGTCAATTCAAATTCTCACTCATGCATCCCTCCTTGTGTAGTGAAAAATACTTAAGAATCTAATGCATTTAAAAATACATAACATGCAAAAGAAATAAAAACCCTTCTTCATCAACTTTTTCGCTACAATACATATACTAATTTATTGACAAGTGTGTTGCCCGCAAAACAGTCAAAGAATACTAGGAAGGAGATGTGTTGGGGGAATGGGGGTAGTGAATATATTAACAACTCTTACTCCATAGCTATATAGACATAAAAATCATCTCCGAATGCACTTTAGAACTGAACCACATTCTTATGGCCACTTCAAGCCTCCAAAATCTGGACTTCTCACTTAACATCACCATCTGCCAGAAAATGCAAGATCATTTTTGATATGTAATGGTAAAAATATGCACGATAATAGATAGATTTTAGATAATAGATTAATGAATTTTATATTTTAACACTCCCCATCAAGTTGGTCCAAAGATTGGAAGATATCTCTCATTCCCAACTTGAAAGCATTGAAGTAAAATATATCTCCACTTAAGCCTTTAGTCAGAACATTAAGTCAACTGATACTACAGTAGAACCCTAAACAGTAATATCCTTGGGAGTTGGGATCGTAAAAAATATTATTATAAGGAGGTTATTCTTAAATAGAGGTAATCTTTAAATTGATTATATAGTGTTGGGACCGTATTTTTTATTAGTATAAGGAGGTTATTCTGTAAAGAGTATTCTTTATAGGAAGTTAGGAAATCAAAGTTGATACATGCCCCTACTGTGCTGGACTGCAGAAATTTTGAAATGAATCCTACCACTGCAGAAAAAGAAAATTAGGTATCAAAAGATATAAACAAAAATCTTACACATGATCTTATGACAGAATGGTAAAATTGCATGTGGAGGAAATAGCAAACCTGTCACAAGACATTATCAGAAAAAAGATATAAGTATCAGCTCCTCAAATATAATACTAAATATGCACAGACAATGCCCTTAGTAATACATGCTTCATCTCCAATACTTACAGATGACAAGCATATCTCGTGGACCAGATTTGTCACCTTCCATTCAGCTACTCCAGCTCATATGTAGGAGTTCGTACTGACATATAAACCTGACAGGTATTACCGGAAACAGGTAAAGCTGAAGATGGTGAAAACTATCAGTCAGACGTAATATTTATAATCAGCGCAAAGAGAGATGATATGAAGTACATAACCTATATCTAAATGTAATTTGAAAATGTTTCCAAGGATGATCTAGAACCCAATTAAAGCAGAAAAGATGATATGAAGAATGTCCATGCCAATTTATTGAAGAATTTCTTCAGATTTTCCTCCTCTAGTTGATCTTCTTTTCTTGCCTAAATTTCCCAAAAACATCAAACGAACACTACCAATGTGAGTAGCTACAAATAGGCAAAAAAACAGACACAAGATCCTCCATAAAAGTTCAGACAAATAAAAGATATTTTTGTAGATGCCTTGGGAGTTTGGACACATAAATAACACTAAGGAGTTTAGTGGTGCCAGTCAAGTGTGGAAGAAATTATTTAGAAGTCCTGAGAACATTGCCACCAATCAGAAGGTTGATCATTTAGATAATAATGATTGTATGAAGGACCAGGATGGTTTGATGTAAATTTAAATTTATACTACAAGCAAAATAAATAGCACAATAGATCACAAAGACCAATGTAACAAAGACCAGCAGGATCCTGAACATTTAAAACAACTACAGCAAGTACATATACTTTTTTTTTGTCGAGGTAAAGCAAGTACATTCTAAATTAATAGTTCAATAAATTACATAACACCATCCAAATGAATTTATGGACTAGTCTAGATAATGCTAATTAAACAAACTTTCAATAGTAAATTAACCACAACTGATATATATAATAGATTTTAGTCCATCCATTAATGGACATTTAAACTCCTTGTAGACTAGTGCTTGAGCTCTCTCTCGTGGACCTCCAAGTGACTTCTACTTTGAACTCACCTTTCCTGCACCGAATAGAATCAGTACTTGTCCCATCTTCCATAGCCTCGAAAACTAAGAATTCTTCAACCATCTTATCATTGTCTACATCATTAAAGTCGTGCAGGCTAAACTCTAGAATGAGCTTATGCCCCAATGGCACAGCTACAATATCTCTTGACAATGGAATGACTACGTCTCCAGTAGTAGGCATATCTACGCCCTCACTATCTTTACAAAAGATAATGCTTGAATATGCAGGATATTCAATTGCACTCGTCCTAGCAGCTACAAGTCCGCCAAGGACAAACTGACGAGTAATTTTAGTTAATGTAACTTTCACATGGGCTTCAACGGCATTCTGGAATATTGAATAAAAAACTGTGAGATATTTAAGGCCATCACGGGACA
The DNA here is from genome assembly GCA_030848705.1 of Heracleum sosnowskyi. Classification (NCBI taxonomy): domain Eukaryota; kingdom Viridiplantae; phylum Streptophyta; class Magnoliopsida; order Apiales; family Apiaceae; genus Heracleum; species Heracleum sosnowskyi. The sequence goes on along the minus strand of CM061243.1, from coordinate 4,170,806 downwards.
ATACAGTTTCTCTTAGAGGAGCTGAAAGATCCGATTGCCTATCAATGGGAAACTCAAAATGAACATCTTGATAAACGACACCAAGCATGTAAAACTTGAGCAAAAATCCATCTTTGGCACGAATTGAAGATTTAATACGAGTATTCGGTATAATATGATCTGAATCTTTAATTTCCGGAAAATGCCTGGCAGAAATAAGTCGCAGGTCAGCTTCCTTGTAGCTTTTAAATGTGTCCCACTCAAGCATCATGCTATGAACATCAACATCGTCCATGAATCTATCTTTATATAGATACTGATAACCGTTTTCTTGATCCTCACACACAATTACACCTCGAACAGCATCCATCTGGCCTTCGTACTGAATTCTGTACACCTCTGCCAATTCCTTCAATGAAAATAACTTTCTCAATAAACCAAACCATGCATACACTATAAAAACCTAAATTATAGATCAAACATTGATGAAAATTACATATCCATCACGAATTATGTCCTTGTATATACTAGCCACTTCATAAATATGTAGTCATAATCAACAGTAATTCAATTAGACAAATAGTTACCATGTAAACAAAACAGAGAAACGAGAAACACAAAAGTAAAACAAGGAATCGAGGATGTAATAACTAACCATTGTAGAACAGAACGTCTGTGCCCTAATTCCTCTTTCCCCGCTGGTCTGCCCCCGTGTATATGTTTCATCTAGTATCTTAAGTAGGTCGTAATATGGGCTTTTTTCTGGGCTCACAGTTTGTTTTACATTAGGTATCGGATCGGCCCACTTTAAATATTTATATATATGGTGACGTGTGAAGATTGGGCTTAGGACACCTTAGCTTTTCAAAAATATTCATAAAAGAATAAAAAATCAATATCAATATCTTTATATCTTTATCTTTTATATATATATAAGGAAAATATATAGAAAAATATCAACTGCCTTCTAAATCTTTCCTAATGAGGAAACTGATATACAATTTTAAGATTATTTTCTTTCTCAATTTTGATTCAATAAAAAGAAAATTCCTTATTTAAAGTTGAATTTATATGATAGAAAAAATCTCAATTGTCTTTTAAATCTTTACTAATAAAGGAAATTAAATATAACTATTTATTTATTTTTCTAGAGCTCTTGAATTTTAATTTAAGATGATTAAATTTCCTTATTTAAATTAAAATTTATAGGATAGAGAAAATATCAATTGCCTTTTAAATTTTAGCTAATGGAGGAAATAGAATATACAATTTTAATATTCTTTTCTTTCTCAATTTTAATTCAATAAAATTAAAGCTACTTATTTACATTTGAATTTATAGGATAAAAAAAATCTAAATTGTCTTTTAAATCTTTGTTAATGGAGAAAACAAAATATGCAATTTTAATTCAATAAAATTAAATTTTCTTATTTAAATTAGAATTTATAGGATAGAAAAATATCAAATACCTTTTAAAACTTTACTAATGAAGGAAACTGATATACAATTTCAAGATTCTTCCATTTCTCAATTTTTATTTAATAAAATAAAAGTTCATTATATAAATTTGAAAAAATCTAAATTTCATTTTAAATCTTTATTAATAGAGTCTCAATTTTCGAAAAAATCTCAATTATCTTTTAAATCTTTACTAATAAAGAAAACTAAATATAACTATTTATTTTTATTTTTTTAGAGCTCTTGAATTCTAATTTAATATAATTAAATTTCCATATTTAAATTCAAATTTATAGGATAGAGAAAATATCATTTTTTTTTAAATCTCAATTGCCTTTTAAATTTTTGATAATGGAGGAAACTAAATATACAATTTTAAATCAATAAAATTAAATTTCCTTAATTAAATTGAAATTTATAGGATAGAAAAATATGAAATACCTTTTAAATCTTTAATAATAGAAGAAACTGATATACAATTTAAGATTCTTTCCTTTCTTAATTTTTATTCAATAAAATTAAAGTTCCTTATATAAATTTGAATCTATAGGATTAAAAAAATCTCAATTTTCTTTTAAATCTTTACTAATGGAGGAAACAGAATATACAATTTTAATATTCTTTCCTTTCTCAATTTTAATTCAATAAAATTAAAGTTTCTTATTTAAATTTGAATTTATATGATAGAAAAAATCTCAATTGCCTTTTAAATTTTTGATAATGGAGGAAACTAAATATACAATTTTAAATCAATAAAATTAAATTTCCTTAATTAAATTGAAATTTATAGGATAGAAAAATATGAAATACCTTTTAAATCTTTAATAATAGAAGAAACTGATATACAATTTAAGATTCTTTCCTTTCTTAATTTTTATTCAATAAAATTAAAGTTCCTTATATAAATTTGAATCTATAGGATTAAAAAAATCTCAATTTTCTTTTAAATCTTTACTAATGGAGGAAACAGAATATACAATTTTAATATTCTTTCCTTTCTCAATTTTAATTCAATAAAATTAAAGTTTCTTATTTAAATTTGAATTTATAGGATAGAAAAAATCTCAATTGTCTTTTAAATTTTTGTTAATGGAGGAAACTAAATATACAATTTTAATATTTTAGTTTCCTTCATTAGTAAAGATTTAAAAGGCAATTGAGATTTTTTCTATCACATAAATTCAAATTTAAATAAGGAACTTTCATTTTATTGAATCAAAATTGAGAAAGGAAAGAATCATAAAATTGTATATATGTTTCCTCTATTAGTAAAGATTTAAAAGGCAGTTGATATTTTTCTATCCTATAAATTCGAATTTAAATAAGGAAATTTAATTTTATTGAATTAAAATTCAAAAATTCTAGAAAAATAGATAAATAGCTTTCGGACGATCTCAGAGCTCCCGGAATTTTCCTTTATATATATAATAATAAAGATAATAAAGATAATAAAGATATATAAAAAGAAAGATTGATTCTATTATATTACATAATAAAAGAAATTTAGGAGAGCAGTATGTTATGGTAATTTCATTAAAAAAATATTATGAGAATATTTAGATAATAATAGAGGAAATTTCAAAATATTGTAAGTAATACACTTTTTTTCTAATTTAGATATTTTGATGGCAAAAATATTATAATTTTTTAATTCAATATACTTATATAAAGGAGAAGACGGATGCGGTGATGTGGCGCCTCTAAAATCGCTCCGTTCTATTTTTCTAATTTTCTCAATTTTTCACAATTTTTAATTTTAATAATTACAACTTCCTTTATTATTTTCGATTTTGTAGGACTTGATAGAACTTTCTTTGATTTAGAAAATTACAACTTCCTTATTATTTTCGAATTTGTAGGCTTGATAGAACTTTCTTTTATTATTTTCAAATTTGATAGAACTTTCTTTGATTTAGAAAATTACAATTTCCTTATTATTTTCGAATTTGTAGGCTTGATAGAACTTTCTTTTATTATTTTCAAACTTGATAGAACTTTCTTTGATATAGAAAATTACAACTTTCTTATTATTTTCGAATTTATAGGACTTGATAGAACTTTCTTTTGTTTAGAAAATTACTTGCAATTTTCTTTTTTATTATTTTCAATCTTAATAGAACTTTCTTTTATTATTTTCAAACTTGATAGAACTTTCTTTGATTTAGAAAATTACAACTTCCTTATTATTTTTGAATTTTTAGGATCTTATGTTAATAATTGCAATTTTCTCTTTTATTACTTTCAATATTGATAGAACTTTCTTTTATTATTTTCAAACTTGATAAAACTTTCTTTTATTATTTTCAAACTTGATAGAACTTTCTTTTATAATTTTCAAACTTTATAGAACTTTTCTTTTATAATACTTCTTGACTTTTAAACATAATGTATTTTCATGTTATTCACCTTACAAACACTTATAAATTAAAGGTCATTCATAACAAAAAATCTACGCCGAAACTTTTTTACATAGCTTCAAATTTTTACAACCATATTTACAATCAATACAACTATGGCCTACACCATGTTGGATACTTTGAACGACAGCAACTATACCTGGATGATAAGAGTACGAGTGTGTAGAATGTGGGAATCTGTCAATCCAAATATTGAAGAACTGATCAGTCTTGACATGATTTTGATCGATGAAAAGGTTAATAAATCAATATACTTATAACTTATTAGTTTGTCAAATTGTATGATGTTATTAACTTTTCTAAGATATGTTGTATGACAAGAAAATTTGATCCATGCTACGATCCCGAAAATTCTGGTCTCTCGGTTCAAAAATATTTTAGAGGAAGGCTCCGTGTACAGCATCAAAAATCTGAAAGTTGTTTCAAGTACAGGGAAATATAGACCACTATCACATGGGTCTAAATTTTCTTCATACGCATAACGTTGCCTAAGAGATTGGAAGAAGGCATCGTCAACATATCACTGCATGGATTTCAGTTCATATGTCCGGATATGATTGATGCACGTATTAATGACACCAACATACTCTCAGGTTTTTGATGCAATAATATATTAGAGTAATATATAAGTAATACTGTTATATAAGTTATAATTCAAACTATCATGTTCTAATATTATTTTGTCTATGTTGATTTAGATGTTGTGGGCTGCTTGACCTACTTGGGTGGCATTGAAGTTGTCAAAGGCGGTTGGGAAAAAAGAGATCTCAAAATTGTCACAAATTGTAAGTTATGCATTATATTAATTTTAATATAGCTGTTAATTATTTTTTATTGTTCTTGTAATTTTATATTACTTCTTTGGTTACCCCGATTTATTTGTTTTACTTATTTAATTTGTTCAATTTTTTTTCTTAAACAGCTCCATCGCCAGTACCATAACTTTGTGGGAAAAGTTGGCCGAGATGGTTGATACAAATTTATACAAGGAAGATGGTGGACTCTATATAATAATTGTCACATCTACCCAGATTAAAAAATTTAAAAGTAATCATCTTTATTAATGTTTTTATAATATATAGTTTTAGAAATTGCACATATATAAATCTATCTTATTTTGATTGAACGAATATCATTAGATATTATACAAATATTTGTTTAATTGATATTATTGATTTAATTCTTATATTAGTTTTTTAACCATTTATTTACTCTTATATGTAGATACAATTAGCTTTTCTACCACAAGAAATAGTAAAATTTATACAAATCTGGATACACCGTATGTGTCATCCCTGAGAGAGAGATTTGCTCACCCTCTACTAAATTGCAAATCAGTGGAGACTCTCTCCCCATAATGTTGCATGAGGAAAAAATGTTTATTAATAGGATGAACATCGAGGAATTGCTGGAAGCAGAGTGAAGTGAAGACCTAAATGTTAATTTTGCACATTTTTTGTTTAGCTAATTTATTTTACGTACCTTGCACTTGACCTCAATTATTATCAATGTTATTTTTGTTATCATATTTATACTCTAATCATATTACTATAGGAACAAATTGTTACGGTAAGAGCTGATATTTTTGGGATTGATAATACCCATAACTGGTACTACACTGGCTGTAAAAACATGCTCCACAAAGTTGGACTTTTGTGAGGGACATTATAGATGCAAGCCTTGCAACGAAATTATTGACCATCCTCTTATCATGTAAGAAATTAATTTAATAACTTTATTTTATATTTTCTTTATACATATATTAATCTTACTATGATTTGTGTGTTTATACAGGTTTAGAATACAAATAAAAGTTAAGGATAAGACGGGAGATACAACTTTTGTACTATTCAACAATATAACAAAACCTTGCTAGACACATCAGCAAATAAGATAGTGAATAAATTATCTTTAGACAACAATGATGTTCCAAAAGAGCTTGACGGATTATTTGGAAAAGATATAGTGTTTAAGTTACGATTGAATGCTTATAATCTCAAAGAAGGATTACACAGTTTTACTGTTGCTGAAATATTTGAGCCAAAAGAAATTTTGAAACAAGAATACAAATTGAAGAAATCAGTCAAGGTACATTCTAATTTATTATAGCTTATGTGTAATTAATTAGTTAGTTTAAAAGTCTAAAACATATGCACTATATAATGTAACAAATAAGTTATACATGATTTTTCTTCTTAATGCAACTATTTTTAAACACTCATTATATTGCAGGATTCTAAAAATTCTGCTACATCCGAGACTGGTGCTGTGTTTGTGCATGACAATGGAGCTGGTGATGCAGGCAATGGATCTAAAGAAAATTCGAAACAAGAGTACAAGTTGAAGAAATCAGTTAAGACATATTCTAATTTATTACTATAATTTATGTATAGTCAACTTCATTAGTTTAAAATTCTAATATCATGCACTATTATCTATATAAAAATATTGTACATGGATATTTTTCTAAGCACTCGCTATATTGCAGGATTCTAAAAGTTCTCCTACGCCCGAGACTGTGCATGACAAAAAGAAAAGGAAAGTATCAATTGAGGACAATGAAAAGGACAACAGAGTTGATGATGGATACAGTGGAGCTGGTGACGGAGGCAATGGAACATGTATTTAGCATTATGCTACCGCCTAATTACACATGTGTTTCCAATCTTACTTTTTAGTATTAAATAATATGTATTAAAGGTTTCGCATTATACTTTTAAAATATATTGATAACTTGTCCGATTTTAATATATTTTGAATATGCACTAAAGTTCTATTGAGATTGATAATTACTGTCATTTTCTTAACTATTTTTAATTATTATGTTTGTTTCAATAATGATGGAATTTTGCTAAGATTTTAAATATTACAAACTATACGATTTATAATATATAATATAAATTATATATTATCTTTTCTAATAATACTATATAAATATAAGTAATATTATACGTTTATATTGATTTATGTCAATATAATATATATATATATATATATATATATATATATATATATATATATATATATATATATATATATATATAGGCCATTGCTCCATGAAGAACACTCTTAAATAAAGAACAATAAAGAACACCATAGAATCTTACATAAATTGCATGTTGATTCTAATTTTCTCACCAAAAAAGGTTTATTACGAATAAAAATAGAATCTAGCAAAAAATTAGAATCAAATAAAACATGATTACATGTAATTTAATTGTGATAAATATATATACAAGATTCTGTACTGGATTCTATGTAATGTTTAATTTTTAAATTTAGATGAGATTCTACGTTAAATTCGATATGTTAGGCTTAATTGTTGTTCAATTTTATGATTCTGATTTTAAAAAATCAATTTTTATGAAAAATAAAGTGTTTATGATGGTGTTCTTTATTGTTTTTTATATAAGATGTTCTTCCTAGAGTGCAACTATATATATATATATATATATATATATATATATGGCAATGGTATCGGTCCAACAAAATAAAAAATCAAACTATATAAACAAACAAAATATGTAAATATTTTATTATAGTACCTACCCAAATGCAAATTTTATAGAATATATTTTATTTGATAATTTAAATAATTTTGTAGATATTAATTTCACAATTTTTATTCTAATATTCTTTTTATTAACAAATATATTATAATGCCGCTGCGAAGCGCGGTAAACTAGTTATAATCAAATTTGAAGTCAAATTGAAGTGGGGAACACTAATAGTATAAATAGATGTGTTTGTAGCCTCAGATAAATAAATATATTAATATCTGATCTGTGGTTTTTTCAATACGATGGAGCTGGAGGGTCACGAAGAGCAGGGTTCGGAGCAGGGTTTGGAGCAGGGTTGTTTAAGAAATCGTGGTGGTTTTGAGTGTCGCGAAGAGCAGGGTTCTTTGAGGTTTAGAAGAAATCAAGATAATGATTTAAAAAGGCCGCCTAATTTTGTCTTCGGCGATCCTCATCGTATCGCCAAAGAACTTGCTTTTACTACCAAAAGAAAGGTAAATCTGTTATATGTTGTTGTTTAGGTTTACATAACAATTCATGTACTTATCCTAAATTAGGGGACATTGGGGAATTTTATAAATTAAATATTGTGATTTTTATCAATTGCTCATATTTGAATGCCCCACACCCCGACCACCGGTGGGATGTGACATTTGTTCTTGAGATTAAAACAGGTTTCTTCGATTTATAAGTGGATGAATTCTTATAAGTTGTATCGGTGTTTGGATAAATTTATTAATAAGTAAATAAATCAAGCAATAAGTCAATAAGTTAAGGAAAATACATCTCTAGTAGCAACAAGCCTGATCTAGTAGCTACAGATGCAACCATATCATTCAAGACGGCTATATGGTTTTGGATGACTCCACAAAGCAACAAGCCATCAAGTCACAATGTGATCACCGGAAGATGGTCTCCTTCTGCTGCGGATAATGCAGCAAATCGTGTCCCTGGCTATGGTGTGATCACCAATATTATAAATGGTGGACTTGAGTGCAATAAAGGGACTGATCCTAGAGTGCAGGATAGAATTGGATTTTACAAAAGGTACTGCGATATCCTCGGAGTTGGGTATGGGAATAATCTCGACTGCAACAATCAAAGGCCTTTTGCTTGATCTATCTTGTTCTAAATTTCAGTTAGCTGGATCAACCGGTAGAGATGTATGGATAAATTTTTTCTGGGCTCACAGTTTGTTTTACATTAGGTATCGGATCAGCCCACTTTAAATATTTATATATATGGTGATGTATGAAGATTGGGCTTAGGACAGCTTAGCTTTTGAAAAATATTATATATAAGGAAAATCCCGCTCTCTGATCGTCCGAATCTATTTTTCTAGAGGTCCTGAATTTTAATTCAATACAATTAAATTTCTTTATTTAAATTTGAATTTATATGATAGAAAAATATCAACTGCCTTCTAAATCTTTCCGGAAACTGATATACAATTTTAAGATTATTTTCTTTCTCAATTTTGATTCAATAAAAAGAAAATTCCTTATTTAAAGTTGAATTTATATGATAGAAAAAATCTCAATTGTCTTTTAAATCTTTACTAATAAAGGAAACTAAATATAACTATTTATTTATTTTTCTAGAGCTCTTGAATTTTAATTTAAGATGATTAAATATTTATATATATGGTGAATATGGTAGGACGTATGAAGATTGGGTTTAGGACAGCTTAGCTTTTGAAAAATATTCATAAAAGAATAAAAAATTATAATTCAAAATTTGATATGTTCAGACATAAATATTTGCTTCTATAATCTACGACTAGTTTACCAGCGGCCTTATAATAATTTCTCTAATTTTTAATAAAAAACATTCTACAAAAACAATTTTAAATGAAGTAAATAATTGTCCTATTTGATTAAAAAAATGAAGTAAATAATTATAGTTTTAACATAAGATTTTTTTTGGAGTTTTCATATCGTATTAATCATTCACAGAAATTTTGAATAAATATAGAAAAAGAAAATTATTTAATATTTTCATTATTTTTATATTATGTTGAGTATTATTATATTGATTACCAATTACAATTTTTCAGAATTTAAATAAGGAAATTTAATTATATTAAATTAGAATTCAAGAGCTATAAAAAAATAAATAAATATTTATATTTAATTTCCTTTATTAGTAAAGATTTAAAAGACAGTTGAATTTTTTTCTAAAATTGAGACTCCATTAGTAAAGATTTGAAAGGAAATTGAGATTTTTTCTATCTTATAATTTCAAATTTCTATAAGAAACTTTTATTTTATTGAATAAAAATTGAGAAATGGAAGAATCTTGAAACTGTATATCAGTTTCCTCAATTAGTAAAGTTTTAAAAGGTATTTGATATTTTTCTATCTTATAAATTCTAATTTAAATAAGAAAATTTAATTTTATTGAATTAAAATTGTATATTTTGTTTCCTCCATTAACAAATATTTAAAAGACAATTTAGATTTTTTCTATCCTATAAATTCAAATTTAAATAAGTAACTTTAATTTTATTGAATTAAAATTGTGAAAGAAAAGAATATTAAAATTGTATATTCTATTTACTCCATTAGCTAAAATTTAAAAGTCAATTGATATTTTCTTTATCCTATACATTTTAATTTAAATAAGGAAATGTAATCATATTAAATTAAAATTCAAGAGCTCTAGAAAAGTAAATAAATAGTTATATTTAGTTTCCTTTATTAGTAAAGATTTAAAAGGCAATTGAGATTTTTTCTATCATATAAATTCAACTTTAAATAAGGAACTTTCATTTTATTGAATCAAAATTTAGAAAGGAAAGAATTTTAAAATTGTATATCAATTTCCTCATTAGTAAAGATTTAAAAGGCAGTTGATATTTTTCTATCTTATAAATTCTCATGGGGGTTTTCCTTTATATATTTAAAAAAGATAATAAAGTTATTGATATGTGAAAAAACCATGTTTAATTTTTAAATACTTAAATCCAAAAAATAACATATCACAATAAATTAAATTTAAATTCGGAAACGAATCAATAGTTTTTAATTTATAATCAAATTTGAAGTCAATTGAAGTGGGGAACACTTGTAATAGTATTAATAGATGTGTTTGTAGCCTCAGATAAAAAGCCTTATTCAGTGGATACAGAATATATTAATATCTGATCTGTGGTTTTTTCAATACGATGGAGCCGGAGGGTCACGAAGAGCAGGGTTCGGAGCAGGGTTTGGAGCAGGGTTGTTTAAGAAATCGTGGTGGTTTTGAGTGTCGCGAAGAGCAGGGTTCTTTGAGGTTTAGAAGAAATCAAGATAATGATTTAAAAAGGCCGCCTAATTTTGTCTTGGGCGATCCTCATCGTATCGCCAAAGAACTTGCTTTTACTACCAAAAGAAAGGTAAATCTGTTATATGTTGTTGTTTAGGTTTACATAACAATTCATCTATACTTATCCTAAATTAGCTTAATCATGTTGTAATTAGCATAATGTAATTAACATAATTTTCTTCGCCCTATGCAATTTTGTATATGCTAATGCTAGGTTGGAGACTGACTATATACAACTTCCCTTTTGGGCTCGTTAAGTAAACATTTGAATCTCTTAATAAGATGCGAAACAAATTCAATCATCCTGTTTAATGCAATGAACTAATATGTGAAATCAAAAATGCATTAAATATTGTGATTATCCTAAATTAGGGGACATTGGGGAATTTTATAAATTAAATATTGTGATTTTTATCAATTGCTCATATTTGAATGCCCCACACCCCAACCCCGGTGGGATGCGACATGATTTATTTATAAGTTCGGTTGACAAACACCCTCTATGAATTCTTACGGGTTTATAAGCTATAAGTTAGCTTATTATCCATTAGCCAAACATGCCCTTAATCATGTTGTAATTAGCATAATGTAATTAACATAATCTGGGCGGGAGAAGGTGGAAAGATCTAACAACAGAGTTCAAGAGGGGAGATGTTGGGAGGGAGAGACTTTGTATTCTGCAAGTGTTTTCTTGACTTTTGAGCCCTATGTGTTAGGAAATTATATTATTATATTATATTTATGGGTATTTATTAAATTATATTATATCAAATGCAATATATTGGATTATCATGTCATCCTTATTTTGGAGGCTCTATCTACTATATCACCTTCATAAGGTATATGCTAGGTTGGAGACTGACTATATGCAACTTCGCTTTTGGACTCGTTAAGTAAACATGTGAATCTCTTAATAAGATGCGAAACAAATTCAATGATCCTGTGTAATGCCATTTTGGACTCTCTATTTAACCTCCACATCATATTTTACTTTTATTTTTTCTTTTGATGCCTACATTGCAGGAACCCAAAGTCAATGAACTAATATGTGAAATAAAAAATGCACTTGAAATGGACCGGATAAATGAGGATGAGGAGCAGATGGAAGACATCAAAAATTCCACCAAAGAGTTGGGTGACATGATTACAACTGGTAAAAATAAATGATTTGAATGCTTTCTTTTTTCGTCGTTTGTTTGATAGTACTATTGAAATATAACTTATTTGGATTTTTTCGACAAACAGATCCGAGGCTATGTGATTTACTAGATATGGATTTCCTTAAGCTCCTTCTTCTGTTTCTTAAGCGTGATCCATACCCGCACCTTCAGGTAGATTGCGTTGATGCATTGCCCTAATTTTTAGGTTCTTTTATTTCATTTTAGGCATCTCGTGTAACTTGTTTGCATTTTATGACAGGTTTATATTGCTGCCATCTTTAAACCTTTTGTTATCTATTCGTGCAACGAGGATGTTGTTGGGGTAATAAGATCTGTAACTCCAATTGTTATGAATCTTATTAACTCTAGAGTTAGTATGGTGCAGGTGGAGGTACTAATGTTTCTCCTTATCTAATTCGTCATTGTGAATTTGTTAGAATTTTAAACGAGTTCTTATTTTATGTTTTTTGAACATGCAGGCTCTTTGGTTATTGCGCAATCTACTTGACGCGATTTCAAAATTGATTTCAAAATTTAACACTGAAGATCTTCTAGTTGAAGAAGAAGATCTTCTAGTTGAAGAAGAAGATCTTGAAGAAGAAGATCTTGAAGAAGAAGATCTTGAAGAAGAAGATCTTGAAGAAGAAGATCTTGAAGAAGAAGATCTTCTAGTTGAAGAAGCTCTACATGTGATAACATCTTTAATTATGAGACGCTCAATTGGTTATGGCGTGTTTTACGCGGCCTGTGTGTCTTTGTTAGGTTTTTGTGAAAATTTTCCAAAATTCTCTAGTGAAAAGGTTGTATGCCGTCCATATATCTACTTTCCATGTACAACTATATCTAACGATCAATTTTGTTATTTTGTAATTAACTACTTGTAAACATTCGCAGTTAAAGTTAGTTGTTCCCGCTCTTATCAAGCTTATTGAGTCTAATGTGACAATTGGATGTCGGGGACTTGCACTTCTTTGCGATGGAAGGGAAGAAATGGTAGTTGACGATGCGGATCTTGATTGTCTTATTGGCAGGCTTGTTCTTCTCATGAAGTAAGTAAATACTTTTCTTCTTGACGGCATTTTCAGTTTTAAATTGACCCTGCCTACTAATGTTGATGTTGATGTTGATGTTTCAGTTCTCCAGAGCGTGCCATGGTTATTTCTGCACTTAATGCAATGAGAAGTATTGCGAGATGGGGTACTGACGCTGTTATCGAGGTATGTTAAAGTGATAAAATCCGTTATAGGTGTATAAATGTATCACGTTTCCCTGGCCGGAAATTATCATATTCTATTGATCAAGTTGTATAAGATAAGATTAGAAAGACGGAACAAGAGTCCCGTCTCACACTAATAGTAAGCAGTTTTATTTGTTAAAAGATTCTTAACTGGAAAAATACCCCAGGTAGTATATAAGCATTTGTCATATACTTTGTTTGATCTCCAGCGGGTATGAGGGAAGTTGCATTTTCAATCTATTTTCATTTGACCAATTATTTATCAATTTATCAATAGCAGATGATTTATGGGGTGTTTGCCGCAAAATATTTTTGTTCACGAGGGATAGGACTATATGTGTGCAGTACTTGATTTCCAATTGTAGATGTTTGTTTCTCATCACTGTTGAAATTAGACAATATGTCGATTCAACAATTTTGATAGCATTTTGACTTCTCACTTTATGTTTTGTTTGGTTTGTTTTGTCATTGTTTGATTTCTGGCATAGTACTTCAAAATACATGTGAGATTGTAGAAGTTTGTTTCTCATTCACTTGAGATTCTTGAGATGGGAGAATGTACCGCTTAAAGGATTTTAAGAGCATTTTGATCAGTTCACGTTATGTTAGTTTGTTTTGGTCATTGTTTGATTTCTGGCGTTTCAAAATACATGTGTGTCTATTGCTTTGTATCCTATCTTCTCAACTTTTTACTTTTGTAGACTATAATTAAGAAGGACGGTGCACTGCTCATTCTTTCCATCTTATTAAACGAAGACGATATGTACATTGTGAAGCAAACTTGCTGGATACTTACAAACATAACTGCAAGAAAAGAAAAGCATATACGGGTGAGTTTGGAATTAATTAATTTACTGCTTGAAAATATAAATTATTCCAGTTACATGGAAGCTATTTGAAGTTTTGATGTACACTTTATGCAATTTAAAATGCAAGCGTTTATGAATTTACTTTTTACGGAATATTCTAGAATACTCCTTGTTACCAAATATTTTAAATTGATGCCATTCATGTCTATATCTCTTTGTGTATTTTGGTTTTCAAAGGCTGTAGTTGATGGCGAGTTGATCGGTCCTCTTGTCCATGTTGTTGAAAGTTGCGAATTGTCTGACGTAAGAGAGGTGGCAGTTTGGGCACTTTCAAATGCTTTGTCTGGTGTTAGCCTCGATCAGATTGAGTATGCTTTAATTGAGTATATTTGGTATGAACAGTATAATTTTGTGATGTTATATGAAGATTGACGCATTGATTTTTACCAATTTCTTAACAGATGCTTGAGGAATAGCTGCTCTAAGGTGTCTTGGCCTAGATTATTACTTACAATCTTGCATGATAATCTGTGCATTTTAGTCACTTTAGAAGGATTAGTCAATATTAAAGTGGCAAAAGTCACTTGGGATGGACGACCAATTGATGGTGTTGAATTGCATTCCATTTTCAAGAAAATAATGCATGATGGTGAGTTGATTCGTGGTTCTTCTGTTTACGATGCTCAAACTTCTGCATCAGGTACAATGGAATATAGTAGAATACTGTTTGAGTCGGAGTTCAGCGGCCACAAACTGGTGTGTCTCTATTAAGCTATCTTCACTCCAAGGAAAATATGATAATTTTGTTGTGCTGCAAACGAGAGTGGAGTCTATGGAAATTGATATTTTCCAAGACAAGTTTGTGGATTATTTTTGGTAAGTGCAACTCTTATTTAGTATATGATCTCTCAGTGTACAATATGCAACATGTTTGGGATATATCACAGCAAACAACTGAAAAGTAGATGATAATGATCAAACGAATAAAGAGATCGATGAACATTCAAACGGAAGCCATTGTTATGTTTTCGATCATACTTGTCAGTCCACTTACATTTGTTAAATCTGCACGTATCTTCAGTTTAAATAATATTGATGAAGATATTGTTTTGTTTGATAATGCAGTATTGAATCTTTTGTAAAACTATTCCGTATTCTGAGAGCACAGAATTTGTTTGGTAGAGTTTCTGAAAGAAACGTTGATTCTTTAATTGTGTTTGATGACGGTTTTTGGTAAAAAAACAAGCCGAACCGACCAATGCACACTCGTCCTAGGCAATACATATGCTGCTTGTAAAGCAGTTGTCGCATTCTCTACAACATTTCTAATATGCAGGCATTAGTTTCATGTTTAAAAATGCTTCTTGATTTACTACTTATAATTTTGTAAGAAATAGTGTTAACAGGATAAGTTATTGTACAAACAAATTCAAGGTTCAACTATTACTTGCTTATTATCAATGTGGTACAAACTTCAGACAGACAGGCCTTATAACAAAGTCAAGCCCAAGCCCAAGTCCAATAGTGTTCACTGCCCAGAGAAAGAACCTTGAGACAAGAAGAGTAACAGATATCGCCAGAGTCTTTTATCTTCATTTTGTTGTCTGATAAATCTTCAACCACCATTTGCAGCACTAAGATCAAAACTACAACCCCAACAATAAAAATCAAAAATTAAACCAAAAGAGCGGTTAAAAAGCAGATAACAAAAGATTTTCTATTGTGAACTTCCTGGCTGCTTATCGATGTTCTAGCAAAAGATTTGAAATGATAAGTGTTGAATTTTTGGCTTGGAAAAAACAAAACCCTAAAAAAAATCATAAGACCATTTACCCTTCCGTCTGTCATAAGATCATCATGTCTAAGATTTGTCATACTATTCGGTGCCTATTTTGCTAAAAAAAAACTTTAATTCCAAATTTTGTTCATCTGCAGATCGATTCATCTCGAAAGAGATCTCCGTGGCCAAGCCTATGATTCCTTTTCTCACCAAAAGAGAGAGGTGTTAATAGCGTTGCAGCTATACATTCTCACAGGACAACGTCCGAGTTTAGTTTCCTCCATTACTAAAGATTTTAATGAAAAAAATATTAAAATTGTATATTTAGTTTCCTCCATTAACAAAAATTTAAAAGACAATTGAGATTTTTTCTATCCTATAAATTCAAATTTAAATAAAAAACTTTAATTTTATTGAATTAAAATTGAGAAAGGAAATAATATTAAAATTGTATATTCTGTTTCTTCCATTGGTAAAGATTTAAAAGGAAATTGAGATTTTTTTTATCCTATAAATTCAAATTTATATAAGGAACTTTAATTTTATTGAATAAAAATTGAGAAAGGAAAGAATCTTAAAATCGTATATCAGTTTCCTCAATTAGTAAAGATTTAAAAGGTATTTCATATTTTTCTATCGTATAAACTAGCGTAGAAGCCCGTGCGATGCACGGGCCTGTTCATATACTGAAATAATTTTTGCACAAATCAGTATCTTTGAAATAATTTTATAATTAATTATATGGTAAATTATAGTATTTCAATTTTATTTTATATTTGTAAATTAATTTTATAATATTGTATGTCGTTTTCATGAACCAAATATTTTATAATTTGATTAGGTTTTAAAAGTTGGATAAATATCTATACGATAATAATCATATGATTATTATTATTAATTTCTTAAATAATAATTAAATTTTCAAAGTCGTGAAACGAATTTTATTAAAATGATCAATTAAGTGTAATATAAATAATTATTGTAGCATAATTGTTTGTGTATAACATATACGTTTGTAAACTCATGTGATTTTAATGTACTAAAAGTATATTTGTAAAAAAGGTAATCATGTATGTGAGATTATATCTTAAGATATATTACAAATTTTCTTAATTTTTTATATCTTATCCATAATATTTTTTTTGATAATCAAGTAATTCATTAATAAACAGTCATACGACATTTATAAAAACAATCAAAATAGAAAAAATGCATATTAAAATAGATCAAATCAGAATTTTCTTCACCCCGAGCTACGATTGTTGAGCAGATCATTCATTGTGGCACATCACTCGTTCATATTGCTAAAGTTTGCAACCTTTTTAGAGAGACAATCTAACAATCTGTTGTAGTCGTGCAAAATATATTTATCTAATTTGTCCATACGTATTTGAACAACTAATCGTAATTGCGATTCCATACAATCCAAATCAATGAACCACTATTATAAATCCTGCAGATCTACGATCCCGGATACCAAAACAAACAAAACTCTCACAAGGAGAGAGAACAAACCCGAAGAATGGGTAGAGAAAATCCACTAAACGGGGTACTAAAGCTCTCAATAATGAGAGAGACTTATTCAAATCGAAAACGAAATCGAAAGAAAACAGTAAAGAGGGGTCTTATCACCAACTTTTTGGTTGATGACAACCCCTTAACTAAAAATTAAAAATTGAGAGTTAGGGTTTTTTGGCGGAAGTATACATAATATATATGAGCGATTGTATAATCACAAAGTCTACAATACATGTCATTAAGACATTATACATTTTTATCATTTGTTTTCGTGTTCGAGTACCTTCGTGTATCAAAAATTAAACCAAACACTAAATTTTCGCGTCATAAATCAAATTTTTGAGTCTAGTAAGGAGATTTAGAAAGATGTGAACGATGAAGGAATGATAAAAAAATGGACAAATTAGTGACATGTGAGATTTAATAAAGTTTTAAAAAATAATATGTCTTTTGGAAAGATAAAAATAAAGGAGTGTACATTTCAAAAATAAAACTGTTAAGAAATGAATGAGACGAACAAATTGTATAATATTTATTGAATAATTTAATAATAAATAATTTCAACGCAAACTTTCTTAATTTTAAAAATATTTAACTAACGAATAATGAGATTCTTGTATATAATATATAATTTATATTAGATCAAATTTTATTATTATATCTTATGCATAAATACTTGACCAGTTCAAATAAATATAAACTAGTTTACTATGCAGCGCTTCGCAGCGGCTTTATAATAATATCTCTAAATTTTCTCAAAAAATATTCTACAAAATACGTTTTTAAATAAAATAATATTTCTAATATAAAATTAAGTTTTGTTTTGAATTATATATATATACACATATATATATATATATATATATATATATATATATATATATATATATATATATATATATATATATAAAGTTCTAGATTGTTCAATCAAAAACTACAATTATAGCTTCAGAGCTATTAAAATCTTCACTACCTCCAAATCTACTCCCAGTAAGAAAAAAATCAAAAAATATGCACAAACATCCTTTTTGTTGTTGAGAGAATTTTTTATTAATAATGATCTCTTTTTGTCAAAATAAATAACAACAAAAACAACAACCTCTTCCTTTTTAAAAAAATAATTAACGACCTCTTCTCAATGTTTCTTATTCTTGTATGACTTTTGTTATAGATGCACTGACTTATTGAATTTTGTTAAAAATGCGCACACTAAATAAATTCTTCAGTCGAATAAATCTTAACATGATATTTTCGAAATACATACACTATAAATTTCTTAATATACAATTTTTATCTTTGAATTTTTGTGTATGAATTACAGAAAATATTTTACTAAAAGATATAATTTTTTCAAATAAAAATTAGAGCAATAACTATGTAAACCTTAAAAACAATGATAAAATTTGTTTTTGAAGACATGATGAATTCTCCACTTTCGAGTTACCTTTTATACAGGTGTATCAACATTTAACTATAAATTCAAAACTAATAACGTATACACATAAACATATAAATCATTCACAACTGAATGTACATGAAAATCACCTTACTCGGCCAATTATTTTAACTCAATGAATCCCCTCCTTATTAATCCATGTCTTAACTCAATCAACACTAATAACAAATACTTGTCTTGTCAAAGATTTTAATATGATCCTGCATTATGATACAAACAAACATAATAACATAAATAACATAAAGGAAAAATTCGCATATTCATCTACTCATATACACACTTTTAACATGAACAAACAAAAACGTAAAGAAGAACAATGTTGACAACAAAAATTGCAGTAGACAATTAACAGAGTTTATGTGTATATTTATACTATTAATTAGCTGTTTGTATGAAAGTATTAAATGTAATTAATTATTTACCAAATAATTACTTAATTTCTTATGCAAAACCGATCTAATTTTTTAACTTCTTATTTACCAATATGTTCTTGTATTTTCTATTATATTATATTAAAAAAGAAAGTTTAGGAGAGCAGAATGTTAAGATAGTAATTTCAATTGAAAATAAATATTATGAGAATATCTAGATAATAATAAAAGGAAGTTCAAAATAATGTAAAGTGATACACTTTTTTTTTTAATTTAGATAATTGAAGGCAAGAATATTATAATTGAATATTTAGTTTCCTCCATTTGTAATATTTAGTTTCCTCCGTTAGTAAAGATCTATTGTATATTTACTTTCTCCATTAGTAGAGATTTTAAATGAAAGAAAAGGCAATTGAGATTTTTTCTAATCTTTGGTTTTAATTGATTAATTTCTTATGCAAGACCGATCTAATTTCATAACTTCTTGTTTACCAAAAGGTTCCTATATTTTCTATTATATCACATAAAAAAAAGTTTAGGAGAAGAGAATGTTAAGATGTTAATTTTATTTGAAAAGAAATATTATGATAATATTTATATAATAATAGAGGAAAGTTTAAAATAATGTAAGGTAATACACTTTTTTTTTTATATAATTTAGATATTTTGAAGGCAAAAATATTATAATCGAATATTTAGTTTCCTCCATTAGTGATATTTAGTTTCCTCACTGCCCCCGTCTTCTCCCTTATATAATAGTATTGATTGACTGACTGATTGATTGATTGATTGTAATTGAGATTTTTTTGAAATCTTTAATATTATTAATTCAAAAAATTGAGAAAATTAGAAAAATAGAACGAAGCGATCTGAGAGCGCCACCTATTAGTAAAGATCTATTGTATATTTACTTTCCCCATTAGTAGAGATTTTAAATGCAAGAATATTATATTTATTTTCCTCCATTAGTAGAGATTTTAAATGAAAGAATATTGAAATTGTATATTTAGTTTCATCCATTAGTAAATATTTAAAAGGCAATTGAGATTTTTTCTATTTTTTGGTATTAATTAATTAATTTCTTATGCAAGATCGATTTAATTTCTAAACTTCTTATTTACCAAAACGTTCATGTATTTTCTATTATATCACATAAAAAAGAAAGATTAGGAGAAAAGAATTTTAAGATGTTAATTTCATTTGAAAAGAAATATAATGAGAATATTTAGATAACAATATAGGAAAGTTTAAAATAATGTAAGGTAATACACTTTTTTTATAATTGACCGATCTAATTTATTAACTTCTTATTTACCAAAACGTTCTTGTATTTTCTATTATATTACATAATAAAAGAAAGTTTAGGAGAGCAGTATGTTAAGATGGTAATTTCACTAAAAAACTATTATGAGAATATTTAGATAATAATAGAGGAAAGTTCAAAATAATGCAAGGTAATACACTTTTTTATAATTTAGATATTTTGAAGGAAAAAAATATTATAATTGAATATTTAGTTTCTTCCATTACTGATATTTGGTTTCCGTCATTAGTAAAGATCTATTGTATTTTTACTTTTTCCATTATTAGAGATTTAAATGCAAGAATATTATATGTTTCCTCTATTAGTAAACATTTAAAAGGTAATTGAGATTTTTTCGAATTTTTGATATTATTAATTCAAAAAATTGAGAAAATTAGAAAAATAGAACGAAGCGATCTGAGAGCGCCACCTCACCGCCCCCGTCTTCTCCTTTATATAATAGTACTAGTCGACTAAGCCGCGCTTCGCAGCGGCCCTATAATATTTATGAAAAAAAAATTAAATATTAACTATTTAAGGAAAAATCAAGAAAAAAATATATAAAATCTACACTATACTATATTATTAAAGACGAAATATTAAAACTTTTGGTCAGTCGGTCGGTATTTGGCCCGATTCTATACTATGTATACTATAATATAATAGACGAAACATTAAAATTTTGGTTGGTCGGCACATCGTTTTTACCTAATTACCCTTACTTATTTATTAAAAAATTATTAAATAATAACAGTACTTATTTATAACCGATTATCTTTTTTCAGCTAAAACACATTATTTTTCTATACTATAGTATAATAGACAAAACATTAAAAGTTTGATTGGTCAGTACATCGTGGTTTTACCTAATTACCCTTACTTATTTATAAAAAAATTATTAAATAATAACAATACCTATGTATGACCAATTACCTTTTTGAACTAAAACACATCATTTTTTTTTTTTTCTAATAAAATCTCTTTCTTCTACAAAAATATCACGGGTA
Source organism: Heracleum sosnowskyi (assembly GCA_030848705.1). Classification (NCBI taxonomy): domain Eukaryota; kingdom Viridiplantae; phylum Streptophyta; class Magnoliopsida; order Apiales; family Apiaceae; genus Heracleum; species Heracleum sosnowskyi. The sequence goes on along the minus strand of CM061243.1, from coordinate 4,149,487 downwards.
AACATTTACTTATTTATTTTAAAATCTAATATAGTGATTTAAAAATATTTACATATTTTAACCTCCCTAATTATTTATTTAACAAATACAATCAATTAAATATTAAAACGTAATTTATATTTTTTTGTATTATATTTTCTTGAGCCGATTTTGTTACACTAAATACATAAAAAATTACTAAAAATATGCAGTAATATAAATTTGAGTATAAACCACAACTTCAAACTTCAACCATTGGTATTATCACAAAAATTAAAATTTCTTGAATATCCATAGACTTTATATGCCGATTTTGTGTTATTTTTTTTGAGCCAACATCCGTTGCATAAATATATATAAATAAAAAATACTAAAAATATGCAATAATAAAGTTCAAGTATTAACCACCGCTTCAAACTTCAACCATTAGTATCATAACAAAAATTACAAATGTCTTAATATCCCTGGACTTTTATGCCGATTTTGTGTTACACTTTTTTGAGCTGACGCCCATTGCACTTAATACATATAAATTAAAAATACTAAATTTAAGCAATAATAAAAAATTAAGTATTAATCACTGATTCAAACTTCAACTATTTGAGGAGAAAGTTTAGAATAATATTAAGATAGTAATTTGATTTGAGTTCAGGAGAATTTCAACATGGTAATTTTGAGATTAAAAGAAAGTATAGGAGAATTTTAAGATGGTAATTTGACTTGATGAAAAAATTTAGGAGAATAATTTTGATTTGAAGAGAAAGCATAGGAGAATATTTAGATGGTAATTTGAATTGATAAAAATTTAGAAAAAATTTACGATGATAATTTGACTTGGAAGAAAGTTTAAAAGAATATAATATAACTAATTTTTTAATTCAAAAATTTGAAAAAATTAGAAAAATAGATAAAACCATTCCAGAGACGTCACTTCGCCGCCCCAATCTCGCCGCTAAACTATACGTGTTTTAATTTGTGTAAACATATACATTTAAGCCTACAATTTGTGAGTATTATATTATATTATTATTATATCACTCTTGAGAACAAATTAGCAAAAAAGTACCTGATTTTCATGCAATTATGTTCATATCACAAGTCCTGTTACAGGTATCTTGGGTCCTGCATGAAAAACACAAACATAACATAAAGTTAATTAACTGCTTGTATCACCAAACAATTTTTATGTAATGCAGGGGGTATAACATGAGCAATCTGATACCTGTATCGGTGAAGCATTGGTACACAAAAGCTGGGGCTATACTATATATGTTGCAAAAATAATTATACTTAATTTTATAAATAACACAATTAATGTCACATACGATCACATATAATATCCATTAAATTATGTTTCATCCATCAAAATTTGATTGTACCGAATAAGATTGAGAGGCGCAGAACCACTGAGACCATCAAAGTACATTCATCTTCTTTGCAACATAATATAACTTTGCCCTGCATCATGCATCATTAAAAGAAATCAAATCAATTAAAATCAAGAATAACAATTTACGTATAAAAAAATATAACTACACTAAAAGCAAAACTAATATTAGCTCGATTGAAAAACAGAGCAAATACTTTGAGATTTGCGAGTATGGACATTTGTTTATATATTCATTGAATTCTTAATAAAAGAAAGTTAACATTTATCATTTGCTAAAAATTTAAATAAAAATAGAGAAAAGATTTAGAGGTAAGAATATTAAATTGTATATTTAGTTTTCTCCATTAATAAAGATTTTAAAGGCAAGAGTATTAAAATTGTATATTTATTTTCCTCCATTATTAAAGATTTTAAAGGCAATTGAGATATTTTCGAATTTTTAATATTAACAATTCAAAATTTTGAAAAAATTAGAAAAATAGGTCGGAACGATTTGAGAGGAGCCGCCTCTTATTTTTTCTAAATATTATGAGTTATATAAGGAAATTTAAATTTCTAGATGTTATAAAAGAAAATTCAAAATTCTAATTTAAAATAAAGGAGTTGTAGAAAAATAGGAAAAAAATTTGATCTAATATAAATTATAGGTTATACTTACCTTTTATACAACTTAAAAAATGTTTTGACTTTGTTTTCTAAAAAATAGGACTTAAAGAATGAAGTTTAATTTTAAGTATTTAAAATTGATGAGCTATAGAAAATTAGAAAAATATGAATCGAACGATTATAGAGCTCCTGAGGATTTTCCTTTATATATATAAAAGATAAAGATATAAAGATATAAAGAAGAAGATAAATAAAAGGAGAAAGAAGATAAAGATTGATAAGATAAAAAGATAAAGATGTTGAATATTAAAATAGTATATATACTTTCTTCCATTATTAAATATTTTAAAGGAAAGAATATTAAAATTGTATATTTAGTTTCCTCCATTAGTAAAGATTTAAAAGGCAATTCAGATTTTTTCTATTCTATAAAATCAAATTTAAATCAACAACTTTAATTTCATTGAATTAAAATTGAGAAAGGAAAAAAATATAAAAATTGTATATTTAGTTTCCTCAATTAGTAAATATTTAAAAGGCAATTGCTATTTTTTCTATCCTATGAATTCGACTTTAAATAAGGAAATTTAATTTTATTGAATTTAAATTCAGGAGCTCTAGAAAAATAGATAAATAGCTTTCGGACGATCTGAGAGCTCCTGGGGGTTTTCCTTTATATATATAAAGATTGATTCCAATTTAAATAAGGAAATTTATTTTTTCTTACTAAAACCCCCATTTTCCAAAAATATAACGGGCAAATCCACACTTATTTATTTTAAATTTTTTAATTTATTAAAAGTGTTTAGTTATTTTAACATGGCTACTTATTTTTTGCACAATTACAATTAATAAAATATTAAAATAATAATAATAAAATAACAATTAACAATTTGTACATCGCTTTTAATCTAGTGACAACTAATTAGGGGGAGAGTATAAACTATCAAACCATTAAAAGTTTCATTATATCACAGATAATTAGAAGAAACGTGAATATTATAAGATTAGGAAAAAATATGAGATTTAATAATATTAAAATATATATTATAATTACAAAATATCACTAAAAATAAATGGTTCAGCTTAAATAATTACTAGAAAAGTAATATAAAAATAAAAAATAAATATTCATATTAAGATTAAGTTAATAAACATGTGAAAAAACCATGTTTAATTTTTAAATACTTAAATCTAAAAAATAACATATCACAATTAATTAAATTTAAAAGTTTTGTTAGATGCAAATTTGAAGTCAATTGAAGTGGGGAACACTAATTGTATAAATAGATGTGTTTGTAGCCTCAGGTAAATAAATATATTAATATCTGATCTGTGGTTTTTCCAATACGATGGAGCTGGAGGGTCACGAAGAGCTCTAAAAAAATAGTTATATTTAGTTTTCTTTATTAGTAAAGATTTAAAAAACAATTGAGATTTTTTCTAAAATTGAGACTCCATTAATAAAGATTTGAAAGGAAATTGAGATTTTTTCTATCCTATAATTTCAAATTTATATAAGGAACTTTCATTTTATTGAATAAAAATTGAAAATTGGAAGAATTTTGAAATTATATATCAGTTTCCTCAATTAGTAAAAAATTTAAAAGGTATTTGATATTTTTCTATCCTATAAATTCTAATTTAAATAAGGAAATTTAATTTTATTGAATTAAAATTGTATATTTTGTTTCCTCCATTAACAAAGATTTAAAAGATAATTTAGATTTTGTCTATCTTATAAATTCAAATTTAAATAAATAACTTTAATTTTATTGAATTAAAATTGAGAAAGAAAAGAATATTAAAATTGTATATTCTATTTCCTCCTTTAGCTAAAATTTAAAAGACAATTGATATTTTCCTTTTCCTAAATTTTTTTATTTAAATAAGGAAATTTAATCGTATTAAATTAAAATTCAACAGCTCTAGAAAAGTAAATAAATAGTTACATTTAGTTTCTTTTATTAGTAAAAATTAAATTAAAATTCAACAGTTCTAGAAAAGTAAATAAATAGTTATATTTAGTTTCTTTTATTAGTAAAGATTTAAAAGGCAATTGAGATTTTTTCTATCATATAAATTCAACTTTAAATAAGGAACTTTCATTTTATTGAATCAAAATTGAGAAAGGAAATAATCTTAAAATTGTATATCAGTTTCCTCATTAGTAAAGATTTAGAAGGAAGTTGATATTTTTCTATCCTATAAATTCGAATTTAAATAAGGAAATTTAATTTTATTGAATTAAAATTCAGAACCTCTAGAAAAATAGATAAATAGCTTTCGGACGATCTGAGAGCTCATAGGGATTTAGATAATAATAGAGGAAATTTCAAAATATTATAAGGTAATACACTTTTTTTCTAATTTAGATATTTTGATAGCAAAAATATTATAATTTTTTAATTTATAATCAAATTTGAAGTCAAATTGAAGTGGGGAACACTAATAGTATAAATAGATGTGTTTGTAGCCTCAGATAAATAAATATATTAATATCTGATCTGTGGTTTTTTCAATACGATGGAGCTGGAGGGTCACAAAGAGCAGGGTTTGGAGCAGGGTTTGGAGCAGAGTTGTTTAAGAAATCGTGGTGGTTTTGAGTGTCGCGAAGAGCAGGGTTCTTTGAGGTTTAGAAGAAATCAAAATAATGATTTAAAAAGGCCGCCTAATTTTGTCTTGGGCGATCCTCATCGTATCGCCAAAGAACTTGCTTTTACTACCAAAAGAAAGGTAAATCTGTTATATGTTGTTGTTTAGGTTTACATAACAATTCATCTATACTTATCCTAAATTAGCTTAATCATGTTGTAATTAGCATAATGTAATTAACATAATTTTCTTCGCCCTATGCAATTTTGTATATGCTAATGCTAGGTTGGAGACTGACTATATGCAACTTCGCTTTTGGACTCGTTAAGTAAACATGTGAATCTCTTAATAAGATGCGAAACAAATTCAATGATCCTGTGTAATGCCATTTTGGACTCTCTATTTAACCTCCACATCATATTTTACTTTTATTTTTTCTTTTGATGCCTACATTGCAGGAACCCAAAGTCAATGAACTAATATGTGAAATAAAAAATGCACTTGAAATGGACCGGATAAATGAGGATGAGGAGCAGATGGAAGACATCAAAAATTCCACCAAAGAGTTGGGTGACATGATTACAACTGGTAAAAATAAATAATTTGAATGCTATCTTTTTTCGTCGTTTGTTTAATAGTACTCTTGAAATATAACTTATTTGGATTTTTTTGACAAACAGATCCGAGGCTATGTGATTTACTAGATATGGATTTCCTTAAGCTCCTTCTTCTGTTTCTTGAGCGTGATCCATACCCGCAGCTTCAGGTAGATTGCGTTGATGCATTGCCCTAATTTTTAGGTTCTTTTATTTCATTTTAGGCATCTCGTGTAACTTCTTTGCATTTTATGACAGGCTTATATTGCTGCCATCTTTAAACCTTTTGTTATCTATTCGTGCAACGAGGATGTTGTTGGGGTAATAAGATCTGTAACTCCAATTGTTATGAATCTTATTAACTCTAGAGTTAGTATGGTGCAGGTGGAGGTACTAATGTTTCTCCTTATCTAATTCGTCATTGTGAATTTGTTAGAATTTTAAACGAGTTCTTATTTAATGTTTTTTGAACATGCAGGCTCTTTGGTTATTGCGCAATCTACTTGACGCGATTTCAAAATTTAACATTGAAGATCTTCTAGTTGAAGAAGAAGATCTTGAAGAAGAAGATCTTGAAGAAGAAGATCTTGAAGAAGAAGATCTTGAAGAAGAAGATCTTCTAGTTGAAGAAGCTCTACATGTGATAACATCTTTAATTATGAGACGCTCAATTGGTTATGGCGTGTTGTACGCGGCCTGTGTGTCTTTGTTAGGTTTTTGTGAAAATTTTCCAAAATTCTCTAGTGAAAAGGTTGTATGCCGTCCATATATCTACTTTCCATGTACAACTATATCTAACGATCAATTTTGTTATTTTGTAATTAACTACTTGTAAACATTCGCAGTTAAAGTTAGTTGTTCCCGCTCTTATCAAGCTTATTGAGTCTGATGTGACAATTGGATGTCGGGGACTTGCACTTCTTTGCGATGGAAGGGAAGAAATGGTAGTTGACGATGCGGATCTTGATTGTCTTATTGGCAGGCTTGTTCTTCTCATGAAGTAAGTAAATACTTTTCTTCTTGACGGCATTTTCAGTTTTAAATTGACCCTGCCTACTAATGTTGATGTTGATGTTTCAGTTCTCCAGAGCGTGCCATGGTTATTTCTGCACTTAATGCAATGAGAAGTATTGTGAGATGGGGTACTGACGCTGTTATCGAGGTATGTTAAAGTGATAAAATCCGTTATAGGTGTATAAATGTATCAAGTTTCCCTGGCCGGAAATTATCATATTCTATTGATCAAGTTGTATAAGATAAGATTAGAAAGACGGAACAAGAGTCCCGTCTCACACTAATAGTAAGCAATTTTATTTGTTAAAAGATTCTTAACTGGAAAAATACCCCAGGTAGTATATAAGCATTTGTCATATACTTTGTTTGATCTCCAGCGGGTATGAGGGAAGTTGCATTTTCAATCTATTTTCATTTGACCAATTATTTATCAATTTATCAATAGCAGATGATTTATGGGGTGTTTGCCGCAAAATATTTTTGTTCACGAGGGATAGGACTATATGTGTGCAGTACTTGATTTCCAATTGTAGATGTTTGTTTCTCATCACTGTTGAAATTAGACAATATGTCGATTCAACAATTTTGATAGCATTTTGACTTCTCACTTTATGTTTTGTTTGGTTTGTTTTGTCATTGTTTGATTTCTGGCATAGTACTTCAAAATACATGTGAGATTGTAGAAGTTTGTTTCTCATTCACTTGAGATTCTTGAGATGGGAGAATGTACCGCTTAAAGGATTTTAAGAGCATTTTGATCAGTTCACGTTATGTTAGTTTGTTTTGGTCATTGTTTGATTTCTGGCGTTTCAAAATACATGTGTGTCTATTGCTTTGTATCCTATCTTCTCAACTTTTTACTTTTGTAGACTATAATTAAGAAGGACGGTGCACTGCTCATTCTTTCCATCTTATTAGACGAAGACGATATGTACATTGTGAAGCAAACTTGCTGGATACTTTCAAACATAACTGCAAGAAAAGAAAAGCATATACGGGTGAGTTTGGAATTAATTAATTTACTGCTTGAAAATATAAATTATTCTAGTTACATGGAAGCTATTTGAAGTTTTGATGTACACTTTATGCAATTTAAAATGCAAGCGTTTATGAATTTACTTTTTACGGAATATTCTAGAATACTCCTTGTTACCAAATATTTTAAATTGATGCCATTCATGTCTATATCTCTTTGTGTATTTTGGTTTTCAAAGGCTGTAGTTGATGGCGAGTTGATCGGTCCTCTTGTCCATGTTGTTGAAAGCTGCGAATTGTCTGATGTAAGAGAGGTGGCAGTTTGGGCACTTTCAAATGCTTTGTCTGGTGTTAGCCTCGATCAGATTGAGTATGCTTTAATTGAGTATATTTGGTATGAACAGTATAATTTTGTGATGTTATATGAAGATTGACGCATTGATTTTTACCAATTTCTTAACAGATGCTTGAGGAATAGCTGCTCTAGGGTGTCTTGGCCTGGATTATTATCTACAATCTTGCGTGATAATCTGTGCATTTTAGTCACTTTAGAAGGATTAGTCAATATTAAAGTGGCAAAAGTCACTTGGGATGGACGACCAATTGATGGTGTTGAATTGCATTCCATTTTCAAGAAAATAATGCATGATGGTGAGTTGATTCGTGGTTCTTCTGTTTACGATGCTCAAACTTCTGCATCAGGTACAATGGAATATAGTAGAATACTGTTTGAGTCGGAGTTCAGCGGCCACAAACTGGTGTGTCTCTATTAAGCTATCTTCACTCCAAGGAAAATATGATAATTTTGTTGTGCTGCAAACGAGAGTGGAGTCTATGGAAATTGATATTTTCCAAGACAAGTTTGTGGATTATTTTTGGTAAGTGCAACTCTTATTTAGTATATGATCTCTCAGTGTACAATATGCAACATGTTTGGGATATATCACAGCAAACAACTGAAAAGTAGATGATAATGATCAAACGAATAAAGAGATCGATGAACATTCAAACGGAAGCCATTGTTATGTTTTCGATCATACTTGTCAGTCCACTTACATTTGTTAAATCTGCACGTATCTTCAGTTTAAATAATATTGATGAAGATATTGTTTTGTTTGATAATGCAGTATTGAATCTTTTGTAAAACTATTCCGTATTCTGAGAGCACAGAATATGTTTGGTAGAGTTTCTGAAAGAAACGTTGATTCTTTAATTGTGTTTGATGACGGTTTTTGGTAAAAAAACAAGCCGAACCGACCAATGCACACTCGTCCTAGGCAATACATATGCTGCTTGTAAAGCAGTTGTCGCATTCTCTACAACATTTCTAATATGCAGGCATTAGTTTCATGTTTAAAAATGCTTCTTGATTTACTACTTATAATTTTGTAAGAAATAGTGTTAACAGGATAAGTTATTGTACAAACAAATTCAAGGTTCAACTATTACTTGCTTATTATCAATGTGGTACAAACTTCAGACAGACAGGCCTTATAACAAAGTCAAGCCCAAGCCCAAGTCCAATAGTGTTCACTGCCCAGAGAAAGAACCTTGAGACAAGAAGAGTAACAGATATCGCCAGAGTCTTTTATCTTCATTTTGTTGTCTGATAAATCTTCAACCACCATTTGCAGCACTAAGATCAAAACTACAACCCCAACAATAAAAATCAAAAATTAAACCAAAAGAGCGGTTAAAAAGCAGATAACAAAAGATTTTCTATTGTGAACTTCCTGGCTGCTTATCGATGTTCTAGCAAAAGATTTGAAATGACAAGTGTTGAATTTTTGGCTTGGAAAAAACAAAACCCTAAAAAAAATCATAAGACCATTTACCCTTCCGTCTGTCTGACCAAATTTTGTTCATCTGCAGATCGATTCATCTCGAAAGTGATCTCCGTGGCGAAGCCTATGATTCTTTTTCTCACCAAAAGAGAAAGGTGTTAATAGCGTTGCAGCTATACATTCTCAGAGGACAACGTCTGAGTCTCTTTTTTAAGGTTTCTCGTCTATAAAACTTGCATGGGGCTAGTTTGTTATAGCTTGTGTTGGTCGGCAATTTTGATGCTTTCATAAAATGGATTAAATATTCTTTTAGTCGCGTCACAACTTAAACCAAATTATACATATACATTAGCTTATTGTAAGCACTTTTCAGTTTTTCAGCATTATAGTTTTACACCCATCGCCCATATTATAAGCTCAGGTTCATTGGTGATAAATGTTTGCAAATATTTCAAGGAAGAGCTTGTTTTTACAATAAAATTAAAACGGGAGACGAAACGACATGAATATGATTTATTGATCCAATTGTAGTACCAAGTTATAAGCCCAAAAACATGAGCCCATCCAAAATAATTGTATACATGTACCAAGTTGAGCCCATAACATAACTGAATTTAATGATAGGGCTTTTCTTTAAAGAGGAAACTAATTCAAAAACATGACATATGTTAATCAATACTCGATGGAATCTATTATCTATCTATTATTATTATCTATGCCGATATTTTACTTTTGTTTTGGCTTTATAGCTTGTGCGATGCACGGTTACTTAAATTTTATTTATAATTATTTTGTTTATAATTATATTTTTATTACGATGCAACACACGGTTGTTTTTTTAATATTTATAATTATATTTATTTATGAATATTTTAATATTTAAAAGTTATTAGTTTACATGATTAAATTATTGTTAAAAAAGATTTAGCCAAAAAAAATTATAGTTAAAAATTTGATATTTATTATATTTTACACGCTCAATTTAATATTTGTTTATATTGAGTTATAAAAGTTAGATTTGGCCAATTTTACGGTTCACATGAAATTCACAAAATAATCTTTAATTTAGTTGTGGTTTAATAGTTCTTTTTCAATTAAAAACTATTCTAAAACTAAAAAGAGAAGAATAAAGTGACGAAATTTAATGTTGAGAATTCTATTCGATTTAGGAAATCTATCTAACGTATATGTAGTTTAGATTATTAGAATAACCTTTATTAACCAAATACAGGTTTTAATGTTAAATCTAACGGTTTTCACTTATCTATTTAAGATTAAACGATTTTTATTATTTTGATTATAAATGGGTTTCCTTATTTAATTACAACTATTTTTATGTTTTAACTTTTTGGAAAATCCAATCCTAATATAATATCTTTTAACTTATATCAATTTTAGATAATAATTTCTTTTTATATGATATAATCTTGATCATCTATTTTTAAAGTATTGGATCTAACGGTTGAGAATGTTTTGGCGGTATTTAGGACCAAACTACCAGGATAACATCATTAATTTTTCTTAATATTTATAATTTTTTTAAATATTTATTGCTAAAATATAATATACTCTTTTTTGTAATATGTTAATGATGCGGGAACTTTGAACTTTTGAGAAAATAAATTATCAATTAAAATATATTTTTTTTGTAATAGTTCTTCTTTTAAAGTAGTACAGTGTGACGATCAAAATTCTGTATAATAAAATTCATTTTTTTATAGTATATCCCGTAAATATCTATGTTATTATATTAAAGACTAAATAATGAAAGCTTTCTTATAAGTGTGGTCGCTTTGTTTGATCACTCAATCCATAATCGTTGGATCTTTCAAATTAAATTGTTGAGAAACGTTACATATAACAGTAAAATTATCATGTAGAATGATCTAAAATTTGAATCTACCAACAACATATTAAAATTTACAGGTTTTTTTTGAAAAAAAAGAATTTTTTTCCTTTCTGACATAGGTTATTTGATAATATTTTTTGTAAAGTACGATTTTTCAGAAAAGTACTTTAATTGATTAACAAACTTTTAAAGTTTCGAATTTAATAATTTACAATGTATGTAGGTTAAAAAAGTTAGGACTGTTCTGTAGCTGAGTCTACAATTTCAAAATAAGGTTTTTTTAATAGGAATATAGTCCTGCTAACAATGAAATTAGGTCTATATGAGTGCTTATAAAACAAAATCACCATTTGCGTATAATTTATTATTTAATAATAATTTATATTTGATTAGTTATGATCTATAACTTAATAAAATAGGATAAAAAATATGCACAATTTTATCCTCGTATTATTATATTCTTTGTTGATTTGAATTTTCTTAGATTGATTTTAATTTTTGAACATAGATTTCTAAATTTAAAATAGTTAGAAAAAAGTAATTAAATTGGCGTTAAAATAATGATGACATAAAATCATTATTAGAATTTAAATACTCACTTTACTGATTTAGGGTTTATCTTGTGTTTTAAAAATCAGATTTTGACGATTTTACACCCGACGTGAAGATAATTAAATTATTTTTAATTAAAAGATGGTTTAACAATTTTTATCTAACTGGAATTGTCCATGGAAGAGAAAAGAAAGTCACGAATTTTTTACATGGAAAATTCTATTCAATATAGAAAACTTATTTATATTTCGTATATTTGGTTTAAATTATCAAAATACACTTTTTAGAATTTAAATATAATCCTATTATAAATAAAATACACTTTTTTAATATATATTATGCTTATTATATAAAAGAGTTTAATATAATAAGGATATTAAGTACATACTGATATAAGTATCTTACATACTAACTTCTTTTACTTTTAATGTTTCGGTTTTATTTATAGTGTATATAAAATTATAAAATACATTATTACTTTAAAATTATTAAACATAATAAAAATTATGTTATGATTATATAAAATTTTATTCTCATATTATTATAGTCTTTATCGATTTGAATTTGTTCTTAATTTATTTTAATACTTTATTGAAAGAAAGATAAAATTTCAATATTTAAAAGAATTTGTGGAAAAATAAATAAATTGGTGCTACAATTATAAAAAAATATTTATTAAAATTTAGATACTCACTTTACTATTTGGGTTCTATCCTGAGTTTTAGAAATTGAATTTTGACGATTTTACAACCTATGTAAAACTAACGAAATTATCTTTAATTTAATGATGATTTAATAATTATTATCTAACTTGACCAGTTGACCTACGCATAAACCGAAAAGAAAAGATGGTTAAGTATTATATTCAAAATTATTGTTTATGAATATGAAACCCTCAATATTTTAATAATATTTTGATATTATCATTTTATGTTTGTTATATGTAAAATAATATAATTATAATTTGGATTAATCAAATTGTTATGTTCTTTCAGAAAAAAAATGTTTAAATTTATTCATGTACAGGAGTTCTTCTAAGTCTCTTATAAGGCGGGTCCACATGTATCATTGTTATATGATATACATGAGTATTATATTGATATTTTTTAATATTGTAATCGATATGAATTGTTATCTGATATTTGGTTTAATAATTATTATCTAACTCGAACTATACATAAATTAAAGAGAAAAGATATTTAAGAATTTTTACATAGAAAAATTTTAAATTATTAAAATATACTTTTTAGTATTTAAATATAATTCTATTATTAATCAGATGCACTTTTTAATATTAGATCTAACAATTCTCATCGATCTATTTAAGATCTAACTGTAATAATTAATTTGGTCGTATAGTGGTCGTACACGGACCGGATCGATTTTAATTTTTTCTTAAATTGATTTTAATATTTTATTGAAATAAACATAGAATTTATAAATTTAAAAAATTTGGAAAAAAATTAAATTGGTGCTACAATAATAAAAAAATTTATTAAAATTTAGATAATCACTTTACTGTTTGGGCTCTATCTTGAGTTTTAGACAACAGATTTTAACAATTTTACAGCCCACGCGAAGCTAATAAAATTATCTTTAATTTAATGATTGTTTAATAATTATTATCTAACTGAAACTATCCATAAACTAAAGAGAAAAGATAATTACGATTTTTTACATAAAAATTTCTATTCAATATAGAAAACCTATTTATAATTGGTTTAAATTAAAAAAAATTATTAAAATTTAGATAATCACTTTACTGTTTGGGCTCTATCTCTAGTTTTAGACAACAAATTTTAACAATTTTACAGCCCACGCGAAGCTAACAAAATTATCTTTAATTTAATGATGGTTTAATAATTATTATCTAACTGGAACTATCCATAAACTAAAGAGAAAAGATAATTACGATTTTTTACATAAAGATTTCTATTCAATATAGAAAACCTATTTATAATTGGTTTAAATTATCAAAATACACCTTTTAGTATTTAAATACTATCCTATTATTAATCAAATACAATTTTTAATATTATATCTAACGGTCCTCATCTATTTGAATATTTATAGTTTTATAATCCAACGGATCATATACTTTTGGTAGTACAGTGACCGACCAAAGTTTTGGATAAGATCTCCCTTACGCATATTATATATAAGGAGTTAATACTATATTATTAAAGCCGAAACATTGAAAGTTTTTGTTTTCGGTTTTTGGTCGGTTTTCGGTTTTTGGTCTTTTATTCTATTTAATAAATAATAAAAATAATATAAAAATAATAACTAGATGATTGTCTTTTATAATTAAAATATTTTTTCCTAACAAAATCTACTCATTTTCCAAAAATATCATGACAATTATCTTTAAATTAAAGCATATTACCTTATATATTTGTTATCACTAAAATCTCTGTTTTCCAAAAATATGAGGTGCAATCCTTAATTATTTATTTTAAAACCTATTTTAATACTCTATTTAATAAATAATAAAAAATATAAAAATAGCTAGCTGATTGCCATTTATAATTTTTTTAAAAAAATCTAACGAAATCTACTCATTTTTACCTTTAAATTAAAACATATTATATTTTATATTTGTTATCACTAAAATATCTATTTTCCAAAAATATCAAGTGCAACCACTACTTTCTTATTTTATTAAAACCCATTTTAATAATTTTAATTATTTAAAAAAGTTTACTTATTTTAACATTCCAACGTATTTTTTTAACAAACACAATTAATATAATTAAAACACTTCTAAAAATATCAGGGACAATTACTTTATTTTAAATTAAAACATGTTAGTTTTTCTATTTGTCATAATTACACTTTTTTCTAACAAAATCTACTAATTTTTCAAAAATATCACGGACAATTATCTTTAAATTTAAACATATTACCTTTTATATTTGTTCTCACTAAAGTCTCTTTTTTTCAAAAATATCAGGTGTAACCCTTACTTATTTATTTTATTAAAACCCATTTTAATTATTTAAAAAAAGTTTACCTATTTTAAAATGCCAACGTATTTTTTTTAACAAACACAATTAATTTAATTAAAACACTTCTAAAAATATCACGGACAATTCTTTTTTCTTTTAATTAAAACGTGTTAGATTTTCTATTTGTCATTATTATCAATATTATTTTAATAAATAATAAAATAATATTAATTATTTCCCATCTGTATTCTTTATTTATTTTTTCTATGTACCAGTTAATATTTAAGTTTTTCATTTTATAATTTGCCATATTGATTTTTATTATTTATTTAATTTTTTCGTTCTCAATTTTTTTTAATTTATCATTTTCTAATCTGTTTTAATGACTGGTGCCTTGCACGGTTGTAGGCTAGTATATATAATAAAGCAACTAGGGCTTGTCTCTAAGTGCATAAATTATTTTTCTTAACTGTATAGAAGATTTTCTTTGTAGTATCCATATCTCTTTCCAAGAATTTAGAAGCCGAGAATACATATTCTTATATTCACAGATTGTAGCAACATTTGTTTCTAATATATCATATTAGTTTGAAAAGTAAACCGCAACCACATATAAGCACACACAACATTTATGTTATTAACTTAAGCATATTTAGACATTGTTGTTTCAAGTACTTTGGAAGAACAATCGAAAAACGAGAGTAATACATTAACCCCTTTTCCTCTATATTATTTATTTACTTGACATTCATATTCAACACGGTCCACATATATACAAACCCGATCCAGGAAACAAATATGAGATCAATTTTAAGATCCCAAGCATAACTTACATTAAAATCTATAATATTTTGAAGTAAGATTTTGAGAATTTAGCAAAAGCAATCAAATTTTGAATTATTACATTAAAAGTAATCTGATTTTGCGTAATCTAGTTTTTAAAAATTCCAAATATATTATTGGAAAATCTCTAGCACCTACAACATCTATCATCCTCAAGCACTTGATTTACTTTGAAATATGGAAAACACCTTTTAAGCTAGGGAACAATAAAAAGAAATAATACTCCTGAGTAGGTGTCACTCAATTTAAATAAAATTAACTTAGATCCCGTGCACGTGTTGCTTTTAAATTTTCTAATTTGCTTATAATATAGTAGTATAATATTATAAATAATAATTTTAATATGTCATTGTTGGGATTCGAACCTTGAAATTTTGTGTAGAACAACTTTTAGTATTAAATCGAAATTAATATGTAGTTGACAGGGTTCGAACCTTGGAACTTACGATTGTAAATGAAAGGGATAACAAAAAATAAGGGTTAACCAAACTACGATTATATCCCATTTCACTTATTATAGTTTAGTATAGTACTAGCTTAAAACCCGTGCGATGCACAGATTGTTAATTGTTATTTTATTATTATTTTTTAAATATTTTATTAATTGTATTTGTTAAAAAAAGTAAGTAGGCATGTTAAATTAGCTAAAACCCTTTAATTAATTAAAAACATTAACATATATTTTAAAATAAATAAGTAAGGATTTGACCGTTATATTTTTGGAAAAAGAGGGTTTTAGTAAGTTATGTGTTTAGCTAAAAAGGGTAAGTGTTTATTTATTAATAATTATATATAATAATATTACCATTACATATTTATTTTCCATGTGTTATGTTTAGAAGATGAGTTGTTTTAGTTAGAAGATGTTGAACAGATAATGTGTTTTTGCTGAAAAAGGTAATTAGTTATAAATATGTAATAATATTATAATTTTATATATATGTTACCTATTTTATTTTTAGAAGATTAGTTGTTTTGGTTAGAAAAATATATAAAATAGGTAATGTGTTTTAGCTGAAAAATATAAAATTATACTATCTTTATATATATATATATATATATATTGCTCGTGTTACTTTTAGAAAATTATTTGTTTAAGTTAGAAAAAAATAAAAAAGGTTATGTGTTTAGCTGAAAAAGGTAAGTGGTTATTTATTAATAATTATATATAACAATATTATCATTACATATTTATTTTCCATGTGTTATGTTTAGAAGATGAGTTGTTTTAGTTAAAAAATGTAGAACAGATAATGTGTTTTTGCTGAAAAAAGGTAATTAGTTATAAATATGTAATAATATTACCATTATATATATATTACCTATTTTATTTTTAGAAAATAAGTTGTTTTGGTTAGAAAAATATATAAAATAGGTAATGTGTTTTAGCTGAAAAAAATAATTGGTTATAAATAAATTGATTGTAGATAGGTCCGACCCAAATTATAGATAGGCCCGGCCCAAGTACCGACCGACCGACTGACCAAAACTTTTAATGTTACGTTTTTAATAATACTAGCTTAAAACCCGTGCGATGCACGGATTGTTAATTGTTATTTTATTATTATTTTTTTAAATTTTATTAATTGTAATTGTGCAAAAAATAAGTATCCATGTTAAAATAGGTAAACACTTTTAATTAATTAAAAACATTAAAACAGATTTTAAAATAAATACGTATGGGTTTGCCCGTTATATTTTTTGAAAATGAGGGGTTTTATTAAGAAAAAATAATAAAAAATGTAACATATATTTAGTTTAAAAAGGTAAATGCTCGTGATATTTTTGGAAAATAAGGTTTTAAAATTTAATAATTAAAAGTATTTAAATATGTTTTAAAATAAATAAGTAAAGAGTTTTCTGTGATATTTTTGAAAAAAGAATGGATTTTAATGGAAAAAATAGAAAAATTAAATTATAAAAGGCAATTTCCTGTGCTATGTTTAGAAAATGTGATATTTTGTTAAAAAGAATATATAATGTGTTTTAACTGAAAAGGTAATTGATTATAAATAGGTATTTGATTATTTATATTTTAATATTTTTAGTAATTGCAATTGTTAAGAAAAATAAGTAGACATGTTAAAATAGATAAACTTTTAAAAATAATTATAATATTAAAATATGTTTAAAAATAAATAACTAAATGTTTGTCCGTGATATTTTTGGAAAAGGAGAGGTTTTAGTAAGGAAAAATAGAAAAACTAACATGTTTTAGTTAAAAAAAGGTAATTGCCCGTGATATATTTAGTTAAAAAAGGTAATTGGTTATAAATATGTAATATTATTTTTTAATAATATATTTCTATAAATAAGTAAGGTTAATTAAGTAAAAACATGAAGTACAGTTAATTAAGGGCAATTAAGTAAAATCACAATGTAGCATACCAACCAACCAAATTAAGGTTAATTAAGTAAAATCACAACGTACCATACCGACCAACCAAACTTTTAATGTTTCGTCTATTATATAATAGTATTGATAGTATAGATATATAAAAATAATTTTTAATATTAATACATGAGTGATTATTTTAAAAAGAACTTGTCGAAATATTTATAATTTTCTCATCAATATATATATATAAAGGAGGATACACGGGAGGTGAGGTGGCGCCCCTAAGATAGTCTTAATCTATATTTCTAAATTTTCTAGAGGTTTACAATTTTAAATACTGATAAATAAATAAAATATTCTTTAGCATATTAGAAGTAGAATAGGTGTTCGAATTTATAGAGGAGAAGAGTTTGAATTTATAGCGAAGACATATAATTAAAAGTTCTATTTGAAGTATAAATAAATAAAATATTCTTTAGCATATTAGAAGTAGAATATGTGTTCGAATTTATAGAGGAGAAGAGTTCGAATTTATAGCGAAGACATATAATTAAAAGTTCTATTTGAAGTAAAATAGGTGTTTGAATTTGTAGAGCGAAACAGTTCAAATATAAAAAAAGTACTTGCAAAGTTCTATTTGAAGTATAATAGGTGTTTCAATTTATAGAGTAAAAGAGTTCGGATATAAAAGAAGTACTTGCAGTTAAAAGTTCTATTAGAAGTAGAATACGTATTTGTAATACATAACTAAAAGTTCTATTTGAAATAGAATATGTAAATTTATATATGTGTTTTTTCAACGAAAGAGTGTCTCACTAAAAATTAATATGGTAACATAAAAATTAATATATAAGACAAGTATATATTCAATATATTAAATTTGAGATTTTCATATTAAAAAGGAAAGCGCGTTTCACGGGAGTACGGCTTATTAGCGAGGACCGAGTAATTTTTGTAATTTATTTGAATGAGTTTTTTTGAAAAAAAATTACGCCGCCGCGAAGCGCGGCTTTTTCAACTAGTTAAAATATAGAAGGTACCGTGTCAATCCCCTCCTGAGAACGTATTTAGATTCATTTTTCTCAGAAAAAAAGTGTGACCCAACTATAAACAATGTACATGAGAAATATTAGAACAATTATATAAAGTAAAAATTTCTTAATACTAAATTAACGGGCTAATAAATTATCCAACTCAATCATGCGCAAGCCCTGTGGGCTTAATTCATGGACCATCCGTTACCAAGGCCCAATACAAAGCATTTTAATACCCGATCAATTTGGTGCCCTAATTTTTCTTGAAAAAATGGGAGAAAACAAGGAGCTGCTAAGCAAGAAATTGAAAAAACCCAAATCAAAAACTTCAGATTCCAAGAAAAAGAACAAGAATCACAGCCCAATTGGTAACTTCTTCAATCAATAACTTATTATCAACTGATATATGCATGTATGTATATGTATGTATAGGTTAATTTGAAAATGGTGATTAATGGATTGTGTTAATTAGTATTTTTAAGTAATGATATTGCATTTGGGTGTGTTTCTTGTTGTGGGTTTTTAATAAAGTTTGAATCTTTGTTGTTTTTAGATAAGAAGTTGATAATGGTGATTTATGGATTGTGTTAATGAGTATTGTTAAGTAATGATATTGCTTTTGGGAGTGTTTGTTGTTGTGGGTTTTTGATAAAGTTTGAATCTTTGTTGTTTTTAGTGAAGAAGTTTAGTGAAGTCAAGAATGATGGTGATAGTGTTAAAGCATTGAGAAAGATTAGGAAGAATGGTGGGGATAAGCAAGCTAGTCACATTGATGAAGGTGAGTTAGTCTAGTGTTGTATATATAAGATGGTTTGTGTGTGTGATTGTAGGTAGATTATGTTTGTATACTATGTTTGTCGACATGATATGCTAATTTGCTGTTTTAAATGAGTTTGGAAGTTTTGGTTTTGATTTTGTAGTATCAACCTCATTTATGTATAAAGTATGTTGTAACTGTGAGTCGGATTCTTTTTTTATCATTGGGAATATAGAAGTTGGACATGAGTAAATTTTTAATCACAATCTATTCTGGAAACGGCTGATTAAACATCTTTATAAAGAGAAAACACTATACAATCCTTTACAACATGTTTTAGAAGACTCTCTGTGTGTGTGTGTTTTGAGTCTTTTATGGTGCATGGGTTTCAGAAATAGAACTGATGAAGCAACCCATAAGATAGATTGCTTTTGTGTGTGTTTCTTGTTGTGGATTTTTAATTAAGTTTAAATCCCTGTTGTTTTTAGTGAAGAAGATTAGTGAAGTCAAGAATGATGATGATAGTGTTAAATCTTTGAGAAAGATTAGGAAGAATGGTGGGAATAAGCAAGCCAGTCACATTGATGAAGGTGAGTTAGTCTACCTGTATATATAAGATGGTGTGTGTGTGTGATTGTAGGTAGATTATGTTTGTATACTATGTTTGTCGACATGACATCCTAATTTGCTGTTTTAAAAGAGTTTAGGAGTTTCGGAAAAGAGAAGTTATTATTTTAGAGAATAATGTAGCAATTTGAGCGGTATAATATTGTCTTTTTATCAATGTGAATATAGTTGGATGGAAGTTATTTTTTTTTTTTTTTTTATCAGAATCTATCTTGGAAACGGCTGGTAAAACATCGTTATAAAGAGAAAAACTATACAATCCTTTACACCATGTTTAGAATACTCTTTGTGTGTGTGTGTGTGTGTGTGTTTCTGTGTGTTTTGAGTCTTTTATGGTGCATGGGTTTCAGAAAATAGAACTGATGAAGCAACCCGTAGGAAGAAAAAGAGGAAAGTCGCAAAGATTAAGGAGATTGACAAAGCTGAGATTATCACAGATGAAGTGAAAGATAGCTCTGATGGAGATATTAAGGTCGAAGAAAAGCAAAGGAGCAAATTAAGGAAGTTAAAGAGAAAAGGCAAGAAGACGAAGAAATCTGAGATTGAAAAAGTTAATGACTCTGATCACGAAGTTGAAGGGTCAAACTTACAAAATGGTAATTACTGGATAACCAGACACCTCATTAACTAACATTTTTTTTTCTTTGTGTGACTGAGTGCATGTGTGTAAATATCTTACTTCATTAATATACTTCAATATGTTAACTTCTGAGCTTTGGCAAGTTGATCAAATTGTTGAACAAGAAGATTACTTTCAATCAATTGAACATGGTGATTGACATTTGTAAACTATGTGGTGCTAATCCAAAATGTGAACATTATGCTTACTCGATCAATTGAACATGTGACCACCATAACCTGACAAATGACAATAACTGTTGCTTTCGGGGAGCTACAGTAATTACAAGCTTAGCATTCATATTTTAAAATAGCATAAATCATCATGATGCTTTCACAAATTATGAATGGAATCTGATTTGTACTGCATTTAGATTTTGGACTCAAGTTTTACGGTTCTAAGAAGTGGAGATAAAGGAGTTAAGGTAAGATCCACCACTTAAAATTAAACTACACATATTTCTTGCTTTGGTGGAAGATGTTTGTGTCCATAGTCCTACATAGGTGTTAAGTTGGTAATATTTTTCTTGTGTCAGTGATCATGTTCTTGTTCAAATAATAAAAACGTGGAGGCTCTTGGCTCAAGTACCAAAATCGAAGGCAGGTTGATGGATCTGATCTAGATGAGGCAGAGATGTTGGGACAAATTTATATACCCTTAAAAAAAATTCCTTTCAGATATACAATTTTGTACATATATTATTCCTGAGAAATATTACATGTTTGGTATGTAGAGTATTTATGTTTGAGTAATCTTGTAGGCAAGTCAGAAAAGGTCCGTAAAGCAAAAAAAGCCCGCTTGTTATCACAAAATGAAGAGGTGCGAGAAGATAATGAAGGCAAGCAAGATGGGGTCTATGAGATATCTTCAGGAGATGAGGATTCCTCACAAGGAATGAAAAGTATGAACTCCTTATACGATAGAACTTTAATTTATTTTAAAGTTGATTGATTTTAAAGTTGTTTTGATGCTGTTTTCTTTTGGGTTACAGAATGGATTCTGGAATATCATCAGAGCAGACCAGGTGTGAAGATACTGCAAGACAGGATTGATGACTTCATAGATTCCCACGAGGCAAAGCTAGAACAGGTATTCTTCTTTTGCTCCTACCAAGTCTGGAAGAGTTTGGGTACAGCCATCTGATTTTTTTTAGAATATATACTTTTATGATCAAGGCTCTTAGTGTTTAATTTAGTTTACAGTATTGTAAAATGTTTCCAAGAAGTATCATTGAGGCTTCATGGATTAACTTTCTGAAACCCAATTGTTACTCTCCAAAGGCAGACATGACATTAAAATTTTGGATACTTGTGATTTAAGGACGACGGGGAGGGGATTGTATATACAGACTCCAAAGCCTTTTACACAGCTTTTTAGTAATAAAAATCCATATAATAGGTCTAAGCGCCTTGTGTTTTCTGCTCGTCACAGTTTTGCAAGAGTAAAATTCATAAAAGAATTGAATCAAGTTTAACTTATGCTGATTTTTGTACACCTTGTGGCATGTTTGAAACCAGCATTGTCAAATATAATCAATACATATTATATATTATATTGATGGTAGTTTGATATATAGTTAAAAGGATCAAAGAAGTTTGTAAGACAACTTCATGTGTATAACTCTTCTACTCAAGCGAATATGATGTGTTTTCAAGTATGAGAATCTGTACATGCACTTTGTTGCTTACTTCCGTTTAAGACGTTAACTTCTTGTTAAATACACAGGAAAGAAAAGAAAGGGAAGCTCTTGCAGCAGAAGGTGGATGGACTGTTGTTGTGCATCAAAAAGGTAGAAAAAAGACTACAGAATCTGAGAGTGGGACTGCTGTTGGTGCTGCACATGCTGCAGTAACAGATAGGATTGCCAAAAAGAAAAACAAGGAAGTCGGGCTAGATTTCTACAGGTTCCAGAAAAGGGAGGCTCATAGAAGTGGTATGCTTATAATTGTTATCAGCTTTTTGCAATCAATATACAAGGCTAGGCCACTCATATTCTGCATGTGTTGGCTGAAATTGTGTTGGGTGAATGTGTCAATGTTTTAAGTTTAGTTCTATCTTTAGCCCCTCTTAGTTCATGAAGAGGAGGTCCAAGTCTGAGGATGTAGCATAACGCCATACTTAACCCACTAACTCAAGCAGATTTAGAAGTGAACTATTGTCATTTATACTGTTCATGTTGATCATATTATTTCTGCTTCATATTTACAATTACTAAAACTGTGGATCTTTGTAGAACAATTCGTGTGCAGCATAGTTATGTGAGAATGCAAGATAGATTGTAGATTTAATTTTAAGATTAACTGTGATTTTTTCTTGTTTTCTGGGTCTGCACTTGCTAATTTATTGAGGAAACATGAATGCCTTGCGTGTTTAATTGTAAGATAAACTGTGATTGTTTTGTGGGTCTGCACTTGCTAATTTATTGAGGAAACATGGATGTCTTGCATGTTTAATTGTAAGATAAACTGTGAGTTTTTCTTCTTTTTTTTCTGGGGCTGCACTTGCTAATTTATTGAGGAAACATGATCTCTTGCAGAAATTATGATGCTGCAGAGCAAATTCGAGCAGGATAAAAAACGGATCCAGCAAATGAGAGCTGCACGGAAGTTTAAACCATACTGAGCATGAGAGGAGGAAGAGAATTCAGCAGTTCTATGGATAATGTTACAGTCTGTTAGGTCAAGTTTATGAAAATGTGATTCGTAGGCATCATATGATGGTAGCTCTTTGCTATTTCCTCCCCCCTTTTTTGTCCCAAATATTGCCCCAATTGGCTGTAATTTTGTACTTCTAAAGTTACTACAATATATATAGTATCTTCTCCCTGAACTACTTAAAATGGGAACTGGCTGGTTTCTCTTTACCAATGTGTCAAAACTTATACATTGTCCAGGAAAGCACCTGGAGTATCAGGCAAAGCATGAGTTCTCCAAAATATTAGTACACGCAACCGTTGGCAATTGAGAGAATAACACAATATTTATCCCCCATTCATACACAATATTTATTCGCTCAGTTTGTCCGAGTTTTGTACGAGATAATCTGAATGACGCGCTCACTATATTTTTCTTTTTATTATGTACTATTGGTTTGAACATCAGATAATTAGCTCTTGTGATGCACGATGGTCATCCAAAAATCTTGTTAAACAGGATCATTAATTTTCATTTGCTTGCTTAATTTTCAGGATCATGAGATGTTGATATCCTTACACATATTGGCACACCATCTGCAGACTGCGCATCTTCGGATTAGAGACAGAAAGTATGTAAACTTCATTCATCAGGCAAAACACGGATACACAATGCATAGACAATGTTCATATATTATAACTTATAAGAAATAGCTATTTCACACATCGATCGGACAAAAGTTCGAAATGAGAATGAAAGCACAAGCGCAAATCAGGATACCCTGTTACATACAATAACATACATTGAGAAGTTCGTTAAATTTGATCTGAACATTACTTTAACACACACGGAAACCGAATATTAGTATATCACATAACAGACCAGCACACCATACTAATAAAACACACCATGACATCCCTGAGAAATTACTTCTGGAGCTTAGCCAGAAAAGCAAGATCCCTCTTGATTATTATAAACAGGCAAAGTATTTAAAACCAGCATGATCGCAGCAGCTGATTCAGAACTATTTCACAACTTCCTCTCCATCGATCTCTCTCCAGCATTGTAGAGTTGACTTCGGAGAGCTACAGCCAGCCTTCATATAGCTAAGGTATATAATTGATTCATTCTTACCAAGCACTTGATATGACTTCTCTATAGAGCTATATCCCTGAACATCTGGAGTAATATTAATACCAATGCCTTGCTGGCTAAACCAAGCTTGCGAAGTTGCTGTCAAGAACAGCAACCTCTTCATAGAAACTACGATGTGGAAATGTCTGTGCTCCAGCAAATATAAAGCTACCACAAGTGTACTTCACAGACCTCACAGAGAGAGAAATTGCATTTGCCAACTCCAGTTTAAGAGGAATAGAAAGAAGTAACTTTGTAGTCCCACAAGTTCTTATGATAATCTTGTAAGGGTACACAAAGAGACTGGATTCTGATAAAACATAAGAATCAACAAGCTCATTCGACAATGAGTCAACGATAGTGCACTCAGCTGGTCCTAGGATTTCACGCAATTGGCTTTTGGATAAAGAACGTAGACCCCTGCCTAAAGGGTTGGTAAAGATGCCAGGGTCCGAAAAACTATAGTTATGACCACCTATGGTGGCTTGCAAAGACCTTGGAGAATCTCAGGATGGCTTCCGTGCAAACTGCAAATATGTCTGATCAGAGTAGTACAACTTGTTAGAAATGATATCTACAAAATATTTAAGAAAGAAACATCAGAAAACAAAATGAAACTCACGTTGGAGTATGCAGCTGATTTGAATTTCTTGATTCCTCCGTGTGGTCGAACGTCTTCAATGCTGTAACCTAGGGGAGCTTCATAAAATATTGAACTACTAGACTTCTTTTTTCCACCTTTAGTTTCCATTAGATCAAAGAAACACAACCTGGAAAAAAAAACACAAATTAGAACACGGGTAAGAAGTAGCTACAAAAGCAATCGAGGACGATGAAACAATATGGCAGAAAACATGCAACAGGAAAACCATGTCACAATTTAAACACAGAATATTTCAACACATTACTAGAGGGAAGGGGGAACTAGGCCACAAGATGAAACGGGCAAGAAGAAAAGGATAATTAGATTATGCAAGACCAATACAGGCCTAGGAGCGCAGCAAACTATTGTTTTTTGTTGCTAAGCAAAGCTGGTTCCATTAGAACTCAAAAGCATATCTTCGGTTTCTAATCTCATTATTACTTAGGACAGAACTTAAAATCATGAAAAAAACAAGACGGACTCTTAAAAGAGATGCTAGCAACACAATAGCTACCGCGAAAAAAAGAACATACTCCCTCCGTCCCCCTCATTTCTTTACATCGAGGGACGGGAGCTCGGCACGCATTTTAGAGCTCTTATGAAGTACTAGCTTAAAACCCGTGCGATGCACGGATTGTTAATTGTTATTTTATTATTATATTTTTAATATTTTATTAATTGTATTTGTGAAAAAAATAAGTAGGTATGTTAAAATAGTTAAATATTTTTAATTAATTAAAAACATTAAAACATATTTTAAAATATATAAGTAAGGATTTGCCCGTTATATTTTTAGAAAATGTGCGGTTTTAGTAACAAAAAATAAAAAATGTAACATATATTTAGTTTTAAAAGGTAAATGCCCGTGATATTTTTGGAAAATGAGGTTTTAAAATTTAATAATTAAAAGTATTTAAATTTGTTTTAAAATAAATAAGTAAAGAGTTTCCTATGATATGTTTGAAAAAAAAATGAATTTTAGTGAGAAAAATAGAAAAAATAAATTGAAAAAGACAATTTTCCGTGATATATTTAGAAAAGAAGGGATTTTGTTAGAAAAAATTTATAATGTGTTTTAGAGTTCGGTTATAAATAGGTATTTGATTATTTATATTTTAATATTCTTAGTGATTGCATTTGTTAAGAAAAATAAGTAAACATATTAAAATAGGTAAACTTTTAAAAAATAATTATAATATTATAGGTTTAAAAATAAATAACTAAGGGTTTGTCCGTGATATTTTTGGAAAATGAAGGGTTTTAGTAAGGAAAAATATAAAAACTAACATGTTTTAGTTAAAAAAAGTAATTGCCATGTTTGAAAAAAGTATGGGAATTTGTTAGAAAAAATAATTTATTTTAGGAAAAAAAGGTAATCGGTTATAAATAGGTAATATTATTATTTAATAATATATTTCTATAAATAAGTAAGGTTAATTAAGTAAAAACACGAAATACAATTAAGGACAATTAAGTAAAATCACAACGTACCATACCGACCAACCAAACTTTTAATGTTTCGTCTATTATATAATAGTATTGATAGCTTATAGCCCGTGCGATGCACGGTTACTTAAATTTTATTTATAATTATTCTGTTTATAATTATATTTTTATTACTCATGCGCAACACACGATTGTTTTTTTAATATTTATAATTATATTTATTTATGAATATGTTAATATTTAAAAGTCATTAGTTTACATGATTAAATTATTGTTAAAAAAGATTTAGCCAAAAAAATTATAGTTAAAAATTTGATATTTATTATATTTTGCACGCTCAATTTAATATATTTTTTATATTGAGTTATAAAAGTTAGATTGGGCCAATTTTACGGTCCACGTGAAATTCACAAAATAATCTTTAATTTAGTTGTGGTTTAATAGTTCTTTTTCAATTAAAAACTATTCTAAAACTAAAAAGAGAATAAAGTGACGAAATTTAATGTTGAGAATTCTATTCGATTTAGGAAATCTACTTAACTTATATGTAGTTTAGATTATTAGAATAACCTTTATTAACCAAATACATGTTTTAATGTTAAATCTAACAGTTTTCACCTATCTATTAAGATTAAACGATTTAATGGTTTCCTTATGTAATTACAACTATTTTTATGTTTTAACTTTTTGGAAAATCCAATCCTAATATTATATCTTTTAACTTATATCATTTTTAGATAATAATTTCTTTTTATATGATATAATTTTGATCATCTATTTTTAAAAGTATTGGATCTAACGGCTGAGAATGTCATGGTGGTATTTAGGACCAAATTACCAGGATAACATCATTAATTTTTCTTAATATTTATAATTTTTTAATTTATAATTTTTTTAAATATTTATTGCTAAAATATAATATACTCTTTTTTGTAATATGTTAATGATGCGGGAACTTTGAACTTTTGAGAAAATAAATTATCAATTAATTATTTTTTTTGTAATAGTGTTTCTTTTAAAGTAGTACACCGTGACGATCAAAATTCTGTATAAAATTCATTTTTTTATAGTATATCCCGTAAATATCTATGTTATTATATTAAAAACTAAATAATGAAAGTTTTTAATATAATAACATAGATATAAGTATCTTACTAACTGCTTTTACTTTTAATGTTTCGGTTTTATTTATAGTGTATATAAAATTTTAAAATACATTATTACTTTAAAATTATTAAACATATAAAAATTATGTTATGATTATATCAAATTTTATTCTCATATTATTATAGTCTTTATCGATTTGAATTTGTTCTTAATTTATTTTAATACTTTATTGAAAAAAAGATAAAATTTCTAGATTTAAAAGAATTAATGGAAAAATAAAGAAATTGGTGCTACAATTATAAAAAAATATTTATTAAAATTTAGATACTCACTTTACTATTTGGGTTCTATCCTGAGTTTTAGAAATTGAATTTTGACGATTTTACAACCCATGTGAAACTAACGAAATTATCTTTAATTTAATGATGATTTAATAATTATTATCTAACTTGACCAGTGACCTACCCATAAACCGAAAAGAAAAGATGGTTAAGTATCATATTCAAAATTATTGTTTATGAATATGAAGCCCTCAATATTTTAATAATATTTTGATATTATCCTTTTATGTTTGTTATATGTAAAATAATATAATTATAATTTGGATTAATCAAATTGTTATGTTCCTTCAGAAAAAAAATGCTTAAATTTATTCAGGTAGATCGAGTTCTCCTAAGTCTCTTATAACGCAGGGTCCACATGTATCATTGTTATATGATATACATGAGCATTATATTGATAATTTTTAATATTGTAATCGATATGAATTGTTATATGATATTTGGTTAATAATTATTATCTAACTCGAACTATACATAAATTAAAGAGAAAAGATATTTAAGAATTTTTACATAGAAAAATTTTAAATTATCAAAATACATTTTTTAGTATTTAAATATAATTCTATTATTAATCAGATACACTTTTTAATATTAGATCCAACAATTCTCATCGATCTATTTAAGATCTAACTGTAATAATTAATTTGGTCGTATAATGGTCGTACACGGACCTGATCGATTTTAATTTTTTCTTAAATTGATTTTAATATTTTATTGAAATAAACATAGAATTTATAAATTTAAAAGAATTAGGAAAAAAAATAAATTGGTGCTACAATAATAAAAAAAAATTAATAAAATTTAGATAATCACTTTAGTGTTTGGGCTTTATCTTGAGTTTATACAACAGATTTTAACAATTTTACAGCCCACGCGAAGCTAACAAAATTATCTTTAATTTAATGATGGTTTAATAATTATTATCTAACTGGAACTATCCATAAACTAAAAAGAAAAGATAATTACGATTTTTTTACAAAAAGATTTCTATTCAATATAGAAAACCTATTTATAATTGGTTTAAATTAAAAAAAATATATTAAAATTTAGATAATCACTTTACTGTTTGGGCTCTATCTTGAGTTTTAGAAAACAAATTTTAACAATTTTACAGCCCACGCGAAACTAACAAAATTATCTTTAATTTAATGATGGTTTAATAATTATTATCTAACTGGAACTATCCATAAACTAAATAGAAAAGATAATTACGATTTTTTACATAAAGATTTCTATTCAATATAGAAAACCTATTTATAATTTGTTTAAATTATCAAAATACAGCTTTTAGTATTTAAATACTTTCATATTATTAATCAAATACAATTTTTAATATTATATCTAACGACCCTCATCTATTTGAATATTTATAGTTTTATAATCCAACGGATCATATATACTTTTGGCAGTACAGTGAACGACCAAAGTTTTGGATAAGATCTCCCTTACGCTTATTATATATAAGGAGTTAATAAGGATTTAATATAATAAGGATATCAAGTATATACTGATATAAGTATCTTACTAACTGCTTTTACTTTTAATGTTTCGGTTTATTTACAGTGTATATAAAATTTTAAAATACATTATTACTTAAAAATTATTAAATAGAATAAAAATTATGTTATGATTATATAAAATTTTATTCTATTATTATTATATTCTTTATCGATTTGAATTTGTTCTTAATTAATTTTAATACTTTATTGAAAGAAACATAAAATTTCTATATTTAAAACAATTAGTGGAAAAATAAATAAACCGGTGCTACAAAAATAAAAAAAATATTTATTAAAATTTAGATACTCACTTTACTATTTGGGTTATATCCTGAGTTTTAGAAATTGAATTTTGACGATTTTACAACCCATGCGAAACTAACGAAATTTTCTTTAATTTAATGATGGTTTAATAATTATTATCTAACTTGACCTGTTGACCTACACATAAATCGAAAACAAAAGATGGTTAAGAATTTTTACATAAAAAATTCAATTCAATATAGAAAACCAATTTATAATTGGTTTAAATTATCAAAACACACTTCTTAGTATTTAAATATAATCCTACCTTTAATCAAATACACATTTTAATATAAGTATTATATTCAAAATTATCGTTTATGAATATGAAACCCTCAATATTTTAATAATATTTTGATATTATCCTTTTATGTTTGTTATATGTAAAATAATATAATTATAATTTGGATTAATCAAATTGTTATGTTCCTTCAGAAAAAAAAAGTGTTTAAATTTATTTATGTACAGGAGTTCTCGTAAGTCTCTTTAGGTTCATGTGTATCATTGTTAGTATGATATACATCAGCGTTATATTGATAATTTTTAATATTATAATCAATATGAATTGTTATGTTGATATTTGGTTTAACAATTATTATCTAATTGGAAGTATACATAAATTCAAGAGAAAAGATATTTAAGAATTTTTACATAGAAAACTTTTAAATTATCAAAATACACTTTTTAGTATTTAAATATAATTATATTATTAATCAGATACACTTTTTAATATTAGATCTAACAATTCTAATCGATCTATTTAAGATCTAACTGTAATTATTAATTTGGTCGTATAGTGATCGTACACGGACCATATCGATTTTAATTTTTTCTTAAATTGATTTTAATATTTTATTGAAATAAAAATAGAATTTATAAATTTAAAAGAATTAGGAAAAAAATTAAATCTACAATAAAAAAAATATTTATTAAAATTTAGATAATCACTTTACTGTTTGGGCTCTATCTTGAGTTTTAGACAACAGATTTTAACGATTTTACAGCCCATGCGAAGCTAACAAAATTATCTTTAATTTAATGATGGTTTATTAATTTTTATCTAACTGGAACTATCCATAAACTAAAGAGAAAAGATAATTACGAATTTTTACATAAAGATTTCTATTCAATATAGAAAACCCATTTATAGTTGGTTTAAATTATCAAAATACATCTTTTAGTATTTAAATACTATCCTATTATTAATCAAATACAATTTTTAATATTATATCTAACGGTCCTCATCTATTTGAATATTTATAGTTTTATAATCCAACGGATCAGATACTTTTGGTAGTACAGTGACCGACCAAAGTTTTGGATAAGATCTCCCTTACGCTTATTATATATAAGGTATTAATAGGTCTATATATTATTTTAATTTTTTTTGAATAAAAAATTACTATTTGTATTTTTATTCAAAAAAGAAAATTTTAAAAATAAGTTGTGAAAATATACTTTATACGAACCTTAAAATGTGTACCAAGCCGTGAAAAAAATTATAAAAAAATGAGGGGGACGGAGAGAGTAGATAGTAACAGAAAAAGAAAACTTGGAGTAGTTTCTCTGATAAACAAAATTCAATTCCCACGTAACAAACATCTTGAGAAATTCAGATTAAAATGGAATTTCCTTACCGCAAGGGACAATCGGGAGTTTAGAAAAGTCCAGGGTCTGAGATGTGAGTTTAGAAAAGTCAGAGGGTGAACTTGCAAGATCTGGTAAATTCTGTGTATCAAGATGTAAGTTTGCCAAAATAAATTGGAATCGGGAGTTTTGAATGGGCTATTTTCAGTGACGGCCCAAGTAAGAGAAATTAATGGACTGGAAAGATGTTAGCCCAAATAGAAAGAAAACAAAACAGATTGAGCCCAAAATTGTAAGTGTGTATATTCGAATATAGAAATAGAAACCTAATTTGATGAAACCTATCAAACAAAGCTCTACCACTGTAGCCCTAAAATAATTTTGAAAAGAGGGGCGTCTATTTTACTGAGAGGGAGAGACACACACGTGAGTCAACTCTTTGAGTCGGAGGAGAATCAGTGAGTGGACTGGGTTGGAGGGTAGACAAGTGAAGCGTGGTCTGATTTGTGTGTGGCCACCAACTGTTTGAGAAATTGCCTCAAAGAAAAGTGAATCTGGGGGACTCAAGATGATGTGTTGGGCAAGCTGAAATGGACTCAAGATGATGATTTTGTGATTCTAATAGCTAAGTTTGCTCTTGGATATGATGTCACTAAGATGATGTATGCTTCAACACATTTCATGGTCCGTGACTGATAAAGATTTGTGTTTTTCTAACGACCCATTTGTTTTTTATTTCATTTTGTTTTCAATTCAAATTGTGTCTTTTGGGAAATGCGATTGGTTGTCGGGGATTATGTTATGGAATGTGTTTGTTTAAGCCATGATTTCATGAAAGTGAGTTATGTTTTCTGTTTTGAATGCAGATGGGCGGTACTTCTAAAGGTTCTTCGAGGGTAAGACTAATCTCCATCGTGTTCCTGTTAATTTTCAGTTTATGTTAATGATGGCAGATGGGCAGTACTTCTAAAGGTTCTTCGAGGGTAAGACTAATCTCTATCGTGTTCCTGTTAATTTTCAGTTTATGTTAATGATGTGGTGGTATATGTGGTGAAACAAATAATAGTTTGTAAATCGTGATGAAATCATAAACCTCGTAGTTCTCAACTGCATTTCTGTTATTATTGGCTAAATTCGGGAGGAACTGCATTTCTGATTCTGATACATATAATAACTGCATTTCCCTTATTATTACCTTTGGTGTTCTATCATGTTAATAGGTTTTTTGGAGGAAGATTGCAAGCACGCCGGAGTCTTTGAAAAGAGACATAAAGTTCAAGTTGAAAGATTCCATGAGATGTAGAAGAGATCGATTTGAAAGTATATATCAACTGCTTAGGTATGTATTTTCCGATCCTCCTTAGACATAAGTTAGGTATTATATTAGTATATATTGAATCATCTGAATTTAGATCAGCATCATGGTTACCACTTCATGTGTTTCTGGTCTTTGCAGTTTGCGACTCTGTAATTAACTAATTAATTGCTCTGTACTTCCATTTTGTGCACATTGGTATGAGAATGTCTTACTAGTATGTCATACGTTGCTGTGGTTGGATGTAGTGACAATTTTTCCTTGTACAGATTCTTAGAGCTCTTGATTCTTAGAGCTAGGGACTTGCATTTCTTTGCGATGGAAGGGAAGAGATGATAGTTGACTAAAAAGACTTCAAAATTCTTATTTGCCGTCTTGTTCTTTTCATGAAGTAAGTTGATTATTCTCATTCTTTTGGACAATTTTCAAATTTTATTTGATTATGTATGCTAATGTTTGATGTTGATGTTTCAGTTCGAAGATCGTGGTGAGATCATTCATGGACTTCTTTGTTTGGGAAGTATTGTGAGATGGGGTGATGACGATGCTATCCAGGTATATAATAAAGTGTTGTATCATAAAATTGTAGTCAATGCACATGCTAGAATTTCCATATAGATGTGTTTATAGGTCCCTACGTAGTAGGAGTTTACATGTACCGTGCTGCCGCGTTTAATAACAGCGGTATGCAGTGAACTTTTGTTTTAACCACGATTGTTGACTTTTTGATCAGTTGGGTGAAGAAGTTATATGTTAGAAAACTCGTAACTCGTGTTTATATATTGTATATGTACTTTTCTTGGCATATTTATTGTTATATAGGGATTTAGAGCTTATTTTTTTGATTTATATTGCGAGGTTGGTTGGGTTCAGAGACATAAAGTTGGAGTTGGAAGATTCCCTGAGGTGTAGAAGAGATCGATTTGAAAGTATATCTGAACCACATAGGTACGTATTTTCTGATCCTCCTTGGATTGCCAAACAAATCGCTTTAGGTTTGTCCT
This sequence comes from Heracleum sosnowskyi, assembly GCA_030848705.1. NCBI lineage: Eukaryota > Viridiplantae > Streptophyta > Magnoliopsida > Apiales > Apiaceae > Heracleum > Heracleum sosnowskyi. The sequence continues at coordinate 4,115,969 of CM061243.1, read as the reverse complement.
ATTACACTTGTTTTTCTTGCCCTGTTGTCTATTAGCTAATTGCATGTGTGTGTGTTTGTACTAGTAATTTGTAAACATTATCTTGAGATATTGGAGGGTGTTGTGTAAATCATATATTTCTTTTAATTTCTGAGTTTTGCTCGATTGTAATGAAAACTTGCATGTTTTAATCACCTATTATCTAGTAATACTAGTGTTAGGTTATTTTAAGAAGTGTACCTGATTTGATTATAACAAATACATGCATAGGTTCATGCATTTAAAAACCTCACTTCTGGTCCTTACGATAATTCAATATAAGTCTCATCTTGTTACAAAACCTTCTTGCTCCACGATTATCATACATTAACTTCATTAATTTGTGCGTTTACTTTGAAAATTTAGACGAGCAGTGTTGTGAAAATCGCGATTAATCGCGCTCCGCGAGTAGGCGAAGGGTCTGCGAGTTGCGTATGACCGATTTAGTTTGATTATTAAATTGGCAAAAATTCGCGCTTGAGTCGCGATTGCTCACAAAAAACCCAGAAAATCGTAGTAAAAAGCACAAAAAAACTCACAATAGACTAAAAAGACTAAAATACATGCATAGGTTCATGCATTTAAAAACCTCACTTCTGGTCCTTACGATAACTCAATATAAGTCTCATCTTGTTACAAAACCTTCTTGCTCCACGATTATCATACATTAACTTCATTAATTTGTGCGTTTACTTTGAAAATTTAGACGAGCAGTGTTGTGAAAATCGCGATTAATCGCGCTCCGCGAGTAGGCGAAGGGTCTGCGAGTTGCGTATGACCGATTTAGTTTGATTATTAAATTGGCAAAAATTCGCGCTTGAGTCGCGATTACTCACAAAAAACCCAGAAAATCGCAGTATAAAGCACAAAAAAACTCACAATAGACTAAAAAGACTAAAATACCCTTAAGTTAAAAATCCTACTTATATTTATAACCGTTAACGTCACAAGTTTTGCACATCAGCATTCAAAGAGGTCTATCTTATACTTTATCATCTCTGTCCCTTTCTCCATAACTCTATTTCTCTTTCTCTCTGCGCTTGCGCTTTACAATTGAAAAGAAACATGAACACCTCAAAGTCAAGTGTAAGAGCTTCTTCTTCAACTCTTCAAGTCGAAGATGATGACGAGGAAGAAAAAGAAAGAGACTTTGAGGGAATCGAGAAAGAGCTAAATGATTTGAAAGCCTTTTACTCGTTAAATGTCATCGATTAATAGTTCAATACTTTTGTGTGACATTCCTACTAAGTTGATATTTGTCGGAGACTAAAAACTTTTTATTATCTTTATTTCTACTAAGTTGGAGACAAATTATTATGTTTGGAAATGTTTTATGTACCATTGTACTATTAAATATTATAAATAATATTTTCAGAAGTATTTATGCATAAATATAGATAATTACATAAATAATTCATTTCTTGCGAAAGATCGTGCGAGCAACTGCGTTTCGCTAATCACGCTTCAAAATTAGAACTTGCACTTTTTTCGATTTTGCGTATTTCACAACATTTCATACGAGGAAAGACATCCCCCATGATTATATAATTTGGACACACTCTTTTTTACCATTTCATTTCGAAATGATTTTGGAAAGATTTCTATAACTGACAAGTTTGCTGCACATATGTTTTCTCTATAGTTCTCGCGATTTCAATCGGGCATTTCCTTACTTAATGCGTAATACGCCCTCAAAAGGGAAATTTGACCTATTTCGACTGTTTCTCTTGTCTTCCTTCCCCCTAAATCCCCGTAGATTGATTCGACTCCAGAGTCTGTAACCTTGAAAAGCTGAAAGTTGAGTCCACAAGAACTCTTGTGACATTCAAGACCTTTTTTTTTCTCGGGTAACTAAAATATCACGTTTGTTGGTCTTACTAGTACACCTTTGCAAGCTAAAGTTGACCGCTTGCCCGACAGATCTCTATAAACATTGCATAATATCTTTTTGTAAATTAGAAAATATCATTATTTTCAAGCATTCTAGTTCCCATGCTATAAAATAACAATTTTTGCCTTGAAACACGAGAAAAAGACGGACTCCTCTTTCTTCCGCTTCTTCTTTATCTAGTAGTTTAAAGTAATGTATCTTATCTTCATCTGTAGGGAGGGCTTTAGTGTTAACGACTATGACTCTTCATAGGTAACGTATATTTTCCACAAATGTATTATAATGACACCTATGGGGAGTCCGAGTCGAAGAGTACCATCGTTTTAACACTAGAGTCCTTCCTGCGGATGAATATAAGATACATTGCTTTGAACTACTAGATAAAGAAGAAGAGGAAGGAGGAGTCCCTTTTTTTTTTCTTGTTTAATGACAATAATTGTTTTTTCATAGCATGGGGACCAGACAACCTGAAAATGATGATATTTTCTAATTCTCAAAAAGATTTATTATGCAATGTTAGATTTATTATGCAATGTTGATAGAGATTTGCTGTGGTCAACTTTAGTTTGCAGAGGTACTAGTAAGAGCAAAAAACGTGATATTTTACCTACCCGAGAAAAAAAAGGTCATGAATGTCACATGAATTATTGTGAACTCAACTTTCAGATTCTTAAGGCTACAAACTCTAGAGTCGAATCAGGGTATGGAGATTTGGAGGGAAGGAAGACGAGAAACAGTCGAGATAGGTAAAATTTTCCTTTTGAGGGCGTATTACGCATCAAGTAAAGAAATGCCCAATAGAAATCGCGAGAATATAGAAAAAACATGTGCGGCGATCTTGTTGGTTATACAAGTCTTTCCAGAATCATTTCGAATTGAAATGGTAAAAAAGAATGTGTCAAAATTATAAAATCATGGGGGGATGTCTTTCCTCGTATGTGATTCAACTTTATAATAGATGGTATGAATTTAAAAAAAAAACACACAAATTAATGAAGTTAAGGTATGATAATATTAATCGCAGAGGAAGAAGGTTTTGTAACAAGTTGAGACTTATATTAAGTTATCATATGAAGTGAGGTTTCGAAATGCATGAACCTCTACCAGCCTTCCGCCTCTTATACTTCGTTCTCTACGAGCTGGAAATCATAGTTGTTGCTAAAGAGGGCCTATGACAAGGTTTGTTTATATACATGTTTTGTTTCCTGGTTATCTGGGATTAGTTTCCTGGTTATCTGGAATTAGTTTCTGATGAGTTGTAGCAATATTGTTGACTTAATTTATGAACCAGAGCCTTGGTTAGTTTTTTTTTTTTTTTTTAATTCTTTTGTTTATGCTTCACTGAAAAAGTTGTATTTATGACTGTTAATGCCAGTTGGCACGTATATGTTAGTTTGATGAGGTATTTGTTTTAATCAAATCAGGTTAATTTCTTATGATTTTACAACTGTAATATTAATATTTATTCGGCAAACTCTCAACTTTTATGCTTTCTACATTCAAATTTTGAGCTACCAATAAAATAAAAATCTTTATATTCTATATCAACAAAGCTCGCATGCGAAACAAATTTTGTCATATACAACTCTGTGTTCCTTATCTTGTTATTTTTTTGCATATGAAATGAATTTTGAGGAGGGTTGTTGGAGTGAGGAGATATAATAGTATCTTGAACTACTAGTAGCCCATTTGATTTATGTTGCAAGCCACAATATTTTTTTTATCATGAATACTACGTGCAGAGTCGCTAGCTACACACTTTCTATCACCCATGTTGTGTTTATCACATTGACTTCTATCTTCGTAATAAATGCTACTTTGGACTCTCTTTATTAAAATAATCCCAGTTTTCAATGCGAATGTAGTAAAGGAGGCACTTTGGGCAATTTCAAATGCAATGTGTTGCTCTTTCTCTAATTATAAATATGGCTTTTGCGATTTCTGGAGCAATTGCAACGACATGTATTGGGTTAGACGATTGATTCTATTCTTGAGTGATAAACTTCTTGTTATGGTTTTTTTAGAAGGAGTGGTCAACATTGGAGTGGTAGGTTTCACTAGGATAGGGCAAGGTGAATTTTCGGAGAGGAGTGTGGGACCATATTCTAGTTTTGACTTGGACCATGTCTTCGAGAGCATATGGTTTGGTACTGAGATGTCTTTTCTTGTTCTAGAGTTTAGTTTCAGAGAAGGCTGGGACCTCAATTTCTTCTATGTTATGATAGTTTCAGGATGGAATGGTATTCAAAAGAGAAGGCTGTGGGCCTCGATTCAGTGTTTACGGTTGCAGAAATGTAAATGGTATTAGATGTAATGTGTTCTTTATAGAAGCAACTATGCACTTGGTTCTGCTAAGAGAACTTGGAGTTTTCTATTTTTGCAGTATGGTCTTAATTTGTAAGCAGCTTCTACTACTCTCATGGTTGACATTAATTATCTTGTGAAATGTTGTGAGGTCTAACTTTTATGCACTCAAGGATAATGATTAAAGATGTGCTGGACTATGGGGATGCATTTGCAGAATGTGATGAGGTTGGCGTCTTTGGTGTGCAGAACAATCACAGTTTAAGTGGCTGTACTTCTGGAACTGTAGAGTATGTGTTTAGAACATACTTTTGCCCGCTTATTTATTTTAGTAGTTAATGATATGCTTTTAGGATTAGGTCAGGTACTGGTGTCTTGCATTATATGGATCTTATCAAAAAAATTAGTAGCATCGCTGTATTTGTTTCTTCTGTTCATTTGTCCTTGACCTTTTGTTTCTGTGGTGTCCTTTGTGGTTCTGTGATAATGCAGAATGCTCCCTCCTCTTTAAATGTATTGAGTAATAACTACTCTCTCGAAAGAAAATATGTAGTGTTCTGTTATGTAATTCCTACCTAGTCTGGTCCTGTCATTGTTTTGGTCGTGCTGCCTTCACAATAGTATTCCTAGATATCCATACGATTTTTGGTAAGATCCTACTAAAAATTGGTGAAGCTAATTATCTATCAAAAGTTACTTCTTACTAGCTTGTGTGGTCCGTGGACAACCCTATATGGATAGGTACTACAAACTTCTGCTAAATTTTGTTGGTACATGACCTAGTTTCTGATGGTTGCGGTTATTCTTTGTATTGTAGACCTTGAAGGTGGCTCTATCTTTTCACTTGAGAATAATCCAAAACTTTGGAACACGGGACTTAATGCTGCGATTTTCTTCCAAAAGAAAACTACTGGGGCCTTGCACCTCCAGTGAAGCCTATTGGTAGAGTTAGCATTATTAAGTTGTCATAGTTACTAAGTATGTACACAGTTTAGAGTGTCAGAACTTTAAGAATCTTGTTTGGCGGGCTAAAATTTCCCTATTAGAACTAATAGATTGTCATATGCTAGAAATAGCTATTCCTGACATCATTGAAGACATTAGTCTCATCTGGATTCTTTGCTTATCCGATATTTGTATATTACCGATGTTAATATGATATGTTGCCCATTAGTGTTTACTGCAACCAACCTTATAGTTCTGAGTGTCAGAACTTTAAGAAGCTTGTTTGGCTGGCTAAATTTTCCCTAATTTAGAGCTAATAGATTGTCATGCTTGAAATAGCTATTTCCGATATCAATTAAGACATTAGTCTCATATGGATTCTTTGCTTATCTGATACTACTCTGATATTAAGTATATATTATTACTGATGTTAATATGACATGTTGCCCATTAGTGTTTACTGCAACCAACCTCATAGTTCTGATTGTGCCACTACCAGTCTAGCAAAAAGATGCCCCGTCTGTCTAGAACGAAGGGATTAGTTTTTAATTTTGTTAACAAACTGGAAAAACAATAGGGCATAGAAAGAGTATACATGTGAATTTTCCGAGGTTTTGTTCTTCCGTAGAGGTTAAAAAACTACCACGAAAAGGCCGTGATTTTGTTCTTGCATTTATAACTATTTTTTGGCAGAGCTATGTATATTGTTATTATTACTGTTTGGCGTAGGAAGTAGAAATTTTACTAATTGGTCGGAGAATGTTTTCCACCAGTCAGCAACTGTGGATCAATAGAATATACATGCATACCCAACTTCCCCTTCGCCTTCGCATTTTTGTAATGCTTTCTCTAGAGCCTATAGTTGTCGAGAAAAAGAAATTTAGGCAAAATTGAAGCGGGGTTACAGTTGAATTTCATGGCGACACTTGTTCGTTCGTTGGGCTGGGCTATGGGTTAGGTTGTCGGGCTGGGCTATGGGTTGGGTTATGGGCTGGTATATTGGGTTGTGCTAAAAAAAACTTCAAAAATGAAATAATTGAAAATGAAAATGGAAAAAATTATGAACAAAGACAATTGAAATTGTCTTGTTCGTTGATAGAAGTCGACTAAGACAATGAATTGATATCAAAATTTGAGATATTTTCATTAATATCGAATGGGAAAAAGGATTCTAAGGATACTTTAATGAGGTAGTGAATTATTGGAGTGCATTACATTAAACAACTAATTCTCCGCTTTCTTAATATAAAAATAAAGAAAAAACATGGTAAGTAGGTGTATTTTGTTGTGATTGGAAAAGTATATTAATGTTAATTTTAAGATCCTTATCGGATTTTGAGATTGTTGTGCAGTAAGATATTTTTGATAGAGAATTAAGTACTTCTATATTTAAGATCCTTATCTTAATATCGAATTCTGTTTTTTGAATAGAGGAACTTAAACATCTGATAGTGAATTGTGCATTTAAGCACTGCAGTATTGCCCCTAAATGTTGGTACAACGATATCTCACAAGTTACCTGCCTATCTTCCGTGAGTTTTTTTTGTCATCGTCGTCATGAGATACGTTTTCGTAAAAAAAGTGCTTCCTCCTAGTAAAACTGGAGATGCTAATAACACGAAAATGATTAAACTGGATTTTGAGAACTTGCATGCATGATATAAGACAGGATTAAGTTTTCATAGAATATCTCTTTAAGAACCGATGTTAAATCCAACATAATTTTTTCAAATTATATATATATAGGGGGCTATTCTACTACAAACCACTCTTAGACTACAAACCTACAAACTAAATAATATTTTTTCAAATCGCGTTGAAACATAGCACCTATGGTATGCAAATCGATCGTTGGGAGATGGAGAAAAATACGGTGAAGTCGGATTTCAAAAAAAATCTCCGATTGACGGGAAAAGTCAAATTAAAAACGAAGGAAAATATGTGTGATTGAGTGTGGGAGGGTGGATTTTAGTTGTGTGTTGTATATATAGGGGGGGCCATTAGATTAAATTAATCTAAGGGCTTAGATTGGTTCTTAGTTTGTATTTTAAAAAAGGTTTGTATTTGATCACTAGCATATATATATATATATATATATATATATATATATATATATATATATATATATATATATATATATATATAGAGGGCTACTCTAGTGAGACCCCTCTTATAATGAGAACTGAGTCCAAATCACCAAATCACTAAAAATATATCACCATTCATATACATACATCAATATTTATACATATATATTCTCTTCCTATTACTCTACCACCATTGTCCCTTTCATTTGTTTTATCACTACCGACATCATTTCTCCTACTCCACAACCACCATCTCCACTACACCATTATATTAGCAAAATCAACATCTGATGCACCTAGCACCACCACCTTAACTGCCGTTTTCACTATTTATGTCTCATGTAAAATCACCACTATATCACAATCACCACCATATCAAAATCACCAAATTTAAGCTAGAATCAACAGAAAATTCAACACAAATCACCGAATTTCAATCAAAATCACTAAATTTTTTTTTGAAACAAATCATTAACAATTTTAAAACAAATCACCAAAAATCGCTGCTTATACCATGTATACCACCACCAGTATACTAAATTATAAACCACCACCAGTATACTGCCATCATAACTACAGAATCACCAAAAATTTAATACAAATCATCAAAATTTCAACACAAATCACTAATTTTCAACGCAAATCACCAAAATTTCAGAATGTTTTTTGCCAAATCAATCCTTTCCACCAACGTCTGACTATTATCACGCCGTCACCTTGACCACCACCACACCACTAACCACCATCACGTTGTTGCTATTACTACCTCTAATCACTGAAATTAAACTATAAATTATTAACATTTAAATCACAGCCACCATCATACAATCACCAAAATCAAACTAAAATCACCAGAAAATTAAACATAGAAACTAGCATCATCAACCCCACTTTCTACGAAATCACCAAATTTATTTGTGATCGGCGCCGGAGTTTGGTGGTACTCGGAGAAAGATAGATGGGGAGAACAGAAATGTAAAACCGGAGGAGGGAGAAGTTGTGGATAGTAACATATATATGTTTTCGGGCGCCTAGAAAGGGAAGAACACATTGTTGTCCAGAAACTCCAACAGAAATTTCATCCGGTGACTTGTCTTCTTGTCCGGAAGTAGTTATAGTCTTGTTGGTGTTCTTGCTACGACACCGTTTCAAAGCCCTTAATTTCTTGGGACTATGAATCGGGAATCGAAGGCGTTGCTCCCAGTCGCTGCAATTATGATTTGTATATAATGTTTTAACTGAATCGGGTACTGGAGAAGTACTTGATTCGCATTGATCAGGGGGTTTGAAATTAGGGCAAGGGATTTCAAGAGTTGAAGATGAAAAATAGGGGTTTAACAATGTCCCCAAATCTGGCATTCTTGATTTTGAGAGAGATAATCTGGAGAGAGAGAGAGAGAGAGAGAGATGTGTTTGATATGTAGAGAGAGAAAGAGATGTGTCTGATATGTAGAGAGAGGGAGAGAGGGTGAAAAAAATGGATAGATCGGGAAGTGGGTGGATGAGTGATGTGAGGAGAGAGAAATAATTATTCTAATTTAAAGATATGTGTGTTTATTTGTGGTCCAGATTAAAAGTAGTTTTAAAATTGAGTGGCTGAGATTTAGTCTCAGTTCTCATTTTAATATAAGGTCTCATTTGATCACTTGCATATATATATATATAAAGGAGGATACGCGGGAGGTTAGGTGGCGTCCCTAAGATTGTCTCAATCTATTTTTCTAATTTTCTAGAATTTTTGAATTTTAGATAGTAATAAATCAAAAAAATATCATTTCACATATTAGAAGTAAATAGGTGTTCGAATTTATTGAAGAGAATAGTTCGAATTTATAGCGAAGTTCGAAGTTCTATTTGAAGTAGAATAGGTGTTTGAATTTGCAGAGGGAAATAGTTCAAATATAAAAGAAGTACTTGCAAAGTTCTATTTGAAGTAGAATAAGTGTTTCAAATTTATAGAGGAGAAGAGTTCGGATATAAAAAAAGTTCTTGCAATTAAAAGTTCTATTGGAAATAGAATAAACGTTTGTAATGCATAACTAAAATTTCTATTTGAAATAGAATATATGTAAAGTTGTATATTTGTTTTTTCAACGAAAGAGTGGCTAATTAGAAAAGAGTATGGTAACATAAAAATTAATATATAAGACAAATATATATTCAATATATTAAATTTGAGATTTTGATATTAAAAAGGAAAGCGTGTTTCACGGGAGGACGGCTTATTAGCGAGGACCGAGTAATTTTCATAATTTAATTGATAGAGTTTTTAAAAAAAATTATTACGCCGTCGCGAAGCGCGAATTTTTCAACTAGTTATTTAGTATATATTTAGTATTAGATTTTATTTAGCCTAGTCGTTAATGTCTCTCCATTAATGATCTATTTAATTTATTTACTTATTTATTAGATTTTATTTAGCCTATGACTATGTTTTAATTAAATAATTCAAAAAACTGAATAAAATTAAAATTTAAATGGGCCGAGAGATGTATTTACATTACAATGTTATATTTATTTTAACTAAAATGTATTTTTATATAATTGTCTAAATTAAAAAAGTTACTAAAATCACTTTTGATCGTTATGATATGTTTTAAAGTGGATAGACATATAAAGTGGTTCTGACCAATTAAATCATCCTTGTAATACACAGTGTGAGTATATTGTTATGATATTTTAGCGAGATTAGAAACTCAAACCTTTATTTTACATTATATGCTAACAATATAAATATCAAAATTTTAATAGACTGTTAATGTGGTGTAAACGGTTGTTAAAAATAAAAGGATCAATACGTGGGTGATTTGGATCAAATTTGAATGTGTGGCTTTGATTTAATCTACCCTTAAACTCGTCATCTATCCTCGTTTTATCATAAGTTTTGAGTTGAGAAGTTACCTATATGTATACGCATAAGCCAACTAACTCAACGATAGATTTTAAAAATTTACATATTGTACAATCCTGTTAAGTTAGTTTTTTAAATTATTCATCAAAATTCATAGAAATTATCAAATGTGAGTAAAAAAGATTCAAGTTCTTATAAATTTACATAAAAATATATTTTGTCAAAATGTATCGTGTTTCAAAAAATATAAATCATAAAGATTAAAAATAAAACAACTAATTATACGAATTTAAATGGAGCTCGTGCTTGTACGGGCTATCACGCTAGTAGAGTATAATACAAAGACAAAAAAAGTAAATAAACAAATGACTGTACTGCATTTCGGTGGTTGTAATTTGTACTATACAATAATTTGGTTGTTCAATTTAAAAAATATAATATAATGGCTATATTTTCACACATTTTTCATTTTGGTGGCTGATGTCAAAGGGAATACCCAAGTTATTCATGTAAGTTCGTATATGCTAGCGCATTGTCAGCATAATATTTTTTATTATATTTGAGATTTTTAATTATATTCATAGATAAAAATAGTTAGATAAATTATTAAAAATACTATATTTTTTAAGTTTTTTTGCGATTTTATTATTTTTTGAAAATATTTGCAAACATACGGTTTGTTTGTAACTAGAGGCAATTAAATGCAATTTTGTTTTTTACAATTTGCAACAAGAAGCAACATGATGCAACTTAATCTTAAGTTTTTCTGAAAAGTAATTGTAGTTGCTTTTTGTTGCACTTGAGGTTGTATCGAGTTACAAACAGTTACAATAAGTAGCAAAGTCGTACTTTTGCAAAAAATTATGAAAAATCATATTATTGCAAAATATAAAAATAAAAAATATTTTTTGCAAAAAAATTAAAAAAATTCGTGTTTTCCAAAAAAATCTCTAATAATTAAATTTAACGTTAACCTCTTAACTGAAAAATGAAAACCGATAACTGTTTGGGTCTGGGACCCACTGATTTCACGCTATCGAGCCGGACTATCCGTGTGATATTGTATTTTGGAAATATTAGCCACCAAGTTGTTAGATAACCAAACTAAGGCCACCAAGATCATTATAATCTGAACAAACTTTATGTCACGAATCCATCTATGAACCATTAGACGATGCGGCTTATAAGTAGGAATGGGCCATCGGATTCAGTTAGGCCCAATAACCCTCGCAGATAATGTTATCGGTTTGTTAATTTATGGTACTCTTTTATCGTGAGTTCTCGCTACATATTAAAAGGTAGCGGGATTCTAATCCGAACATGGGCCCGAATACTACAATTCGAATAACATTAACATCTGTGTTATGGAATCATTAACCAATTCAAAATTGAAAATCCAATTCATTCTTCGCCCCTATATATATATATATATGTCTCGTATGCATAACATTGTATGTATAGTTGTAAGTAAGTAGTTGTTAGGCTCAAGGCATGTCTGAATACCACTTTTAACAAGCCTACACCTTTTGACTGTGTCACTCTACATGACCTAGTGAAGTTTATCATCGGATATAGTATAAGTCTCTATTGTACTTGTCTTGTAATCACGTACTTAGTTTTATTCGGTCTGCTCAATTCTATGATGAGCTTAGTGAATCTCTAGAAACTAGAATGTATATAGGCCATGAAATAATTATCCTGGAAGAAGTTCAATTTGTTCATACAGTAGAACAAGAGTGAATAAGGCCATGAAGAAATAAGTTGAAGAAATTTGTCTAAGTCCCTAGATCGTGAATCAGAATAAACTATGTCGTGAAATCCTCAAAATCCATGTCGTGAAGTGCTGAGATCGCATAGTCTGAAATGAACTATATCGTGAAGTCCTCAAGGCACATGTCGTGAAGTGTTGAGATCACAAAGTCTGAAATGTACTAGATCGTGAAGTCCTCAAAGGCTATATCGTGAAGTCCGAAATATGCCATATCACATACTCCTAAAATACTCATATAACAAAGTCATCATATAGTAAAGTCAGAAATGCTCTATGTCGACAAGTCATAGGATTAGGAGTATACTGGAGTTCACGATATCAACACTTAGACGTTTACAACAAGACAAATCAAGGTACAGAATCAAAGATCATGGAGACAAATACTGAAGCATCTGTTACGGTTAAGTGGTCCAAAGACAAATGGCAAATCTACAACAAAACTTGGAGAGAAAAATAGAGACAAACAACTAAAGATAAGGGGGAAAGGACAACAGAAGCAAGTGGTCCTTCCTGACACAGTTAACCTCTTATGGTAAAACAAGCTGGAGTTGCAGTTAGGGGTAGATGTGTAATTATGTGTGTGCACCAGTTTGTATAGGTCATATATATATATTGTGCACACCCTATAGTTAGCTGCAAGAGAGATACACATAGAATTATTCAAGCACTCTTTTCTCTGTAAGAAAACAAGAAAGTACTGTTCTTGTTTAGAAGCCAAAATTTCAGTTGTGAAATTTTGGAAGCTGTGGTATTTGATTTACTCTATACAAAGTAGATTAAAGTGATTGTGTATGTTCTGTTTATTTTATTTCCGCATTCTCATACATACACAATCAAATACTGATCTAAGTTTCAAGAAGCGAAAAACATTCAAACTATCCATTCACCCTCCTCTGTCTAGTTTACTAGTGATCTTCATAACTAACGGTAGTTGACATTGGTGCGATAAATCCTAGCGAATTCCAGCGACATGTGCTATGAAGCATTCAACTTGAATTTTTGTTGTTGAAATATACGAGAAATCTACCCACCTCTCGAGAGAAGAACACCAGCAATTGGTCAAAAATTATGGTTGTAATTATGATTTACTTAAATATTTTTATTTATGAAAAATTAAAATTATTGCGTCTTATATATAATTAGAATTAGGCACTTAATATTGTTTGATCGTTAGATATATATTTGTCATATTCGTGAATATAAATAGTTGGTGATTATTTCGATTCCTCGCCAATACAAATATTAACTTGTATTATTATTAAAAGAAAAAAAAGTTGAATTTTAGTATTAGAAGTAAAATGGATGTACAAAAATTTATAGAAAATTAAATAAAGTTGAGAAATACAATAAATAACTAAAAAAGGTAACAATACAAGGACAAAAAAGTAAAACTCCGTAGTAAATATGATATAATATGAGAACAAAAAAGTAAATAAACAAATATTTGTCACGAATCATTTGGACCATTAAAAAAATTAGGCTTGTAAGTAGGAATGGACAATAGGATTTTAGTTAGGCCTAATAACTGCCGCATCCAATTAGAATATTATCTGTTGTTTAGTTTTTGTCCTCTTTCTCTTCCGGGCCTGTTAAATCGCAACCACATTTATTGGATGATTAAAATTTCTAAACCGATTAATTTCTGAATCATTAAAAAATATATTTAATAATTTATTTGATAAATCTGAATGGCTAAAATATAGTCTCAAAACTAATATGTATACAAAAATGAATTATACTATTTATGAAATCTAATTACAATTAGCTTTATACTCGTGTGATTAATAAATATTTTAATAATAAATAATGTTGAAAACAAAGATTTTACAATTATACATATTATTGATAACTAGCTTAAAACATGTGCGATACACGGATTGTTTATAATAGTTATAATTTTATTATTTATATTTTAATATTTTTATTAATTGTATTTATTAAGAAAAATAGACAGGCATGTTAAAATATGTAAACTTTTTTAAATAATTAAAATGTTAAAATAGGTTTTAAAATAAGTAACTAAAGGTTTGATTATTTACATTTTATTTTTTTTAGTAAATGCATTTGTTAAAAAAAAATAAGTAGACATCTTAGAATAAGTAAACTTTTTTAAATAATTCAAATATTAAAATAGGTTTTAAAATTAATAACTAAAGGTTTGCACGTGATATTTTTGAAAAATGAGAGGTTTTAGTAAAGAAAATTAGAAAAGCTAACATGTTTTAGTTTAAAAAGGTAATTGCCCATGATATATTTGGAAAAGTAGAGGAATTGGTTAGGAAAAAAAAAGTAATGTATTTTAGGTGAAAAAGGTAGTTGATTATAAATAGGTAATATTATTATTTAATAATATATTTTTATAAATAAGTAAGGGTAATTAAGTAAAAATACGAAGTGTGGTAAGAGCAATTAAGTAAAATCACAATATACCAAAAAAATGCACCGATCAACGACTGACCACAAATTTTAAGCACGTTATTAATAATTTGGTACATTTTTCTCATCACAACTTTTAATATTGTACCGTTAATTTTAGATGTTTTAATTATAACAAGTTTACATGAGTATTATAATTTTAGTTGTATTATTTTTAGATTTTCCCTAAAAGTGTTATATATTCCAAGAATAAATTTTATTTATTATTTGTAATAATTGAAGTTAATGGCATTTTTTAATATATTTACTAAAATTTTAGATTTTCTATATTTTAAACCATTAAATGTAAAATTCATATTAATTCTATTGATCTTTTACTTATCTTAAAATTCTATTTTTATTAATTAAACATAGTGTTAATAACTCTAAATTTCAAACTATTAAAATTTTTAAGGTAGATGAGGAGATTTTATAGATGACTACCACGCCAATAGCCAACAATATCGTAACATACCATAACACTTTAAATGTTTTACACTAATCAATATCTTTATATATATATATATATATATATATATATATATATATAGGAAATCTCCGTGAACTTTCAAATCGTATAAAAATATATATATTTTTAGAGCTCCTCAAATTTAATTCAATAAAACTAAATTTTCTTATTTACATTCGAACTTTTAGGGAAACATTTCCTAATTTACACTAATTTTTTAGGAAAGACAATAAATATATAAAAGACAATCCTATTTAAAATTTAATTTAACAAATATTACATCAACTAACTTAAATCATATTTAAGGTTTAATCTTTTTTCTAGAGTTTCACTATTTTAATTTAATTCGAACTTTTTGGGAAGATAATAAATATATAAAAGTCTATCCTATTTAAAATTTACTTAAACAAAATTAACTTATTTTCTCAACTAAATAAAATCATATGTAAGTTTTAATCTATTTGTTTAGAGCTTCTCTATTTTAATTCAATAAAATTAAATTGTCCTACTTAGATTCGAATTTATAATGAAGACAATAAATATATAAAAATCAAATTCCGTATAAGATATAAGAATATTGTTTCGAACTGTATAAGACTTAAGAAATAAGATACGAAAATATTTGAATCCCTTAGTCTCTACGTTATCGAAACCGTTCGTAATTTACGCTATAGTTCCGGAACTAGCCTTAGATACCCTTAGTAGGCGCACAAGTGTGCAACTTTAGATATTTATTAAGGGCGCGTAATTATTGAACTTTAGATGCCGGTCACTGGAAAAGTGTGGCGTATAAGAATAAGAATAAGATCCCGACTACTGGGAAAGTGTAGCCGTAGATCAAGACTGTTGTATTTATAAGAATTTCGTTTTTGTTTTAAATTTTGTTTATGTTCTGGATTTTGAAAATATAAACTTTGGGTTGGATCTGTTTTCGCAAAGGCTATTAAAATTATCATTGTTTTAAAAAAAAATTGTTTTATTAAAACGCCCAATGATTTTGAGAATATCCGTAAGTCAAACTGTTACTTGCTGAGCTCTGTAGCTCACCCCTTTCTAATATTTCAGGTTGGTACGTTGTGGAAGCTTATTGAGAATATGGATGTGAACTTGTGAATTTCGTGCTACGTGTTTTGATGGAAATTATTGGTTAAGAATAGTTGTGCTATTAGAATCAATTTTGTTAAATTGCAAGATATGTATTTTTGAAATTGTGGAGCCGCGTCTCCGATTTTATGTTTTCGAATTATTGAGTTTGACCGCTGCTTTGACTTTTGTGAAATTTTATTTATTGAATAAAGAAATATATTTTATTTAAGTTTTGTATTTAGATTTAATAGTCCGAAATGTCGGGCTGTTACAATTGATCTTTTACTTATCTTAAAATTCTATTTTTATTAATTAAACATAATGTTAATAACTCTAAATTTCAAACTATTAAAATTTTTAAGCTAGATGAGGAGATTTTATAGATGACTACCACGCCAACAGCCAACAACATTGTAACATACCATAACTCTTAATATATATATATATACTATTCTACTACAAACCACTCTTAGACTACAAACCTACAAACTAAATAATAATTTTTTCAAATCGCGTCGAAACATAGCACATATGGTATGCAAATCGATCGTTGGGAGATGGAGAAAAATACGGTGAAGTCGGATTTCAAAAAAAACTCTCCGATTGACGGGAAAAGTCAAATTAAAAACGAAGAGGAATAGGTGTGATTGAGTGTGGGAGGGTGTATTTTAGTTGTGTGTTGTGTATATAGGGGGGCCATTAGATTAGATTAATCTAAGGGCTTAAATTGGTTCTTAGTTTGTATTTTAAAAAAGGTTTGTATTTGATCACTAGCATATATATATATAGGGTCCTATTCAACTAGAAACTTGTACTAATTAAAAACTAGAAACTGCACCACACACAGTTAAAATACACCCTCTCACATACAACCCCACCTAATCCCCTCCATTCGTAATTATATTTTTCCCGTTAATTGGTGATCTTTTTTTGAAATCTGACTTCACTGTATTTTTTTTCATCTCGCAACAATTAGTTTGCATACCATATTTGATATATTTCGACGATAAATCACTATTTATGCTTGCGAGAATCACTAAAATGTTGGTGATTCATGTAAGAATAAATAGTGATTTCTGCGTAAATGTTGTGATTTTTTCTCCAGACCTATACGTAAATTACAAATTTTGTACTGCAAAATCACTAAATTTACACGTATATAAATATAAATCGTTAGATCTATGCTGAAATCACTATTTATTATTACAGAAACCACTAAAATTTTAGTACTCCGTAATATAGCACAGATGGTATGCATATTGATCGTTGGAAGATGGAGAAAAATATAGTGAAGTCGGATTTCAAAAAAAGTTCACCGATTCATGGGAAAAATCAAATTAAAAATGAAGGGAATTAGGTGGGATTGTGTATGTGAGGGTGTATTTTAACTGTGTGTGGTGCAGTAGAGGGCCATTAGATTAGATTAATCTAAGGGCCTAGATTAGTTTTTAGTTTCTATTTTAATTTTAGTTTCTAGTTGAACAAAAGCCTATATATATATATATATAT
Organism: Heracleum sosnowskyi; assembly: GCA_030848705.1. NCBI lineage: Eukaryota > Viridiplantae > Streptophyta > Magnoliopsida > Apiales > Apiaceae > Heracleum > Heracleum sosnowskyi. The sequence goes on along the minus strand of CM061243.1, from coordinate 4,098,623 downwards.
ATAGGGGGAGGTTCAAAAGAGACCCTCGCTTATTGAGAGACCAAGAGACCATCCATCTTAACCATTAATTTCATTTTAATCTCGTGGCCTAGATAATTCTAATATCAATCAGTATTTATACACATTTATACCTATTTAACACTATAAGGGCAGTATTTGTAAACAAGAAATACAACTTTCAAATACATACAATCTACACATTTAATCAAATTCTTACCATAACTGAAAAGATTGTATTAAATCTACATATTTAATCAAATTCTTACCCTAACTGAAAAGATTGTATTAAATCTTGTCTGCTTCAGCAGTCTCACACACTCTAGTTCATATATTACCATATTTCTGTTTACATTAACACACTGATTTATGATTTTGTTATTATATCGATTTGATGGACTCTGAAACAATTTCGGTCACAAAAACCAGACATCATTCTTATCATATTTAACACACCTTATCAAAGTTTAGAATACAAAGTTAGGTTTACGATTCTACATCTCTCTAATAATTAACTTGTTAATTTGATGTTGTTGTCGTTATAAGGATTTCATTGTTGTCGTCGATCTCCATACTATTACATCACTTTTGTTATCGTCGATCTCCATATGATTAGATTCTTGAAAGAACCATTTATAGGTTAGGTCTGTACTGACTTGAAGAGAACATTTAAATTCTATAATGACTATGGGCGCATGTATGGATACTCAGTCAACTTAGAAGAGGTTTTACTATTGTTGATTTACCAGAAAGCCATACTCCGATAATTCAAAACATTCAGTGGAGGACGAGAACAAATGTGATTGTCTTGCTGTCGTTGCTGCATACGGGAAAGATGGTTTTTGTGTAAAGAAGTTTATAGAAATTATTGTCAGAGTTCCACAAAACATGTTATAGGTTTTTAAGTGTTTTTTCAAAGAACACATACTAGAACACCCACCGTAGAAGTCTCAATATTAAAAATTTCTCTTTCCTCAAACAAAAATTTTGCTGAAGATTTGTGTGATTCTAATATTTTAGTTTCCTTAAATGTTTCTTTGAACATCATGATTTATGTTGACTTTTCATAAATAATTTAAAAATGCTTATTTATCATTGTACACTATCCAATCTTTTTATAAAATGAAAGAAAACAAATCATAAAACATATTCAATATGACAATACATCTACAAAGAAATAAATCAAAAAAATATTAGCATTTAATATACTAATTTTTTTAGTACTATTTTTTATTTGACTTTAAATACAAGGAAACAAATAAAAAAAATTAAAATATTTAGAAATTGGCGTATTCATTTTTAATATTACATTTATAAATTTGACTTTTCTAATTAGATTTTTTATTTATTTAATGTTTGTTAAAAGATTGGTATATGTATTTCAAAATTTAGATATCATAAAATTATACTTTTTTTTTAAAGATTCGCTTAAGTGTTTCAGAATAATTTTGAGAAAGTTTCTTATTTTGAGAAAAATGAAATTCAGTATGACCGTTTACAAAGATTAAAAAAAATTACGAGATTCTCTCAAGCGTTTTAGTAAAAATAATATAATATTATTTCTTTTTACAAAAATTATTTAATTAAGATTTTATTAAAATTCTTTTAAGTGTTTTTAAAATTCTTTTAAATAGATATTTTATTTTTTAGTTGTTCTTAAGTAAAAGGCACATTAAGATTTTATTAAGATACTCTTTAAGTGTTGTAATATTAGCTTAAGTGTTGAGAGTAGATTTTAAGAATGTAAGTTATTTTAATGTAATGAAATTCAATATTGTCCTTTTTACAAAAAATGTAAAAAATTTAAATTTTTACGAGATTCTCGTGACTATTTAAGAGTAATAATCACAATAATGTATAGTTTAAAATATTTAATTTTCTTATAAAAATTAGTGTAGATTTAGAAATTTGACTTTTTATAAGATTAGATTTTTGTTTTTTTTTATATTTATTATAAGATTTGTATATGTATTTTAAAATTTAGATATTATAAAAGACATACTAAAAATATTTTAAAAGATTCGCTTAAGTGTTTCAGAGTAATATTGATAAAGTATCTTATTCTAAAAAAAATGAAATTCAATATGATCATTTACATAATTTTAAAAATATATAATTTTTATGAGATTCTCCTAAGTGTTTTAATAGAATATTAATTGTTTTGGAGTTTTTTATCTGTAAATTCATTAAATAAGTTAACGTATGACTTTTAATATTGTTTTATAAATAGAAATTCTCATTTTTCAGTTGTTTTTAATTATAAGCTACTTTAAGATTTTCTTAAGTGTTTTAAGATTCATTGAAAAGTTATTCTCAATTATTGAGAAATTATTCTCTCATTATTCTCTTATAATTTTTGGCACAGAGATAGAATTATTCTCTTATGTGTTGTAAGATTCAGTTTAGTGTTTAAGTGTAGATTTTGAGAATTGTGTGTTAATTTGTCAAAAAATAATCTTTTACACGGTTCTCTTAATAGATTATTTTTAAAAAATATTTTAAAGATTCGCATAAGTCATGGCCGATTCCATAGCACACCTATAACAAAAAACAAGTGTTCTTAACGGTGTTCTACAAAAACACAGTAGTTTAATTGGTTAACTCTAACAAATGAAAAATTATTACATGATTTTATCGTCTTTTTCCTCCATTTTCTTCTAAAGTTATGCATATAGGTTTTTGTAGCGTTGTAAAATTGGAAATTTGTATGGTCTAAACCATATAGACAACTGTTGTTACATGATATTTGTGTCTTGATATTCTTTCCAAATTTTTAAAAGATTGTGTTCTATAATAAAATTTTAATTTAATGATTCTTTCCTTTTCTAAATGATATTATACGTATAATACTTGCTGATGGATTCTAAATGACCATGCTCATTCTAATTTATTACAATACTGCCATTATGTCTTGTATAATGTTATTAAAATAAAATTTAATGAATGGATGGTCTAGATTGATGGTCTCTTGGTCTCTTGATAAGAATGGTCTCCTTTAGAACCTTACCCTATATGAAATCTCCCTGAGCTTTCAAATTATATAAAAAATATTTATCTTTTTTTAGAGTTTTTCAAATTTAATTTAATAAAACTAATTTTTCTTATTTGTATTCGAACTTTTAGGGAAAACATTCCTAATTTACACTAATTGTTTTAGGAAAGACAATAAATATATAAAAGACAATCCTATTTTAAAATTTAATTCAACAAATATTACATCAACTAACTTAAATCCGATTTAAGATTTAATCTATTTTTATAGAGTTTCACTATTTTAATTCAATTTGAACTTTTTGGGAAGACAATAAATATATAAAAGTCTATCCTATTTAAAATTTACTTAAACAAAATTAACTTATTTTCTCAACTAAATAAAATCATATGTAAGTTTTAATCTATTTGTTTAGAGCTTCTCTATTTTAATTCAATAAAATTAAATTGTCCTACTTAGATTCGAATTTATAATGAAGAAAATAAATATATAAAAATCAATCTTTTTAAGAATTTTATGTTTATTATAACCTTATATTACAATCCTATTTAGGATTTACTCTTTATATTATAATCCTATTTAAACTTTAATTTTTATTATATAGCTAGCCTATAAATACATGTATGCGCACATATAATCTCTCATCTCTCTCTCGATTACCAGATCCACCAATCGTTTTGTGATTCGTTAAGATGGGAGGTGGTTTCAAAGTGCTGCATTTGGTTAGGCCTTTTCTTCCGTTCTTGCCGGAGGTGCAAAGTGCTGACAGGAAAGTTCCCTTGAGAGAGAAGGTTATCTATACCGTGATCTCTCTTTTCATCTTTCTGGTGTGCAGTCAGCTCCCTCTATATGGCATTCATTCAACTACTGGAGCAGATCCATTCTATTGGATGCGTGCTATTCTGGCCTCGAGCCGAGGGACAGTCATGGAGCTGGGGATCGCTCCTATTGTTACTTCTGGACTCGTGATGCAGCTATTGGCTGGGTCTAAGATCATTCAAGTAGACAACAATGTTCGCGAAGATCGTGCACTCTTGAATGGTGCTCAGAAGCTTCTTGGCATCCTCATCGCTGTTGGTGAGGCTGTTGCTTATGTTCTTTCGGGGATGTATGGGAGTGTCAGTCTGCTGGGTGTTGGAACTGCTATTCTTATTATCGTTCAACTGTGCTTTGCGAGTATCATTGTGCTATGCTTAGACGAGCTGCTTCAGAAGGGATATGGTCTTGGTTCTGGAATATCTTTGTTCACAGCTACCAATATCTGCGAAAGTATTATCTGGAAAGCATTTAGCCCAACAACTATCAACAGCGGACGTGGTGCTGAATTTGAAGGTGCAGTCAGTGCCTTGTTCCATTTGTTAATAACTAGGACGGACAAAGTTCGAGCACTTCGGGAAGCTTTTTTTCGGCAGAATCTTCCGAATGTGACAAATCTTCTTGCCACTGTTTTCATCTTCCTTATTGTGATATACTTCCAAGGCTTCCGCGTGCTTTTGCCTGTGAGATCAAAGAATGCTCGTGGACAACAGGGATCCTACCCAATTAAGCTATTCTACACTTCTAACATGCCAATCATTCTTCAGTCTGCACTTGTGTCCAACATCTATTTCATCTCTCAGTTGCTGTACAGGAAGTACAGTGGCAATTTCTTGGTTAATCTGTTGGGCAAGTGGCAAGAATCTGAATATTCAGGTCTATCTGTCCCAGTTGACGGTCTTGCTTACTATGTGACTGCACCATCAAGCTTAGCGGATATGGCAGCCAATCCTTTCCATGCTCCCGTCTACATTCTGTTCATTCTGTTAGCTTGTGCACTTTTCTCCAGGACATGGATTGAGGTTTCTGGATCTTCTGCCAGAGATGTTGCTAACCAGCTTAGGGAGCAACAAATGGTGATGCCAGGACATCGTGATTCAGGCCTACGGAAGGAGCTCAACCGGTACATTCCCACAGCAGCTGCCTTTGGAGGTATCTGTATTGGTGCGTTGACTGTCTTGGCAGACTTCATGGGAGCTATCGGCTCTGGGACGGGCATTCTGCTTGCAGTTACAATCATATATCAGTACTTTGAGACATTTGAGAAGGAGAAAGCCAGTTAACTAGGTTTGTAACCAATATAATAGCGCTGCATGCAATGTGGAGTGCTATAGTTCAAAAGAGCGGGGGATCACTCGGTTCAAAACTTTATTATTGGTGAACCTTAAATGTTGTTTCTTTTTAAATTTGGAGTAGTTTCATTGATTTAAATGTCAAGGTCTTGATACCTTTTTATACATGTTCTCGTTATTTGAATTCTCTCCTTTTATGAAAATAATTCTGGATAGTAATACTTGTGGGGCTTTTGTTCGCTCATTGTTTTAGTACATTTTGAACAGTTAACGTAACCTTCACATGAGTTTCCACCGCTCATTATTTTAGTACATTTTGAACAGTTAACGTAACCTTCACATGAGCTTCCACCGCATTATTAAATATTGCATAAAGAACATTGAGATATCTTAAGCCATCTTCTGACACAAATTTTTTTGTTAGAGGGGCGGAAATTAAAATTTTCAAAGCCTTTTCAAAGGCAGACATGACATTAAAATTTTGGATACTTGCGATTTAAAGACGACAGGGAGGGGAATATATATACAGACTCCAAAGCCTTTTTACCAAGCTTTTTAGTAATAAAAATCCATACAAGAATTTAATCAACTTTAACTTATGCTGATTTCTATACACCTTGAGGCATGTTTGAAACCATCAATATTACCGAATATAATCATCAATACATATTATATGTTATATTGATGGCAGAATGATATATAGTTAAAAGGATCAAAGAATTGGTAAGACTACTTCATGTGTACAACTCTTCTACTCAAGCGAATATGATGTGTCTGCAAGTATCAAGAGCCAAAGGTTCTAACTTGTCTTCAAAGAAGACTTGTATTGTAAAGAAAGAGATCATGGCAAATGGAATGTCTCAATGGCAAATGCCAAAATTCATCAAAGACAATTATTAGAATTGGTGCATCCGTATGAAGGCGATCCTTGGAGCAAATGATGTGTGGGATATGGTGGAGAAAGGATTGGTGGTGCCCGAAAATGAAGAAAATTTAAATCAAGTTCAAAGAAAGAAGGACCAAAAGGCGATCATGATCATTCATCAATGTTTGGATGATTCTATGTTACAAAAGGTGGCTTCCGCAACAACATCAAAGAAAGTTTGGGATACTCTCAAAGCTTCTTTTAGTGGAGATGCTAAAGTGAAGAGAGTGCGGCTACAAACACTTCATGGAGAGTTTGAGGCTTTGCGAATGAAGGAATCCGAATCAATCTCGGATTATTTTTCAAGGGTCTTGGCCGTTGTCAACCAAATGAAAAGCAATGGAGAAGAGGTAAGTGATGTCCGTGTTATAGAAAAAATTATTCGTTCACTTGACTCTAAATTTGATTACAAAGTCGTGGCAATTGAGGAGGCTAAAGATATAGATGAAATGACTATTGATGAGCTCACGGGATCACTACAAGCCCATGAAGAAAAAATGTTAAAGAGGAATGAGCCAATTGAACAAGCCTTGCAAGCAAAATTATCTTTTAAAGATAATGATGGAAGATATACAAGAAGTCAAATAGATCGTGGAAGAGGACGTGGACGAGGAGTTGTACATGGACAAGGACGTGGACGTGGCAAACAAAAGGAGGATAATCAAAAAGATGAAAGATTGTATGAGACAAGAAATTCAAGAGGTCGTGGAAGAGGACGATCCATTTCAAGGTACGACAAATCAAACATTAAGTGTTATAATTGTCAAAAATATGGTCACTACGCTTCCGAGTGCCGTACTTTGAAAAATCAAGTTGAGGAAGAAGCTAATCTTGTTGAAGACAAAGGCGACGAGCGCACTTTGCTTCTAGCACAAAAAGGAGAAGAAAATATGGAGAAAATTTATGGAATCTTGATAGTGGGGCAAGTTATCATATGTGTGAAAATAAAAAATTGTTCATGGATCTTGATGAAAATGTGGATGGCAAAGTCACTTTTGGAGACTCTTCGGGAGTGCCCATCAAAGGCAAATGTAACATCTTAATTCGCTTGAAAAATGGAGATCATCATTTTATTTCAAGTGTTTATTATGTGCCTAGCATGAAAAATAATATCTTGAGTTTGGGTCAATTAATGGAGAAAGGCTACACCATCACCATGAAAGATGGATTTCTTGACTTGAGAGATTTTTGTGATAATTTAATTGCTAAGGTGCCTATGACCAAGAATCGTATGTTTATTCTCAAAATTCAAAATGATATTGCAAAATGTTTAAAGGCTTGTGTTGGAGATTCTTCTTGGCTTTGGCATCTTAGGTTTGGGCACTTAAATTTTGAAGGACTAAATTCACTAGCAAAGAATCATATGGTGAATGGTTTGCCTCACATCAACCATCCAAACCAAATTTGTGAAGGATGTCTATTCGGAAAGCAATCAAGAAAGAGTTTTCCAAAGGAATCTATGACAAGAGCAAGGGAGCCTCTTGAACTCATTCACTCGGATGTATGTGGACCTTTTAATCCTCAATCTTTTAGTAAAAATCGTTATTTCTTGTTATTTATCGATGATTTTAGCTGCAAGACATGGGTGTATTTTCTCAAAGAGAAGTCTCAAGTTTTTGAATGCTTCAAAAAATTCAAAGCCCTAGTTGAAAAAGAGAGTAAGTATCAAATAAAAGCTATTCGTTCAGATCGAGGAGGCGAATTTAATTCAAAGGAGTTCTTAAAATTTTGTAAAGATCATGGAATAAGAAGGCCTGCAACAGTTCCACAATCACCTCAACAAAATGGAGTCACCGAAAGAAAAAATAGAAGCATTCTTAACATGGCTCGAAGCATGCTAAAGAGCAAGAATATGCCTAAGGAATTTTGGGCCGAAGCGGTAGATTTTGCCGTCTATTGTCAAATCGATGTCCCACGAGAAGTGTCAAAGACATGACTCCACAACAAGCATGGAAAGGAAAGAGATCAACTATTTGTAACACCCCAGTCCCACATCGAGGAGATTTGGGACTTCTGTTCAGTTTATAAGGCAAAGTACTACTACTAATTAGCACCAACAAATCATGATCTTTTGGGGGCCTGTGGTGGGCTAGTTGTTACCCAAGTTGGCTGTGTTTGGGCCAGTAGGCTTTGGCTTATTCGGACTCGGAATCGGGACTTGACCCGATTTTCAAAAAAGACTCGGGATTTGACCCGGGTTGTCACATATGGTATCAGAGCTGACTCTCGAAAGCTTGTCAAGGCAAGTTGCCTGAGGTGGGGACCCGAAGGCTGGTGGTATTATCCCACAATGGACAGAGATCTAGAGGTGGGGACACGAAGCCAGCCGGTATTATCCCACAATGGCTAGAGAGGAACGATCTTGGAACCTATGGGATATATCCGTTCAGGCTTGACGAGGACGTCAAGAGTTTAAGTGGGGGAGTTTGTAACACCCCAGTCCCACATCGAGGAGATTTGGGACTTCTGTTCAGTTTATAAGGCAAAGTACTACTACTAATTAGCACCAACAAATCATGATCTTTTGGGGGCCTGTGGTGGGCTAGTTGTTACCCAAGTTGGCTGTGTTTGGGCCAGTAGGCTTTGGCTTATTCGGACTCGGAATAGGGACTTGACCCGATTTTCAAAAAAGGCTCGGGATTTGACCCGGGTTGTCACACTATTACTCACTTACGAGTCTTTGGAAGCATAGCATATGCACATGTCGATGATGAAAGAAGGACAAAGTTGGATTACAAAAATGAGAAGTATGTATTTGTTGGATATGATGCAAGAGCAAAGGGTACAAACTTTACAACCCCATCAATGGAAGAATAGTAATTAGTCGTGATGTTGTATTTGATGAAGAAAGCTCATGGGATTGGATCAACTCACAAGAAGAGTATAGTTTCTTCCCATTTGTTGATGAAGATGAAAGTAAAGATAATTATGAGCAACACATCACTCCTCCCACATCGTCACGAGCCACAAGTGATGGACAAGAAACTCCTCCATCTTCATCAAGTGATAGTGACGAGACACCGCCAAGGCGTTAAAGAAGGCTTGAAGAAATATATAATGAAACGGAAGAGGTTCCCGCTATTTCTGACTTAACTCTTCTTTGTCTTCTAGCAGAAACCGAACCAACAAGTTTTAAAGAAGCAATCCAAGATGAAAAATGGAAGAAAGCAATGGATGAGGAGATAGAGTCTATCAAGAAGAATGACACATGGGAATTGGCTACACTACCAAAAGGACAAAAGGCTATTGGTGTAAAGTGGGTATACAAGGTGAAGAAAAATGCCCAAGGCAAGGTTGAAAAATACAAGGCGAGATTGGTGGCCAAAGGTTACAACCAAAGACATGGAGTTGATTATGATGAAGTTTTCGCACCGGTTACAAGGATGGAAACTATTAGGCTAATAATTTCTTTACCGGCACAAAATGGATGGAAAATTCATCAAATGGATGTGAAGTCCGCATTCTTGAATGGTGTTCTTGAAGAAACTGTGTATGTAGAGCAACCATTAGGATACACCATCAAAGGACAAGAAGGAAAGGTGTTGAAGTTGAAGAAGGCCCTATACGGATTGAAACAAACACCAAGGGCTTGGAATAGTAGACTTGACAAATACTTTCAAGCTCAAGGTTTTTACAAATGTCCACATGAACATGCACTATATGCCAAGGTTAATAAAAATGGAGAATTTCTTCTTGCATGTTTGTATGTGGATGATTTAATATTTACGGGCAATAGTCCAAGTATGTTTGAGAAATTTAAGCAAGACATGGCAAGAGAGTTTGAGATGACCGACATTGGACTTATGTCATACTATCTTGGCATCGAAGTGAAGTAAATGAGTGATGGAATACTAATATCTCAAGGAAACTATACAAGGGAGATTTTGAAGAAGTTCAAGATGGAAAATTGTCAAGCCGTTAGCACCCCCATTGAATGTGGAACAAAATTGTCAAAATTTGAAGAGTGTGAGAATGTGGATCCTACTTATTTCAAAAGTCTTGTGGGAAGTTTGAGATACTTAACATGTACGAGGCCCGATATACTTTATAGTGTTGGACTTGTTAGTCGCTATATGGAGGCTCCAACAACAACACACTTGAAGGCAGCCAAAAGAATTCTTCGTTATCTTAAAGGTACAATCGATTATGGATTGTTTTATCATCGTTCTAATGAGTTCAAACTTGTTGGTTATTGTGATAGTGATTGGGCCGGGGAAATTGATGATCAGAAGAGTACCACCGAATATGTGTTCTTTATGGGTGATACATCTTTTTCATGGAGTTCAAAGAAGCAACCCATTGTTACTTTATCCACCTGTGAGGTGGAATATGTGGCGGCATGCTCTTGTGTTTTTCAAGCTATATGGTTAAGGAGAGTTTTGGAGGAGCTCAACATGTCACAAAAGGAGTCCACGGAGATATTGGTTGATGATAAGTCGGCTATAGCTTTGGCAAAAAATCCGGTGTTCCATGAACGAAGCAAGCATAATGATACAAAATATCACTATATCCGAGAGTGCATTGAAAGAAATGAAGTGGAGCTCAACTATGTGAAGTCGCAAGATCAAATCAATGACATATTTACGAAGCCTCTCAAAAGTGACGCCTTCAACAAATTTCGAAGTCTACTTGGGATAGTCAAAATTAAGGTGGGGTGTTAAAAATAAAATATAATTTTGACTTATAAACTAATAGAAGTGTGTGGATGATTCTAGAATATTCTTGGTACATGTATTTGTTTTTTCTATATTCAATGTATTGGTCTAGATGCATGTAATCTCTAGAAGTATCCATAGAAAGTTCTAGTGGTCTAGAATTTAAGTAAGTGTGTAGATCTTTATATGGAGTCCTATATAAAGTCTTGTATCAAATCATTTCTAATCAAGTCATTTCAAGTAAATACTTCTTATCCTAAATTGAGTTGTGTGAGTTTGAGTGAAATCCTTTCTTCCAACAATCTGTACATGCATTCTGTTGCTTACTTCCGTTTAAGAGCGTTATCTTCTTGTTGAATACACAGGAAAGAAAAGAAAGAGAAACTCCTGCAGCAGAAGGTGGATGAACTGTTGTTGTGCATAAAAAAGGTAGAAAAAAGACTACAGAATCTGAGAGTGGGACTGTTGTTGGTGTTGCACATGCTACAGTAAGAGATAGGATTGCCAAAAAGAAAAATAAGGAAGTCAGGCTAAATTTCTACATGTTCCAGAAAAGGGAGGCTCATAGAAGTGGTATGCTTATAATTGTTATCAACTTTTTGTAATCAATATACAGGGCTAGGCCACTCATATTCTGCATGTTTTTGCGGATATTGTGTTAGGTGAATGTGTCAATGTTTAAGTTTAGTGCTATCTTTAGTCCCTCTTTTTTCATGAAGAGGAGGTCGAAGTCTGAAGCAGATTTTGAAGTGAACTATTGTCATCTACTGTTCATGTTGATCATATTGGATCTGCTTCATATTTACAATTACTAAAACTATGGATCTTTGTAGAACAATTCTTGTGCAGCATAGTTATGTGAGAATTTAAGATAAATTGCATATTTAATTTTAAGATAAACTGTGATTTTTTTCTTGTTTTCTGGGTCTGCACTTGCTACTTTATTTAGGAAAACATGGATGCCTTGCATGTTTAATTGAAAGATAAACTGTGATTGTTTTCTGCTCTGCTCTTGCTAATTTATTGAGGAAACACGGATGTCTTGCATGTTTAATTGTAAGATAAACGGTTGTTTTTTCTTGTTTTCTGGGTCTGCACTTGCTAATTTATTGAGGAAACATGGATCTCTTGCAGAAATCATGGTGCTGCAGAGCAAATTCGAGCAGGATAAAAAACGGATCCATCAACTGATAGCTCTAATTCAGCAGTTCTATGGATACTGAGCATGAGAGGAGGAAGAGTCTAATTCTATGAATTTCTTTTTAACAGTGTCTGTTTAAACTGATACGTTGTCCAGGAAAGGACCTGGGATATCAGGCAAACAATGAGCGATGCCAAGTTGTCCAATATATCAATTCACGCCACCATTGGCAACTGAAAGAATAACACAAAACTTATCCCTCATTCATACACGTCAAAAAGTGCGAACTGACCATTGTCACTATCTCTGCCAACTCTGAAAAAGATCAGAGTTTTGTTTTAATTCAACTTGATAAAATGAGTTTATTCATTATATCTGCTCAGTTTATCTGAGTATGTGAACTTCATTTATCAGCCAAAACACAAAACACAATGTAAGAGCTTCATTCATTCGGCAAAACACACAAATACACAATGCATAGACAATGTCCATATATACGAGATAGCTATAAAATTTATTTGTGCTGGCAAAACACAGATACGCAATGCATAGACAATGTTTGTATATACTAAATAGATATCCCTTAATATAATATTATCGTGCTGCCCCTTTCGAACAGTAAAATTTATTCTATTTTTTCACCCTCCAATATGACAACAATTACACAAGTTGCCATTGCATATCTATTTTATACAAATTGCGCTACAATTTCTACATCAAGTACAGTATATAATTTCGACTCATGTTATTCGATCATTCACCACGTGTTTGATATATAGATCATTTACATATTGTATATATAGATCATATATTTTAAAGGGAAAATAAATTCTTTCGCCTTTAAACTATATGTCATTTTTGGTTTAGGTCCTTGAACTATACGAAAAAATATTACGGTACTTAAACTTTCAAATTTTCTGATTCTAGTCCTTCCGTCCAAATTTGACTAACGGACGTTAGTCAACGCTGACATGGCAATTACATGAAAATCAAAAAATTTCGGAATGAAGTTAAATTTTGATATGTTAATTTATTACTGCTTACAAAAACCCGGGTGGTGAAAATTTTCAATTTCGAGTTCACTAACGTATACAAATTTGACTAACGTCCGTTAGTCAATGTTGGACGGAAGGACGAAAATCAGAAAATTTGAAAGTTTAGGTACCGTAATATTTTTTCGTATAGTTCAAGGACCTAAACCAAAAACAACATATAGTTTAAGGACGAAATAATTTATTTTCCCTATTTTAAACCAACGGTCTAAATATGTTTGATACAATGTCCAAGTGATATTCAAACATGTTTCTGTTTGTTTGGTTCTATTTTTTTGAATTCATTTTTCTTATTGTTAATGGAGTAATTTGGTATTAACAAAGTTTGAGTTTCATTGCTGGAATCATGATACTTTGCCAGAAAGTCGCCGGAGTATGGTGGTTGTGATGAATTGGGGGCTGAGTATATTTCTGTGTCATATTCCTGAATATAAATAGTTGGTGATTATTTCGATTCCTCGCTAATACACATATTAACTTGTATTATTATTAAAAGAAAAATAAAGGTTGAATTTTAGTATTAGAAGTAAAATGAATGTACAAAAATTTATAGAAAATTAAATAAAGTTGAGAAATACAATAAATAACTGAAAAAGGTAACAATACAAAGACGAAAAAGTAATACTCCGTAGTAAATATGATATAATACGAGGACAAAAAAGTAAATAAACAAATATTTGTCACGAATCATTTGGACCATTAAAAAATTCAGGCTTATAAGTAGGAATGGACAATATGATTTTAGTTAGGCCTAATAACTGCCGCTTCCAATTAGAATATGAACTTAATGCTCCTAAGTACGTACTCACGTAACTTAAGTGAGTACAACGTGTTTTCTCATATGAATGTACTCGGGTTATTTTTGTAATTGCAAGATTTAACCATGTAATTACAATTATGCAATTAAAAATATTATATGTACTCATGTAAGTCCCCAAAGTACGGGGCATTTTTCTCTTAAAATATTATCAGTTGTTTAGTTTTTGTCCTCTTGACCTGTTAAATCTGAACCACATTTTTTGGATGATTAAAATTTCTAAACCGATTAATTTCTGAATCATTAAAAAAATATTTAATAATTTATTTGATAAATCTGAATGGCTAAAATATAGTCTCGAAACTAATATGTACACAAAAATGAATTATACTATTTATGAAATCTAATTACATTTAGCTTTATACTCGTGCAATTCACGGGCTCATTAATAAATATTTTAATAATAATTAATGTTGAAAACAAAGATTTTACCATTATACATATTATTGATAACTAGATTGAAATCTCTGCGATACACGGATTGTTTATAATAGTTATAATTTTATTTTTTATATTTTAATATTTTTATTAATTGTATTTATTAAGAAAAATAGGTATTCATGTTAAAATATGTAAACTTTTTTAAATAATTAAAATGTAAAAATAGGTTTTAAAATAAGTAACTAAATGTTTGATTATTTATATTTTAATATTTTTAGTAATTGCATTTGTTAAGAAAAATAAGTAGGCGTGTTAGAATATGTAAACTTTTTAAAATAATTCAAATATTAAAATAGGTTTTAAAATAAATAACTAAAGGTTTGTACGTGATATTTTTGGAAAATGAGACGGACAAATCTTTACTTATTTATTTTGAAACATATTTAAATACTTTTAATTACGAGCACTTACATTTTCAGTTCAAACATGTTACTTTTTCTATTTTTACTTACTAATACCCCTCATTTTCAAAAAATATCACGGGAAAATAGTTATTAATTTATTTTAATAATTTTAATAATTTAAAAAAGTTTAACACGTCTACTTATTTTTTTTAGCAAATGCAAATTAATAGAATATTAAAACATAAATAATAAAAATAATAATTATTAATAACAATCTGTGCCTATCTATAATTTGGATCGGACCTATATATAACCAATTGTTTTTTTTAGCTAAAATACATTACCTATTTTATCTATTTTTCTAACTAAAAATAAAATAGGTAATATATATATATATATAATAGTAATATTATTACATATTTATAACTGATTACCTTTTTCAACTAAAAGACATTATCTGTTTTACATTTTCTAACTAAAATAACTAATGTTCTAAACATAACACATGCAAAATAAATATGTAATGGTAATTTTGTTATATATAATTATTAATAAATAACCACTTACCCTTTCCAGCTAAACACATAACCTTTTTTATTTTTTCTAACTAAAACAACTAATTTTTCTAAAAGTAACACGAACAAAATATACATAGAAAGGTAATATAATTTTATATTTTCTAATTTAAACAACCAATTTTCTAAAAGTAACACGGACAACATATTTATATATATATAAAGGTAATATAATTTTATATAATTATTAATAAGTAACTAACTGTCTTTTTAAAGACATTGTCTGTTTTATATTTTTTAATTGAAACAACTCATATTCGAATTAAAAATAATACGGGCAAAATATAGAAATAATGACAATATTATTATATTAAACTTAAAAAATCCATGTTTAATATATTTTTTTATAATATTCAATTTAAATAAGTTAATTAATAAAAAGTAAAGTAATAACATATGTTAAAAGAAACTCGGCACGAAAACAACTCCTTTTCTTAAAATAATATGGGTAACTTCAATATAAAACGGTAATATTATTATATTAAACTTATAAATTTTATGTTTTGTTATAATATTTTCTAGAACTTTCAATTCATATAAAATAATTAATAAAAAATAAACTTAATATTATAATTATTAATAACTACCTAAACTATTAAGCACATCTCTATTATATTATTATACACAAAACTCTTAAAATACAAATTAATCACGAAGAAACACAAACACCTACGTCAATTCAACCTCGAATTCAACAACCATATGAGTAATATTATTCAAATTTAAAAATCATATTGATGAAAAGTAAATAAAAAAAAAATATATTAAACTATAAAAAAGATAATTAATTTAAATTTCAACC
This sequence comes from Heracleum sosnowskyi, assembly GCA_030848705.1. Classification (NCBI taxonomy): domain Eukaryota; kingdom Viridiplantae; phylum Streptophyta; class Magnoliopsida; order Apiales; family Apiaceae; genus Heracleum; species Heracleum sosnowskyi. The sequence goes on along the minus strand of CM061243.1, from coordinate 4,082,774 downwards.
GTGCATCGCACTTGTTTTAAACTAGTATATATATACATACAAGTCTATAACCCGTGCAACGCACGGACAACTTTAATATTAATTTTTAAATTTACTTTTAATATTAAAAGTACTACTTTAATACTTTAAATCTAATTTTTTTTATAGATTTTATAATAGTTTATTAGCTTAGTAAGCATGTCAGTAAAGATAACCGTCAAAATTATCAATATAGTTTGTTGTAGTATATATATATATATATATATATATATATATATATATATATATATATATATATATATATATATATAAATATTTTCTAAAAAAGGTCATGTTTTTGAATTCTAAGTAAAGTATAATTAAAAGAGTTTGTAGTTATGTTATATATGTGAGAAAATCGAAAATCAAAACTTTCAATGTTTCGGCTATTATATAATAGTACAGCTATTATATAATAGTAAAGATAGATAGATTAAATAGAATAAATTACCGAAAATTGAAAATCAAAACTTTCAATGTTTCGGCTATTATATAATAGTATAGATAGATACCGCCTACGATAATTTTAGAAAAGGAGAACTTTTAGTTAAAAAATATAAAAAATAATATACGTTTTGGCTAACAAATAATATATTAGTATTTATAATATTACTATTTTATATTTCCAAAAGAAATTGCATGTGATATTTTTGAAAAATATGATATTTTACTTAGGAAAAATTTTAGTTAGAAAATATAAAAAAGAATATTCTCTTTGGTAAAAAAAGCTAATCGGTTAGTTATTAGTAACTATAAATATTATTATTTTATTTCATTAAAAAGAACAGCCCGTGATATTTTTGGAAAATGAGAGGTTTTAGTTAGAAAAAATAGAAAAGTAAAAATTTTAGTTAGAAAATATAAAAAAGAATATATATATATATATATATATATATATATATATATATATATAGGTCATTGCTCCATGAAAAATACTAAAGAACAATAAAGAACACCATAGAATCTTACATAAATTGCATGTTGATTCTAATTTTCTCACCAAAAAATGTTTATTACGAATAAAAATAGAATCTAACAAAAAATTAAAATCAAATAAAACATGATTACATATAATTTCATTGTGATAAATATATATATAAGATTCTGTACTGGATTATATGTAATGTTTAATTTTTAAATTTTGATGAGATTCTACGTTAAATTCGATATGTTAGGCTTAGTTGTTGTTCAATTTTATGATTCTAATTTTAAAAAATCAATTTTTATGAAAAATAAAGTGTTTATGATAGTGTTTTTATTGTTCTTTATAAGGTATGAGCTTTCAAATCGTATAAAAAATATTTATCTTTTTTTTTTCTAGAGCTACTCAAATATAATTCAATAAAACTAAATTTTCTTATTTACATTCGAACTTTTAGGAAAAACATTCCTAATTTACACTAATTTTTTCGGAAAGACAATCTATACTATATTATTAAAGACGAAACATTAAAAGTTTTGGTCGGTCGGTCGGTCGGTATTTGGGCCGGACCTATCTATAATTTGGGTCGGGCCTATATATAACCAATTTATTTATAACCAATTGTTTTTTCAGCTAAAATACATTACCTATTTTATCTTTTTTTCTAACTAAAATAACTAATATTCTAAAAATAAAATAGGTAATATATATATATATATATATATATATATATATATATATATAATGGTACTATTATTACATATTTATAATTGATTACCCTTTTCAGCTAAAACACATTATATGTTTTACATTTTCTAACTAAAACAACTCATGTTCTAAATATAACACATGCAAAATAAATATGTAATGATAATATTGTTATATATAATTATTAATGAATAATCACTTACCCTTTTCAGCTAAACACATAACCTTTTTTATTTTTTTTAACTTAAACAACTAATTTTTCTAAAAGTAACACGAGCAACATATATATAGAAAGGTAATATAATTTTCTATTTTCTAATTTAAACAACTAATTTTTTTAAAGTAACACGGGCAACATATATATTTATACTATCAATCAATCAATACTATTATATAATAGACGAAACATTAAAAGTTTGGTTGGTCGGTATGGTACGTTGTGATTTTACTTAATTGCCCTTAACTATATTTCGTGTTTTTACTTAATTAACCTTACTTATTTATAGAAATATATTATTAAATAATAATATTGCTTATTTATAACCAAATACCTTTTTTCCCTAAAATACATTATTTTTTCTAACAAATTCTCCTACTTTTTCAAACATGGCAATTACCTTTTTTAACTAAAACATGTTAGTTTTTCTATTTTTCCATACTAAAACCCCTCATTTTCCAAAAATATTATGGACAAACCTTTAGTTATTTATTTTTAAACCTATAATATTATAATTATTTTTTAAAAGTTTACCTATTTTAACATGTCTACTTATTTTTCTTAACAAATGCAATCACTAAGAATATTAAAATATAAATAATCAAATACCTATTTATAACCAATTACTCTAAAACACATTATAGATTTTTTCTAACAAAGTCCCTTCTTTTCTAAATATATCACGGGAAATTGTGTTTTTCAATTTACTTTTTCTATTTTTCTCACTAAAATTCATTTTTTCCCAAAAATATCACAGGAAACCTTTTACTTATTTATTTTAAAACGAATTTAAATAATTTTAATTATTAAATTTTAAAACCTCATTTTTCAAAAATATCACGGGCATTTACCTATTTAAACTAAATATATGTTACATTTTTTATTTTTATTTATTTTAAAATATGTTTTAATGTTTTTAATTAATTAAAAGTATTTAGCTATTTTAACATGCCTACTTATTATTTTTAACAAATACAATTAATAAAATATTTAAAATATAGTAATAAAATAACAATTAACAATCCGTGCATCACACGTGTTTTAAGCTAGTAAATATATAAAAGTCAATCCTATTTAAAATTTAATTCAACAAATATTACATCAACTAACTTAAATCCTATTTAAGGTTTAATCTATTTTTCTAGAGTTTCACTATTTTAATTCAATTTGAACTTTTTGGGAAGACAATAAATATATAAAAGTCTATCCTATTTAAAATTTACTTAAACAAAATTAACTTATTTCCTCAACTAAATTAAATCATATGTAAGTTTTAATCTATTTGTTTAGAGCTTCTCTATTTTAATTCAATAAAATTAAATTGTCCTACTTAGATTCGAATTTATAATGAAGAAAATAAATATATAAAAATCAATCTTTTTAAGAATTTTATGTTACTAGCTTATAGCCCGTGCGATGTACGGTTACTTAAATTTTATTTATAATTATTCTGTTTATAATTATATTTGTATTATTACGATGCAACACACGATTGGTTTTTAATATTTATAATTATATTTATTTATGAATATTTTAATATTTAAAAGTTATTAGTTTACATGATTAAATTATTGTTAAAAAAGATTTAGCCAAAAAAAATTATAGTTAAAAATTTGATATTCGTTATATTTTACACGCTCAATTTAATATTTGTTTATATTGAGTTATAAAAGTTAGATTTGGCCAATTTTACGGTTCACATGAAATTCATAAAATAATCTTTAATTTAGTTGTGGTTTAATAGTTCTTTTTCAATTAAAAAATATTCTAAAACTAAAAAGAGAAAAAAGTGACGAAATTTAATGTTGAGAATTCTATTCGATTTAGGAAATCTACTTCTTATATGTAGTTTAGATTATTAAAATAACCTTTATTAACCAAATACATGGTTTAATGTTAAATCTAACGGGTTTCACCTATCTATTTAAGATTAAACGATTTTTATTATTTTGGTTATAAATGGGTTTCCTTATTTAATTACAACTATTTTTATGTTTTAACTTTTTGGAAAATCCAATCCTAATATAATATCTTTTAACTTATATCATTTTTAGATAATAATTTCTTTTTATATGATATAATCTTGATAATCTATTTTTAAAAGTATTGGATCTAACGGTTGAGAATGTTTTGACGGTATTTAGGACCAAACAACTAGGATAACATCATTAATTTTTCTTAATATTTATAAATTTTTAAATTTTTAAATTTTTAAATATTTATTGCTAAAATATAAGATACTCTTTTTTGTAATATGTTAATGATGCGGGGACTTTGAACTTTTGAGAAAATAAATTATCAATTAAAATATATTTTTTTTGTAATAGTTCTTCTTTTAAAGTAGTACACCGTGACGATCAAAATTCTGTATAAAATTCATTTTTTTATAGTATATCCCGTAAATATCTATGTTATTATATTAAAGACTAAATAATGAAAGCTTTCTTATAATAAGTGTGGTCGTTTTGTTTGATCACTCAATCTATAATCGTTGGATCTTTCAAATTAAATTGTTGAGAAACGTTACATATAACAGTAAAATTATAATGTAGAATGATCTAAAATTTGAATCTACCAACAACATATTAAAATTTACAGGTTTTTTTTTTTGAAAAAAAAGAATTTTTTTCATTTTTTTTCTTTCAGACAGGATATTTGATAATATTTTTCTGTAAAGTACGATTTTTCAGAAAAGTACTATACTAATTGATTAACAAACTTTTAAAGTTTCGAATTTAATAATTTACAATGTATATATGTTAAAAAAGTTAGGTCTGTTCTGTAGCTGAGTCTATAATTTCAAAATACGATTTTTTTTTAATATGAATATAGTCATGCTAACAATGAAATTAGGTCTCTAGTGCTTATAAAACAAAATCACCATTTGCGTATAATTTATTATTTAATAATAAATTATATTTGATAAGTTATGATCTATAACTTAATAAAATAGGATAAAAAAATATGCACAATTTTATAAAATTTTATTCTCTTATTATTATATTCTTTGTTGATTTGAATTTTTCTTAGATTGATTTTTATTTTTGAACATAGATTTCTAAATTTAAAATAGTTAGAAAAAATAATTAAATTGGCGTTAAAATAATGATAACATAATAATCATTATTAGAATTTAAATACTCACTTTACTGATTTGGGCTTTATCTTGTGTTTTAAAAATCAGATTTTGACGATTTTACACCCCACGTGAAGATAATTAAATTATTTTTAATTGAAAGATGGTTTAACAATTTTTATCTAACTGGAATTGTCCATGGAAGAGAAAAGAAAGTCACGAATTTTTTACATGGAGAATTCTATTCAATATAGAAAACTTATTTATATTTGGTATATTTGGTTTAAATTATCAAAATATACTTTTTAGAATTTAAATATAATCCTATTATAAATAAAATACACTTTTTTAATATTTGATCAAACGATTTTCATTTATCTAGTTAAGATCTAATAGTCCTTATTAATTTGGTTGTCACGATCAAATTTTTGGATAAATCCCTATTATGCTTATTATATAAAAGAGTTTAATATAATAAGGATATCAAGTACCTACTGATATAAGTATCTTACTAACTGCTTTTACATGTTTCGGCTATTATATAATAGTATAGATAGATATCGTCTACGATAATTTTAGAAAAGGATTAAAAAATATAAAAAAGAATATACGTTTTGGCTAACAAAGAATATATTAGTATTTATAATATTACTATTTTATATTTCCAAAAGAAATTGCATGTGATATTTTTGAAAAATGTGAGATTTTACTTAGGAAAAATTTTAGTTAGAAAATATAAAAAAGAATATACTCTTTGGTAAAAAAAGCTAATCGGTTAGTTATTAAAAATTATAAATATTATTATTTTATTTCATTAAAAAGAACAACCCGTGATATTTTTGGAAAATGAGAGGTTTTAGTTAGAAAAAATAGAAAAGTAAAAATTTTAGTTAGAAAATATAAAAAAGAATATACACTTTGGCTAAAATAGGTAATTGGTTAGTTATTAACAATTATTATTTTATTATTTTATTTTAATAAATAAAACTATCTGTGACATTTTTGGAAAAGGAGATGTTTTAGTAAGCAAAAATAAAAAAACTTATATGTTTTAGTTAAAAAGGGTAATTGCCCGTGATATTTTTGAAAAAGTAAGGGAATTTTTCAGAAAAAATAAAAAAATTAATATATTTTAGGTGTAAAAGGTAATTGGTTATAAATAGGTAATATTATAATTTAATAATATTTTTTATAAATAAGTAAGGGTAATTAAGTAAAAACACGAACTACAATTAAGTAACAGCAATTAATTAAAATCACAACATACCAAAAAATATTTAGTATTATATCCATTGGCTCTCATTAATTTAATTTAAAAGATCTAACGGTTTGAGATTGGATGACCAAACTATGGAGGACCAGACTACAAACCGACTACAAAAACTTTTAATGTTTCGTCTTTAATATAATAGTATATATATATATATATATATAGGTCATTGCTCCATGAAAAACACTAAAGAACAATAAAGAACACCATAGAATCTTACATTAATTGCATGTTGATTCTAATTTTCTCACCAAAAAATGTTTATTACGAATAAAAATAGAATCTAACAAAAAATTAAAATCAAATAAAACATGATTACATATAATTTCATTGTGATAAATATATATATAAGATTCTGTACTGGACTATATGTAATGTTTAATTTTTAAATTTAGATGAGATTCTCAATAACGAATTGAGATACGTAGGCATCTTGTGAGGACCGATTTAGTCTCGAAATACAAGTGCAACCATTAAAGCTCGAAGCTCATTAAACCCTCGCATTAAATTCGTAAGCTCAGTTTTTATTCCACAACAAATATATAAAAGTCAATCCTATTTAAAATTTAATTCAACAAATATTACATCAACTAACTTAAATCCTATTTAAGGTTTAATATATTTTTCTAGAGTTTCACTATTTTAATTCAATTTGAACTTTTTGGGTTGACAATAAATATATAAAAGTCTATCCTATTTAAAATTTACTTAAACAAAATTAACTTATTTTCTCAACTAAATTAAATCATATGTAAGTTTTAATCTATTTGTTTAGAGCTTCTCTATTTTAATTCAATAAAATTAAATTGTCCTACTTAGATTCGAATTTATAATGAAGAAAATAAATATATAAAAATCAATCTTTTTAAGAATTTTATGTTTATTATAACCTTATATTACAATCCTATTTAGGATTTACTCTTTATATTATAATCCTATTTAAACTTTAATTTTTATTATATAGCTAGCCTATAAATACATGTATGCGCACATATAATCTCTCATCTCTCTCTCGATTACCAGATCCACCAATCGTTTTGTGATTCGTTAAGATGGGAGGTGGTTTCAAAGTGCTGCATTTGGTTAGGCCTTTTCTTCCGTTCTTGCCGGAGGTGCAAAGTGCTGACAGGAAAGTTCCCTTGAGAGAGAAGGTTATCTATACCGTGATCTCTCTTTTCATCTTTCTGGTGTGCAGTCAGCTCCCTCTATATGGCATTCATTCAACTACTGGAGCAGATCCATTCTATTGGATGCGTGCTATTCTGGCCTCGAGCCGAGGGACAGTCATGGAGCTGGGGATCGCTCCTATTGTTACTTCTGGACTCGTGATGCAGCTATTGGCTGGGTCTAAGATCATTCAAGTAGACAACAATGTTCGCGAAGATCGTGCACTCTTGAATGGTGCTCAGAAGCTTCTTGGCATCCTCATCGCTGTTGGTGAGGCTGTTGCTTATGTTCTTTCGGGGATGTATGGGAGTGTCAGTCTGCTGGGTGTTGGAACTGCTATTCTTATTATCGTTCAACTGTGCTTTGCGAGTATCATTGTGCTATGCTTAGACGAGCTGCTTCAGAAGGGATATGGTCTTGGTTCTGGAATATCTTTGTTCACAGCTACCAATATCTGCGAAAGTATTATCTGGAAAGCATTTAGCCCAACAACTATCAACAGCGGACGTGGTGCTGAATTTGAAGGTGCAGTCAGTGCCTTGTTCCATTTGTTAATAACTAGGACGGACAAAGTTCGAGCACTTCGGGAAGCTTTTTTTCGGCAGAATCTTCCGAATGTGACAAATCTTCTTGCCACTGTTTTCATCTTCCTTATTGTGATATACTTCCAAGGCTTCCGCGTGCTTTTGCCTGTGAGATCAAAGAATGCTCGTGGACAACAGGGATCCTACCCAATTAAGCTATTCTACACTTCTAACATGCCAATCATTCTTCAGTCTGCACTTGTGTCCAACATCTATTTCATCTCTCAGTTGCTGTACAGGAAGTACAGTGGCAATTTCTTGGTTAATCTGTTGGGCAAGTGGCAAGAATCTGAATATTCAGGTCTATCTGTCCCAGTTGACGGTCTTGCTTACTATGTGACTGCACCATCAAGCTTAGCGGATATGGCAGCCAATCCTTTCCACGCTCCCGTCTACATTCTGTTCATTCTGTTAGCTTGTGCACTTTTCTCCAGGACATGGATTGAGGTTTCTGGATCTTCTGCCAGAGATGTTGCTAACCAGCTTAGGGAGCAACAAATGGTGATGCCAGGACATCGTGATTCAGGCCTACGGAAGGAGCTCAACCGGTACATTCCCACAGCAGCTGCCTTTGGAGGTATCTGTATTGGTGCGTTGACTGTCTTGGCAGACTTCATGGGAGCTATCGGCTCTGGGACGGGCATTCTGATTGCAGTTACAATCATATATCAGTACTTTGAGACATTTGAGAAGGAGAAAGCCCAGTGAACTAGGTTTGTAACCATTATAATAGCGCTGCATGCAATGTGGAGCTATGCAAGGGATATTACTTGTAGGGGTAAGGAGTACTATAGTTCAAAAGAGCGGGGATCACTCGGTTCAAAACTTTAGTATTGGTGAACCTTAAATGTTGTTTCTTGTTAAATTTGGAGTAGTTTCATTGATTTAAATGTCAAGGTCTTGATACCTTTTTATACATGTTCTCTTTATTTGAATTCTCTCCTTTTATGAAAATAATTCTGGATAGTAATACTTGTTGGGCTTTTGTTCGCTCATTGTTTTAGTATATTTTGGACAGTTAATGTAACCTTCACATGAGCTTCCACCACATTATTAAATATTGCATAAAGAACATTGAGATATCTTAAGTCATCTTCTGACACAAATTTTTTTGTTAGAGGGGCGGAAATTAAAATTTTCAAAGCCTTTTCAAAGGCAGACATGACATTAAAATTTTGGATACTTGCGATTTAAAGACGACAGGGAGGGGAATATATATACAGACTCCAAAGCCTTTTACCAAGCTTTTTAGTAATAAAAATCCATAAAAGAATTTAATCAACTTTAACTTATGCTGATTTCTATGCACCTTGAGGCATGTTTGAAACCAGCAATATTACCGAATATAATCATCAATACATATTATATGTTATATTGATGGCAGAATGATATATAGTTAAAAGGATCAATGAATTGGTAAGACTACTTCATGTGTACAACTCTTCTACTCAAGCGAATATGATGTGTATGCAAGTATCAAGAGCCAAAGGTTCTAACTTGTCTTCAAAGAAGACTTGTATTGTAAAGAAAGAGATCATGGCAAATGGAATGTCTCAATGGCAAATGCCAAAATTCATCAAAGACAATTATTAGAATTGGTGCATCCGTATGAAGGCGATCCTTGGAGCAAATGATGTGTAGGATATGGTGGAGAAAGGATTGGTGGTGCCCGAAAATGAAGAAAATTTAAATCAAGTTCAAAGAAAGAAGGACCAAAAGGCGATCATGATCATTCATCAATGTTTGGATGATTCTATGTTACAAAAGGTGGCTTCCGCAACAACATCAAAGAAAGTTTTGGATACTCTCAAAGCTTCTTTTAGTGGAGATGCTAAAGTGAAGAGAGTGCGGCTACAAACACTTCGTGGAGAGTTTGAGGCTTTGCGAATGAAGGAATCCGAATCAATCTCGGATTATTTTTCAAGGGTCTTGACCGTTGTCAACCAAATGAAAAGCAATGAAGAAGAGGTAAGTGATGTCCGTGTTATAGAAAAAATTCTTCGTTCACTTGACTCTAAATTTGATTACAAAGTCGTGGCAATTGAGGAGGCTAAAGATATAGATGAAATGACTATTGATGAGCTCATGGGATCACTACAAGCCCATGACGAAAAAATGTTAAAGAGGAATGAGCCAATTGAACAAGCCTTGCAAGCAAAATTATCTTTTAAAGATAATGATGGAAGATATACAAGAAGTCAAAGAGATCGTGGACGAGGAGTTGTACATGGACAAGGACGTGGACGTGGCAAACAAAAGGAGGATAATCAAAAAGATGAAAGATTGTATGAGACAAGAAATTCAAGAGGTCGTGGAAGAGGACGATCCATTTCAAGGTACGACAAATCAAACATTAAGTGTTATAATTGTCAAAAATATGGTCACTATGCTTCCGAGTGCCGCACTTTGAAAAATCAAGTTGAGGAAGAAGCTAATCTTGTTGAAGACAAAGGCTACGAGCCCACTTTGCTTCTAGCACAAAAAGGAGAAGAAAATATGGAGAAAATTTATGGAATCTTGATAGTGGGGCAAGTTATCATATGTGTGGAAATAAAAAAATTGTTCATGGATCTTGATGAAAATGTGGATGGCAAAGTCACTTTTGGAGACTCTTCGGGAGTGCCCATCAAAGGCAAATGTAACATCTTAATTCGCTTGAAAAATGGAGATCATCATTTTATTTCAAGTGTTTATTATGTGCCTAGCATGAAAAATAATATCTTGAGTTTGGGTCAATTAATGGAGAAAGGCTACACCATCACCATGAAAGATGGATTTCTTGACTTGAGAGATTTTTGTGATAATTTAATTGCTAAGGTGCCTATGACCAAGAATCGTATGTTTATTCTCAAAATTCAAAATGATATTGCAAAATGTTTAAAGGCTTGTGTTGGAGATTCTTCTTGGCTTTGGCATCTTAGGTTTGGGCACTTAAATTTTGAAGGACTAAATTCACTAGCAAAGAATCATATGGTGAATGGTTTGCCTCACATCAACCATCCAAACCAAATTTGTGAAGGATGTCTATTCGGAAAACAATCAAGAAAGAGTTTTCCAAAGGAATCTATGACAAGAGCAAGGGAGCCTCTTGAACTCATTCACTCGGATGTATGTGGACCTTTTAATCCTCAATCTTTTAGTAAAAATCGTTATTTCTTGTTATTTATCGATGATTTTAGCTGCAAGACATGGGTGTATTTTCTCAAAGAGAAGTCTCAAGTTTTTGAATGCTTCAAAAAATTCAAAGCCCTAGTTGAAAAAGAGAGTAAGTATCAAATAAAAGCTATTCGTTCAGATCGAGGAGGCGAATTTAATTCAAAGGAGTTCTTAAAATTTTGTGAAGATCATGGAATAAGAAGGCCTGCAACGGTTCCACGATCACCTCAACAAAATGGAGTCACCGAAAAAAAAATAGAAGCATTCTTAACATGGCTCGAAGCATGCTAAAGAGCAAGAATATGCCTAAGGAATTTTGGGCCGAAGCGGTAGATTTTGCCGTCTACTTGTCAAATCGATGTCCCACGAGAAGTGTCAAAGACATGACTCCACAACAAGCATGGAAATGATAGAGACCAACTATTACTCACTTACGAGTCTTTGGAAGCATAGCTTATGCACATGTCGTTGATGAAAGAAGGACAAAGTTGGATTACAAAAGTGAGAAGTATGTATTTGTTGGATATGATGCAAGAGCAAATGGTACAAACTTTACAACCCCATCAATGGAAGAATAGTAATTAGTCGTGATGTTTTATTTGATGAAGAAAGCTCATGGGATTGGATCAACTCACAAGAAGAGTATTTTTTCTTCCCATTTGTTGATGAAGATGAAAGTAAAGATAATTATGAGCAACACATCACTCCTCCCACATCGTCACGAGCAACAAGTGATGGACAAGAAACTCCTCCATCTTCATCAGGTGATAGTGACGAGACAACGCCAAGGCGTTAAAGAAGGCTTGAAGAAATATATGATGAAACGGAAGAGGTTCCCGCTATTTCTGACTTAACTCTTCTTTGTCTTCTAGCAGAAACCGAACCAACAAGTTTTAAAGAAGCAATCCAAGATGAAAAATGGAAGAAAGCAATGGATGAGGAGATAGAGTCTATCAAGAAGAACGACACATGGGAATTGGCTACACTACCAAAAGGACAAAAGGCTATTGGTGTAAAGTGGGTATACAAGGTGAAGAAAAATGCCCAAGGCAAGGTTGAAAAATACAAGGCGAGATTGGTGGCCAAAGGTTACAACCAAAGACATGGAGTTGATTATGATGAAGTTTTCGCACTGGTTGCAAGGATGGAAACTATTAGGCTAATAATTTCTTTACCGGCACAAAATGGATGGAAAATTCATCAAATGGATGTGAAGTCCGCATTCTTGAATGGTGTTCTTGAAGAAACCGTGTATGTAGAGCAACCATTAGGATACACCATCAAAGGACAAGAAGGAAAGGTGTTGAAGTTGAAGAAGGCCCTATACAGATTGAAACAAACACCAAGGGCTTGGAATAGTAGACTTGACAAATACTTTCAAGCTCAAGGTTTTTACAAATGTCCACATGAACATGCACTATATGCCAAGGTTAATAAAAATGGAGAATTTCTTCTTGCATGTTTGTATGTGGATGATTTAATATTTACGGGCAATAGTCCAAGTATGTTTGAGAAATTTAAGCAAGACATGGCAAGATAGTTTGAGATGACCGACATTGGACTTATGTCATACTATCTTGGCATCGAAGTGAAGTAAATGAGTGATGGAATACTAATATCTCAAGGAAACTATACAAGGGAGATTTTGAAGAAGTTCAAGATGGAAAATTGTCAAGCCGTTAGCACCCCCATTGAATGTGGAACAAAATTGTCAAAATTTGAAGAGTGTGAGAATGTGGATCCTACTTATTTCAAAAGTCTTGTGGGAAGTTTGAGATACTTAACATGTACGAGGCCCGATATACTTTATAGTGTTGGACTTGTTAGTCGCTATATGGAGGCTCCAACAACAACACACTTGAAGGCAGCCAAAAGAATTCTTCGTTATCTTAAAGGTACAATCGATTATGGATTGTTTTATCATCGTTCTAATGAGTTCAAACTTGTTGGTTATTGTGATAGTGATTGGGCCGGGGAAATTGATGATCAGAAGAGTACCACCGAATATGTGTTCTTTATGGGTGATACATTTTTTTCATGGAGTTCAAAGAAGCAACCCATTGTTACTTTATCCACCTGGGAGGCGGAATATGTGGCGGCATGCTCTTGTGTTTTTCAAGCTATATGGTTAAGGAGAGTTTTGGAGGAGCTCAACATGTCACAAAAGGAGTCCACGGAGATATTGGTTGATAATAAGTCGGCTATAGCTTTGGCAAAAAATCCGGTGTTCCATGAACGAAGCAAGCATAATGATACAAAATATCACTATATCCGAGAGTGCATTGAAAGAAATGAAGTGGAGCTCAACTATGTGAAGTCGCAAGATCAAATCAGTGACATATTTACGAAGCCTCTCAAAAGTGACGCCTTCAACAAATTTCGAAGTCTACTTGGGATAGTCAAAATTAAGGTGGGGTGTTAAAAATAAAATATAATTTTGACTTATAAAATAATAGAAGTGTGTGGATGATTCTAGAATATTCTTGGTACATGTATTTGTTTTTTCTATATTCAATGTATTGGTCTAGATGCATGTAATCTCTAGAAGTATCCATAGAAAGTTCTAGTGGTCTAGCATTTAAGTAAGTGTGTAGATCTTTCTATGGAGTCCTATATAAAGTCTTGTATCAAATCATTTCTAATCAAGTCATTTCAAGTAAATACTTCTTATCCTAAATTGAGTTGTGTGAGTTTGAGTGAAATCCTTTCTTCCAACAATCTGTACATGCATTCTGTTGCTTACTTACGTTTAAGAGCATTATCTTCTTGTTGAATACACAGGAAAGAAAAGAAAGAGAAACTCCTGCAGCAGAAGGTGGATGAACTGTTGTTGTGCATAAAAAAGGTAGAAAAAAGACTACAGAATCTGAGAGTGGGACTGTTGTTGGTGTTGCACATGCTGCAGTAAGAGATAGGATTGCCAAAAAGAAAAATAAGGAAGTCAGACTAGATTTCTACATGTTCCAGAAAAGGGAGGCTCATAGAAGTGGTATGCTTATAATTGTTATCAACTTTTTGTAATCAATATACAGGGCTAGGACACTCATATTCTGCATGTTTTTGCGGATATTGTGTTAGGTGAATGTGTCAATGTTTAAGTTTAGTGCTATCTTTAGTCCCTCTTTCTTCATGAAGAGGAGGTCGAAGTCTGAAGCAGATTTTGAAGTGAACTATTGTCATCTACTGTTCATGTTGATCATATTGGATCTGCTTCATATTTACAATTACTAAAACTATGGATCTTTGTAGAACAATTCTTGTGCAGCATAGTTATGTGAGAATTTAAGATAAATTGCATATTTAATTTTAAGATAAACTGTGATTTTTTTTCTTGTTTTCTGGGTCTGCACTTGCTACTTTATTTAGGAAAACATGGATGCCTTGCATGTTTAATTGAAAGATAAACTGTGATTGTTTTCTGCTCTGCACTTGCTAATTTATTGAGGAAACACGGATGTCTTGCATGTTTAATTGTAAGATAAACGGTGGTTTTTTCTTGTTTTCTGGGTCTGCACTTGCTAATTTATTGAGGAAACATGGATCTCTTGCAGAAATCATGGTGCTGCAGAGCAAATTCGAGCAGGATAAAAAATGGATCCATCAACTGATAGCTCTAATTCAGCAGTTCTATGGATACTGAGCATGAGAGGAGGAAGAGTCTAATTCTATGAATTTCTTTTTAACAGTGTCTGTTTAAACTGATACGTTGTCCAGGAAAGGACCTGGGATATCAGGCAAACAATGAGCGATGCCAAGTTGTCCAATATATCAATTCACGCCACCATTGGCAACTGAAAGAATAACACAAAACTTATCCCTCATTCATACACGTCAAAAAGTGCGAACTGACCATTGTCACTATCTCTGCCAACTCTGAAAAAGATCAGAGTTTTGTTTTAATTCAACTTGATAAAATGAGTTTATTCATTATATCTGCTCAGTTTATCTGAGTATGTGAACTTCATTTATCAGCCAAAACACAAAACACAATGTAAGAGCTTCATTCATTCGGCAAAACACACAGATACACAATGCATAGACAATGTCCATATATACGAGATAGCTATAAAATTTATTTGTGCTGGCAAAACACAGATACGCAATGCATAGACAATGTTTGTATATACGAAATAGATATCCCTTAATATAATATTATCGTGCTGCCCCTTTCGAACAGTAAAATTTATTCTATTTTTTCACCCTCCAATATGACAACAATTACACAAGTTGCCATTGCTTTAAACCGTTATACTAACTGCATCGTACCGTTATTTGTGTTAACGAAACTTCCCACTTGCATGCAACTCAACATTGAATTAGCCAATTGATGCTACACACGTAACCTCTGTCTACCCACTAAAAACATATAATAAGAATTTAACTGAAACGTTTCAGGTAAGTTTGTAATTGGACATGTTGCATATCTATTTTATACAAATTGCGCTACAATTTCTACATCAAGTACAGTATATAATTTCGACTCATGTTATTCGATCATTCACCACGTGTTTGATATATAGATCATTTACATATTGTATATATAGATCATATATTTTAAAGGGAAAATAAATTCTTTCGCCCTTAAACTATATGTCATTTTTGGTTTAGGTCCTTTAACTATACGAAAAAATATTACGGTACTTAAACTTTCAAATTTTCTGATTCTAGTCCTTCCGTCCAAATTTGACTAACGGACGTTAGTCAACGCTGACATGGCAATTACGTGAAAATCAAAAATTTCGGAATGGAGTTAAATTTTGATATGTTAATTTATTACTGCTTACAAAAACCCGGGTGGTGAAAATTTTCAATTTCGAGTTCACTAACGTATACAAATTTGACTAACGTCCGTTAGTCAATGTTGGACGGAAGGACGAAAATCAGAACATTTGAAAGTTTAGGTACCGTAATATTTTTTCGTATAGTTCAAGGACCTAAACCAAAAACAACATATAGTTTAAGGACGAAATAATTTATTTTCCCTATTTTAAACCAACGGTCTACATATGTTTGATACAATGTCCAAGTGATATTCAAACATGTTTCTGTTTGTTTGGTTCTATTTTTTTGAATTCATTTTTCTTATTGTTAATGAAGTAATTTGGTATTAACAAAGTTTGAGTTTCATTGCTGGAATCATGATACTTTGCCAGAAAGTCGTCGGAGTATGGTGGTTGTGATGAATTGGGGGCTGAGTATATTTCTGTCATATTCCTGAATATAAATAGCTGGTGATTATTTCGATTCCTCGCTAATACACATATTAACTTGTATTATTATTAAAAGAAAAATAAAGGTTGAATTTTAGTATTAGAAGTAAAATGAATGTACAAAAATTTATAGAAAATTAAATAAAGTTGAGAAATACAATAAATAACTGAAAAAGGTAACAATACAAAGACGAAAAAGTAATACTCCGTAGTAAATATGATATAATACGAGGACAAAAATGTAAATAAACAAATATTTGTCACGAATCATTTGGACCATTAAAAAATTCAGGCTTATAAGTAGGAATGGACAATATGATTTTAGTTAGGCCCAATAACTGCCGCTTCCAATTAGAATATGAACTTAATGCTCCTAAGTACGTACTCACCTAACTTAAGTAAGTATAACGTGTTTTCTCATATGAATGTACTCGGGTTATTTTTGTAATTGCAAGATTTAACCATGTAATTACAATTATGCAATTAAAAATATTATATGTACTCATGTAAGTCCCCAAAGTACGGGGCATTTTTCTCTTAAAATATTACCAGTTGTTTAGTTTTTGTCCTCTTTCTCTTCTGGACCTGTTAAATCTGAACCACATTTTTTGGATGATTAAAATTTCTAAACCGATTAATTTCTGAATCATTAAAAAAATATTTAATAATTTATTTGATAAATCTGAATGGCTAAAATATAGTCTCGAAACTAATATGTACACAAAAATGAATTATACTATTTATGAAATCTAATTACATTTAGCTTTATACTCGTGCAATTCACGGGCTCATTAATAAATATTTTAATAATAATTAATGTTGAAAACAAAGATTTTACCATTATACATATTATTGATAACTAGATTGAAATCTGTGCGATACACGGATTGTTTATAATAGTTATTGTTATGGAATAAAAAGTGTACTTGTAATTTACTTGCTAGGGTTTAGGAGCTTTCGAGCTTTAATGGTTGCTCTTGTTGTCGGGGACTAACTCGGTCCTAACAAGATGCCTACGTATCTCTAGTATTTAGAGAATCAAGCCAATAAAACGTAGTTCTTGGTGTTGCCCTCGGGGCTATGACGGCAAGGGCACACCAAGGACGTAGTGACTTGTATGTCCTTATTCGAGGATGAAGTCTAAAACGTTGTAGATGACGTATGGAGCTGTGTCCAAAACGTAGTAGATGACGTATGGAGTTGTGTTCAAAACGTAGTAGATGACGTATGGAGCTGTGTCCAAAACGTTGTAGATGACGTATGGAGCTGTGTCCAAAACGTAGTTCTGAGATGAGGGGTCAGACCCTTTATATAGGCGTTTAAAAGCCTAATGGATAAGTATTGATTTCTTTAAAGGATAAGTCTTATCCTTGACGGTGGATAAGTATTGACTTTCTTAAAGGATGAGTCTTATCCTTGACGGTGGATAAATATTGACTTTCTTGAAGGATAAGTCTTTTCCTTGTTGATAAAGGCTATGACTCATTAATTGGGATTCTGGATCCTTCTTTGAGAAATTTACCATATTTTGGACTCTTTTCATGAGCTGTATATTTTTCTTATTTATTAATTTCGTAATTAATAAATAATCAGGATTTTAGGCATTAAATATTTGGCCTTTCCAAAGAATCAGCAATTATATTTCTATAATTACTTTTCTGTCCATATCAGTTATAATTTTATTTTTTATATTTTAATATTTTTATTAATTGTATTTATTAAGAAAAATAGGTATTCATGTTAAAATATGTAAACTTTTTTAAATAATTAAAATGTAAAAATAGGTTTTAAAATAAGTAACTAAAGGTTTGATTATTTATATTTTAATATTTTTAGTAATTGCATTTGTTAAGAAAAATAAGTAGGCATGTTAGAATAGGTAAACTTTTTAAAATAATTCAAATATTAAAATAGGTTTTAAAATAAATAACTAAAGGTTTGCACGTGATATTTTTGGAAAATGAGACGGACAAATCTTAACTTATTTATTTTGAAACATATTTAAATACTTTTAATTACAAGCACTTACATTTTCAGTTAAAACATGTTACTTTTTCTATTTTTACTTACTAAGACCCCTCCTTTTCAAAAAATATCACGGGAAATAGTTATTAATTTATTTTAAAATTTATTTTAATACTTTTAATTATTTAAAAAAGTTTAACACGTCTACTTATTTTTTTTAGCAAATGCAAATTAATAGAATATTAAAACATAAATAATAAAAATAATAATTATTAATAACAATCTGTTGCCCAGTAATAATCTATTGTAGAAGGGGGGTTGAATACAATAGAGTAAGATAATCGACTTCTTAATGTATATATCACAAATATGAAAAGAAAGATAACAGCTTTATTAAATCTGATATAAAACTGTTACAAACTCTCTCAAGAAATTCTGATGTTCTTGAGAGCTGCTAGTTTATCTTCAAGAAGTTGGATAATAAACTTTCTTCTTTTTCTTCAAGAATTTGAATCAGTCTTTCCTTAAGATTTCTGAGTTCTTCATCTTCCTCATTAATTTGGTAGATAGCTGCTCTGAGATTCTGTATGGAGCTTTTCTGTAGACTGTGCTTTTCAAGCAAAAGATAAGCAATTTCCTTCCCATCAGGATTGAGAGTAAGTTGGGTCATACCAAAAGTTACTTCTTTAACAGCAGTACCTCTTTGCATTTCCACATCCTGACCTCTTTGATTTAAGTACATGGGAATATAATTACCATCGAAATTACTGTTTCCATCCAGTCTTCTTCTTATAGTTGACAAAATCATGTCAGCCCATACTTTGTACACTTGGTTCTTCCATCTTAACAGATAGTGAACATATTTTAGTTCCTGTGTAGTTTTCATCAGCAGATCTTGAATAGATAGAATCTTCACACTACCATCTTTCATGAAGTACAGAAGCTTTTCTTTCTTTTCAAAACCATCATGACAATCTATAACTATATCAACAGCTAATAAATTGTTCAGATTTTCAGAAGTTAAAGTACCTCCAATTTCAGTTAAGGAGTAAGGATCAACATAGTCATGTTTAGAAATTCAGCATCCCTGTGTCCAATACCTCCTCTTGTGTAACTTGACATTTGCTTCAGATTCGAAAACATCTTTAACCAGAGTGTTTTTGATCTAGCCATATCAGACAAATCAACAACACTTGAAGCACTTGTTATAATTCCACCAGTCTGAAAATTGATAGGTGTATCACACTTCAGTGTACTTATGTGTTCCCACTTCTTGTCTTTCTCCTTTTCATGAGTGTAGCTTCTTTCAAGTAAAGATTCTTGCCTGCTTGTATTTCTCCATTGTCTTTCATTTGAAACTTTAAGCCTTTGTAGATAGAGATTGAAATCTTCATTTGTTCTCTTTGAAATATCTCTTCTTCTGGTTTCTTCTTCTTCATCTACTTCTTTGTTGTGACAATCAACAACAGTAGATAAGATTATCAAATCAACCTCTTGCAGAATTTCAAATTCGTCAGGATCTTGAATATTGTCAGGATTAGAATCTTCAATTTGATTTGTATTGCTGAGAGTTGATTTACTTGATTTTCTTCTCAATTCAGGTTCTTCTTCAACAATTCCATCATCACCAAAAGTAGATCTGTCAGGAACTACTAGAGTTTGAATAGGTTCAGGAATTTCTTCAATTCTTAACCCTCTAGACCTTGTTTGTCTAGGTACTGTTTGAGTTGAAGAACCTCTTTTACTTCTTCTAGCACCTCTCCTACCTCTGCTTCCTCTACCTCTAGTAGGAGCAGTATAGCTTTCCATTGTCTCTCTTTGTAGTCTCAAGAATTCTTCATGTGAGAGATCTGGATATTCTTCACTTGCTGTAGAGAGTGCTTTTCTGGCAAATAATTGTTGAACTCTTTTATCAGTGTGATAAAGAGTAACAATTCTACCGTCTTTTGTAGAAAACTTCTGGAATAAATTTGATGCATCTTCAGGATTATCAATAATCACATCTTCATCACCTTCAGGAATTGTAGCAAGAATGTGTCCATGACCAGATGTCAGGATTTGACCTTCCGTCAGGATCTGAGATTGCACCAATGTTCTGACTGTCTTAACTCCAGAATCAGAAACATGAGTTGACTGCGTTGTTTGACTTTGAGAAGTTTGGATTGTCTTCATAACAACAGCATCAGAGGTTTCTCCTTGTATCGCTTTGTCACCACCATCATCTCCAGTATCATCATCATTATTTCTTAATACTAGATCAGGTGTACATTTTGTCTGAATAACCTTCTCCCCCTTTTTGACATCAGGATTTGACAATAATTGCAAAATTAAGGAAAGAGAGGTTTGAATTGCAGTTACCTTAGTATCCAGAGAATCAATTCTTTGATTGATTGAGGTTTGTTCTGAAACAACAGATTTTACTTGGGATTCCACTACCCTTAGTTGTAAAGTAGTAGGCACCTTTGTAAAATTATTAAAGATATCAGTCCTCACTTTGTCAGTTGAGCCCTTGATAGAATCAATCTCACTTTTCAGGCTTTTGGATAACAGAGTAGTAGCCTTCAGATTATTCTTCAAGTCTTGATTCTCTATAGATTTCACTGCATTATAGGCATGTTCAATAGCAGAAGAAAAACTGATAGATTCATCAGATTGATGCCATGAATTGTTCCATTCATTCTGTCTAAATGCCTCTGCAGGATCAAAGGAAGGAATAGAAAAATCTTGTCTCTGATCTTTCCCAGTGGAAGCATTGCTAGCCATATATGTACTGGATGAACCAAAATTAGTTCCAAGACTAATTTTGAGTGTTGTAGCAAGCTGTTCCTTCTCTTTTCGATTCTCATTATCATCATCACTATCATCAGAAGTATCATCAGCAGTATCATGAATAATATCAGGATCAGGAATAGCAATACCTTTCAGTTTATCCTGTGGTTCTGAGATAGGATGATCCATTGGTCTTGAACGAAGTGGCTGTAACAAAATAGGTTCATTTTCAGGAGCACCACTAGCGTCAGGATGAACATCGCCAGGATTTGATATGCGTGCATCAGTATTTGCTACCAATGGTTCTTGTGGAGCTTGAGGTTCAGAAGCTTATTCAACACTTTGAGTTAAAGGTTCTTGTGTGCTTCCCTCATTGACAATGTTCTCGACCAATCTTTCAACAGAAGCTGTAGCTTTGCCTGCATCTTCACTTTGAGAAGATGGTTCTTGTGTAGCTGGAATGTTGATGTCTTCATTCTCCCTTTGAGAAAATGGTTCTTGTGTGACCATTCCACTAGCTAAGCCTTCACCCAAACTTTGATTGAGTGGTTCTTGTGTGGCAGGATCAACAGTAGCTGCTGAATTACTCTGAAATTCAGGTTCTTGTGGGTTTGATCCTTTCAGCTTCTTCTGTCTCTGATAGACTAACTCTTCTGCATTCCTCTTTTTCTTTGATGTAGGTGTAAGACCAACCAAGGAAGCAGTTGTAGAAACCTTCTCCCAAGAAATTTCTCTAATCTGAGATGGAGAGGCTGGAGAGTCTGATAGAGAGACAACTGTTGTTGCATCAGGAATACTAACATCAGGATTTGCTAGAGCATCAGGAGTAGATGACTCATCAGGATTTGATGTCTGAATATCAGTATCCTTCATTTGCACTGTCAAAGGAATATGATACCTGCTCTTTGATAATTTCCTTTTCGTTTGTGGTTTTGACGAAGGTACCACAACTTTAGTAGCAGTATCAGCAACTTCCTTGTTCACATTCATCACAGAGGATATAGGTAAGTCATCCTCTGAATCACTTTCATCAATCAACCTTAACTTCCTTTTCACAGGAACATTCTTAACAACCTTATCAGCTTTCTTCACCAGGACCCCTTGTACACCCCCTTGTATCTTCTTTTTAGTGAGTGGTGTAGAGGAAAAATCCTTTGAACCTGATTGCCTTCCAGACACATCAGTTCTAGCTGATTTCTTTGATTTTACAACTAAAGTCTTTTGAGAGACAGTAGAGGTGGTTGTTAACTGTTTAGACTGTTTAGGTTGCATGCTTGTGTCAGGAACAAGGTGGGTTGGGCCTTGCCCCATAGCATTAGAAAGTAGTCCATAACGAGTAGACATTTTCTGATGTAAAAAAAACCTAACCTCATCAGGAATAAAAGCATTTCCGCACAAAATATTTTGCCATATCAGGATTGAAAAAAAATATTCAATAAGATTAAAATAAAATTTTATTTAAGAAAACAAAATTTATTTTAACAATCCTGAATAGCGTTTTGGTTTAAGAAAAATAACCAAGTTAATGGTCATAGAATTAAAACATGCTTACCAGCAAATGAGGCAAAAATATTTATGGAAAACTGAACCGTCTCATCGAGATTGTAGAAATGACCTGCACCCTTAATACACATTCTCTATAAAAGAGAACTGTTAAGCATAACATCATTTATTTATTAAAAGCACAAACCCTTTCCAGAGAAAAACTTACGAAAACCTTTCACCTTCTTCGTTTTTCAATGGCTGCCAACAATCAAAACGATTTACCTGATGAGGAATATGACGATCTCGCAATAATCTGGCAAGAGATGGATGAGGCTCTGGCTGAGATTGCAGAGCACGAAGAACCACAACCTGTTCCTGACCCTCAGGAACATGAAGCATTTATCAACGCAATGGCTGAAGTCCTTCTCCATAACTTCCAGCAGGTTGATCCTGACTGGAATCCTCTTCACAACTTAGTCATCGTCGATGAAGAAGAGCCAGAAGACGGTGATGATGAAGATGATGAGGAACTCGAGCGAGAGCTTGAGAGAAATAGAAAGATCCGTGATGCTTGTATGTCTTGCAAGTTGGAAGCACGGAAAAGTTCCGGTGATCATGGGGACGAGCCACCTTCAAGTGCATCTGCTCCTCTTCTTGTCCTTTAAGGATGGACATAGAAATCTTCCAATCCTGATGGACTGTGAAGCTGCTCAGGAGCATTCATGCTAATTTGCAGGGCACGTGTTCATGCTTATCTGTAAAGCACGAGTTCCTGAGTAGAAAATAGACTAGGAAAACAAATATATACTTTCCATTTTTCATGTGTAAATGATATTCAAGAATTAATGAAAATTATCTATTCTCTCAACTGTTTTCTTCCTGTGTATGCCTGCAAAATTTGTTAGTAACACTCATATTGATAGAGAAATGATAAATAATAAACTCTGATAATAATGAAATTGAAATTGATAATTAAGACTAAAAACTTAATCAAAGACTAAGTAATAATCTAATTGTCCAGAGTTTACCAGGAGTGTTGATGACAAATTAGCATAGAACCTCTGGTTTTCATACCAGCTTCAATATCTGAGCATCAGGATTTGACCAGTTGACTTCCTGTCAGGATTGAGTCCTATCAGGATTTGATCAAAGATACATACCTTTCTGAATAACCATCAGAATTTGACAGTTATCAGGATTTCATCTCTGTAGCTTTTCCTCAGAAATTCTCAAGATTCATCATTCCAAGTTCATTCACCAATTTATTGAAAATAGCTTCAGGTAGTGGCTTGGTGAATATATCAGCTAGTTGTTGATCAGTAGGAACAAAGTGAAGTTCAATTGTTCCTTCCAGAACCTGTTCTCTTATAAAGTGATATCTGATACTTATGTGTTTAGTAAGAGAATGCTGAACTGGATTTCCTGTCATTGCAATAGCACTCTGGTTATCACAATAAATAGGGATTTTTGAGTATGACAGGCCATAATCTAACAACTGATTTCTCATCCACATTATCTGAGCACAACAACTTCCTGCAGCAATGTACTCAGCTTCTGCAGTTGAAGTGGAAATAGATTTCTGCTTTTTACTGAACCATGAAACTAGTCTTCCACCCAAAAACTGACAACTTCCTGAAGTACTTTTCCTGTCTATTTTGCATCCTGCAAAATCAGCATCTGAATAACCACACAACCCAAAATCTGATTCCCTTGCATACCAAAGGCCAAGTGAAGGAGTGCCTTTGAGATATCTGAAAATTCTTTTGACTGCAATCAGATGTGGTTCTCTAGGTTTTGCTTGAAATCTTGCACATAGACAGGTTGCACACATGATATCTGGTCTACTGGCAGTGAGTTACAATAAAGAGCCAATCATTCCTCTGTAGTGAGTTACATCTACCTCTTCACCTTGATCAGGATCAAGTTTGGTAGCTGTAGCTATGGGAGTTGAAGCAGGAGTACTGTCTTGCATGTTAAACCTTGTCAGTAAGTTCCTTGTGTATTTAGACTGATTAATAAAAATCCCTTCATCAGTCTGTTTAACTTGAAGACCCAGAAAGTAACTCATTTCTCCCATCATGCTCATTTGATATCTTGACTGCATAAGCTTGGAAAACTTTTCACACAGCTTATTGTTTGTTGACCCAAAAATGATATCATCAACATAAATCTGAACTAACAGCAACTCCTTACCATGATTCAAATAAAATAGAGTTTTATCAATAGCACCTCTTTTGAATCCACTTTCCAGTAAGAATTGAGCTAAGGTTTCATACCATGCTCTTGGAGCTTGCTTTAGTCCATAAAGTGCCTTATCCAGTCTGTAGACATGATCTGGATATGTAGGATCAATGAAACCAGGAGGTTGTTCAACATAAACTTCTTCCTCCAGTTCACCATTTAAGAAAGCACTTTTAACATCCATCTGGAAAACCTTGAATTTCTTATGTGCTGCATAAGCAAGAAATATCCTGATGGCTTCTAGTCTTGCAACAGGAGCAAAAGTTTCATCATAGTCAATTCCCTCTTGTTGGGAATACCCCTTTGCAACTAGTCTAGCTTTATTTCTGATAATGACTCCATCAGAATCAGTCTTGTTCTTGAAAATCCACTTTGTACCAACAATTGATCTATTCTTTGGTCTTGGTACCAGTTTCCAGACTTCATTCCTTTCAAATTCATTCAGTTCTTCTTGCATTGCAGTAACCCAATCAGCATCTTTAAGTGCATCTTCAAATTTCTTAGGCTCCTCCTTGGATAGAAAGTTATTATATAAACATTCATTCTGAGTTGCACTTCTTGTTTGAACACCTGCATCAGGATCTCCAATTATCAAATCAGGAGAATGATCTTTTGTCCATTTCCTTGCTGGTGTCAAATTGTTTCTTGAAGTAGATGCTCCCCCTGGATTGCTGTTATCTTGATTGAAAGAATTTGATTGATTTGAAGCTCTCCCTGAATTATTGCTATGCCCTCCTGATGTGTTGTCAGGATTTGCACTTGAATCAGTATCTGAAGAATTCTGTTCTGATGATTGGGTTGACTCTGAACTTGTAGTTGAATGCCGTTGCTCCCCCTCAACATTAGCACTACTAGTTGTATCACTGTTGTTTGCATCATCAGTATTAGCACCATCAGTACCTGGTGAGTCATCAGGATTTGGTGACCCATCAGGATGAGTTCTGAGAACAAAACATTTACAGCCAAACACATGCAAATGCTTCAGACTTGGTTTCTTCTCCTTGAGTGACTGATAAGGAGTTACACCATGCCTGTTTATCAATGTGAGATTTTGTGTATAGCATGCTGTGTTGACTGCTTCTGCCCAGAAATATGTAGGTAATTTAGCTTCTTCCAACATAGTTCTGCCAGCTTCAATAAGAGTTCTATTCTTCCTTTCTACTACTCCATTTTGCTGAGGTGTGTCAGGAGCAGAGAATTGTTGAATGATTCCTTTGTATTTGCAGAACTCTTCCATCTTTGAATTCTTAAATTCAGTACCATTATCACTTCTCAGAATCTTGACTTTGTTCTTTGTGGTTGTCTCAATCATCCTCACATGATCCAACAGAACTTCAGGAGTTTCATCTTTTCTATGCAGAAAATACACCCAGGTGAATCTAGAATATTCATCAACAATTACAAGAGTGTACCTTTTCTTACTGATGGACATGATGTTGACTGGACCAAACAGATCAAGATGTAACATGTGATATGGTTCTTCAATCGAGGACACTGATTTACTCTGGAATGATGTCCTTCTTTGTTTTGCTTTTTGGCATGCATCACAGAGTCCATCAGGTGTATATAAGACATTAGGTAATCCTCTTACTAACTCTTTCTTAACCAACTCATTGATGTTGCTGAAGTTGAGATGAGAAAGCTTCTTGTGCCAATTCCAACTTTCATCTACTGAAGCTTTACAGATGAAACATGTAGGGGAGCCATCAGTATCTGAGAGAATGTTGGCTTCATATATGTTACCATGCCTGTAGCCAGTTAGTGCTATCTTCCCTGTTGCTTTACTGACTACTTCACAATGTGTGGAATAGAAATTGACATGATAACCTCTGTCAGTGATTTGACTAATACTCAACAAGTTGTGTTTTAGTCCCTTCACTAGAGCTACTTTTTCAATGATGACATTTCCAATGATTATATTGCCATATCCCAAGGTTTGTCCAATGTTGCCATCTCCATAAGACACAGTTGGGCCAGCTTTTTCCTCATATTCTGATAACAGGGCTTTGTTTCCAGTCATGTGCGCAGAACATCCACTATCCATGACTAACACATTTTTCTTTTTACCCTGCATCAGAATAGAAACACACTAGTTAGAACACTTAGGAACCCATACACGTTGGGTTCCTTTCTCATGCAATTTATTAATTTTAGCAGCAGAAGACTTTCTGACTTTAGTAGTCCTGACAGGATTTACTCCATCAGGATTTGCTTTGTCAGCATCAGTATTAACAAAAGCATGCTTCACTATGACATTTTCAGTTCTATCAGACTTTGTACTACTTTCAAACTTAGGCAATGGATCATAAAAGTTATAGTACAAATCATGATACTCTTTACATGTATAAATAGAATGCCATAGACTACCATAATGAAAACAGGACTTCTGCGGTTTATAGAGTACTGATCTATTCCTCACATCAGATTTAGAAATATCAGCAATCTTCTTTTTAATCTTCTTACAATCAATAGCAAGATGATTAGAGTTACCACAGTTAAAACAACACTTTCTAGGTGCATTTGGGATATATTTATAACCATTCTCTTTATTGATCCCAAATTTACCATTCCTGTTTCTCTTAACAGTAGCTTCCTTTTTCTTATCTGTAACCTCACAGATTTTATCTTTAAGCTGTTTCTGAGACAATAGACCTACATTCTTAGTGACTTTGTTCATGACAGGTTTAGACTTTATAATTTTAATTCCTTGAGTAGAAGAAGATCCCTTTTCAAAAGTAGAATTGGAATCCTTACCAAAAACAAAATTAACAGGAGTAATCTTAGATTTGGTTGAGTCTATAACATGTCTATAGGTCTTTGGACTGACTGTCTCATCAATGACAATTTTCTCTGCTAATTTCTTATCTTCATCTGACTTATATCCTAGACACTCTTTCCAATTCTTAGAGGTATTAATCTCATGAAATTTCCTACCAGAGTCTGTCCAGGTTCTGATTTTCTCATTAGCATATTCAAGTTCTTTTTCAAGGGAAGTACATTTAGATGTCATCTCTAAGTGCATGTGTTTAGCATTATCACATTCTTTTTGTACTTCTTGCATACGAGAAAATTCAGCTTCTAATATCTCATTCCTCTTTCTTAGGTCAGACATCTCAGATAAGATTCTAGAATTCTCAGCAGTTTGACTTCTAAAGCTAATATGTAATGACTTTAGAAAACGTCTTAACTCAGAAGCATTATCAGTATCAAAATCAAAGATAGTATTTAGTACCTTATCATCAGGAGCAGCAGTTACATCAGCATTGGCCATTAACGCATAGTTGACTACCTCAGTATCAGATTCTGAGGAAGAGTCCATCCAATCCTTGCTTGATGTGATGAGTGCCTTTGTCTTGTTGCATTCAGAAGCAAAGTGACCCATTCCATTACACTTGTAGCATCTAACCTTTGATTTGTCAAATTTGCTACCCTTGCTGTCCTTTTTTATATACTTGTCTTTGTCTGCTTTGAAGGTCTTTTTCTGAAAGTTGCCTTGTCTTCTATTCTTCCTGAACTTCATCCTTCTGAAGTTTTTGACAATCATAGCAACCATCTCTTCCATGTCTGAATCAGAAGATTCATCACCAGTATTGGCATCAGAATTGCCATCAGTATCTGATGAAAAGTCGTCAGGATCTGACTCAGCTACTCTTGCTTTCCTTCTAGAGACCTCTATAGCTTTTCCTTTTGATTTAGCTTCTACATTCAAAGCAATTGACTTTGCCTTGCTGCTTTTCTTGTTCTTTCTCTGTTGAACTTCAAGATCATGAGTTCTTAGCATCCCATAGATCTCATCAAGAGACACAATGTTCAGATCATACTGGTGTCTAATGATTGAGGTCTGAGTATCCCATTCTTCAGGTAAAGCTCTAAGAAATTTGGTGTTTGAATCTTCAGTTTCATATACTTTGTCAACTAAGGATAAGCTGTTCAATAGTGTCAGAAATCTATCATATAGCTCAGTCAGGCTCTCTTCAGGTCTTGCATCGAATTGTTCATATTCTTGAATCAAAAGAGCCCTTCTGTTTTTCTTAACAGATGCAGATCCCTGGCACTGAGTTTCCAAAGTATCCCAGATTTCTTTTGAAGACTTGCATGCAATCACTCTGTTTGACATAACAGCATCAAGACCATTGTGCAAGATATTCTTTATCTTTGGTTCTCTGAGTACATGAGCTTTTTCTTCTGGAGTCCATTCAGATTTGGTTTTGACCACATAATGTTCTGGTACAGTATCTGTTCGTTCTACGAACTTTGTTGGTATATATGGTCCATCACGAATCCTGTCCAAATTGTCAGGATCCATAGCCTCCAGGTACATCAACATCTTTACCCTCCATGTAGGATATTCTGATATCTTCAAGATGGGAATCTTCATGCTTTCATACTTGGTTGTCGACATCTTTAGATCGTATCTGATTCAGAATTAAATCAGTTTGCTCTGATACCAATTGTTGCCCAGTAATAATCTATTGTAGAAGGGGGGTTGAATACAATAGAGTAAGATAATCGACTTCTTAATGTATATATCACAAATATGAAAAGAAAGATAACAGCTTTATTAAATCTGATATAACACTGTTACAAACTCTCTTAAGAAATTCTGATGTTCTTGAGAGCTGCTAGTTTACAAAAACTCTCTCAAGAAATTCTGTTCTTAAGAGCTTCTCTTCGATTATGTTCTCTCTCTAATGAATACATAAATCGAAACCAAGACTGTGTTTATATAGTGCACACAGCTTCTCTATCAATTACAAGATAAGTCCTAATCAATAACAAAGATAGAAACATATCTTTAATCGATAGCTGCATTCTACAAACCAGGAACAAATAGAATAAACTTCCATGTTTATCTAGACTCCAAATATAACTCGAAGTAGGAATCCTGATCAGCTTCAAGCTCTGATGATCAATCCTGATCATAGTCTGAGTAGGAATCCTGATGATCAATAAGATACTGACGCTTGATCAAATACTGATGACCATGCAATACTGATGACGTCAGCAATCCTGATCAGTTGAGTCTAGCTTCTGACGAACATTGAATTCTGATCTAACACAATCTGTGCCTATCTATAATTTGGATCGGACCTATATATAACCAATTGTTTTTTTTAGCTAAAATACATTACCTATTTTATCTATTTTTCTAACTAAAACAACTTATTTTCTAAAAATAAAATAGGTAATATATATATAATGGTAATATTATTACATATTTATAACTCATTACCTTTTTCAACTAAAAGACATTATCTGTTTTACATTTTCTAACTAAAATAACTCATGTTCTAAACATAACACATGCAAAATAAATATGTAATGGTAATTTTGTTATATATAATTATTAATAAATAACCACTTACCCTTTCCAGCTAAACACATAACCTTTTTTATTTTTTCTAACTTAAACAACTAATTTTTCTAAAAGTAACACGAACAAAATATACATAGAAAGGTAATATAATTTTATATTTTCTAATTTAAACAACCAATTTTCTAAAAGTAACACGGACAACATATCTATACTATATTATTAAAGACGAAACATTAAAAGTTTTGGTCGGTCGGTCGGTGGTATTTGGGTAGATTTACGGCCTATCTATAACCAATTTATTTATAACCAATTACCTTTTTGTTAAAATACAATACATGTTTTATATTTTTTAACTAAAACAACCCATCTCCTAAAAATAACCCGGGCAATATATAAATAAAATGGTAATATTATTATAAATTTAAAACCATCTACAATTTAACCTAAAACACATTATATGTTATATATTTTTTCACTAAAAAAACTCATTTTCTAAAAATAACACGGACAACATATATAAAAATGGTAATATTATTTTATATAATTATTAATAAATTAGAGGTTACTCTTTTCGGATAAAACATATTACATGTTTTATATATTTTTTTATTTTCTAACTAAAACAACCCATTTTCAAAAAATAACACGGCAAACATATATATAAAATGGTAATATTATTATATATTTAAAACCAAATACCTTTTTCACCTAAAACACATTACCTGTTTTATATTTCTAACTAAAACAACTCATCTTTAATATTTTATTATTTTTATTTAAATTTTTGTAATTATATCTTTTTTATGAAATTTTAATATATATTTATATGTGTATATAATAAATTGAATATATATATCAAACAATATAAGTATTTTAATTTAATAAATTGTTGACGTAATATTTAGTAGTATTTTAGATATTAAAATATAAAAATATTTTTAAATAATAAATCTAACGGTTCGTATTTATTTGCTCTTAAAAATTTTAAGAGTGACTAAAGTGCAAATAACAAAATATATGCCATATAATGTGCCGAGTTTCTTTTAACATATGTTATTACTTTTATTTTTTTATTAATTATCTTATTTAAATTGAATATTATAAAAAAATATATTAAACATGGATTTTATAAGTTTAATATAATAATATTGTCATTATTTCTATATTTTGCCCGTGTTATTTTTAATTCGAATATGAGTTGTTTGAATTAAAAAATATATAACAGACAATGTCCTTAAAAAACAGTTAGTTACTTATTAATAATTATATAAAATGGGTGCTCTTCCACAGCCATGATGGTTGGGGACCAAATCCCATATAAAATTATATTACATTTATATATATATATATATATGTTGCC
This sequence comes from Heracleum sosnowskyi, assembly GCA_030848705.1. Lineage (NCBI taxonomy): Eukaryota > Viridiplantae > Streptophyta > Magnoliopsida > Apiales > Apiaceae > Heracleum > Heracleum sosnowskyi. The sequence goes on along the minus strand of CM061243.1, from coordinate 4,051,309 downwards.
CGTGTTACTTTTAGAAAATTAGTTGTTTAAATTAGAAAATAGAAAATTATATTACCTTTCTATGTATATGTTGCTCGTGTTACTTTTAGAAAAATTAGTTGTTTAAGTTAGAAAAAAAAAGTTATGTGTTTAGCTGAAAATGGTAAGTGGTTATTTATTAATAATTATATATAACAATATTAACATTACATATTTATTTTGCATGTGTTATGTTTAGAACATGAGTTGTTTTAGTTAGAAAATGTAAAACATATAATGTGTTTTAGCTGAAAAATGTAATAAGTTATAAATATGTAATAATATTACCATTATATATATATATTACCTATTTTATTTTTAGAAGATAAGTTGTTTTAGTTAGAAAAATAGATAAAATAGGTAATGTATTTTAGCTGAAAAAAGCAATTGGTTATAAATAAATTGGTTATATATAGGTCCGACCCAAATTATAGATAGGTCCGACCCAAATACCGACCGACCGACGACCAACCAAAACTTTTAATGTTTCGTCTTTAATAATATAGTATAGATATATATATATAACCTAACATATATATATATAGGTCATTTCTCCATGAAAAACACTAAAGAACAATAAAGAACACCATAGAATCTTACATAAATTGCATGTCGATTCTAATTTTCTCACCAAAAAATGTTTATTACGAATAAAAATAGAATCTAACAAAAAATTAAAATCAAATAAAACATGATTACATATAATTTTATTGTGATAAATATATATATAAGATTCTGTACTGGATTATATGTAATGTTTAATTTTTAAATTTAGATGAGATTCTACGTTAAATTCGATATGTTAGGCTTAGTTGTTGTTCAATTTTATGATTCTAATTTTAAAAAATCAATTTTTATGAAAAATAAAGTGTTTATGATAGTGTTCTTTATAAGGTATGAGCTTTCAAATCGTATAAAAAATATTTATCTTTTTTTTTCTAGAGCTACTCAAATTTAATTCAATAAAACTAAATTTTCTTATTTACATTCGAACTTTTAGGAAAAACATTCCTAATTTACACTATTTTTTTTAGGAAAGACAATAAATATATAAAATTCAATCCTATTTAAAATTTAATTCAACAAATATTACATCAACTAACTTAAATCCTATTTAAGGTTTAATCTATTTTTCTAGAGTTTCACTATTTTAATTCAATTTGAACTTTTTGGGAAGACAATAAATATATAAAAGTCTATCCTATTTAAAATTTACTTAAACAAAATTAACTAATTTTCTCAACTAAATTAAATCATATGTAAGTTTTAATCTATTTGTTTAGAGCTTCTCTATTTTAATTCAATAAAATTAAATTGTCCTACTTAGATTCGAATTTATAATGAAGAAAATAAATATATAAAAATCAATCAATTTTATGTTTATTATAACGTTATATTACAATCCTATTTAGGATTTACTCTTTATATCATAATCCTATTTAAACTTTAATTTTTATTATATAGCCTATAAATAAAAACGAGCATGGTGAATAATGTAATAGTGCTAGTCTTAAACATGAGAGTCTAAAGACCTGATATTGGATAATCTTAGTGAGGCTTTTTCATATCCACACCGTCACATTTGAAAAAAAACACCTTAACGAATCTGAAACACATAATAGAATCTTGTTAGAACACATACCAGAAAAACACATAATAGAACTTCTAATATCTTTTTTGTTTCAAAAAAATATATGTGAATCAAAGAAGCCAAAGGAGAATTTAGAAAAAAAATTGAAACGAATATATGTGAATCATCTTCATAAATTTATCAACAAGAACTAATTCCTTTTTGTCCAAACAAAAATACTTTAATTCATACCCACTATAGAAGACATTACAGAATCTCAAACACATGACAAAAGCACGTACCAGAATCTGAAACACATAATAGAATTTTGTTAGAACACATACGAAAAAAATACATAATGGAACTCCTAATATATTTTCCGAGCAGATAAAATCAAAGAAGTCAAAGTTGAGTTCAGAACACACATGATCATATGTATGGGTATCACGATAAACCATTCTTCCTGGTCATATATGATAAGATTCCAAAACGAAGTAATATATCACATTTGTTTTGATCCTCTATCAAAGAAGATAACGCATCTGTCAAGATCTATGGTTGAAACCTTACAAAAAAAAATGTTTTTCTTCATCTTATGGTCGGCACTTCAGTCATGGCCGATTCCATAGCACACCTATAACAAAAAACAAGTGTTCTACAAAAACACAGTAGTTTAATTGGTTAACTCTAACAAATGAAAAATTATTACATGATTTTATCGTCTTTTTCCTCCATTTTCTTCTAAAGTTATGCATATAGGTTTTTGTAGCGTTGTAAAATTGGAAATTTGTATGGTCTAAACCATATAGACAACTGTTGTTACATGATATTTGTGTCTTGATATTCTTTCCAAATTTTTAAAAGATTGTGTTCTATAATAAAATTTTAATTTAATGATTCTTTCCTTTTCTAAATGATATTATACGTATAATACTTGCTGATGGATTCTAAATGACCATGCTCATTCTAATTTATTACAATACTGCCATTATGTCTTGTATAATGTTATTAAAATAAAATTTAATGAATGGATGGTCTAGATTGATGGTCTCTTGGTCTCTTGATAAGAATGGTCTCCTTAGAACCTTACCCTATATAAATCTCCCTGAGTTTTCAAATTGTATAAAAAATATTTATCTTTTTTTTAGAGTTTCTCAAATTTAATTTAATAAAACTAATTTTTCTTATTTGTATTCGAACTTTTAGGGAAAACATTCCTAATTTACACTAATTGTTTTAGGAAAGACAATAAATATATAAAAGACAATCCTATTTTAAAATTTAATTCAACAAATATTACATCAACTAACTTAAATCCGATTTAAGATTTAATCTATTTTTATAGAGTTTCACTATTTTAATTCAATTTGAACTTTTTGGGAAGACAATAAATATATAAAAGTCTATCCTATTTAAAATTTACTTAAACAAAATTAACTTATTTTCTCAACTAAATTAAATCATATGTAAGTTTTAATCTATTTGTTTAGAGCTTCTCTATTTTAATTCAATAAAATTAAATTGTCCTACTTAGATTCGAATTTATAATGAAGAAAATAAATATATAAAAATCAATCTTTTTAAGAATTTTATGTTTATTATAACCTTATATTACGATCCTATTTAGGATTTACTCTTTATATTATAATCCTATTTAAACTTTAATTTTTATTATATAGCTAGCCTATAAATACATGTATGCGCACATATAATCTCTCATCTCTCTCTCGATTACCAGATCCACCAATCGTTTTGTGATTCGTTAAGATGGGAGGTGGTTTCAAAGTGCTGCATTTGGTTAGGCCTTTTCTTCCGTTCTTGCCGGAGGTGCAAAGTGCTGACAGGAAAGTTCCCTTGAGAGAGAAGGTTATCTATACCGTGATCTCTCTTTTCATCTTTCTGGTGTGCAGTCAGCTCCCTCTATATGGCATTCATTCAACTACTGGAGCAGATCCATTCTATTGGATGCGTGCTATTCTGGCCTCGAGCCGAGGGACAGTCATGGAGCTGGGGATCGCTCCTATTGTTACTTCTGGACTCGTGATGCAGCTATTGGCTGGGTCTAAGATCATTCAAGTAGACAACAATGTTCGCGAAGATCGTGCACTCTTGAATGGTGCTCAGAAGCTTCTTGGCATCCTCATCGCTGTTGGTGAGGCTGTTGCTTATGTTCTTTCGGGGATGTATGGGAGTGTCAGTCTGCTGGGTGTTGGAACTGCTATTCTTATTATCGTTCAACTGTGCTTTGCGAGTATCATTGTGCTATGCTTAGACGAGCTGCTTCAGAAGGGATATGGTCTTGGTTCTGGAATATCTTTGTTCACAGCTACCAATATCTGCGAAAGTATTATCTGGAAAGCATTTAGCCCAACAACTATCAACAGCGGACGTGGTGCTGAATTTGAAGGTGCAGTCAGTGCCTTGTTCCATTTGTTAATAACTAGGACGGACAAAGTTCGAGCACTTCGGGAAGCTTTTTTTCGGCAGAATCTTCCGAATGTGACAAATCTTCTTGCCACTGTTTTCATCTTCCTTATTGTGATATACTTCCAAGGCTTCCGCGTGCTTTTGCCTGTGAGATCAAAGAATGCTCGTGGACAACAGGGATCCTACCCAATTAAGCTATTCTACACTTCTAACATGCCAATCATTCTTCAGTCTGCACTTGTGTCCAACATCTATTTCATCTCTCAGTTGCTGTACAGGAAGTACAGTGGCAATTTCTTGGTTAATCTGTTGGGCAAGTGGCAAGAATCTGAATATTCAGGTCTATCTGTCCCAGTTGACGGTCTTGCTTACTATGTGACTGCACCATCAAGCTTAGCGGATATGGCAGCCAATCCTTTCCACGCTCCCGTCTACATTCTGTTCATTCTGTTAGCTTGTGCACTTTTCTCCAGGACATGGATTGAGGTTTCTGGATCTTCTGCCAGAGATGTTGCTAACCAGCTTAGGGAGCAACAAATGGTGATGCCAGGACATCGTGATTCAGGCCTACGGAAGGAGCTCAACCGGTACATTCCCACAGCAGCTGCCTTTGGAGGTATCTGTATTGGTGCGTTGACTGTCTTGGCAGACTTCATGGGAGCTATCGGCTCTGGGACGGGCATTCTGCTTGCAGTTACAATCATATATCAGTACTTTGAGACATTTGAGAAGGAGAAAGCCAGTTAACTAGGTTTGTAACCAATATAATAGCGCTGCATGCAATGTGGAGTGCTATAGTTCAAAAGAGCGGGGGATCACTCGGTTCAAAACTTTATTATTGGTGAACCTTAAATGTTGTTTCTTTTTAAATTTGGAGTAGTTTCATTGATTTAAATGTCAAGGTCTTGATACCTTTTTATACATGTTCTCGTTATTTGAATTCTCTCCTTTTATGAAAATAATTCTGGATAGTAATACTTGTGGGGCTTTTGTTCGCTCATTATTTTAGTACATTTTGAACAGTTAACGTAACCTTCACATGAGTTTTCACCGCTCATTATTTTAGTACATTTTGAACAGTTAACGTAACCTTCACATGAGCTTCCACCGCATTATTAAATATTGCATAAAGAACATTGAGATATCTTAAGCCATCTTCTGACACAAATTTTTTTGTTAGAGGGGCGGAAATTAAAATTTTCAAAGCCTTTTCAAAGGCAGACATGACATTAAAATTTTGGATACTTGCGATTTAAAGACGACAGGGAGGGGAATATATATACAGACTCCAAAGCCTTTTTACCAAGCTTTTTAGTAATAAAAATCCATACAAGAATTTAATCAACTTTAACTTATGCTGATTTCTATACACCTTGAGGCATGTTTGAAACCATCAATATTACCGAATATAATCATCAATACATATTATATGTTATATTGATGGCAGAATGATATATAGTTAAAAGGATCAAAGAATTGGTAAGACTACTTCATGTGTACAACTCTTCTACTCAAGCGAATATGATGTGTCTGCAAGTATCAAGAGCCGAAGGTTCTAACTTGTCTTCAAAGAAGACTTGTATTGTAAAGAAAGAGATCATGGCAAATGGAATGTCTCAATGGCAAATGCCAAAATTCATCAAAGACAATTATTAGAATTGGTGCATCCGTATGAAGGCGATCCTTGGAGCAAATGATGTGTGGGATATGGTGGAGAAAGGATTGGTGGTGCCCGAAAATGAAGAAAATTTAAATCAAGTTCAAAGAAAGAAGGACCAAAAGGCGATCATGATCATTCATCAATGTTTGGATGATTCTATGTTACAAAAGGTGGCTTCCGCAACAACATCAAAGAAAGTTTGGGATACTCTCAAAGCTTCTTTTAGTGGAGATGCTAAAGTGAAGAGAATGCGGCTACAAACACTTCGTGGAGAGTTTGAGGCTTTGCGAATGAAGGAATCAGAATCAATCTCGGATTATTTTTCAAGGGTCTTGACCGTTGTCAACCAAATGAAAAGCAATGGAGAAGAGGTAAGTGATGTCCGTGTTATAGAAAAAAATCTTCGTTCACTTGACTCTAAATTTGATTACAAAGTCGTGGCAATTGAGGAGGCTAAAGATATAGATGAAATGACTATTGATGAGCTCATGGGATCACTACAAGCCCATGAAGAAAAAATGTTAAAGAGGAATGAGCCAATTGAACAAGCCTTGCAAGCAAAATTATCTTTTAAAGATAATGATGGAAGATATACAAGAAGTCAAAGAGATCGTGGAAGAGGACGTGGACGAGGAGTTGTACATGGACAAGGACGTGGACGTGGCAAAAAAAAAGGAGGATAATCAAAAAGATGAAAGATTGTATGAGACAAGAAATTCAAGAGGTCGTGGAAGAGGACGATCCATTTCAAGGTACGACAAATCAAACATTAAGTGTTATAATTGTCAAAAATATGGTCACTATGCTTCCGAGTGCCGTACTTTGAAAAATCAAGTTGTGGAAGAAGCTAATCTTGTTGAAGACAAAGGCGACGAGCGCACTTTGCTTCTAGCACAAAAAAGAGAAGAAAATATGGAGAAAATTTATGGAATCTTGATAGTGGGGCAAGTTATCATATGTGTGGAAATAAAAAATTGTTCATGGATCTTGATGAAAATGTGGATGGCAAAGTCACTTTTGGAGACTCTTCGGGAGTGCCCATCAAAGGCAAATGTAACATCTTAATTCGCTTGAAAAATGGAGATCATCATTTTATTTCAAGTGTTTATTATGTGCCTAGCATGAAAAATAATATCTTGAGTTTGGGTCAATTAATGGAGAAAGGCTACACCATCACCATGAAAGATGGATTTCTTGACTTGAGAGATTTTTGTGATAATTTAATTGCTAAGGTGCCTATGACCAAGAATCGTATGTTTATTCTCAAAATTCAAAATGATATTGCAAAATGTTTAAAGGCTTGTGTTGGAGATTCTTCTTGGCTTTGGCATCTTAGGTTTGGGCACTTAAATTTTGAAGGACTAAATTCACTAGCAAAGAATCATATGGTGAATGGTTTGCCTCACATCAACCATCCAAACCAAATTTGTGAAGGATGTCTATTTGGAAAACAATCAAGAAAGATTTTTCCAAAGGAATCTATGACAAGAGCAAGGGAGCCTCTTGAACTCATTCACTCGGATGTATGTGGACCTTTTAATCCTCAATCTTTTAGTAAAAATCGTTATTTCTTGTTATTTATCGATGATTTTAGCTGCAAGACATGGGTGTATTTTCTCAAAGAGAAGTCTCAATTTTTTGAATGCTTCAAAAAATTCAAAGCCCTAGTTGAAAAAGAGAGTAAGTATCAAATAAAAGCTATTCGTTCAGATCGAGGAGGCGAATTTAATTCAAAGGAGTTCTTAAAATTTTGTGAAGATCATGGAATAAGAAGGCCTGCAACGGTTCCACAATCACCTCAACAAAATGGAGTCACCGAAAGAAAAAATAGAAGCATTCTTAACATGGCTCGAAGCATACTAAAGAGCAAGAATATTCCTAAGGAATTTTGGGCCGAAGCGGTAGATTTTGCCGTCTACTTGTCAAATCGATGTCCCACGAGAAGTGTCAAAGACATGACTCCACAACAAGCATGGAAAGGAAAGAGACCAACTATTTGTAACACCCCAGTCCCACATCGAGGAGATTTGGGACTTCTGTTCAGTTTATAAGGCAAAGTACTACTACTAATTAGCACCAACAAATCATGATCTTTTGGGGGCCTGTGGTGGGCTAGTTGTTACCCAAGTTGGCTGTGTTTGGGCCAGTAGGCTTTGGCTTATTCGGACTCGGAATCGGGACTTGACCCGATTTTCAAAAAAGGCTCGGGATTTGACCCGGGTTGCCACATATGGTATCAGAGCTGACTCTCGAAAGCTTGTCGAGGCAAGTTGTCGACCCCAGTCCCACATCGAGGAGATTTGGGACTTCTGTTCAGTTTATAAGGCAAAGTACTACTACTAATTAGCACCAACAAATCATGATCTTTTGGGGGCCTGTGGTGGGCTAGTTGTTACCCAAGTTGGCTGTGTTTGGGCCAGTAGGCTTTGGCTTATTCGGACTCGGAATCGGGACTTGACCCAATTTTCAAAAAAGACTCGGGATTTGACCCGGGTTGTCACACTATTACTCACTTACGAGTCTTTGGAAGCATAGCTTATGCACATGTCGATGATGAAAGAAGGACAAAGTTGGATTACAAAAGTGAGAAGTATGTATTTGTTGGATATGATGCAAGAGCAAAGGGTACAAACTTTACAACCCCATCAATGGAAGAATAGTAATTAGTCGTGATGTTGTATTTGATGAAGAAACCTCATGGGATTGGATCAACTCACAAGAAGAGTATAGTTTCTTCCCATTTGTTGATGAAGATGAAAGTAAAGATAATTATGAGCAACACATCACTCCTCCCACATCGTCACGAGCAACAAGTGATGGACAAGAAACTCCTCCATCTTCATCAAGTGATAGTGACGAGACACCGCCAAGGCGTTAAAGAAGGCTTGAAGAAATATATGATGAAACGGAAGAGGTTCCCGCTATTTCTGACTTAACTCTTCTTTGTCTTCTAGCAGAAACCGAACCAACAAGTTTTAAAGAAGCAATCCAAGATGAAAAATGGAAGAAAGCAGTGGATGAGGAGATAGAGTCTATCAAGAAGAATGACACATGAGAATTGGCTACACTGCCAAAAGGACAAAAGGCTATTGGTGTAAAGTGGGTATACAAGGTGAAGAAAAATGCCCAAGGCAAGGTTGAAAAATACAAGGCGAGATTGGTGGCCAAAGGTTACAACCAAAGACATGGAGTTGATTATGATGAAGTTTTCGCACCGGTTGCAAAGATGGAAACTATTAGGCTAATAATTTCTTTACCGGCACAAAATGGATGGAAAATTCATCAAATGGATGTGAAGTCCGCATTCTTGAATGGTGTTCTTGAAGAAACCGTGTATGTAGAGCAACCATTAGGATACACCATCAAAGGACAAGAAGGAAAGGTGTTGAAGTTGAAGAAGGCCCTATACGGATTGAAACAAACACCAAGGGCTTGGAATAGTAGACTTGACAAATACTTTCAAGCTCATGGTTTTTACAAATGTCCACATGAACATGCACTATATTCCAAGGTTAATAAAAATGGAGAATTTCTTCTTGCATGTTTGTATGTGGATGATTTAATATTTACGGGCAATAGTCCAAGTATGTTTGAGAAATTTAAGCAAGACATGGCAAGAGAGTTTGAGATGACCGACATTGGACTTATGTCATACTATCTTGGCATCGAAGTGAAGTAAATGAGTGATGGAATACTAATATCTCAAGGAAACTATACAAGGGAGATTTTGAAGAAGTTCAATGTTAGATCAGAATTCAATGATCGTCAGGAGCTAGACTCAACTGATCAGGATTGCTGACGTCATCAGGATTACATGGTCGTCAGGATCTGAATGCATATCAGGACTGGAAGCTGATCAGGATTCCTACTTCGAGTTATATTTGGAGTCTAGATAAACATGGAAGTTTATTCTGTCGGTTCCTGGTTTGTAGAATGTAGCTATCAATTATGGATAGGTTTCAATCTTCGTAATTGATTAGGACTTATCATTGATAGAGAAGCTGTGTAGTATATAAACACAGTCTTGGTTTCGATTTATGAAGGAAAACATAATCGAATAGAAGCTCTCGAGAACATAGAATTTCTTGAGAGAGTTTTTGTAAGCTAGCAGCTCTCAAGAACATCAGAATTTCTTGAGAGAGTTTGTAACAGTTTTATATCAGATTTAATAAAGCTGTTATCTTTCTTTTCATATTTATGTTATATACATTAAGAAGTCGATTATCTTACTCTATTGTATTCAACCCCCCTTCTACAATAGATTATTACTGGGCAACAATTGGTATCAAAGCAAACTGGTTTATTTGTGAATCAGAGACGATCTAAGATGTCGACAACCAAGTATGAAAGCATGAAGATTCCCATCTTAAAGATATCAGAATATCCTACATGGAGGGTAAAGATGTTGATGTACCTGGAGGCTATGGATCCTAACTACTTGGACAGGATTCGTGATGGACCATATATACCAACAAAGTTCGTAGAACGAACAGATACAGTACCAAAACATTATGTGGTCAAAGCTAAATCTGAATGGACTCCAGAAGAAAAAGCTCATGTACTCAGGGAACCAAAGATAAAGAATATCTTGCATAATAGTCTTGATGCTGTCATGTCAAACAGGGTGATTGCATGCAAGTCTTCAAAAGAAATCTGGGATACTTTGGAAACTCAGTGCCAGGGATCTGCATCTGTTAAGAAGAACAGAAGGGCTCTTTTGATTCAAGAATATGAACAATTCGATGCAAGACCTGAAGAGAGCCTGACTGATCTATATGATAGATTTCTGACACTATTGAATAGCTTATCTTTAGTTGACAAAGTATATGAAACTGAAGATTCGAATACCAAGTTTCTAAGAGCTTTACCTGAAGAATGGGATACTCAGACCTCAATCATCAGACACCAGTATGATCTAAACATTGTGTCTCTTGATGAGATCTATGGGATGCTAAGAACTCATGATCTTGAAGTTCAACAGAGAAAGAACAAGAAAAGCAGCAAGGCAAAATCAATTGCTTTGAAAGCAGAGGCTAAATCAAAAGAAAAAGCTATGGAGGTCTCTAGAAGTAAATCAAGAGTAGCTGAGTCAGATCCTGACGACTCTTCATCAGATACTGATGGCAATCCTGATGCCAATACTGGTTATGATTCTTCTGACTCAGACATGGAAGAGATGGTTGCTATGATTGTCAGAAACTTCAGAAGGATGAAGTTCAGGAAGAATAGAAGACAAGGCAATTTTCAGAAAAAGACCTTCAAAGCAGACAAAGACAAGTATATCAAAAAGGACAGCAAGGGTAGCAAATTTGACAAGTCAAAGGTTAGATGCTACAAGTGTAATGGTATGGATCACTTTGCTTCTGAATGCAACAAGACAAATGCACTCATCACATCAAGCAAGGATTGGATGGACTCTTCCTCAGAATCTGATACTGAGGTAGTCAACTATGCGTTAATGGCCAATGTTGATGTAAATGCTGCTCCTGATGATAAGGTACTAAATACTATCTTTGATTTTGATACTGACAATGCTTCTGAGTTAAGACGTTTTCTAAAGTCACTACATATTAGCTTTAGAAGTCAAACTGCTGAAAATACTAGGATCTTATCTGAGATGTCTGAACTTAGAAAAAGGAATGAGATACTAGAAGCTGAATTTTATCGTATGCAAGAAGTACAAAAAGAATGTGATAATGCTAGACACATGCACTTAGAGATGATATCTAAATGTACTTCCCTTGAAAAAGAACTTGAATATGCTAATGAGAAAATCAGAACCTGGACAGACTCAGGCAGGAAATTTCATGAGATTAATACCTCTAAGAATTGGAAAGAGTGTCTAGGATATAAGTCAGATGAGGATAAGAAATTGAAAGAGAAAATTGTCATTGATGAGACAGTCAGTCCAAAGACCTATAGACATGTTATAGACTCAACCAAATCTAAGATTACTCCTGTTAATTTTGTTTTTGGTAAGGATTCCAATTCTACTTTTGAAAAGGGATCTACCTCTACTCAAGGAGTTAAAATCATTAAGTCTAAACCTGTCTTGAATAAAGTCATTAAGAATGTAGGTCTATTGTCTCAGAAACAGCTTAAGGATAAAATCTGTGAGGTTACAGATAAGAAAAAGGAAGCTACTGTTAAGAGAAACAGGAATGGTAAAGTTGGGATCAACAAAGAGAATGGTTATAAGTATATCCCAAATGCACCTAGAAAGAGTTGTTTTAACTGTGGTAACTGTAATCATCTTGCTATTGATTGTAAAAAGAGTAAGAAGAAAATTCCTGAAATTCCTAAGTCTGATGTTAGGAATAGATCAGTATATTATAAACCACAGAATTCCTGTTTTCATTGTGGTAGTCTATGGCATTCTATTTATACCTGTAAAGAGTATCATGATTTGTACTATAACTTTTATGATCCATTGCCTAAGTTTGAAAGTAGTACAAAGTCTGATAGAACTGAAAATGTCATAGTGAAGCATGCTTTTGTTAATACTGATGCTGACAAAGCAAATCCTGATGGAGCAACACCTGTCAGGACTGCTAAGGTCAGAAAGTCTTCTGCTGTGAAAATTAATAAATTGCATGAAAAAGGAACCCAACATGTATGGGTTCCTAAGTGTTCTAACTAGTGTGTTTCTATTCTGATGCAGGGTAAAAAGAAAAATGTGTTAGTCATGGATAGTGGATGTTCTGTGCACATGACTGGAAACAAAGCCCTGTTATCAGAATATGAGGAAAAAGCTGGCCCAACTGTGTCTTATGGAGATGGCAACATTGGATAAACCTTGGGATATGGCAATATAATCATTGGAAATGTCATCATTGAAAAAGTAGCTCTAGTGAAGGGACTAAAACACAACTTGTTGAGTATTAGTCAAATCACTGACATAGGTTATCATGTCAATTTCTATTCCACACATTGTGAAGTAGTCAGTAAATCAACAGGAAAAATAGCTCTAACTGGCTACAGGCATGGTAACATATATGAAGCCAACATTCTCTCAAATACTGATGGCTCCCCTACATGTCTCATCAGCAAAGCTTCAGTAGATGAAAGTTGGAATTGGCACAAGAAGCTTTCTCATCTCAACTTCAGCAACATCAATGAGTTGGTTAAGAAAGATTTAGTAAGAGGATTACCTAATGTCTTGTATACACCTGATGGACTCTGTGATGCATGTCAAAAAGCAAAACAAAGAAGGACATCATTCCAGAGTAAATCAGAATCCTCTATTAAAGAACCATATCACATGCTACATCTTGATCTATTTGGTCCAGTCAACATCATGACCATCAATAAGAAAAGGTACACTCTTGTAATTGTTGATGAATATTCTAGATTCACCTGGGTGTATTTTCTGCACAGAAAAGATGAAACTCCTGAAGTGTTGTTGGATCATGTGAGAATGATTGAGACAACCACAAAGTATAAAGTCAAGATTCTGAGAAGTGATAATGGTACTGAATTTAAGAATTCAAAGATGGAAGAGTTCTGCAAGTACAAAGGAATTATTCAACAATTCTCTGCTCCTGGCACACCTCAGCAAAATGGAGTAGTAGAAAGGAAAAATAGAACTCTTATTGAAGCTGGCAGAACTATGTTGGAAGAAGCTAAATTACCTACATATTTCTGGGCAGAAGCAGTCAACACAGCTTGATATACACAGAATCTCACATTGATAAACAGACATGGTGTTACTCCTTATCAGTCACTCAAGGAGAAGAAACCTAGTCTGAAGCATCTGCATGTGTTTGGCTGTAAATGTTTTGTTCTCAGAACTCATCCTGAACAGCTAGGAAAATTTGAAACAAAGGCTGATGAGGGAATTTTCATTGGTTATCCTGCATCAAGAGCCTTCAGAGTTTTTAATTTGAGAACAAGGACTGTCATGGAGTCAATACATGTATCTTTTGATGACAAGAAGATAACTGGAATCATTGAAGACTCTCATGATAGATTGATTTTTGAAAATGAAGCTACCAAGGAACCTGAAGAAAGTGAATCAGAAGCTGTCAATACATCAGATCCTGATGGGTCACCAAATCCCGATGACACACCAGATACTGATGGTGCTAATACTGATGATGCAATTAATAGTAATACAACTAGTAGTGCTAATGTTGAGGGGGAGCAACAGCATTCAACTACAAGTTCAGAGTCAACTCAATCATCAAGATAGAATTCTTCAGATACTGATTCAAGTGATGATCCTGATAATACATCAGGAGGACTGAACAATAATTCAGGGAGAGCTTCAAATCAAGCAAATTCTTTCAATCAAAATAACACCAATCCAGGGGGAGCATCTACTTCAAGGAACAATTTGACACCAGCAAGGAAATGGACAAAAGATCATACTCCTGATTTGATAATTGGAGATCCTGATACAGGTGTTCAAACAAGAAGTGCAACTCAGAATGAATGTCTATACAATAACTTTCTATCCAAGGAGGAGCCAAAGAAAGTTGAAGATGCACTTAAAGATGCTAATTGGGTTACTGCAATGCAAGAAGAACTGAATGAATTTGAAAGGAATGAAGTCTGGAAACTGGTACCAAGACCAAATGATAGATCAATTGTTGGTACAAAGTGGATTTTCAAGAACAAGACTGATTCTGATGGTGTCATAATCAGAAACAAAGCAAGGCTAGTTGCAAAGGGGTATTCCCAACAAGAGGGAATTGACTATGATGAAACTTTTGCTCATGTTGCAAGACTAGAAGCCATCAGGATATTTCTTGCTTATGCAGCTCATAAGAAATTCAAGGTTTTCCAGATGGATGTTAAAAGTGCTTTCTTAAATGGAGAACTGGAGGAAGAAGTCTATGTTGAGCAACCTCCTGGTTTCATTGATCCTAAATATCCAGATCATGTCTACAGACTGGATAAGGCACTTTATGGACTAAAGCAAGCTCCAAGAGCATGGTATGAAACCTTAGCTCAATTCTTACTGGAAAGTGGATTCAAAAGAGGTGCTATTGATAAAACTCTATTTTATTTGAATCATGGTAAGGATTTGCTGTTAGTTCAGATTTATGTGGATGATATCATATTTGGGTCAACAAACAATAAGCTGTGTGAAAAGTTTTCTAAGCTTATGCAGTCAAGATATCAAATGAACATGATGGGAGAAATGAGTTACTTTCTTGGTCTTCAAGTTAAACAGACTGATGAAGGGATTTTTATCAATCAGTCTAAATACACAAGGAACTTATTGACAAGGTTTAACATGCAAGACAGTACTCCTGCTTCAACTCCCATAGCTACAGCTACCAAACTTGATCCTGATCAAGGTGCTGAGGTAGATGTAACTCACTACAGAGGAATGATTGGCTCTTTATTGTATCTCACTGCAAGTAGACCAGATATCATGTTTGCAACCTGTCTGTGTGCAAGATTTCAAGCAAAACCTAGAGAACCCCATCTGATTGCAGTCAAAAGAATTTTCAGATATCTCAAAGGCACTTCTTCACTTGGCCTTTGGTATACAAGGGAATCAGATTTTGGGTTGTGTGGTTATTCAGATGCTGATTTTGCAGGATGCAAAATAGACAGGAAAAGTACTTCAGGAAGTTGTCAGTTTTTGGGTGGAAGACTAGTTTCATGGTTCAGTAAAAAGCAAAAATCTATTTCCACTTCAACTGCAGAAGCTGAGTACATTGCTGCAGGAAGTTGTTGTGCTCAGATAATGTGGATGAGAAATCAGTTGTTAGATTATGGCCTGTCATACTCAAAAATCCCTATTTTTTGTGATAACCAGAGTGCTATTGCAATGACAGGAAATCCAGTTCAGCATTCTCTTACTAAACACATCAGTATTCGATATCACTTCATAAGAGAACAAGTTCTGGAAGGAACAATTGAACTTCACTTTGTTCCTACTGATCAACAACTAGCTGATATATTCACCAAGCCACTGCCTGAAGCTACTTTCAATAAATTGGTGAATGAACTTGGAATGATGAACCTTGAGAATTTCTGAAGAAGGTTACAGAGAGGAAATCCTGATAACTGTCAAATCCTGATGGTTATTCAGAAAGGTATGTTTTCTTTGATCAAATCCTGATAGGATGGAATCCTGACAGGAAGTCAACTGGTCAATCCTGATGTACAGGTCAGTATTTTCATTGCTAAATTTGTGCCTAATTTTTCGTCCATATCTGCTAATGGACGATTGAGTTTTAGTAGGACAACTGTATGCGTGTGTGTTGCACTATTATAGATATATCTATACATACACATAAAAAGCGGTGCAGTTTTATTTAATGACACACGTAATATGTCCACTAATTAGTTATGCACAAATCATATTTTGCCACCTGTCATTGAGAGTAATATTTTGTTTTAACAAAATCCTTTTCATTGTTTTACATCTTTCATTACTCTCTTATCATCAGTTTTTCGTTTTCTATCTCTCTCTGTGCTTTCATAACCTAATTGCTTCAAATCTTAATTCTCAAGTCTTCAAAAGCATTACAATGGCGTCTTCATCATTCATGAACAAACAATCAGTAATTCGTGATATTACTTTTGCCACTAATAACTTTGTAGCCATACTAGACCATCAGGAATTGCCTACTGAGTTCCATATAATTCAAGATTTTCTTACTTCAAGCCCATTGAAGTATGCTTTAACAGAACCTGTGAGTGTTTCTTTTAAGTCTGTAATGCAGGTTTGGAACACAGTTGTTTTTGGTCAAAGTTCTACAGGAACCATTCTGATGCAGTTCGAATCAAATGGAGTAACTCATCATGTCACCCCTGCTGTTATTGAAGAGGCATTGCGTTTGCCTATTCTGGGTGAAAAAGTTCCTAGTGTGATTTCAGACTCTACTCTATTTGAGTTTGTCAAGAAACTGGGCTACAATGGAGAAGTAAAGAGATATGGAAATCTCTTTAGGACAAAGCTTAAGAAGGAATGGAATTTCTTCTTTGATACGATCAGCCGTTGTTTCCTGAACAAGACATCAAATTTTGATGCTCTTCCATCAGGATCTCTCAAAATTGGGTATTCTCTTATCCATTCTACAGTGTTTGATTATGGGTCTTTTATCTTAAAAGCTTTAAGTGATAGGAAATCAGATAAGTTGGGTTCTGTCTGTTTTCTTAGATTTTTACAGTTGATATTTAATCACTTATGTCCTAATGTTGTTTTTGAGAATGATGTAGTTCTACCAATTTGTAGAATTACTGAGAATAATATTAAGTCCTTAGTCAACAGTGATAAGGCAAATGGTTTTATAGGAAATGCTTTTATTCCTGATGAGGTTAGGTTTTTCTTACATCAGAAAATGCCTACTTGTTATGGATTACTTTCTAATGCTATGGGGCAAGGCTCAACCCACCTTGTTCTTGACACAAGCATTCATCCTAAACAGTCTAAACAGTTAACAACCACCTCTAATGTCTCTCAACAGACTTTAGTTGTAAAATCAAAGAAATCAGCTAGAACTGATGTGTCAGGAAGGCAATCAGGTTCAAAGGATTTTTCCTCTACACCACTCACTAAAAAGAAGTTACAAGGGGGTGTACAAGGGGTCCTGGTGAAGAAAGCTGCAAAGGGAAGTGAGGTTGTTTCTGTAAAAAGAAAGTTAGTTCTCAGGGATGAGACTGATTCAGAGGATGATTTACCTATATCCTCTGTGATGAATGTGAACAAGGAAGTTGCTGATACTGCTACTAAAGTTGTGGTACCTTCGTCAAAACCACAAAAGAAAAGGAAATTATCAAAAAGCAGGTATCATATTCCTTTGACAGTGCAAATGAAGGATACTGATATTCAGACATCAAATCCTGATGAGTCATCTACTCCTGATGCTCTAGCAAATCCTGATGTTAGTATTCCTGATGCAACAACAAAAGTGGTCTCTATATCAGACTCTCCAGCCTCTCCATCTCAGTTTAGAGAAATTTCTTGGGAGAAGGTTTCTAAAATTACTTCCTTGGTTGGTCTTACACCAAACTCAAAGAAAAAGAGGAATGCAGAGGAGTTAGTCTATCAGAGACAAAAGAAGCTGAAAGGATCAAGCCCACAAGAACCTGAATTTCAGAGTAATTCAGCAGCTACTGTTGATCCTGCCACACAAGAACCACTCAATCAAAGTTTGGGTGACGGCTTAGCTAGTGGAATGGTCACACAAGAACCATTTTCTCAAAGGGAGAATGAAGACATCAACATTCCAGCTACACAAGAACCATCTTCTCAAAGTGAAGATGCAGGCAAAGCTACAGCTTCTGTTGAAAGATTGGTCGAGAACATTGTCAATGAGGGAAGCACACAAGAACCTTTAGCTCAAAGTGTTGAAGCAGCTTCTGAACCTCAAGCTCCACAAGAACCATTGGTAGAAAATACTGATGCAAGCATATCAAAACCTGACGATGTTCATCCTGACGCTAGTGGTGCTCCTGATACTGAGCCTATTTTGATACAGCCACTTCGTTCAAGACCAATGGATCATCCTATCTCAGAATCACAGGATAAATTGAAAGGTATTGCAATTCCTGATCCTGATGTTACTCATAGTACTGATGATGATGACTCTGATGATAGTGATGATGATGAGAATCGAAAAGAGAAGGAACAGCTTGCTATAGCACTCAAAATTAGTCTTGGAACTAATTTTGGTTCATCGAGTACATATATGGCTGGCAATGCTTATACTGGGAAAGATCAGAGACAAGATTTTTCTATTCCTTCCTTTGATCCTGCTGAGGCATTTAGACAGAATGAATGGAACAATTCATGGCACAATTCTGATGAATCTATCAGTTTATCTTCTGCTATTGGACATGCCTATCATGCAGTGAAATCTATAGAGAATCAAGACTTGAAGAATCATCTAAAGGCTACAACTCTGTTATCCAAGAGCCTGAAAAGTGAGATTGATTCTATCAAGAGTTCAACTGATAAAGTGAGGACTGATATCTTTAATAATTTTACAAAGGTGCCTACTGCTTTACAATTGAGGGTAGTAGAATCCCAAGTGAAATCTGTTGTTTCAGAACAAACCTCAATCAATCAAAGAATTGATTCTCTGGATAGTAAGGTAACTGACATTCAAACCTCTCTTTCCTTAATTTTGAATTTATTGTCAAATCCTGATGTCAAAAAGGGGGAGAAGGTTAGTCGGACAAAATGTACACCTGATCTAGTATTAAGGAATAATGATGATGATACTGGAGATGATGGTAGTGACAAAGTGATTCAAGGAGAAACCTCTGATGCTGTTGTTATGAAGTCTACAATTCAAACTTCACAAAGTCAAACAACACAGTCAACTCATGTTTCTGATTCTGGAGTTAAGACAGTAAGAACATTGATGCAGTCTCAGATCCTGACGGAAGAACAAATCCTGACACCTGGTCATGGACATACTCTTGCTACAATTCCTGAAGGTGATGAAGATGTGATTATTGATAATCCTGAAGAAGCATCAAATTTATTCCAGAAGTTTTCTACAAAAGATGGCAGAATTGTTACTCTATATCACACTGATAAAAGAGTTCAACAATTATATGCAAGAAAAGCACTCTCTACAGCAAGTGAAGAATATCCAGATCTCTCACATGAAGAATTTTTGAGACTACAAAGAGAGACAATGGAAAGCTATACTGCTCCTGCTAGAGGTAGAGGAAGCAGAGGTAGGAGAGGTGCTAGAAGAAGTAGAAGAGGTTCTTCAACTCAAACAGTACCTAGACAGACAAGGTCTACAGGGTTAAGAATTGAAGAAATTCCTGAACCTACTCAAACTCTAGTAGTTCCTGACAGATCTACTTTTGGTGATGATGGAAATATTGAAGAAGAACCTGAATTGAGAAGAAAATCAAGAAAATCAACTCTCTGCAATACAAATCAAATTGAAGAATCTAATCCTGATGTTGTTCCTGATAATATTCAAGATCCTGATGATTCTGAAATTCTGCAAGAGATTGATTTGATAATCTTATCTACTGTGGTTGATTCTCACAACAAGGAAGTAGATGAAGAAGAAGAAGCCAGAAGAAGAGAAATTACAAGAAGAACAAGTAGAGATTTCAATCTCTATTTACAAAGGCTTAAACTTTCGAATGAAAGAAAGTGGAGGAACCCAAGCAGACAAGAATCTTCACTGACAAGAAGCTATGCCTTTGAAAAGGAAAAAGACAAGAAGTGGAAACACATAAGTACACTGAGGTGTGATACACTCATCAATTTTCAGTATGGTGGAATTATTACAAGCGCTTCAAGTGTTGTTGATTTATCTGATATGGTTAGATCAAAAGCACTATGGTTAAGGATGTTTTCAAATCTGAAGCAATTGTCAAGCAATTCAAGAGGAGGTATTGGACACAGAGATGCTGAATATCTAAATATGTCATATGTTGATCCTTACTCCTTGACTGAAATTGGAGGTACTTTAACATCTGAAAACCTGAACAATTTAATAGCTGTTGATATAGTTATAGATTGTCATGATGGTTTTGACAAGAAAGAAAAGCTTCTGTACTTCATGAAAGATGGTAGTGTAAAGATTTTATCTATTCAAGATCTGCTGATGAAAACTACACAGGAACTGAAATATGTTCATTATCTTTTGAGATCGAAGAATCAAATATGCAAAGAATGGAGTGACATGATAAGAAGAAGACTGGATGGAAACAGTAATTTCAATGGTAATTACATTCCCATGTACTTAAATCAAAGAGGTCAGGATGTGGAAATGCAAAGGGGTACTGCTGTTAAAGAAGTAAATTTTGGCATGACTCATCTTTCTCTCAGTCCTGATGGGAAGGAAATTGCTTATCTTATGCTAGAAGAGCATAGTCTTCAAAGGAACTCCATATTGAATCTCAGAGCAGCTATCTACCAGATTAATGAGGAAGATGAAGAACTCAGAAATCTTAAGGAAAGACTGATTCAAATTCTTGAAGAAAAAGAAGAAAATCTGTTATCCAACTTCTTGAAGATGAATTTGTTCTATCAAAGAGTTTAAACAGATAAGTTGTTGTTGCAGATTCTGTACATTTTGTATATATGTTTTGACATCATTGAATATTTGGAATCTATACTTTATTTCACAAAGTATGAGATTGGGGGAGATTGTTAGATCAGAATTCAATGATCTTCAGGAGCTAGACTCAACTGATCAGGATTGCTGACGTCATCAGGATTACATGGTCGTCAGGATCAGAATGCATATCAGGACTGAGATCAGGATTGATCGTCAGGACTGGAAGCTGATCAGGATTCCTACTTCGAGTTATATTTGGAGTCTAGATAAACATGGAAGTTTATTCTGTCGGTTCCTGGTTTGTAGAATGTAGCTATCAATTATGGATAGGTTTCAATCTTTGTAATTGATTAGGACTTATCATTGATAGAGAAGCTGTGTAGTATATAAACACAGTCTTGGTTTCGATTTATGAAGGAAAACATAATCGAATAGAAGCTCTCGAGAACATAGAATTTCTTGAGAGAGTTTTTGTAAGCTAGCAGCTCTCAAGAACATCAGAATTTCTTGAGAGAGTTTGTAACAGTTTTATATCAGATTTAATAAAACTGTTATCTTTCTTTTCATATTTGTGTTATATACATTAAGAAGTCGATTATCTTACTCTATTGTATTCAACCCCCCTTCTACAATAGATTATTACTGGGCAACATTCAAGATGGAAAATTGTCAAGCCGTTAGCACCCCCATTGAATGTGGAACAAAATTGTCAAAATTTGAAGAGTGTGAGAATGTGGATCCTACTTATTTCAAAAGTCTTGTGGGAAGTTTGAGATACTTAACATGTACGAGGCCCGATATACTTTATAGTGTTGGACTTGTTAGTCGCTATATGGAGGCTCCAACAACAACACACTTGAAGGCAGCCAAAAGAATTCTTCGTTATCTTAAAGGTACAATCGATTATGGATTGTTTTATCATCGTTCTAATGAGTTCAAACTTGTTGGTTATTGTGATAGTGATTGGGCCGGGGAAATTGATGATCAGAAGAGTACCACCGAATATGTGTTCTTTATGGGTGATACATCTTTTTCATGGAGTTCAAAGAAGCAACCCATTGTTACTTTATCCACCTATGAGGCGGAATATGTGGCGGCATGCTCTTGTGTTTTTCAAGCTATATGGTTAAGGAGAGTTTTGGAGGAGCTCAACATGTCACAAAAGGAGTCCACAGAGATATTGGTTGATAATAAGTCGGCTATAGCTTTGGCAAAAAATCCGGTGTTCCATGAACGAAGCAAGCATAATGATACAAAATATCACTATATCCGAGAGTGCATTGAAAGAAATGAAGTGGAGCTCAACTATGTGAAGTTGCAAGATCAAATCAGTGACATATTTACGAAGCCTCTCAAAAGTGACGCATTTCGAAGTCTACTTGGGATAGTCAAAATTAAGGTGGGGTGTTAAAAATAAAATATAATTTTGACTTATAAAATAATAGAAGTGTGTGGATGATTCTAGAATATTCTTGGTACATGTATTTGTTTTTTCTATATTCAATGTATTGTTCTAGATGCATGTAATCTCTAGAAGTATCCATAGAAAGTTCTAGTGGTCTAGCATTTAAGTAAGTATGTAGATCTTTCTATGGAGTCCTATATAAAGTTTTGTATCAAATCATTTCTAATCAAGTCATTTCAAGTAAATACTTCTTATCCTAAATTGAGTTGTGTGAGTTTGAGTGAAATCCTTTCTTCCAACAATCTGTACATGCATTCTGTTGCTTACTTCCGTTTAAGAGCGTTATCTTCTTGTTGAATACACAGGAAAGAAAAGAAAGAGAAACTCCTGCAGCAGAAGGTGGATGAACTGTTGTTGTGCATCAAAAAGGTAGAAAAAAGACTACAGAATCTGAGAGTGGGACTGTTGTTGGTGTTGCACATGCTACAGTAAGAGATAGGATTGCCAAAAAGAAAAATAAGGAAGTCAGGCTAAATTTCTACATGTTCCAGAAAAGGGAGGCTCATAGAAGTGGTATGCTTATAATTGTTATCAACTTTTTGTAATCAATATACAGGGCTAGGCCACTCATATTCTGCATGTTTTTGCGGATATTGTGTTAGGTGAATGTGTCAATGTTTAAGTTTACTGTTATCTTTAGTCCCTCTTTCTTCATGAAGAGGAGGTCGAAGTCTGAAGCAGATTTTGAAGTGAACTATTGTCATCTACTGTTCATGTTGATCATATTGGATCTGCTTCATATTTACAATTACTAAAACTATGGATCTTTGTAGAACAATTCTTGTGCAGCATAGTTATGTGAGAATTTAACATAAATTGCATATTTAATTTTAAGATAAACTGTGATTTTTTTCTTGTTTTCTGGGTCTGCACTTGCTACTTTATTTAGGAAAACATGGATTCCTTGCATGTTTAATTGAAAGATAAACTGTGATTGTTTTCTGCTCTGCACTTGCTAATTTATTGAGGAAACACGGATGTCTTGCATGTTTAATTGTAAGATAAACGGTTGTTTTTTCTTGTTTTCTGGGTCTGCACTTGCTAAATTATTGAGGAAACATGGATCTCTTGCAGAAATCATGGTGCTGCAGAGCAAATTCGAGCAGGATAAAAAACGGATCCATCAACTGATAGCTCTAATTCAGCAGTTCTATGGATACTGAGCATGAGAGGAGGAAGAGTCTAATTCTATGAATTTCTTTTTAACAGTGTCTGTTTAAACTGATACGTTGTCCAGGAAAGGACCTGGGATATCAGGCAAACAATGAGCGATGCCAAGTTGTCCAATATATCAATTCACGCCACCATTGGCAACTGAAAGAATAACACAAAACTTATCCCTCATTCATACACATCAAAAAGTGCGAACTGACCATTGTCACTATCTCTGCCAACTCTGAAAAAGATCAGAGTTTTGTTTTAATTCAACTTGATAAAATGAGTCTAGTATTAATTATAAAATATCTAAGATCGTAGTTTAAGAATTACATAAATTGAAATTTTTTATATATGTAATTTAGAATCATTTTTTAACACAAACATAAAATTTTATCTCATGCGATTTTAATATTTGAATTATAAATAATCTTGTGTTTGATCTTATATGAATCATAATATACTTAAATAATTTAACATTTGTTTAGAGTAATTATTAATTAATTTAATATTTTTTTTGTCTAGACTCAATTGTATTTATATGTATAATATATGTTTTAAACGCTGGCGATTAGCCGCTAGAAGATGATTAATCAATCTGAATGTGTTAAAATCGGATCGGAAAATCAATTTTTATAAAAATCGATCTAGAAATCATATAATTTGGATTAACTGGGCACACATTAGTTTAATCGGTCGAAAATTGGCTTACGAACCGATTAAACCGAACAAAATCAACCCAGCCCCTTTTTCGACCAACCAAGCCGACAAAGAAAACCCGATACTTAATTGGGTCTAAAAAAATTTCAAACTGATTTTAATGGTTGCATACCAGTTTTATATATTTCGGCCGACTCAACCCAACCCAACCCTATCTAAATTACAAATTTTGTTCGATAATTTATTTATATATATATATATATATATGTATATATATATATATATTCAAATAATTATATGTAACTGTACATTATATAATCCAATATATCATCTTATTTATAGATGTGTACATAACTAAAATTATTATGTTAATAAAAAAATATTAGCACTAAAATCGTAAGTTATTCGTATTTTAGCTTTACTTGAATTTTTGAAATGAGGACATTGTGTAATATTTATTTTTTATAAAAATTATTTAACACATCCAAACCAACCCAACCCGGCGCAAACTTAAGGATGATAAGTACGGTTGGGTCATGAATTAATTTTTTGTGAGTTGGATTAAAAAATTTCAAACTTATTTAATTAGACTGGGTTGCAAAAATGATTCCAACCCCCGACAACCTGACCCATGAACACCCCTAACTACGATTCCCATTTTTTATAGTCCCTTGTATAATTCTAAAATATAAAAGTTACGTATAATATGTTACTTATTTTAGATCAAATTTTGATATTATATTTATCAATACTTGAATAATTCGTATAAAGAAAATAAGTGACATAGTATTGTATAAAAAATATAAATCGTATAACAATTAACATTTAATCAAAAAATTAAGGGTGAAATAATAAAATTTGTAAAGAAATACATAATTATATATTTAAACTATGAAAACTTTAAAAAAATTGAGCTATATAAATAATATAAACTAACATTTTTTTATTAAAATATTGAATAAGCATGTTGTATAAAATAATATAAAACAACATATTATTTACTCAAAAGTTAAAATAATAAAAGATAATATGATGAACGAATATACTTTATCTAATAATAATTTCAAAATAAACTCAAAACTCAATGTAGCACACTCGATTATGACATGAAACTGTTACGAGTAGGCCAACATTTCGATTCTCGATGTTTACACACAAATTTGACATTTTCTATCTTCGGTAATAAACAAAGGGGTGGCATGTTTGTAATTTTAAAAATACAAGGGTAAAGTTGTAATTTCATGAATACTTTTTGGGCTCTTTTTGCCTTTGATTATCTTTTAATATATAGAAGTAGATTTTTAAAAAAATTGGTTATGTATGTAAAATCATATACTTAGATTGTCTTGCTCTTTTTTCCCATAAATATATATATATTTTCATATATATATAATTTTAAATTCAGCTATCTATTTTAAGTATATTATTCATTACACACATTATCTAACAATCTAGTTTAGAAATTAAGTAAATTGAATATTTTATATTATAATGTAGAATTATTTTTTAACTTAACTTTAAATTTATATATCTAAAAATTATATGATGCAATTATATCCACACGTAAATGAAATATTTATCTTTCTTAAAATATTTTCTTATTATTATCAAATAATCTAATATATACATAGAAACGAATTTTTTTAACAAATTCATATTTTTCCAATTTGAATTTGGTTACATTTATGAATAATTTAGAAATTCTTTTTTATAAGAAATATAAACCAACAATATATTTAATCAAAAGTAAAGTAAAAAAGAGAAAATAAGATTATAAGGGAACTTGTAGCTTATCTAATAAGATTTTTAAAGTTCACTCAAAAATTAATGTAGCACAATGGTCATGATACTTTATTTGTAAGTGGAAGGTTTGTGTTCGAATCCTTACAGCAACAAAATTTAATATATTTTTTGCATAAATTATAGAGTGACATTTTTGTAATTATATGATAAATAAGGGTAAAGCTGTAATTTCACAGCCATTTTATTGGCATATTTTGCCCTTGGTTGGCTTTTAATATATAGAAGAAGATGGACAATATGATTTTAGTTAGGCCCAATAACTGTCGCTTCCAATTAGAATATGAACTTAATGCTCCTAAGTACGTACTCACCTAACTTAAGTAAGTACAACGTGTTTTCTCATATGAATGTACTCGGGTTATTTTTGTAATTGCAAGATTTAACCATGTAATTACAATTATGCAATTAAAAATATTATATGTACTCATGTAAGTCCCCAAAGTACGGGGCATTTTTCTCTTAAAATATTATCAGTTGTTTAGTTTTTGTCCTCTTGACCTGTTAAATCTGAACCACATTTTTGGATGATTAAAATTTCTAAACCGATTAATTTCTGAATCATTAAAAAAATATTTAATAATTTATTTGATAAATCTGAATGGCTAAAATATAGTCTCGAAACTAATATGTACACAAAAATGAATTATATTATTTATGAAATCTAATTACATTTAGCTTTATACTCGTGCAATTCACGGGCTCATTAATAAATATTTTAATAATAATTAATGTTGAAAACAAAGATTTTACCATTATACATATTATTGATAACTAGATTGAAATCTCTGCGATACACGGATTATTTATAATAGTTATAATTTTATTTTTTATATTTTAATATTTTTATTAATTGTATTTATTAAGAAAAATAGGTATTCATGTTAAAATATGTATACTTTTAAAAATAATTAAAATGTAAAAATAGGTTTTAAAATAAGTAACTAAAGGTTTGATTATTTATATTTTAATATTTTTAGTAATTGCATTTGTTAAGAAAAATAAGTAGTCATGTTAGAATAGGTAAACTTTTTAAAATAATTCAAATATTAAAATAGGTTTTAAAATAAATAACTAAAGGTTTGCACGTGATATTTTTGGAAAATGAGACGGACAAATCTTTACTTATTTATTTTGAAACATATTTAAATAATTTTAATTACGAGCACTTACATTTTCAGTTAAAACATGTTACTTTTTCTATTTTTACTTACTAAGACCCCTCATTTTCAAAAAATATCACGGGAAAATAGTTATTAATTTATTTTAAAATTTATTTTAATAATTTTAATTATTTAAAAAAGTTTAACACGTCTACTTATTTTTTTTAGCAAATGCAAATTAATAGAATATTAAAACATAAATAATAAAAATAATAATTATTAATAACAATCTGTGCCTATCTATAATTTGGATCGGACCTATATATAACCAATTTATTTATAACCAATTGTTTTTTTTAGCTAAAATACATTACCTATTTTATCTATTTTTCTAACTAAAACAACTTATCTTCTAAAAATAAAATAGGTAATATATATATATATATATATATATATATATATATATATATATATAATGGTAATATTATTACATATTTAGAGCAACTCCAATGGGACACTAAATCACTATAATAGTGATAGGTATAGTGTCAAAGCAACTCCAATGGGACACTAAAATAGTGACCCAAGGTCACCAAATGAGTTTTGGGTCACCAAATTTGGTGACAAAAGTACATTTGGTGATCCTTGGACACCAAATTTGGTGACTTTCAAAATTCCAACAATACCCCTATGTTTGTTAACAAAACAAATTTCTTCCATCTATGTCCTACTAAAGTTAATTGTTTTTATAAATTTTAACTTAAGATTTTATCAATTGAAACTTCTTTTCTTCTTAACTCATATTAATTCTAAAATATTTTTTTGTATCTTTTTATTCTAATTTTTTAAATTTTTTTTACTTTAAACTTTCACAATTTTTTTTTAAAATCATGAATTATAAGCAACACACTAGATTTAATTATAAAAATAAAATCATAAATTCATAATGATAAATAAGAAGTTATTTATAATATATAAAATGAACAAAGTTAGAAAATTCTATTTTATAGGTGAAAGATTCTTTAGAATATTCTATTTTATAGGTGAAAGATTCATTTTAGTGACAATTATAGTGTTCCTTGGTTGGAGTTCATTTTATGGATGGTGTCTTTTTGACACCAAAATAGTGTTACAGTGACACTATTTTGGTGTCCTTGGTTGGATGGAGATGGTCTTATAACTGATTACCTTTTTCAACTAAAAGACATTATCTGTTTTACATTTTCTAACTAAAATAACTCATGTTCTAAACATAACACATGCAAAATAAATATGTAATGGTAATTTTGTTATATATAATTATTAATAAATAACCACTTACCCTTTCCAGCTAAACACGTAATCTTTTTTATTTTTTCTAACTAAAACAACTAATTTTTCTAAAAGTAACACGAACAAAATATACATAGAAAGGTAATACAAATTATATATAATTATATATATATATATATAAAGGTAATATAATTTTATATAATTATTAATAAGTAACTAACTGTCTTTTTAAAGACATTGTCTGTTTTATATTTTTTAATTGAAAAACTCATATTCGAATTAAAAATAATACGGGCAAAATATAGAAATAATGACAATATTATTATATTAAACTTAAAAAATCCATGTTTAATATAATTTTTTATAATATTCAATTTAAATAAGTTAATTAATAAAAAATAAAGTAATAACATATGTTAAAAAAAACTCGGCACGAAAACAACTCCTTTTTTAAAATAATATGGGTAACTTCAATATAAAACGGTAATATTATTACATTAAACTTATAAATTTTATGTTTTGTTATAATATTTTCTAGAACTTTCAATTCATATAAAATAATTAATAAAAAATAAACTTAATATTATAATTATTAATAACTACCTAAACTATTAAGCACATCTCTATTATATTATTATACACAAAACTCTTAAAATACAAATTAATCGCGAAGAAACACAAACACCTACGTCAATTCAACCTCGAATTCAACAACCATATGAGTAATACTATTCAAATTTAAAAATCATATTGATGAAAAGTAAATATAAATAAAAAAAATATTAAACTATAAAAAAGATAATTAATTTAAATTTCAACCGTGCATCGCACGTGTTTTAAACTAGTATATATATATACAAGGCTATAACCCGTGCAACACACGGACAACTTTAATATTAATTTTGAAATTTACTTTTAATATTAAAAGTACTACTTTAATACTTTAAATCTAAAATTTTTTATAGATTTTATAATAGTTTATTAGCTTAGTAAGCATGTAAGTAAAGATAATCGTCAAAATTATCAATATAGTTTGTTGTAATATATATATATATATATATATATATATATTTATATATATATATATATAAATATATATATAAATATTTTCTAAAAAAGGTCGTGTTTTTGAATTCTAAGTAAAGTATAATTAAAAGAGTTTGTAGTTATGTTATATATGTGAGAAAATCGAAAATCAAAACTTTCAATATTTCGGCTATTATATAAAAGTACAGCTATTATATAATAGTACAGATAGATAGATTAAATAGAAGACTTAATTGCAGGAAGATGGCCTGAGTTATAATTTTTTTGCACGAAAATGGCCGACCTATAATAATAGACACCCGCATGGCTCAAGTTTAATTTTTTTAACACCCGATTGCATTCCGTTAGTTCTCTCTAACGGACGTTAATATTTCAGGGGTATTTTTGGAAAACAGTGTTATATTATCTGTAGATTCCCAGTTCTTGCTAGTTTGATTTGTTAGTTTTAGGATGAAACGCCAAGCTGCCATTGGCAACATAATCAGAAACCATGAGCTTCTCTTCTTTCCTGTAATAATAAGCCACAAGCGGAAGCAAATTGGGATGTCTAAACTTTCCTAACCTTCTCATATGCTCTTGAAAGTCTTCTCTTCCCACATTATTCATTTTTCTATATCTCTTCACAACTACCGCTGAGTATGGCGATTTACCACCACGGCTGCTGCCGTCGCCCAGATCTGCCTTATAAGTAGATCAAATCAACTCACAATATCGGTGTTTGATTTTGGTCTCCCAGTTGTTTTGTGGGTCCAATTTTATACATATCCCTTGGGTCAAATCTTTGGCAGTGCAATTTTTATTCAGCTTTTCAGTTGTACATAAAAATCATATATTTGCTGGGTTTTTATGGATACGCTTTTAGTGTTCAAGTGGGTTTTTATGGTTTTAGGTTGTGTGGGGGTATCATTTGCAGCTTTTACTCCTGTAGATAACTACCTTGTTGCCTGTGGATCTTCTAAAAATGTACATTTTCTGGTCAAACCTATGTTTCCGATTCGGGGGAATCTTCCGTTACACTAAAAACTCAGGGGAATTCTTTTCTTGCTTCCTCCAATTCCAGTGTTCCGTTGCCAGTTTTACAATCTGCTCGAATTTTCACAAACACTACGTATTACAAATTTCAGATTAAGGAAGAGGGTCGGCATTGGGTTCGGCTCTATTTATACCCTCTTTCAAATACGGGTCATGACCTGAAATCTGCCTCTGTCACTGTTGTAACCGAAGATTTTGTGCTTTTGAATAATTTTAGTTTTAAGGACTATAATGCAATTCAATAGGTTTTGTTAATGCAATTGAAGTTGTCTCCCTACCAAATGAGTTGCTACCGTTTGTAGGTTGCAGATCCAGAAGTAACAAGTGATCTGCCTTGCTCCATATTGTCCAAATCAGTGACAGCAGTGGAGGCCATTGAATTTTTGTTTGCTTCATTCATACTCGAGGATGTTGGTCCCACTGTGTTTGTAGCATTTTCGAGTTGGGTGGACAGTCTGCGTTGACGAAGGATGACAAAAGCTCCAACTATTGCTGCCAGTGCTGCCACCGCAGCTACTACACTTACAACAAGACTTTGCCACCGCAGCTACTACACTTACAACAAGACTTTATCAAAAGAACAGTGAAAAACAAAAGAAGCATTCAATATTGGACTTACGGATAATATAACACTGTTTTCCAAAAATACCCCTGAAATATTAACGTCCGTTAGAGAGAACTAACGGAATGCAATCGGGTGTTAAAAAAATTAAACTTGAGCCATGCGGGTGCCTATTATTATAGGTCGGCCATTTTCGTGCAAAAAAATTATAACTCAGGCCATCTTCCTGCAATTAAGTCAAAATAGAATAAATTACCGAAAATTGAAAATCAAAACTTTCAATGTATCGGCTATTATATAATAGTATAGATAGATATCGTCTACGATAATTTTAGAAAAGGAGAACTTTTAGTTAAAAAATATAAAAAAGAATATACGTTTTGGCTAACAAAGAATATATTAGTATTTATAATATTACTATTTTATATTTCCAAAAGAAATTGCATGTGATATTTTTGAAAAATTTGAGATTTTACTTAGGAAAAATTTTAGTTAGAAAATATAAAAAAGAATATACTCTTTGGTAAAAAAAGCTAATCGGTTAGTTATTAGTAATTATAAATATTATTATTTTATTTCATTAAAAAGAACAGCCCGTGATATTTTTGGAAAATGAGAGGTTTTAGTTAGAAAAAATAGAAAAGTAAAAATTTTAGTTAGAAAATATAAAAAAGAATATACACTTTGGCTAAAATAGGTAATTGGTTAGTTATTAACAATTATTATTTTATTATTTTATTTTAATAAATAAAACTGTCTGTGACATTTTTGGAAAAGGAGATGTTTTAGTAAGCAAAAATAAAAAAACTTATATGTTTTAGTTAAAAAGGGTAATTGCCCGTGATATTTTTGAAAAAGTAAGGGAATATTTCAGAAAAAATAAAAAAATTAATATATTTTAGGTGTAAAAGGTAATTGGTTATAAATAGGTAATATTATAATTTAATAATATTTTTTATAAATAAGTAAGGGTAATTAAGTAAAAACACGAACTACAATTAAGTAACAGCAATTAATTAAAATCACAACATACCAAAAAATATTTAGTATTATATCCAATGGCTCTCATTAATTTAATTTAAAAGATCTAACGGTTAGAGATTGGATGACCAAACTATGGAGGACCAGACTACAAACCGACTACAAAAATTTTTAATGTTTCGTCTTTAATATAATAGTATATATATATATATATATAGATATATATATATATATATATATATAGGTCATTGCTCGATGAAAAACACTAAAGAACAATAAAGAACACCATAGAATCTTACATTAATTGCATGTTGATTCTAATTTTCTCACCAAAAAATGTTTATTACGAATAAAAATAGAATCTAACAAAAAATTAAAATCAAATAAAACATGATTACATATAATTTCATTGTGATAAATATATATATAAGATTTTGTACTGGACTATATGTAATGTTTAATTTTTAAATTTAGATGAGATTCTACGTTAAATTCGAAATGTTAGGCTTAGTTGTTGTTCAATTTTATGATTCTAATTTTAAAAAATCAATTTTTATGAAAAATAAAGTGTTTATGATAGTGTTCTTTATTGTTTTTTATAAGGTATGAGCTTTCAAATCGTATAAAAAATATTTATCTTTTTTTTTCTAGAGCTACTCAAATTTAATTCAATAAAACTAAATTTTCTTATTTACATTCGAACTTTTAGGAAAAACATTCCTAATTTACACTAATTTTTTCAGAAAGACAATAAATATTGATATGGATAGAAAAGTAATTATAGAAATATAATTGTTGATTCTTTGGAAAGGCCAAGTATTTAAGGCCCAAAACCCAGATTATTTATTAATTTCGTAATTAATAAATAGGGAAAATATACAGCTCATAAAAAGAGTCCAAAATATGGTAAATTCATCAAAGAAGGATCCGGAATCCCAATTAAAGGCAATTAATGAGTCATAACCTTTATCAACAAGGAAAAGACTTATCCTGCAAGAAATACAATGTTTATCCATTATCAATAAGGAGACTTATTCGCTAAGACTCCTAAACATACCATAAATACTAGGCTCTAGACGCCTATATAAGGACCCTGATCCTACAATCAGAACTACGTTTTGGGCACAGCTCCATACGTCACAACGCCTCGAAGGCGCAACAAGCCACAAAGGCACCCCTAGAACTACGTTTTAGACTTCATCCTCGAATAATGACATACAAGTCACTACATCCTTGGTGTGCCCCTGCCGCCATAGCCCCGAGGGCAACACCAAGAACTACGTCTTTGGCTTGATTCTCAATAACGAATTGAGATACGTAGGCATCTTGTGAGGACCGATTTAGTCTCGAAATACAAGTGCAACCATTAAAGCTCGAAGCTCATTAAACCCTCGCATTAAATTCGTAAGCTCAGTTTTTATTCCACAACATTTGGCGCCGTCTGTGGGACAACAACATCAACCATGGCAAACACACGAAGAACAGCTCGGGATACTCAAACTCCTGAGGATCGTCCTATCACCTCTGAGGCTGATCAACCACCGCCGACTACGGGCACTCAAGGGGCGAACATCCCCACCAACACTCAAGGACCGGAAATCCCAATTTCGGTTGAAGGGACGAATCCCCTGCAGATGGTCATTCATGGATCTAATCCACAAGAGACCGTTCACCAGCAACCAATCTCGACTTCTCCACTCATCATGAATGCACCGAGAAGCCTTCAACTCCATACTACTGATCTCCCTCAATACGCGAATCAGACTTTGGGGATGCCGAGCTATGGCATGCCCCCTCGACCCATGGCGGGCGGTAGTGGAACTAATCCAATCTACCATGAGGCATATGTGCCCCCTTATATTCAAGGTCTGGGACCCCAAAATCAACAAACTCGCCAGACCCCTTTTGTTC
This sequence comes from Heracleum sosnowskyi, assembly GCA_030848705.1. NCBI lineage: Eukaryota > Viridiplantae > Streptophyta > Magnoliopsida > Apiales > Apiaceae > Heracleum > Heracleum sosnowskyi. Next base: position 4,017,644 of record CM061243.1, on the reverse strand, counting down.
AAGATTACTCGGGCCCATACACCGAGGATGAGGGTTATACAACTGGGGAGGATGTCGCCCCAAGAAGGAGACGTTCTTCCCAGACAAATCGGGATCAACCCCAAACTACTAAGGAGAAAATTGCAGCCCATGAGACAGAGACTGCAAGACTCAAGAAACTCCTTGCTGAGGAGGAGGCCGCTCAATCTCAAGGCCGAACGACTAAAGGTATCCCGATAATCAACTTGGATCCACCGGCAAGAAGAACCAAGAGGGCCGAAGCCACAAGGGGTGATCCAAGTATTCTGTTGCCCCTAGGAGATCCTGATGATCCTACACCACCGATTACTCAAGACATCATGAAAACGTCTTGAAAGGCATATGCTATAGCCTATTTGTAATTCGAGGATTCTACTCAACTTAAACAAGAATGTAATAAGTAAATATTAGTTCAGATGTCACAGGAATCTCAGAAGATTATATATGTCAAAGAATGAAGATTAAAGTCATCTACAGACTTGAAGTGATTCTACATTGAAAGAAGCTCAATTTATTGATCAAGCCTCAGTGAAGTATTCAAGCTCAGTGGATTTATTAAAGTGACGGAGATTTCAAGTGGTGACAGAAAAAGATACTGATTACGGAGTTCTTGAATGAGAAGGAAGTGAATCACTACTTAAAGTCAAATAGATAAAGAACAAACATTGTCGTTAGTCACTCATGAACCAGACAGTGCATCGAGTGTCAACGTACTATTGTGTTTGTTATTTATCTAAGTTTTAAGTGATTCTGGAATTAATTGAGAAGTCAATTAATTCTATTTATTCTCTTATAAATAATTAATACTTTTGAGTAAATTATTTATTAAATTAATTCTGTAAAGAATTAATTTAATACATAATTTATTTAGTTAATTATTTAAATTAGAATAAAAAGAAATTAATTGAGAAGTCAACTAATTCTATTTTATTCTCTTATAAATAATTAATACTATCAAGTATATTATTTATTAAATTAATTCTGTAAAGAATTAATTTAATACATAATTTATTTAGTTAATTATTTAAATTAGAATAAAAATGAACTAGGAAGACTTAGGTTTGAACTAGGAAGACTTAGAAAAATGAACTAGGAAGAGTCTTCCCGAAAGTCTTCCTAGGCCAAACCACTGTCTTCCCGGTTGTCTTCCCTTTGCAAAGATTGTCTTCCCGAAAGTCTTCCAAGGCAAATTGGATTGTTTTTCTGTAAGTCGTCCAAGGCTTAATTCACTTCTGTTGAATGTGGATTGCACGTGAAGGATTTAAAAGAAATGCAAGTGGTATTAATACATGGCAGGAGACTTTTACAATTATCATCATTCAATACAGAAGCAAAAAGACACAGAACTCAACATTACATTCTTCTGTCTTTATTTCTTCAAACTGCAAAGCAAATCATTTCCGGCCAGAGATTTAATTCTTGTATTGATTCTTAACATTTAATCCATAAGAATTGTATCTCTTGTACTGCTTTGTCTTTCTAGCGGATCATAATCCCTAGATTTTATATCGAACTACTTTTTAGTATTCGATCCTTTTTATTACAAAAATAGATAAATTCATGTCGAATTTATTCTAGATTTGTTTTATCAAGTTCTTTGTAATCAGTGATCAAAATTGTAACACCCTTCAAGTTTAATAGAGTTTTATTTAACTTGAATATTGTTTCAGTTTTATTCCGCAATAATTTGTTCTAAATTTGTTAAATCTTAAAAAGGACAAATTCGATTAAAAGGTATCGTTTGTATTCAACCCCCCTTCTACAAACTTATCAGGACCTAACAATTGGCATCAGAGCCTTTTGATTGATATACAAATCAAAGATCCAATTGTTTTGAGATTTTTCTTAAACTCTGAATTTTTTATTATTCCTAAAAATCTCAAAAGATGTCTACTACACAGAAAGTGAGTACAGTAAAAATCCCAATGTTCAGCAAGGAGCACTATCCTATGTGGAAGAAGAAGATGCTCCTGTCTCTTCAAGTGGTTAATGTTGAATATCTTGATGTGCTGAAGAATGGACCAAGAATTCCTATGTTTGTTGAGAAAGAGCTAATAGAGAATGATGTTGTTACTAGGGCTGCTAGGATATACCCTAAGGATCCTAAGGACTACACTCCTGAAGAAAAAGAAGATGTTTCCTTGGATGCCTGTCTATAGTTGATACTGATTGATTGTCTTGATCCAATCATGCATAATCATATTTTAAAATGTGTCTCTGCCAAACACATTTGGGATACGATTGAAATAATCAATGAAGGGACAGAGGAAGTCAGAGAGAATAAGATGGAAATTCTCACCTCTTCATATGAGCACTTCAGATCAAATCCAAGGGAAGGAAGAGTGGTTAGTATGTCTACTTCACTGGTAGCTGGAGTCCCACAGAAACAGGAAGCGAAGGTTGTTCTACCTTCCAGTCCTAACAAGGATGTAATTGTAGCTAAATATGGTGTTACATCTACAAGTCAATCTGGTGGTGATTTTTATTCTATGGAGGAGCTTGAACAGTTGGAAGATGAGTCTATGGCCTGGGTAGTGAAGAAGTTTGGAAACTTCAGGTTCAGGAGAAATCCTAGGTTCAAGTTCAAGACATATGCTGACGAATACCAGACAGGTGGTTCTTCATCCTCAAATAGCACAAGGGGTGGCTATAAAACAGGGATGGTTGAGAAGAACAAGTCTAAAGAAAAGAGCTGGGATGATACAGACAGTGAAGATGAAGAAGTTGGGAATCTTGCACTCATGGCAATAGGAGACAAACTCTTTGCGTCCATGTTATCTCCACCCAACATGTCTAAGGTAAAACTTACTGACGCTGAAATGATTTATCATCTTGGTGGCACCATAAGTTGTGCACGCACTGAAAATGATAGAATAAATCTTTTAAACACAAATCTTGAAAAGGAAATAAAAGATTTAAAACTAGTGCATATCAATCAAGATGAACTTACTAATAAGGTAGCTTTTCTTGAGAATAGGGTTAAATGTTATATTCAACTGGAAACCATTCTCAAAGATCAGATTAGTGAGCTTAAGACCAAAGCTAATGCTTATTTCAGTTCTTGTAAGACTGCTAAAGAAATTCTCAATAAGCAAGCTGTTGGTAATCATGTCAGTATAGGGTATGATTATAATGAGGCTATTGGACTGCTTGGAATTAATTCCCCTTGTAGATACAAATCTGAAGGAAAGGTTGTTCCATATATACTTAAGGGTATTGAAACACCCTTCTGTAGGGAGTCTGAGGCAGAGCCTATGAATGAATACTCTATCATTATTGCTGAGGAGATTCATGAAGAAGATATTGCTTTGGAAGCTGAACAGTCCAAAAAGTGTATATCTGATATTCCAGTCAAAGTTGCTACAACTAAAAAGACTAAATCAGATATCCATAAGTTGGATCAAAACAACTGTAGAACTAACATGCCTGCTGTTAATTCTTCTCATAAAGCATGTGGTGTGAGTAATTGCATGTCTTGTGCTTTTAATGTTATGTATGCTTTCTTTAATAAAAAGCATGTATCTAGTGATAAGACTGCTCCACGTCAACATGTTAATAATAAGAAGCATGTTAAAGCAAAGACTACTAGTCCTCCTCAGACTAGAGTGGATTCATTTATCCCTAAGCCTACTCAGAAATGTGTTAAGGCTGGCTATAAATGGAAACGCTCTTATGTGAAAGAGGTTGAAGTAGTTTTAGTTAAAAATGTTGTTTTGCCTGACAAAGGCCAATTCTTTAAGTATGCCGGACCCAATCAAGTGTGGGTTCCGAGGAAGGACTAATCAATCTGGTATTGCAGGGAGTTAAACAGGTAAGCCGTGTTATATGGGTTCTTGACAGTGGCTGTTCAAGGCATATGACCGGAGATAGAGCCCTGCTATCAGATTTGGTTGAAAAAGCTGGCCCAGTGCTTACCTTTGGAGATAACAGCAAGGGTATAACTGAGGATATGGCCTATTTGAAATCAAGAAATGTTATCAGTCAATAAGAACATCAATGTTACATTTGGTGACACCAAACTCCCTAATATCCAAACAGAAAATCCATCTGAGAAATTGAAGTTTGATGACATGTCAGATTCAGATTCAGATGATGAGAATCCACCTCAGCTTGTTGTTGGTAATAACAATGTCAATGGTGATGGTGGTGGAAACATTGGTAACAATGGAGATACCACTAACACTGGAGAAGAATCACCAAGACAATCTGTCAACAACTCAGGGGGAGGAAATGAAGGATCAACTAGTCATTCACAACACCATAATGTAGAACAAGGCGAATCATCAAGATCAAATCTTCCAAGATAAACAGTTTGGATTAGAGCTCATCCTTTTGAGCTTATTATTGGTGATCCAGGTGTTGGAGTCAGAACTAGAAGTGCTACTCAAAATGAATATCATTATTCAGGGTTTCTTTTTGAAATGAAACCAAAGAAGATTGAGGAAGCACTAGGTGATCCTGATTGGGTGATTGCTATGCAAGATGAACTCAATCAAATTGAACAACAACAAGTTTGGAAGCTGATACCTAGACCGAAGAACAAGAAAGTAGTTGGTACTCGGTGGGTATTCAGAAATAAATTAGATAAAGATGGCATAATCACAAGAGACAAAGCACATTGACATCAGGTATCATTTTATCCAAGAGCATGTCATGAATGGTACTGTGGAGTTACTCTTTGTACCCACAGAGGAACAAACAACAGATATTTTCACTAAATCTCTTGATGAATCCATATTTACCAGATTGGTTGGTAAATTGGGTATGTTAAATAGTTTTAGTGATTAACTTTGTTTATTTTTATGTTTGTTCTTAATTAAATTTACAAGTGTTCATTTGTTGTATATATATTTTTTAAATCACTTGTAAATTTATTTTATCATCTCAATTTCTCTTTTGCATGTTGATTGTAGATTATTGACATGTCTTGTCTAATTGTTAAGCTTCTTAGGTTGAGTAAGTTAAGATGAATTATTTTCTTTAAAAATATTTTTCTCAAATTTTACAAGTTAAAATTGTAGAGAAATCTATTTTTATTGAAATTTTTTTATTTTAAAATATTCAAATATTCTTGTTTAGAATAAAGCTTGTTAATTTAAATATTCTGAATAATTTATTTTCTTTAAAAATACTTTTCTCATATTGTTTAAGTAGAGAAACTTATTTTTATTGAAAATTTATTTATTTAAGAATCATTTAAGTTAGTTTCAGATTGTAAATATTGTTGTTTAAATATTTCTGCAAGTTTATATTATTTTCTATAATATTCTGCAGTTTTCTAATGTTTGTGCATAGTAGCATGTAAATAGTTTCCTGTAAATATTTTTTATTTTTATTTTTTTATTATTTTTATTGCTTATTATTTATTATCTTTTATTTTCTATTTGTCTTAAATATTTTTGTAAATATATTGTATATATTATTTTTGATCTAGCTCTTGCTTAGCTGGAAATTCAGTGCCAAATCCAATTCAGGTATTACTTTCTATCTCTCAATCCACTTCTTCTACTGTTGCTGAACCCAAGTGGTTGTTAGGGCTGACCAAGGGATTGTAGATCCACAATCTCTATCCCAGGTCTTAGAGCCAAACAATGAGTCTACAACTTAATTACTTGACCTCTCAGCCTAAACAGAAATCAAATGTTAAATAAAGAAGTATTTTGATTGAAACAGTGAGTGATCCCACAGCTCTGCCTCCTCTAAAGTAATTCAACATATACTGAGGCATCTGTCAGCCCATCTGTATCCTCTCAATAGGATATGGACTTTGAAATGGCCAATGAACTGTTTCTAGAGACATTCTCTCAACAGGATGAATCTATTGAAATTCGCCATAGGGCCATGGCACTTTGTACTGAGTCAAGCACACTCTCATTACTCACAATGGGAGAAAACAATTTCATTAGATGAAACTCAGGACACAGTGAAAGCAGAGCACCTGCAACTGGTTACAGTGCCTACCATTGTTACGGTAGAAGTGCCTTCACAGGCATCTGAGGGAAAATTTGATTCTTTGCCAAATCAAATAGAATCATTTTCTCCCCTCCCAGAGTGAACACCTCTGGCTCCCTAAGGGATTTTCCACTCGCAGATTTATCTGGAGAAAGTGGAAGGCAACTTGGTCAGTCTATCACTGAAGCAATTCAGATTTCAAATCCAAGTGATTTGATAGACATGATTGAGGATCGGGATTTGCGAACTCCCATTGCACCACCACTGACCTCTCTTGAAGAGGCTATGGTGAGTTTCAATGCAGGTACTGATCAAAAAGGAGCAAACAGACAGCTAATGTTGAGTGATAAGAGTCAAACACTGAGTGAAACACATGCACGTGAGATGAGTGATACACTTACAAGAGAAATTCAAGTGAGTGCACACACATACACATACACTGCAATGTAATTAGCTCACATAGCTGATCTACAGGAACATCTATTCAGAACCCAGGCTGATAAAGAATTTTTGCAAGCACAAGTGGTTGAACGGTCTTCTTCTTCCACCTCTGTCAACAATCAGCTGGGACTGCTCAAGGAAATCTTGAAGACAAAGTTACTACCCAAGATCAACTCCATCAACTATCTCAACTCCTACTGGCTTCAGATACTCATAAATTTAAATCTGTAGAGAATTCCTCAACTAAGGGGGAGAAGTTTCTAGACAAGTTTCTACAGAAGTTTGGGGAGAAGTTTCTATCTACTTCTAAGGGGAAGAATTTTCTAGAGACTTTTGGTGAAGCTAGTAAAAGGGGAGCTGAAAAAGATATAAAAGGTAAAGGAGGAGTTTCAGGGGAGTAAAGGTATTTAGCTCTGTTTTGTAAATGTTTTATGTATAGAGCTTAGGTAAATCAAGACAGGTTCAATGTTATCATATGTTCAGTCTAGAGGAACATCTGTCTTGTATTTACCTTTACTGGTGAAATTTGGAAATGTCATATTTGATCCAGAACTTTCTAGTATTTACTTAGGTTTAAGAGTCTTATCTTTTTCTTGGTTTTAGTTGAGTGATCCTCTAGGTATTTGGTTGTTATTTTCTAACAAACAAATAGGGGGAGATTGAAAGGCATATGCTATAGCCTATTTGTAATTCGAGGATTCTACTCAACTTAAACAAGAATGTAATAAGTAAATATTAGTTCAGATGTCACAGGAATCTCAGAAGATTATATATGTCAAAGAATGAAGATTAAAGTCATCTACAGACTTGAAGTGATTCTACATTGAAAGAAGCTCAATTTATTGATCAAGCCTCAGTGAAGTATTCAAGCTCAGTGGATTTATTAAAGTGACGGAGATTTCAAGTGGTGACAGAAAAAGATACTGATTACGGAGTTCTTGAATGAGAAGGAAGTGAATCACTACTTAAAGTCAAATAGATAAAGAACAAACATTGTCGTTAGTCACTCATGAACCAGACAGTGCATCGAGTGTCAACGTACTATTGTGTTTGTTATTTATCTAAGTTTTAAGTGATTCTGGAATTAATTGAGAAGTCAATTAATTCTATTTATTCTCTTATAAATAATTAATACTATTGAGTAAATTATTTATTAAATTAATTCTGTAAAGAATTAATTTAATACATAATTTATTTAGTTAATTATTTAAATTAGAATAAAAAGAAATTAATTGAGAAGTCAACTAATTCTATTTTATTCTCTTATAAATAATTAATACTATCAAGTATATTATTTATTAAATTAATTCTGTAAAGAATTAATTTAATACATAATTTATTTAGTTAATTATTTAAATTAGAATAAAAATGAACTAGGAAGACTTAGGTTTGAACTAGGAAGACTTAGAAAAATGAACTAGGAAGAGTCTTCCCGAAAGTCTTCCTAGGCCAAACCACTGTCTTCCCGGTTGTCTTCCCTTTGCAAAGATTGTCTTCCCGAAAGTCTTCCAAGGCAAATTGGATTGTTTTTCTGTAAGTCTTCCAAGGCTTAATTCACTTCTGTTGAATGTGGATTGCACGTGAAGGATTTAAAAGAAATGCAAGTGGTATTAATACATGGCAGGAGACTTTTACAATTATCATCATTCAATACAGAAGCAAAAAGACACAGAACTCAACATTACATTCTTCTGTCTTTATTTCTTCAAACTGCAAAGCAAATCATTTCCGGCCAGAGATTTAATTCTTGTATTGATTCTTAACATTTAATCCATAAGAATTGTATCTCTTGTACTGCTTTGTCTTTCTAGCGGATCATAATCCCTAGATTTTATATCGAACTACTTTTTAGTATTCGATCCTTTTTATTACAAAAATAGATAAATTCATGTCGAATTTATTCTAGATTTGTTTTATCAAGTTCTTTGTAATCAGTGATCAAAATTGTAACACCCTTCAAGTTTAATAGAGTTTTATTTAACTTGAATATTGTTTCAGTTTTATTCCGCAATAATTTGTTCTAAATTTGTTAAATCTTAAAAAGGACAAATTCGATTAAAAGGTATCGTTTGTATTCAACCCCCCTTCTACAAACTTATCAGGACCTAACACGTCTATATCCAGAAAATTCAAGATGCCTTCGATCAAAGCCTATGATGGAACGGGAGATCCCGCAAATCATGTAAGGACCTTCTCCAACGCACTGTTGTTGCAGCCAACCAACGATGCGGTCAAGTGTAGGGCGTTTCCACAAACCTTGGCAGGCATGGCCCAACGATGGTATAGCCGTCTTCCTCCCAACTCAATTGGGTCTTTCAAGGAACTAAGCAAAGTTTTTATCAATCAGTTCATTAGTGGAAGGGTGCATGAGAAAAGCTCTGCATCACTCATGGCAATCCAGCAAGGAAAGAATGAAGCCCTAAGGGACTACATCAATCGATTCACTCGGGAGGCTTTGAAAGTCCCAGACTTAGAGGACAGGGTGGCTATGATAGCCCTGCAACAAGGAACTACTGATGACCACTTCAAAAGGTCGTTAGCTAAACATCCACCCGAGAGCATGCTGAAGCTCCAAGATAGAGCCGGAAAATATATCAAGGCTGAAGAAAGCATGAGAAAGTATGAACCCACTGTTGGCGGTAGTGTAAACTCAAAGAAAAGAAAGGAAATTCATGAGTACGACGTCAAGGAAAAGTATCCCAGGACGTCAAAGGATTCTGATTCTCCACCCAAGAGGAACAATTTTGGGCCAAAATTTACGGAGTATGCAAGATTGAATACTCCCAGGAGTCAAATCCTAATGGAGATAGCAAAGGAAGAGGATCTCAAATGGCGAAAGCCAATGAGGGCTGACTTGTCCAAACGGAACCAAAACCAATTTTGTCGGTTCCACAAAGAAGTTGGTCACGACACCGACGATTGCAGGCAACTGAAAGATGAAATTGAGTTTCTGATACGAAGAGGAAAACTCAGCAAATTCACCAAGGATGGGAATCAAGGAAGTCACAAAGGAAATTACGAAAGGAAGGATTATGACATAAGGGATAACGACCAAGATCGTAACCCTAAGCCCCGAGGGCCAGTCATCAATATGATATTTGGAGGACCAACTGCTGCTGGGTCCTCCCGCAACTCAAGGAAAGCTTATGCCCGAGAGGTAATGACTGTGGTTGGAGAAGCACCGAAGCGTGCCAGAACAGAAGTGTCGATAGGTTTTGACGATTCAGACTTGGAAGGGGTGAAGTTCCCCCACGATGACCCTCTAGTCATCATACCTGTGATTGGCAATTCTGAAACAAAGAGAGTTCTAGTCGACAATGGAGCCTCAGTGGACATCTTGTTCCATGATGCTTTCATCAAAATGGGCTACACTGACTCTTAGTTGACACCCTCGAATATGCCCATATACGAATTCAATGGGGTGGAATCAAAAGTGGAAGGCACTATCCAACTCCCAATGACCATGGGGCAAGGGATGAATACATCTACTCAAATGCTGAACTTCATAGTTATAAAGGCAACTTCGACCTACAATGCAATCTTGGGAAGGACTGGTCTTCATGTGTTCAAGGTCGTTGCCTCTTATTATCATCTGAAAATCAAGTTCCCAACGAGGAATGGGATTGGTGAAAAACGAGGAGACCAAAAAATGGCTAGAAGTTGTTATGTAGCCGCGTTAAGGCCTGATGGAATCGGGGGGCAAGTTCTCCCAATTGAAGACATGGATACTAGTGACAATGAGGACCGAAGAGGGAAACCGGCTGAGGATTTAATCCTCATTCCCTTAGTCCCTGGTGAACCGGAGAAGGTGACTTATGTCGGGGCACTACTACCTGAGCCATTGAAAAGCAAGCTCATATCTTTTCTTCAAGAGAACAATGACGTTTTTGCTTGGACAGCGGCTGACATGCCAGGGATTGATCCCCAATTGATAACTCACAAGTTGAATGTGGATCCTAAAAGAAAAATGATGAAACCAAAGAAGAGAAATTTTGCTCCAGAAAGGCAAGAGGCCATTAAACAAGAAGTTGAAAAGCTTCTAGAGGCCGGGTTCATTGAAGAGATACAATTCCCAGAATGGTTGGCTAACCCCGTGATGGTCAAAAAGGCCAATGGAAAATGGAGGATGTGTGTGGACTTCACTGACCTGAATTATGCATGTCCTAAGGATTGTTTTCCCTTACCAAGGATTGATGCATTAATAGATGCTACAGCTGGACACGAGATGCTCAGCTTCATGGATGGCTTCAGTGGATACAACCAAATCAAAATGCACAAGGATGAAATCTTTAAGGTATCATTCATCACTGACTTTGGTGTTTTTTGTTATCTAGTCATGGCATTTGGACTTAAGAATGCAGGGGCAACATACCAAAGATTGGTGAACAAAATTTTTGGACACCTAATTGGAAAAACCATGGAGGTCTACGTAGATGACATGTTAGTCAAGAGCCTCGAAAAGGCCGATCACATTAAGCACCTCCGAGAGGCATTTGAGGTGCTAAGGCACCACAAGATGATGTTGAATCCAGCTAAGTGTGCCTTTGGTGTAGGCGCAGGAAAGTTTTTAGGCCTGATGGTTTCCAAGAGAGGAATAGAGGCCAATCCCGACAAAATCAAAGCAATTCTAGACATGGAACCACCACGGACTGTCAAAGATGTCCAGAAACTAACAGGAAGAGTGGCAGCATTGGGAAGATTCATCTCCAAGTCAGGAGAGAAGTGTTTACTCTTCTTTAAAGCACTCAAGAAAGTGAAAAATTTTGAATGGAAAAATGAAAGCCAAGAGGCCTTTGAGGCCTTGAAGAAATACATGGCTGAGGCACCACTATTGGCAAAGCCCAAGCCAGGGGATGTTCTCTATTTGTACATGGCGGTTTCTAGCACAGCCCTTGGAGCCGTTTTGGTAAAAGAAGAATTGAAGGTTCAGAAACCCATCTACTATGTGAGTAAGATTCTACATGGGGCAGAAATAAACTACTCAACGATTGAGAAGTTTGCCTTAGCCTTGATAATGGCCTTAAGAAAGCTATGCACGTACTTCCAGGCTCACAAGATAGAGGTCTTGACTGATCAACCTCTAAGAAACATCTTGCATAACCCTCAAGTTAGTGGAAGGTTGATCAAATGGGCCATTGAATTGGGCGAATTCGACATCAAGTATAAGCCTCGAACGGCCATAAAAGCTCAAGCACTTGCTGACTTCATGGTTGAATGTACCATTGACAACCAAGAAGTCGGGGGGCAGGAAGTAAGAGTGGAGGATGAGAAAGATCAAGAGATGGATTTCAAAGAATATTGGATGCTCTATTTTGATGGAGCATCAAAAACAAAATCAAGTGGAGCCGGTTTAGTGCTACAAAGTCCTGATGGATTCCTCCTAGAGTATGCACTAAAACTTGACTTCCCAACGACAAACAATGAGGCTGAGTATGAAGCTCTCATAGCTGGCTTAGGGCTGGATGGAGCCTTGAGAGTTAAAACTCTGAAAGTATGTGGAGATTCGAGGCTAGTGGTTTCCCAAGTAAATGGGGAATTTGAGGCCAGAGATGAAGTCATGGCCAAGTACTTGAAACTTGTCAAGGCCATCATGACTCAGTTTGATGAATGCTATGTAGAGCACATTCCAAGGGAAGAAAACATGAAGGCTGATGCCTTGTCTAAATTTGCTTCTTCCGAAATTGAAAACTATGCAGGGAGTATATACTTCCAAGTCTTGAGGACCCCAAGCATCAACGGAAAGTTGGTAGCACCCATTGATGTTGCTAGTTGTTGGATAGATCCCATCAAGGCTCATCTGGAAACTGGGTGGTTACCCAACGACACTTCAGAAGCACGAAAGCTGTATGTGAGAGCACTAAGGTATACCCTGATTGAGGGAATCCTATACAAGAAGTCTTTCATCGTTCCATATCTGAAATGTTTGAGACCTCAAGAGGCAGAATTGGACCTGAAGGAAGTACATGAAGGAATTTGTGGGCAGCACTTGGGGGGCAGAGCCCTTACCCATAAGATCACTCGTCTAGGTTTCTACTGGCCAAGCATGCTAGCAGATGCTAAAAGCTACGTGAAGAAATGTGAAAGGTGCCAGAAGCATGCACCAGTGGTTAGGCAACCACCAGAGATGTTGACATCTATAAACTCACCAATCCCCTTTGCCATGTGAGGAATGGATATACTCGGGCCATTTCCAATGGCAAGTGCTCAACGAAAGTTCTTGATAGTAGCAATCGACTACTTCACCAAGTGGATTGAGGCTAAGCCATTAGCCAAGATAACCACCAAGCAAGTGATGCATTTCTTTTGGGAAAATGTGATATGCAGATATGGAATTCCACGAATCCTGGTCACGGACAATGGAACTCAGTTTAACAACGATGAGTTTAAGAAATATTGTGATGAGAACGATATCAAATTACGCTTCACTTCTATCGCCCATCCTCAAGCAAATGGGCAAACTGAGGTTGCAAATCGAATTATCCTAGATGGACTGAAGAAAAGAGTTGAACGCTCCAGAAATACTTGGGTAGACGAATTGCTCCCCATACTTTGGGCATATCGTACTACCTGCAAAGTCACCACTGGAGCAACCCCATTTCTGCTGGCATATGGAGCAGAGGCAGTGGTTCCAGTGGAGATTACTCACATGTCTCCAAGAGTTGAGGCTTATGAACCAGAAACAAATGAAGAAGGCTTGAGTCTAGCTTTAGATCTAATTGACGAAGTTAGAGATGAGGCAAACGCGAAGATAGTCGAACATCAAAAGAAGGCATCTTTCTACTACAACCTAAGGGTTAAAGAAAGTTTCTTTCGACAAGGAGACTTGGTTCTTCGAAATATTGAGGAATCCGGAGTCGGACAAAAAGGCAAGCTGGCCCCCAATTGGGAAGGACCATATCGCGTTAAAAACGTATGTGGTCGAGGCTCATACAAGCTAGAAACCCTCGAGGGGCATGAGGTGCCAAGGACTTGGCATGCTGCAAACTTGAAAGTTTACTATGTTTAAAGTGTTTCCTGAATGGATTCACTACTAGAAATAAGGTTTGATAAAACCAATCCAAGTTTTTAAACTTGAATATTATGTAAGGGTTGAAACCCCATAAACCTAAGACATTCAGTCCAAACTCCATCATTCGATATGAAAGGCTTGAAGCCAAAACAAGATGGTATAAGACGTAAGAGGCTTATGCAAATGACAAGTTAGCCTCGAATAAGGCAAAATCGTCGTAAATGTGTAGGTCGCTCCACACTTTACACCAAGACGATACTCGAGAAACACTAGTGTATATTAAAATCCCCAAAAAAGGGTGGTAAGTCCCATGTAAGGGATAAAAAGACCCCAAGTCTCGAAAAAGACCGGTATAACTTCTATGAAATCCTAGTGCATTATCATAGACGTTGGGAAGCGCGATCAGCCATTTTAAACCCAGAAAAAGCCCAAATAATTCGAGGCTCAGGCGAATTCAAAGCCTAAACAAGTTAAGGCCCAAAGCTGAAAGTATGAAGTGAAGAATAAAGTGGAAATTCCACTCTTTTATAATCAAAGTGACTGGAAACCCAACCGGTTAAGGAAGGGCAACTGTTTATAGCCAGTTAAGGCCCACAAATCCATTTATGGATTATAGAAATTGAAGCCCAAATAATTTGGGTCTTAGGCGAATTCGAAGCCCAAACAATAAGGCCCAATAAGGCCCAAGGCTGGAATAATTTAAGTCCAATTAAAAATTGGGCTAGTTAAGGCCCAAGAAAGAATGAAATTTGGAATGAAACCAAGGCAAAAACGAAAAATTGAAGATTTGAGGTCGAAAAAACCTTAGAACGAAGTCGTACGACCGAAGTCGAAAATATACGAGAAATCGAGGTCGTATCCATCGATTTCGCACCAAAATAAGGCACAAAAATTAAAGATCTAAGGTCGAAAAGACCCTGGAACGAGTTCGAAGGCTCGAGGTCGAAAATGGCCCAGAAAATGAGCTCGAGGCATTCGATCTCGCACCAATTTGAGGTCGAAAGTATGAGGGATCAAGGTCAAATGACCCAGGTCGAAAATGACCTGAAAATCCTGGTCGAAAAAGGCTGGATCGAGGTCGAACGACCGAGGTCGAAAATGGCTGGTAAATCGAGGTCGAAACCATCGACCTGGGACCAATCGAGGTCGAAAAAAGGCTGGATCGAGGTCGAAGGCTCGAGGTCGAAAAAGACTTAAAAATCGAGGTCGAAACGTTCGACCTCACTCTAGTCGAGGTCGAAATCCAGGTCGAATTTCAGGTCGAAAATGACCTGTTTCCTGGTCGAATTTCAGGTCAAAAATGACTTGTTTCTGGTCGAAAAGGGGGTCAAAAATGACCTAATTTGAGGTCGAAAATGCCCTTAAAAATGGAAAATTTTGAGGAAAAACACGTTATAACTTCTACGAAAACCCCAAGGAGATTTTCCCAGAAGTTGGGGGGAAAATGATATGGATAGAAAAGTAATTATAGAAATATAATTGTTGATTCTTTGGAAAGGCCAAGTATTTAAGGCCCAAAACCCAGATTATTTATTAATTTCGTAATTAATAAATAGGGAAAATATACAGCTCATAAAAAGAGTCCAAAATATGGTAAATTCATCAAAGAAGGATCCGGAATCCCAATTAAAGGTAATTAATGAGTCATAGCCTTTATCAACAAGGAAAAGACTTATCCTGCAAGAAATACAATGTTTATCCATTATCAATAAGGAGACTTATTCGCTAAGACTCCTAAACATACCATAAATACTAGGCTCTAGACGCCTATATAAGGACCCTGATCCTACAATCAGAACTACGTTTTGGGCACAGCTCCATACGTCACAACGCCTCGAAGGCGCAACAAGCCACAAAGGCACCCCTAGAACTACGTTTTAGACTTCATCCTCGAATAATGACATACAAGTCACTACATCCTTGGTGTGCCCCTGCCGCCATAGCCCCGAGGGCAACACCAAGAACTACGTCTTTGGCTTGATTCTCAATAACGAATTGAGATACGTAGGCATCTTGTGAGGACCGATTTAGTCTCGAAATACAAGTGCAACCATTAAAGCTCGAAGCTCATTAAACCCTCGCATTAAATTCGTAAGCTCAGTTTTTATTCCACAACAAATATATAAAAGTCAATCCTATTTAAAATTTAATTCAACAAATATTACATCAACTAACTTAAATCCTATTTAAGGTTTAATATATTTTTCTAGAGTTTCACTATTTTAATTCAATTTGAACTTTTTGGGAAGACAATAAATATATAAAAGTCTATCCTATTTAAAATTTACTTAAACAAAATTAACTTATTTTCTCAACTAAATAAAATCATATGTAAGTTTTAATCTATTTGTTTAGAGCTTCTCTATTTTAATTCAATAAAATTAAATTGTCCTACTTAGATTCGAATTTATAATGAAGAAAATAAATATATAAAAATCAATCTTTTTAAGAATTTTATGTTTATTATAACCTTATATTACAATCCTATTTAGGATTTACTCTTTATATTATAATCCTATTTAAACTTTAATTTTTATTATATAGCTAGCCTATAAATACATGTATGCGCACATATAATCTCTCATCTCTCTCTCGATTACCAGATCCACCAATCGTTTTGTGATTCGTTAAGATGGGAGGTGGTTTCAAAGTGCTGCATTTGGTTAGGCCTTTTCTTCCGTTCTTGCCGGAGGTGCAAAGTGCTGACAGGAAAGTTCCCTTGAGAGAGAAGGTTATCTATACCGTGATCTCTCTTTTCATCTTTCTGGTGTGCAGTCAGCTCCCTCTATATGGCATTCATTCAACTACTGGAGCAGATCCATTCTATTGGATGCGTGCTATTCTGGCCTCGAGCCGAGGGACAGTCATGGAGCTGGGGATCGCTCCTATTGTTACTTCTGGACTCGTGATGCAGCTATTGGCTGGGTCTAAGATCATTCAAGTAGACAACAATGTTCGCGAAGATCGTGCACTCTTGAATGGTGCTCAGAAGCTTCTTGGCATCCTCATCGCTGTTGGTGAGGCTGTTGCTTATGTTCTTTCGGGGATGTATGGGAGTGTCAGTCTGCTGGGTGTTGGAACTGCTATTCTTATTATCGTTCAACTGTGCTTTGCGAGTATCATTGTGCTATGCTTAGACGAGCTGCTTCAGAAGGGATATGGTCTTGGTTCTGGAATATCTTTGTTCACAGCTACCAATATCTGCGAAAGTATTATCTGGAAAGCATTTAGCCCAACAACTATCAACAGCGGACGTGGTGCTGAATTTGAAGGTGCAGTCAGTGCCTTGTTCCATTTGTTAATAACTAGGACGGACAAAGTTCGAGCACTTCGGGAAGCTTTTTTTCGGCAGAATCTTCCGAATGTGACAAATCTTCTTGCCACTGTTTTCATCTTCCTTATTGTGATATACTTCCAAGGCTTCCGCGTGCTTTTGCCTGTGAGATCAAAGAATGCTCGTGGACAACAGGGATCCTACCCAATTAAGCTATTCTACACTTCTAACATGCCAATCATTCTTCAGTCTGCACTTGTGTCCAACATCTATTTCATCTCTCAGTTGCTGTACAGGAAGTACAGTGGCAATTTCTTGGTTAATCTGTTGGGCAAGTGGCAAGAATCTGAATATTCAGGTCTATCTGTCCCAGTTGACGGTCTTGCTTACTATGTGACTGCACCATCAAGCTTAGCGGATATGGCAGCCAATCCTTTCCATGCTCCCGTCTACATTCTGTTCATTCTGTTAGCTTGTGCACTTTTCTCCAGGACATGGATTGAGGTTTCTGGATCTTCTGCCAGAGATGTTGCTAACCAGCTTAGGGAGCAACAAATGGTGATGCCAGGACATCGTGATTCAGGCCTACGGAAGGAGCTCAACCGGTACATTCCCACAGCAGCTGCCTTTGGAGGTATCTGTATTGGTGCGTTGACTGTCTTGGCAGACTTCATGGGAGCTATCGGCTCTGGGACGGGCATTCTGCTTGCAGTTACAATCATATATCAGTACTTTGAGACATTTGAGAAGGAGAAAGCCAGTTAACTAGGTTTGTAACCAATATAATAGCGCTGTATGCAATGTGGAGCTCTGCAAGGGATATTACTTGTAGGGGTAAGGAGTGCTATAGTTCAAAAGAGCGGGGGATCACTCGGTTCAAAACTTTATTATTGGTGAACCTTAAATGTTGTTTCTTTTTAAATTTGGAGTAGTTTCATTGATTTAAATGTCAAGGTCTTGATACCTTTTTATACATGTTCTCGTTATTTGAATTCTCTCCTTTTATGAAAATAATTCTGGATAGTAATACTTGTGGGGCTTTTGTTCGCTCATTGTTTTAGTACATTTTGAACAGTTAACGTAACCTTCACATGAGTTTCCACCGCTCATTATTTTAGTACATTTTCAACAGTTAACGTAACCTTCACATGAGCTTCCACCGCATTATTAAATATTGCATAAAGAACATTGAGATATCTTAAGCCATCTTCTGACACAAATTTTTTTGTTAGAGGGGCGGAAATTAAAATTTTCAAAGCCTTTTCAAAGGCAGACATGACATTAAAATTTTGGATACTTGCGATTTAAAGACGACAGGGAGGGGAATATATATACGGACTCCAAAGCCTTTACACAATGCACAATGCATAGACAATGTTCATATATATGAGATAGCTATAAAATTTACTTGTGCTGGCAAAACGCAGATACGCATTGCATAGACAATGTTCATATGTTCGAAATAGATATTACATTTACTTGTGCTACTACCTACAGGCTACAACTCATTTCACACATCGATTGGACAAAAGTTCGAAATGAGAATGAAAGCACAAGCTCAAATCAGGATACCCTGCTACATACAATAAACATACATTGAGAAGTTCGTGAAATGTGATCTGAACATTATTAACTCAGCATGGAAACCGGATATTCGTATATCACACAACACACCATCATCACATCCCGGAGAAATTACTTCTGGAGCTTAGCCAGAAAAGCAAGATCCCTCTTTATTATTAGAAACAGGAAAGTATTTAAAACCAGCATCATCGCAGTAACTGATTCAGAACTATTTCACAACTTCCTCCCATCGATCTCATTCCAGCATTGTAGAGTTGACCTCAGAGATGCACAGCCAGCAGCTTTCATATAGCTAAGGTATATAATTGATTCATTCTTACCAAGCACTTGATATGACTTCTCTTCACAGCTATATCCCTGAACATCTGCAGTAATATTAATACCAATGCCTTGTCTCTCGCCATCGGTACGCAAAGCAACAGAGAACTCAGTTGGCTGAAAGCAAGTCAACACCCTCTCAAGCAGGTCGTTCAGTTTCAGAACTTTAAAGTCGTAGCCCATGGCTTCAAAGCTAGCATAGCTGAAGCCATCTTCAGGTGTAACATGAATGGTAGAAATTGCATCACCTTCGATAGCGTTCATAGAGTAACCACAAGGATCAAACTGAAAATCACATATCTCAGAATCTGGAAGAATTCTCCTAATACCAGATTCTTCGGTCATTCCAACTGCAGAGCTTGACTGAGTACTGTAAAATACTGATGCTCTTTTTCTGTCCAAACCGGTCATGCACATCTCAAGAGTGTAAACTGCATCAGAAAGTTTTGCTGGTTCAGCGGAAGCTGTGTAAATATGCCATTTCTTTGTGTCGGCCCTACCCATTAGGTATGCCTTGCTGGCTAAACCAAGCTTGCAAAAGTAGCAGTCAAGAACAGCAACCTCTTCAGAGAAACGACGATGTGGAAATGTCTGCGCTCCAGGAAATATAAAGCTACCACGAGTGTACTTCACAGACCTCACAGAGAGAGAAATTGCATTTGCCAACTTCAGTATAGGAGGAATAGAAAGAAGTAACTTTGTAGTCCCACAAGTTTTTATGATAATCTTGTAAGGGTACACGAAGAGACTGGATTCTGATAGAACATAAGAATCAACAAGCTCATTTGATAACGAGTCAACAATAGTGCACTCAGCTGGTCCTAGGATTTCATCCAATTGGCTTTTGGATAAAGAACGTAGACCCCTGCCTAGAGGGTCAGCAAAGATGCCAGGGTCAGAAAAAACTATTTCAAGCCGCTTTTCATAGCCTTCAAACCCAATTGCGGATAGTGGGGAGGACATTTTGCCTTTTTACAGGTGAAGGATACAAGGACAAATAACAAGAAAAACAAAGGACGTAAATACTGAAAACTGAACAACTAGTTATGACCACCTATGGTGGCTGGCAAAGATCTTGGAGAATCTCAGGATGGCTTTCGTGCGAACTGCAAAGATATATGATCAGAGTAGTACAACTTGTTAGAAAGGATAACTACAAAGTATTTATGAAAGATGAATGAAAAAACAAAATGAAACTCACGTTGGAGTATGCAGCTGATTTGAATTTCTTGATTCCTCCGTGTGGTCGAACGTCTTCAATGCTGTAACCTAGGGGAGCTTCATAAAATATTGTACTACTAGACTTCTTTTTTCCACCTTTAGTTTCCATTAGATCATATAAACAGAACCTAAAAAAGAAAACACAAATTAGAATACCGGTAAAAAGTAGCTACAAAAGCAATCAAGAACAACGAAACAATGTGCATAAAACATGTATTGGTAGAACCATGTCACTATTCAAACACAGAACATTTTAACACATTGCTAAAGGGGGAAGGGGGAACTAGGCTACAAGATGAAGCGGGCAAGAAAAAAAAAGGATAATTCGATTATGCAAGACCAATGCACGTCTAGGAGGGCAGCAAACTATTGTTTTTTGTTGCTAAGCAGAGCTGGTTTCATTAGAACTTAGAAACATATAGTTTTTGGACTGAACTTAACATCATGAAAAAGACAAGACATGATTCTTAAAAGAGATGCTAGCAACACAATAGCTACCGTTTAAAGTTTAAACCCATGACCACGAAAACAAGAAAATACTCCCTCCGTCCCGGATTTGTTTGACTTTTCTTGGTCAAACCGACTAAACTTTGACTAATTTTTAAAAGAAATTGGCATACATTTTTATAAATCTAAAATTTGTATGCTATAATAGATTATCTATATTTTCTTATGATATATTTTTCACTTGTTATATTTAACATATAATATAAGTAATTTAATTTACAAATTTGGTTAATTTGACCAAGAAAAGTCAAACAGTTTGACTGGGACGAAAAAGAAAACTTTGAATATTTTCTTCGGTAAACAGAATTCAATCCCATGCAATAAACACCTTATAGATTTCAGATTCGATGGAAAATCCCTACCAGGGACATCAAAACAATCCCCTATCTAAAAGTCTAACATATTTATTGTGAAACTATCAAACACTATAATTCCTAGAGATCTCGAATCCTAGTAGCATCTTATTTAATTTTCTGCTTAACCATGTACTAATAATGAGACCCAAGGCAAGCTTGAATACCAAAAAAAAAAAAAATAGAACTAACTAATCATCAACATGATAAATCCAATCTATGTCACACCCTCATTAAACATATCGAATACTGCAAATCACTGAAAAATATATTAAAACGGGCTATGCTCAAATTAAAATTTATAAAAAACAAAACTTACAATATAAAGGGTTGTGACACAAAAAAAAACGAAATCTTCTTCAAGAAAAACCAGTAAGAAATCAAGTCCTGCAGATTAAGCAACACAAGTTAGCTTATAGCTTAAACCAACAAAAGATAAAACAGAATTAATAAGGAAAAAAATTGATAAACAAAGTGCATACCAAGGTGATGGATTTAATTGACCAAACAAGCGAGATGCAGAGCTTGAAGATGATATATATATGGGTGTATATTATATATGTAGTGAAATGTTGAAGACTTAAACTAGATCAAGCATAGGATGTGCTTAAATGTCTGGGAATATTTTGTTTTCCAGAGGCACGGATAGGTGGCGTATATATACAGCATTGGGAGGTGCAAGTCGTTGTAGTTTCGCCGCGTGTTTACTTACGTGCAGCCGTCCATCCAGGTAATACTTACGATAATATTTTTCGTGTCGTATATTTTCGTGTCATATAAAATTGAATTTGATTCTATTTCCGTGTTCTCGGTGTATAACAAATGTTTCCTTTTTAGATTAATTTATTTTAAATTTTTACGCAATTTTTAAGGTATACATAAAGATTACTTAAATAAATTTTGTTTAAATATAATATTGGTTTTTTTTATGATGCTTTACAGAAGAAGTGATTTGCAATTATGCATTTCTAGAAAGTGATCCAGTTAGCTACACAAAAGTAGTTATACGAATATGATTCTGATTAACCTCAATATTTGTAACTTGTAAGCTACTGAAGATGCTGCCAACCTAACTGATGAGAGGATAAATATTCAAGTGAAATAATTGTTTGCCTGTATAGTTTATGGTATTAGAAACTCCGCCTTTACATGTGTCGGCACCTCTCTAACATATATGGAAAAAATTAGAAGCGAAATGCAAGTGAAATTGTCTAGGAAGAAAAGTTTGGTACTCAAAGAAAAGACTCCACAAATTCCATCGATCGGGACCATAAATATCACACCAAACATATTACATACACAAAAAATGTATCACCTATACGCACACGTTTTAGAGGATAGAATGTGCGCAAACCTTAACATCGCTCCGTAAAGACCTTTGATAGACTATAAATATGCCAAAATCACCGCTTCCGTAGAATCTTTAATCTCTTAACTATATAGCTCAAAAAGCTGACTAACAATGACCGTGTTAACTAATACTCTTGACAGGGTGATAATAAGGTAGAAATACAATAGGTACTGGCACTGAATGATTTATATGCAGATTTTCCTCATGCTTCAACACCACCTGAAGGTCAATTTTAATTGTTTTATATTAACAGTGTGCTTTGCATGCACTTGATATTCACGAATAGCTTCAGGCAGAAATTAGGGGCTTTAGTGGTCACAACAGCTCCTGCTTACTCGCATGGGATTCAGCGAGCTTCCCATTTTTCTTTTGATACTCCTGATTCATTTCCTCCAATCGCTTGGATACCTAAATTTGAAGAAAAAAAAAACTTTTTAACTTTTTATAAGTGAGGAGCGTACCAGTTTGGTAGACTACAGATAAGTATATTTATGTAACTAGAGAATGATAAAAGGACTAAATATTTTTTTTTAATTCTCTTTACTTACTCAACTCAATTAGCACAAATGTATATCTACAAAATACAAAGACATACTCGTATGATTCGGGCTCAAAGCAATACAATGCCCAATTACATATTATGCGGGCTCAAAGCAATTTAATGCCCAATTACAGATATATAAATAATTGCACACCCATGCCTCCAATGTTGACCGAGTCTTCTACCTCTTGTTACGATAAGAAGAGGTATTCGCTCAGATACAATGTTTTTTTTTTATTTTCATGATTAATATCATAGAAAAAAATGGAAGTCACAAAAATATCATGCTTAAAAGGCCTGATGTCACAAATCCACTAGGCTACATTGCTAAGTATAGGAAACATATTTGACTGCATATTAGATACTACCATAAGAAGAATGAAAGTATTAAATTGATGCCTAGTTAGACGATGGTCACGATTCTAATAGTTTAGTGTGTTAAGGCGTACTTCGATGCAACTTCCTAGATGTGTTAGCAGTGAAGGAATATATTCACCCATGCGAGTTGTCATATAAAGGCTGTGCTGGTGTCACATTAAGGTTGTGTTGAGAGTTTGGATGTTGATTCTTTACAACTCTAGTATCTTCTCCTCAACTCATCCAACTCTTTTAAACACTTATCTATCCTTCTGATTCTCAACTTCACAATTAGGTCTCTAAGTAGAGAATGTAGATTATCTCTAATCCTAACAAGGTACAAAATATATTCTTCTGTCAATGGAAGTATTAGAGGAGAAGGGATGGCTATGAAAAGATTTATGGCTTAATCATCAGTGTTAGGAATAAAGTTGCAAACTGAACCAATCAGCTGGTGATCAAAGAGTAAATACATGAAGCTTCAAATAAAGCCCGAGTGTCACATAAAACTGATTAGTCCTTTGAACAGTCAAATCCAATAATCCCTATTCCTGATCTTTTAAAATGTAAAGAAAGGTTCTGAAACAACACAAATTGTTAGTGATAAAATCCAATACAAAGATATCTCAATTATTATTACAGAGGTTCAGTTTAATATTAAGAAGGCTGACAATATTGAGGCTAAATTACTTGAACTTTTGATGATAACATTATCAGTTAACATAGTATAAAATATACTTCCATGTCCATATAGTTGCTTTTGGCAGAATAATACCTTGATTGAATAAGCCATTGGTAGTAGAGTATCTGGGTTCATCGCATCCTCAGGAAAGTTACGCAGAGCATGTATGAGTTTCTCAAAGGGTAATTTCACCTGATGAAAAAAAAAATGCTTAGAAAAATCAACATCCTTACAAAATATCTAGATTTAAAGGGAGGTTGCAAGAATATTAAAAACTCACCAGGTCATCGTGGCAATATTTCAAAAGGGCCAGCCCAACTTTAAAAACAATTTGCACACCCTGAACAGTGTAGTTTTATTAGTTTTCTAACCAGCATTTGGGCATTTATCATTACTCAAATTTTATGAAACTATTACTTCTTCTACAAGTAAAGTGGGATTGCATATTAAGTACAAGATTACTAACCTCGTAGAGAAAAACATCCCAAATTCGAAGAGCCAAGGGGAATGGGAACGAATATGAGAAAACAGTAATGAACCACTGGCTTGCGTACATACTAGGGTTTATCATTTCTTGAGTAAAATGTTCTCCTAACTTTGGCAGGTGCTCCCGTACTAGCTGTTCAAACTGAGAAAGGTATTGTTGCACGAGAGGCAACCCCGCCTACCCCAATACCAGAAACAAAAGTATTTTAGAAATGCAAGTGGTGAATACAGTAGGAATTAAAAATAAAAAAGTAAACTTGTTGCAGACATGATATTTATTAAACAAGTGTGAGCAACTAAGCAACAATAACATACAAATATCATCTGTTATGACGTTTTAAAATAATTAGAAGCACCAATGTTATAACTTCCTAAGATCACTATCACTTTGCTGTATGAGCAATTATCTAATGAGGAAAGCAAATATGGAACATTTCCTCGCCTTTGAAATTTAAAACAAAACTCCAAAGGTTAACACCCACACTAAAGAACATAATGCATCTAAACAATTTAATATTGCAGCATATAAATTTTCAAAATCAATAAATGTTAATTCAGGTATATATATAAGAGAGATGGACACATGCTTTTTGCTAATGATGGACAAGGTCAAGAAACATATGTTTATAGAATATCAATAGATTCTAAACTATTAGGAAAAGAGACCAGCTACCGAAGTTGCAAGTCAACTTACAGAATACAGTGACATAAAATCAATGTGTTCTCGGACTAAGAGAATTACCAAATATAACCCTTCCATTGGGGCATGAACAGCTCCTTTTAGTAATGCAACCATCAGCCAAAATGCATCTTCTTCGCACATATAAAGAAGCAACAGACCAGCTAAAAACCCCATTCCCTATAACAAATAGAGTTTCAGATGGTACACTCTGATATTTTCACAAAAGCAAACTAAAATGTCTTCTAAGAAATAACCTGCACATATCCAACATCTCTGTCGTAGACGGAGTATGCCTTTAACACATTGTAAAGGGACCTCTGCCCAGGACCATGTCTTTGTTGGAAGAAAACATGTGAGGGGAACGTGCGAGAAATATCACGAATTATATCCAATTCTGAAGCTGAAGTCTCATATATAACTAGTTGCTGCAGCCAACCACAAGAGGTAAAAAGATGAATAAGAGAAAAAGTTGCAGAGGGGGCACTTTCAAGAAAATAGAAAACAAGGAATAAGCATAAAGCAACTAACTATGAACAGAAAAAGTATCATAACTATTAAAAGATTAAACATCGAGCAGATATCGGGTGAGCACAGAATGCAATGTATTAAAGGCAGAAGCTAACTATTAACAGCATATAGTAAACAGCAACAAATCAAAAGTACATCTGATCAGTTCTATACAGAGGCATCCGCCCACTTCCAATTAATTTTACCAACCAAACAGCCAAGAGAATGAAGGTTCTATCAAAATCACAAATTATAAGGTAATGGAACCTAAAATGTATATATGAAACCTAATATGATAAAACTAAAGTATCAACTCAAACTAACTGTCAGACCTAGAGGTAGACAAGGCCAAGCCCACGCTAGGACTCAGGTCTCATGCCACTACGCACTACCTCTGTTACCTGGTCTCGGCTCGAAGTACCCAACAAGGACGCATGTCCAAGTTCGGACTTCGCAACATTTCATAAAATTTTATATACCCTAAAATAAGTGTTCTGGTGTCCATACCCATGTCCGACTGTCCGACACGGATAGTTGAAGCAAAAGGAAGAATCCAGGTAACAGAGGCTACTAATAGTCCAAGTTTCAGGAGTCTATAAAACCCAAGTGGCCAGACACAATATTGCCGAGCATTAAAAGGTACAAAATTGAACTTGCAAAAAACTTGTTGATCGATACTCTTCCCCTGCTTCCTCGAGACCAATTTTTTTAATTGTTTTAGTACAGAGAATTGTTTAAACAAGCAAACCCAACATCGCGAAGCATACAAACCCTTCAACTATTAATACCAAAAAGAAATTCTATGTAGGCTAGAGAGAGTAGATACCCCAAAATGGAAGCTTCCATGAAAAACTCAACAGTTGAAGACCAACTTTTATGGTTCCTACTACATAATTCCAAAATGGGAATAAAGGAAGCTATTAAAAACTTAGTACCATTGATCACAAATCGGACAAACGTTTATGCATATTTGTCATCCTTGAAGCACGTATTAAACACATTGGTTCCACTTTAAGGCAGCTACACATAAAATGAAAATACAACTACTATAAACAATAGAATACTAAAGTTAGCTCTACAGTAAAGATTTTCGGGAACCAATTTATATTAGCTGAAATAAGAAACAGCACGAAAAAAATTGACACTACTGGAAAAGAACCAAATTTTGTTCACTTCACAAGATGGAGGGTAGAAATTGTCTCGGTATGATAAAAACTGTCGAATAAAATTGATTGACAGATATTTAGCAAGTTGTTTCACTAACCACTACTGGTGCCAAGAGAACATCAAGCATTAAGCTAATGCCTAAATATATAAATGCAGCACATTAGGTTATTACACAAAATATTGTTCTGTTACTGTCATTCTATAAGACCTAAACAATAAGTAGATATAATCATTAGTAAAGTATATATGAAACATGAAAAGGAAGATCACCTCATAAACACCAGGATTCATTAACAGAAGGTCCCTACTTCCTGAGATCAGCTGCCAAACAAGTCCTCTCAAACAATCAGGGATTCCTTTTCTAATCCTCCGTCTGACAACATGTGGTTTCCTCTTTACATAGTGCTTCCAGTCACTTCCACCAACTCCAATCATTTTCCGCCATTTTCTAATCCTCCTTTCCTCCCTGAAAATGCCTTCTTAGTTTAGTGAGCTGAAAAGCCTCAAGTACATTAAAACATGACTACGACTAAAAGATGTAGCAAATCAAATTTTAAGAACTAATCCTCCATCCATGACAAAATAGCAGAACTATGAATGTAAATCAATTCATTCTACCCGCCCGATTTTATAGCATGGTTTGTTCTCCAAAGTTACAGCTGCCATACAGAATCCATTAAGGATGATATTCATTAATAATTATAAATCGGACGGTGCACACATGCACGTGTGTATAGATAAAGAAAGTTTGTAAAGAGGGGTGTAGGTTTAAATTAACCAGATACTACTGACTAGAATCTGGATATCAAAAAATCTAAAAGTCTACGTACGAGCAAGAATGTTAGTATGTTACCAGCTTGAGCAAATAACAAAATAATCAAACCGCATAAAATTTCACAGCACAATACTCAGTCGATTAACGAATCACACTCACCTGTCATTCTCGAACGCTGACCTGCTTTTGACTATACCATCAGCAGATTTAACTTCCGGCTTCACAAATCCAAACCTATCTACTTTCACTAGCGGCACTGGTCTCAACTCATCGTCATCCACAAATTTCTTTTCCATACCACTACTTCACACGTAATCCAATGCCTCCGAAATAACAACACGACAACTTTCTAAACATAGTAGCTTATTTGCCAACACTTATACTCAAAATCACAATCTCTGAAATAAATAAACAAACACAATCACCACTTGCACAATACGTATTCGCTAATAAAATCCAAATATCTGCACACAACACAATTAGGTAACCTAACGAACACGATTTTCTCCAACCTAAACAGCTAAAAACACATAGTAAACAGCTCTGACATAATAACATACTCATCATTCCATCTATATAGTCACCACTTGCAAGATACGATTGCGCTAATAAAATCCAAATTTCCGAACACAGCACAATTACGTAACCTAACGAACACAATTTTCTCCAACCTAAACGCTAAAAACACATAGTAAACAGCTCTGACAAAATAAAATACTCAATAATCCATCTATATAGTGCTGTTATATAGCACTTAATACGCAATCTTATCCAATCAACGACAGCGAAAGTACGATACAACAAACAAAAACACGTAAAATCGGGCGAAAACTTCAATGCTGTTTAACTATAGCAAACTATAGGAATATGCTACAAGACAATTGCTATGCTCCAACAAATTGAGATTTTCAAGTAAATTAAAACAAAATGAAAATAATTCAATTCAATTCAATTCAATGAATTAGCAGCATCAAATTCACTTTAAATTATCCCTAAATTTAACTGAAGAGACAACTGATTCAATTATATGCAGAAAAATGGATGATATTTGATTAAATATACATACACTGTGTGTATGTATATGATGATTGTATACCTGGAGATGAGTGAGCAAAAGCCACAAGGGGGTTGATTTTTTGATCTGATCTCTCTCGGAACGCAACTGTGATATTCTATTTTTATCTGGTTTTTATTTTTATTTTATATTTTTGTGTCTGGAAATTCAAATGTCTAATGTTACTTATTAGAAACGGCACAAACTTTTGTTTAATTCTTTGTACTAGGCAAGGAGTCTTAAAATACGTGTCGAAATGAGAGGGACGGAATTTTAAATCTAAGTAGATTAATTACTTTTTTATAAATAAATATATGCATACATCCATTTTTCCGGAACACTTGAAATATGAAAATGAGCTTGCTGAATTGTTAAAATATGAAGAAATTTTGGTAAAATTTTCAGAAGTAAGACAACATTATGTAGGTGAATTCGAATGTTATTTTAAAAATACATTTTTCTTAATTTATAAAAAATTTATAAGAATTCCTAGAAATTAGAATCTAGATAATAATCTGCTAAATTATTTGTTTTCTGAAAAATTTAAGGCAGGTTTAGTAAGAAATTATTATGTATAATTAGCTTTGAATTGATCCCTGGCAATCTCTAACAACTTCCTACTTCCTAGTAAGATGGTGTCTAGAGCAACCCTCAGTTTGTGAAACAGGTGACATGTGTCATGTAAATCCTTGGTTTACAACACTACTACAAATGCAAGCATTTGTTCACTCTTCCCATAGAACAGCATTTTCTGCTCTCTGTTCACAGAAAAAAAAGATCAAATTTCATAATCATGAGTTCAGCACAGCAAAGTATGAGCCAGCAGGAAACTGAGATGAAGGTGCAAGCTATGGTATGATGTTATGGTGTATTGTGTGTGCGTTACGTTCTCGCGTATAAGATTTGTAACTCGAGATTTGTTCAGTTCATGATAAATAAAGATGATCCTTATGTTTACTTTGCAGCAAGAAAGGGATCAATTGACAGACAAAGCTCTTTCCCAGCATTGCCAGAAATCTGCCAATGAGGTTCTCTTTCAATTAAAAAGGAAAACACAAAACAGAGTATTAATAGTTTTTATATCGGTAAAAAGAGATCGGGGACTTGTTATGTGTGCATGAATATTGAAATTTATGTAATTGACCAATATCGCGGAAAAAACTGTTCACTTCGTATTATTTACATGTTCCATAAAATGAAGTAAAATTGTAGACAATTAATTATTTGAAATTTGAATATGCAGGCTGCTGAGCAAGCCAAGGCTTCGGCAGAAGGCACAGCAGAAGCGGCTAAGAATGCAACTGGGATGAACAAATAAAAACAAGATAGCTACATGCACTCTTTCACTCTCCGACATTGATTACAGCAATTTTATTTCATTGTGTCAGGTCGCTCGACTTCACGATTAGTAACGAATATTAATTACACATATATCATCATTGTGTCAAATTGTTAAAAGATGGCACTGTGACAATTGATAAGGAAGGCCAAGTAGTAGTATATATCCAAACGGGCAACCCCGTTGTGTGAAGCTATTTTTCTTGTAATGGTTTGATGTTAAAATTTTAATATAAACATTTCATGCTTGGCAAAGTCCGTGTACATCTTGCAATTAATACTCAACTTCCGAGTTGGACATACTGGCAGTTCGATTTAAATCTTTTCCTGTTTGTTGGCAATGGTGTTCGGTAAATATGCACTGTCTGAGTGCCTATCATGTTTTTCCTTCCTTGATGAATAATATGGGTCCAGAAAATGACATAACAGTATCAGTCCTTCAATCTTTCCATTTAGCAGTGCGGACCATGTATCAATTCCAAATTTTGTGCAGCATCTTTTGTGAAGAAGGTGGCAGTTTGTGTGCATTAATCTGCTGTGTTATAACTTTCAACGGACCGAATGAGACATGTCAATAAACAAAACGCGGTGATCGTGACTGAACCAACCCGCGGGATTAAGGCTTCTGTCTTTTATCTCGCATAATTAATTTAACAATTTTTTATAAATTTATTTGGAGATAAAGAGAATATGAATTTGAAAAAAATGTTCTATGAGCCTTCAATTCCAGTTATTATGTGTAGACAGTGGCTGACATAGAGTTAAACAAGTGATGGGCTTGCATATAAGATGACAATTGCCAATCAATGTGTGATGATGAATAGTTGCTATTACCTCGGGGGCTATTCAGTTTTCAAAATTTGTTCTTTTTGTCAAATTAAATTGCAAACTACCGAGGGGGACCAAAACGAAGGAACTGTGTGATCTGTATCGTTTTCGCGACAGCTTTAAACTTCCTGTTTAAAACACTAGTCATGTTCCTACTTGTATATTTGCTAGCTCGGGCATTTGAAGATTCGGAGATTAGCCTGTTTATGAAAAATTAGGATTATATGGTGTTTTTCGTGATACGGAAACAACAAAAGTTTTGTGCACCGGGTACGACATTCAGTAACAAAAGTTGCATATGAGTAATGAGCGCAAGGGTGCCTTTAATGATTAAAGTACAACCAATCATGTCATGTTCCTAGTTGATAACATTGTAGGACTATCTTCACCTGATCCGGATAAGCTTAAAGAACGATGCAATAAAGTTTTTACCCCAAGCACTCGGCCTAAAGACACTTTATGGATCCAGGACAAGTAATCTCATTCCACGGGGATTTTCATGACATTGTTACTGAAATATTCTCACCCTGTGAATCATGAAATGGAACCCTATCTCGAAAAGATTCCAACAAAGATGAATCTTTTAGAAAAAAGATTAGTGCATATAATGAAAAGTAAGAGCGTGGCATGTATCAAGTCTTTGTGATGAGTAACACAGTGTCGGCTTGGCAAAAGCTAGCATGAAGGGCTCACATGGTTTTAGCTTACGGTCAAAAATCAAGTACTTATCTCCGAGAAAAAAATATGAAAACTGTAAATTTTTTAAACTTGAACGAAATTTCTCGAATGTCAGTGTAACAGATCAGAAGTCTGTTTCATGTTTATAGTAGCTGTCAATTTAATAACTATGTGGGTAATTCAGGGTTGCTACTTGCTAGCCTATTTAGCACACATTTGCTTACCGGAGACCAGTAACATTCACCAGTACTTGCTAGTCTTTTAGACAAACCCCATAACATGTGTCACCTGTACTTGTTTTTTCCTTTGGGACCTCATCAGCTGTGTGATCTGAGGTTAGTGAGGTTCGGCTTGAGTCATAGCTTGTAATAAAAACTTAATTCGAAATTCTGGTTCCGCAACTACCGAACAATCTATGAAGTAGAAGTAGACAGTTCATGCAATACATATTTACAGAAGAAATAAATTGTATTCCAGCCACCATAACTATATATGGCTCTTGCATGCCTCAAAATGTTACACAGAACATGTAAGGTTCCAATCAACTTATTTACTCTTAATGGAAAAAAAGGATCTACACTACAAGGGTAAAATTGCCATTGGCCACTCAAATGTTCTGGGTCAGAAAATGCAAGTAACACTCTCCCAAATCTTAGTTTAGATTCCATTTTTCTTAGTTTTGGATTTTAATGGACCCAGGCTTGTGGTAAATAAAATGCTAGATTGTGGTGGTTCAATGAAGGATGGGACAGGCATACCCAGCTGTTTTTTTTTATTTAACATAGGTTAAATCATGTTGATTTTGTACTATTGAAGCACCTTGATTTTTTTCTTATGTTTTGTCAATTTTTCCTTTTCATTTGGTCCTCAAGTGTTTGGCCTCTATAGAAACATATGATCTGCTCAAATAATCCCCTTCACATGGCTGATGCCTAAGGTGGTATTTGCTTGTTTGGGCAGACAACTCTTGCTTGAATCCAATGCTACTTAATTCATGGTTCCAAACAATCCTAATGTAAGAAAATACTTGTTTAAATCCGTAATTTCGACATCTTCATACATATTTTCGAACTTTTCAGTAAAAGCATATATGCATCTCATAATTCTCATGTCATTGTTATAAACTTAACACTATATATTTTGGGACCTCTTGCATTCGTTTTTTATAAAAAAGTCGAGTCCGAGTTCATAAACGTGTAAATATGTTTAGTTACGATGATTTGTGCAACTCATTAAGCGTGAAAAGTAACTTTTTTTAAGACGGACTAAACATGCCCTTAATATAGTAATCATGTCATGGGAGAAGGTGACCAAATAGCTTAACCATGTCTTTAATATCAAGCTCCTACCATAGAGATTCTCAAAATTCTTATCATATTTTATTTAAATAAGCTACAATTTGACACTCTAATGGATGGCTAAACTCAGGGAATGTTAAGATTCCTTAGTGCCCCCAGTAAAACCATCCCCATATGCATGTCGCTTTAATACAAACCATATACATAAAAACATCATTACCATTCTCTAAGTTTGAATTGCCCAATACATCCAGCAGGACAACAACAAATAAAACACAGTTTTCTAGCCCATACTCAAAAATACTAAAATACTTGATAAAATAATATTATATACCTGAAATTATATTAAAAGAAAATAAACAATCTTTAATTACTAAACATACAAAGGATTATTTACAATTTTGATGAAACATTCACACAAGTAACTTACGAGTCGGAAAATGCATACTTTTTCCAACTTAATAAGTTACTTATAAGATAAGGCAAAAAGGGTAAACAAGATAGTTTTGTAGAGTTTTTTTAATTTAGTCTAGTTTAAATCTATGATAAATGAATATACTATGATATTCTTTTTCTTGAGAAACCTGACCCCAGTGACAGTGCAAGCTGCTTCTTTTTCTACTACACAAAGACTGAGTACTTTTTTTTTTATGCAGAGACTGCAGAGAAATGGATTTTTGTTATGATAAGCTAAAAGTGGTTTGTGATGATGTAGAAAACCATTTGAGTCCTGTTCTTTTCAAACATGCTTACCACTTTAGATAAGAGGGTTTAAGCCTTTTAGAATCTTTGTATCTACAGTTTTTGATGAATCATTAGTCTTAAAGATGAAGATGAAGATAGAGGTTGTGTCATGGTTTCTCACATTTCTTTGGTTTTCTTGTGCTTCAAATGGTTTGCTTTCTCCTAAAGGTGTCAACTTTGAAGGTAAAAATGTAAACTTTCTTCACTAAAGTTGGTCAAGAATGGAGTTTGCATTTGTTTGTTTTTTTTTTCTTTTCTTGTGTTTAATGTAAAAAGAACTACAGTGCAAGCTTTGATGGGAATTAAAGCTTTCTTGGTGGATCCTCATGGTGTTCTTGATAATTGGGATGGTGATGCTGTTGATCCATGTAGCTGGACAATGGTTACTTGTTCTGCTGAAAGCTTGGTCATTGGCCTGTAAGTCCTCCATATAAAATCCAGTTTTCGAGTTTTCTAATACAGAGTAGTTGTTGTCTTGTTGATATTCATAGTATGTAACTATGTTTAATATGTATTCTCCTCTCAGTGGAACTCCTAGCCAAAAGTTATCTGGAATTCTTTCCCCAAGCATTGGCAATTTAACAAATCTCCAGATTATGTGAGTATTTTATGTAATATGTGTGTGTTTCTCAGTCTTTGTGATCTTATATGTAGGCATGCTCAGATTTTGTTATTGATTTTGGTGTGTGATATGTTGCAGACTCTTGCAAAACAACAATATAACTGGACTTATTCCAGTAGAGCTAGGAAGGCTCAGAAAGCTGCACACTCTTGATCTTTCTGATAATCACTTCAGTGGAGAAATTCCCTTTTCTTTAAGCCGCTTAAAAAGTCTACAATACATGTAATTATAGATTTAGATTGTTGATAAATTCAGATTCGAATTTCTTAGTGAAAATATTGTAATAAGTTTTTCAATTGCTTTAGGAGGCTCAACAATAACACACTTTCTGGAGAGATTCCAGGATCATTGGCCAATATGACTCGGCTTACCGTTGTGTACATTCTCATACCTTAATTAGTCCTTTAAATTGTTTAAACACCTATTAGAGATAATGATTTTGTTACTAATTTGAGGTTTTATGTTTCAGAGATTTATCTTTTAACAACTTGAGTGCCCCTGTACCCAGATTTCCTTCTAAGAAGTTCAAGTAAGTGTCATTCATGTCATTTTTGCATGTTTGTTCTTGTGTTTTAAGGTTTATAAGATGCTTCTGAGTTTTGATCAATGAGACGCTTTAAAATATCGTTTCCTACATTCAAATTACTTGAATACAGATAATCTTATCGAACTTATAAACACAATTCATTAGGTATGTTAAAACTGCTACTAAACACGTCCTTGCATTTTTTGTGTGTGTTATTGCAGCATTCTTGGGAACCCTCTTATATGTCCAACTGGCAAAGAGCCTGAATGCTATGGAACAACACTGATTCCCATGTCTATGCCCTTAAATAAGACACGGAGTATGTAATCCAGACATCAATGTACTATGTATTAACGAGATCCATTGACATGCCATTTTTTATTTCTTTTAACTGTTACTTACCAAGAATTTTGATGCCTTTGAAGCTAATGCTTATTCAAGAAGATCCAAAAGCGACAAACTTTACATTGCTATAGGCTCAAGCCTTGGGTGCATCTCGTTGTTCATATTTGCACTTGGACTGCTGTTGTGGTGGAGGCAAAGGCATAACAAGCAAACTTTCTCCGACGAAAAAGGTTTGTAGAGTTTGATAAACTTTCACTGGTTAACTCAAAATATAAAATCTGTAATATTACAATTGAAGCTAGAGCGTCTTTTAAAAATTTCAGACAAGCATCATGAGGAAGCTTCCCTTGGAAATCTTAAGAAGTTTTCATTCAGGGAACTTCAGATTGCTACCAACAACTTCAGTAGTAAAAACATTTTGGGAAAAGGGGGTTTTGGGCATGTTTACAAAGGCCGTCTTCAAGATGGTACTCTTGTAGCCGTGAAGAGGCTAAACGATGGCAGTACAGGTGGGGGAGAAAGACAGTTCCAAACAGAAGTTGAGATGATCAGTTTAGCTGTGCACAGAAACCTCCTTGGACTCTATGGATTTTGTATGACTGCCACCGAAAAACTCCTTGTGTATCCGTTCATGTCAAATGGAAGTGTTGCTTCACGTCTCAAAGGTAATAGCATTGATGAAATGTCATCATTTGTAATCCTCAAATCAATAGAATTTAAGATGCTGAATTTAGGTATTGATTTGGTGAATTTTGTATTTACTTGACAGCAAAACCAATTCTTGACTGGGACATAAGGAAAAGGATTGCATTAGGAGCTGCAAGGGGACTATTGTACCTCCATGAGCAATGTGACCCGAAGATCATTCATAGAGATGTTAAAGCAGCTAATATACTTCTTGATGACTATTGTGAGGCAGTTGTAGGAGATTTTGGATTAGCAAAGTTTATGAATCATCAAGATTCTCATGTGACAACTGCGGTGAGGGGGACTGTGGGGCATATAGCACCTGAATATCTCTCAACTGGCCAGTCCTCTGAGAAGACGGATGTTTTTGGATTCGGAATTCTTCTCCTTGAGCTGATCACAGGACACAGAGCTTTAGAATTTGGCAAGGCAGCTAATCAAAAAGGAGCAATATTAGACTGGGTAAGCACACTCTACATACTGTCAAAATTACAACTAAAAATCATTGCTGTCCGAGAAACAATTCAACAACATAGATTATCAAGTTTACTGATGTCTGTGTGCAGAAAATTTAATGCAACATGACATTTTGAAACAATGCAGGTAAAAAAGATTTATCAAGAAAAGAAACTAGATATTCTAGTTGACAAGGATTTAAAGAACAATTATGACACAGTCGAGCTCGAAGAACTAGTTAAAGTGGCTTTCTTGTGCACTCAATACTTACCAGGCCTAAGGCCGAAAATGTCAGAAGTGGTACGAATGCTTGAAGGCGATGGACTAGCAGAAAAATGGGAAACTTCCCATAATATTGACTCAACCAAATACAAAACACAAGAACTGTCCTCATCGGAGCGATTTTCGGACCTCACCAACGACTCTTTAGTGATTGTACAGGCCATTGAATTATCTGGTCCTAGATGAATCATTTTATTATTTTTTGTGAAGTTTGCTGAGAGTAGTAGAATTTTGAAAAAAAAAAATATAGTTAAAATAGTTTTAAGTGGCGGGAAAAGTCCAACAGCCAGTTATATATTTTATTTTGTGTAATATATGGTTGCAGGCTTTGATGGAATGTCCATGTCCAGATTTATAATTGATTGAATTGAGCTGTGTTATTAAAATTTGCAAGGCCCAACTCAACTGGACCCAGGTTAGCTATTTTCCATGTTTTGCACTTAAGAACAACGAAAAATTTGATTTCTTGTGAAAAAATGAGAATTTACCATGAGATAAACCGGTTGGTGTGTCCGAAAAATATTCAAAATAATGTTGAGTTAAAATTTGCGAATAACTTACAGTTTTCGTTGTGTGATTAAAATTCGAACTTGTATAAGTTTCGAAATGCTCAACGAATTAGTACGTATTCACTTAAACTTGATTTGACGATCTTCAATTTTCGAGTACTTGTTCAAATTTTTACAGCAAAAAGTAACGAAGATATGAACATCTACCTAAAATGTCAATTGAGACGGCGCCGGGATGTTGAAGCATGACAGTCGACTCGACAGAGTTGATAGTGACGAAACAGTGCACAAAATTACTTTCCCCAGGCTCACATCAGTCTATTGCAAAACAAAGTATATCCCCTTTCCTGGTTGGACCCATGCACAAGCCCATGTGAATTTGGATCAGGGTCAACCCAAATTTGTGGTTCCTGTGGATCCTGATCCACTCGTCTTATTACACGACATATTCTTATTTCATACGCGTGATAGTATTGGGCCCTTCCCTTCCAATAGGAATTGAGTGATATCAAATTTGCCACGTCAGTTATAATTTTATGTTTATTAAGGTTTTTTCATGTTGTGCCATGATTATGAGCACCATAATTTGTAACGGTTTTGGGAAATACTAGGAATCAAGGTGATGCAACTGCAGTGATTTAGCATTCTTATTCTGTTTAAGTAAGAATATGTGATTGTTTTTACGTGAACATGAGACTCTTATCGAGAGTGGTCTCGATTATAAACTGATCACATGATATCCAAAACCGATAATTAAAAATTTTGAAATTTTCGAGTTATGTGTATATTGATGTGTAAAATATACGGTGTATATGTATGTTAAGTTCCCAAATTTTGATTTCGATTAAGGTTTCGTAAATTTCAATGTCAGCCCGCTTATCGTGTGTAGGACAAAATTCCTGCTGAATTTATTATTAACAGGAAGTATACCGAACAATGATCAATATCCATTTTGTAAATTATATTGGCACTCTGTGTGAGAGGTATAATTTGATCTTTTCGGATAACTCGTATCTTTACATTCAAATGTCGCTGATGGTCATAGATTTCTTCGAAAAAAACGTGAAGATCTTACGACCATTATCAGAAGATGGTTAATATTCTTTGGTTCATGTTTTGTTGTTGGTGTTTTTGTGTTCTTGTCCTCTTTCTTCTGCTGTTATGTTTTTTTCTTTTATATTTATCCTCCTTGATCTATCATTTTTATCTTCTTTTAATGAGGAGTTGCCGGACAAAAATCAAAGATAAGTTTTTAATTCTTATTTTAATTTTCTGCAAATTAAATATCATGCCATGCGCATTTTTATGAAAAAATATTAAATCGTGCGAGTAATATTTTATTGTGCTTGTAAAATTATTGCGAGATTCGCACATATATTTTAGAAAATATCGTTCGATATTTTTATTTTAGAGAATTGTTGATATTTTACAATATTGAACGAGCTGCATATTTCAAAGAAAAAATATTTATGCGAGATGCATAATTTTTGAAGAAAATTCTTACAAAGGACATTAGTTTTTAAGAGAATAAATATCGCGACATTCTTAGATGACATATTTATTTTATTTTTTGACTGTGTTCAAAATATTTTTCATATATCGTCGCGATAATACATATATGTCAAAAATATTTCAAACTTGTGAACTTAAATTGTCAAGTAGGACAGGTTGACAAGTTATAAGTCCCGCACTGCTACATGCTTATAGAAAGGAGTCAGCGACCCTCTGGATTGAAGACCCTACTACTCTCAGAGGAGAGTCCAGGGATAAAATTACATTATTGAAGACCCATTGATAAATGGATATTTCTTGGTAGACACGGGACATTCTTACAATCACGGAAATAAATGCGTAGATGCCGCGGGATTGTAGGAAAACGTGTGGAACCATACATGATATAGGCTGAAAGCATGACTTATTAAAGCCTCATCTCGGGAGCTCGCGGATGAACGAATACACATCCTTATGTGGACAATGACTTTTGAAAAGCGTGTACGCCAATTCGGGCTATATACAGAACGTCAAGGTCCTAACTTGACAATGAGACCACAACGAATTTCAAAATGATATTACATATACTCGCACTTTTGAAACCTTGGCAAAAATATATATCCTAATATGGTTCATCGCATGCTATAGTACTTGCATTCACATATGCAAAACGGGCACTGTAGTGCTCTGAAAGTTTTAGTAATCTTCTATTTTTAGCTGTTTCAGCGACTCAAGAAATTTGGAAGTTCGAAGATTGTTAGTTCTCCACTGCAGCAAGCTACACTGAAGAACTGGGGGCTTGTTGTTATGCCACAATTTGGCATAGTCCAAATTTCTCCGTTTAATAATTATTAATTCAGATTAATAATTAATTACTTGACCACTAAGTAATATCCTCTCCCTGAAATGAGGAAAGAATCAATCTCAATCAACGAATAACGGAAAATATCCCCAAACGATATCCTTCAAATCATGAAGATATCACAACGCCAAGATAATGCAAGATAAAATCGGTAATTTACCACATTAACAAAGTTTATCCCTAAAGTCTCTCAGGGATAAACACAATTGCACAGAATTGCGTGGGCTTGATCCAATATAAATTGGTACGCAGGCATCTTGGCAAAGGGATCCGATACATGAGACAAATCGAGACACCTTCCAAGTCCAGCCCCCAAACATCCAAAAATCCTAAATCCCCCTATTTTCATATTTCGTTATTCCAGCAACCTCCGATTTGTGTTGTTACAAAATTTCTCCAACAACAAGTAGAGAGATAACTTGTCGTGCTGCCTAGGATTTAGTTGGTGACTAGGCTTAGGTGATGACTAGGGTGTTAACAACTCGACACGTGTCAAATACATGCATGCATGTCTGGTGTCATGCTACGAGAAAATATTCCTCCGAGAAGAGGCCAGAAATACAATTTAGATCCGAGGATTTTTACGACATAGTTGTGATTATAGTAGAACCATAGCCATTCATTTTTAGACTCTATCCGACTATCAGTCGCTTTACTAGGTGGTCTCAACCAAGTAAAATGAATGGTTGCAATTTTATTAACTTGTGTGTAGGTTGTCAACATTTGTGATTTTGCTATTATGTATAACTTTACCTGGTTGTCTCAACCATTTCATGTGAATCGTGTCAATGCTTACAAAAGCTTCTGGTATTCAGCAACAATTTAATAAAGCCAATCAGTGAGCTTAGGCACATTCAGTTCTGTTATACTCGACCCACAACTAACTGATATTAAGTCAGTTAATATACCTAAGCGTAGGTGATAACAAGTACTCCCTCCTCCGTCCCATGCCATCCAATTTTATACATCGAAAGACGGGGTTCGGCACACATTTTAAAACTCCTATAAAGTATATTTTCATAAATTATTTTTAAATTTTTTGTTCTTATGAATTAAAATTTAACGTTTAAATTTTTATTCAGAGAAAAAATAATTTTAAAATAAATTATAAAAGTATACTTTTTTTTGAAATTAAAAGTATACTTTATATACACCTTAAAATGCGTCACAAACATTG
Organism: Heracleum sosnowskyi; assembly: GCA_030848705.1. NCBI lineage: Eukaryota > Viridiplantae > Streptophyta > Magnoliopsida > Apiales > Apiaceae > Heracleum > Heracleum sosnowskyi. The sequence goes on along the minus strand of CM061243.1, from coordinate 3,977,522 downwards.
AAAAAAAAACTGTATAAAAATGAGTGAGACGGAGGGAATAATAAACATAAGAAATTTCCTACATTGCAAATACAACAGCTCAGCCAAAATTATAACTGCAGGTAGTACAAATTTCTTAATAGAAAAAATAGATTTGAGATTCAGTAAGTCAGATATATCGTACAAATTTATCGAAACTCATGACGTTGTAGCAAAACGGATATCTCTCTTTCTTTGATAACAAGATTTCGAGAGTTCAGGGATCGGTAAAGGCATAAATGCGTATGAGTATTTAAAATGTTGTACATGGCCAATTATCAAATTTTATACGCAATATTGAACATTGGAGATTTATGGCTAACTCTGGAGTTCAATTATCAATTTGCTTGCAATAAATAGTTTCTTCAGCGTTAGGCAATGCTACAAGGCCAACTTGGAAACTCTGTGACCCACCATGTGTCCTAGTTGGTTGAGACCGTGATTTTAGGGGCTTATCATCCCAAGGTTATAAGTTCGATTCCACTTGGATGCACGGAAGTAAGTGGGCTGCCATGCTCGGTGGGTAAGAGTGTGCTAGCAGTCCTTCGGATTAGTCGATGTGCGCGAAAGCTGGCCCGGACACTGAATTAACAAAAAAAAAAAAAACTTGGAAACTCTGTGTCAGCAAACTGGATGGGTCCTCTCTAAACATTAGCCAACCACAAGTTCTTGTAAACTACTTTCTGCGCCCGCTATCGATCGCCACGTGTTGGTCCCTGGATTCTTTTAGCCCCACTGGCATTTGCCTACAGCTACCAGGCCTCCCCTTGCCACAATTTTCCACAGCCACAGATTCCAGACACACAGGGAAAAAAAAGGGTATGACAATGTTTAAGGAGGAGCAAATTGGCAGCACTTGGGCGCGTATTTGTGATACATGTCGCTCAGCGCCATGCACAGTTTATTGCCGTGCTGACTTGGCATACCTTTGCAGTGGCTGCGATGCTCGCATCCATGCTGCCAATGAGCTAGCCTCGCAGCATGAGCGTGTCTGGATATGTGAAGCATGTGAGCGCGCTCCTGCTGCCTTCATCTGCAAGGCAGATGCTGCGTCGCTTTGTACCAGCTGTGATGCAGATATTCACTCTGCTAATCCATTAGCAAGCCGTCACCACCGTGTTCCTGTTGCGCCAATTTCTTGTGGTGTCTACGGTCCCCGGGCTGCTAAAGGGTCAATTCTTGGACTTGGAGATGATCTCAATGTTGATTTCTTGACTCCAGAAACAGATGAGGTTGCAGATGAAGATGAGGAAAGTGAAGCGGCTTCGTGGTTGATCAATCCTCCCAAGAACAACTCTAACCAGCTTACAAATGGCCTGTTTTTTGGTGGGGAGGCGGTGGATGAGTACTTGGACTTTGTCGATTTTACTTCATGTCAGGACAATCAGGTCACTACTAAGCAGCAATATGACGTTCCTCAGAAGAGCTTTGGAGACCAGTACAATGATCAGCACAAGTATTATGTTCCACAGAAGAGTTATACAGGCGATAGCATCGTGCCAGTTCAGAATGGACAGATGAAACTTCATCAGTTTCATCCCCAGCAAGAGCAGCCCCTGCCAAAGCAGAACCAGACTTTCCAGCTTGACATGGAGTATGAAACATCAAACACAGGCTACTGCTATCCACCTTCACTTAGCCACAGCGTAAGCTTCTCTTCACCATATCAACATGAAATTCCTTTGTGTATGTTTCCAGATAGTTTGCCTCTTATTTAAAATTTTTAAGGCAGTTATCATAGCCTGAATATGATTTCCTGTCTTGTCCGGGCACTTTTCCTCCTGCGTTTTAGTCTATGAACCTTTGAACCCTGCGTAATCCCGACATAACTGCTAGATAAGGCACTTAAGCCACTCAAACGTACAACTTGAACTCCAGCTATTAAGCATAGATATCAGTCAAATGTTTAGTTCCGCTAATCACTTTCTAAAGCACTGATTATTTCCCCTGCAGAAACAAAATATAATGATGGCCTTTATATTTTGCATATCGACAAATATTATACATAGAGAATAATAAATCAAGAAAATTATCTTTAATAGTCTAAGCACAACTGCCTGCTGAGCCTGGCACAAGCTCACCAAAGAGATTCTTAATTCTAAAAACTCTATTAAGTCAGAGATTTAATATGCACAGAAATCTTGGACTTCTTAAAACATTATACTGCAAGTTATAGAGTAATTGCATAAGTTGATCTTTACATGATTGTGTGGATGAGAGGATCTCATATCAGTTACAGATCTGAGCATTAACAGATTTCTTAAATTAAGCCACTTAGTGAGAAACATAACTGAATGTTACAGCTCTGAAGGTACAATTTGACTGCATGGCCCTCCTGATTTATGAAAAATTGTCTACTCAACCTTAATCTATACATGTCCATACATTATTTATCTAGATTCTTTTCGATTTCAGGTTTCTGTATCCTCTATGGATGTCGGAGTTGTTCCAGAATCTACAATGATCGATGTCTCAATCCCACATTCAAGACCCTGTAAAGGTACGATTGACATGTTTTCAACCCGGCCAATTCAGACGCCAACCCAACTATCTGCAATGGATAGAGAGGCTAGAGTCCTCAGATACAAAGAAAAGAAAAAGAATCGGAAATTTGTCAAGACAATCAGGTATGCATCAAGAAAAGCTTATGCAGAAACCAGGCCAAGGATCAAAGGCCGGTTTGCAAAGAGAACAGATGCAGAAGTTGAAGTGGATCAAATGTTCTCCTCAACATTAATGGCTGAAACTGGTTATGGCATTGTCCCATCATTCTAAATCTAAATGCAGCCTCAACAAGTAAATCTCTAAGCACTAGACAAGTAAATCTCTAAGCAATAGACTTGTTCTAGTAATTAGTATCTAGTTCATCAGTCTAACTAGTTTTTCTCTGAACAAGTAATATATGCTTTGTTAATTTGTTCCAAATGTACCCTGTAATTTTAATGTTTATATTTATATATCACAATGTTTTAACGAAATCACGTCGAAGAGATATAATCATAATGTTACTAACTTCATCAGTGTCATTGAACAAGTCAATGGAATACTCTGTTGAGATTTTTTTTTATTATATGAATATTTTAAAAATAATATTTTTTTTTAATTATTGTGTCATTTAATGACAAATAAAAACGGGTGCATTAAAGTATTTTTTTGACTTCAAATTTTAGCTAGCTTGGTGGGAGGCTTGTAATCAGCTGCTTTTCATTGAATGCATAGTTCCTAGTGAACTTATAAGGTGGTGCATTTTTGTGTAGTAGACACAAGTTCTACAAGTTAATTATATTATATACATTGTTATTCTCTCAACCTCCTATATACATTATTTTTCTTTTCCCATTAGAAGCATACTTTTAGGTTGCTCTCGTTTGTATTGGTCAGCAATAATCTCTTTCCATCTTCATTCTTTATTAGTTTGTTTAGTTGAGTTTTAACTCCTACAACCATACACACATAAACACTTGTCCATTACTTTTGTATTGTTATTTTCGGACGAAGTTGTATCAAGAGTACATGATTGGCAAGGCATCCTTTTACTGTAATATATATTTTGAGCAATATTCGTAAGGTGTTGATCGATCGATAAATTTTAGTGCAAAATTTTTATCGAACGAATTTTTTTTTTGGACTGTTTTATCCTGGGAACGGCTTGGCAAACGAGATTGTTCTTGCACCATTTGGAGCATAGCTGTGAAACGTCTTAAAGAGAGAGTGACCTGTGACTCATCCCAGAAAAATCCGGTACCCAATAAAACTTGGCATTTGGTTGATTTACCTCCTGGTTGTAAGTCAATAGGATGTAAATGAATTTTTAAGAAGAAATTAAGACTTGATGGGACTGTTGAAAGGTATAAGGCTCGTTTAGTAGCCAAAGGCTTTAAACAGGGAGAAAATGTGGATTTCTTCGACACATTTTCACCAGTCTCGAGGATGACATCCATCAGAGTTTTAATTTCTATAGTTGTCATCCATAATCTAGTGATTCACCAAATGGATGTGAAGACTGCATTCTTAAACGGTGAACTAGAGGAGGAAATTTACATGGATCAATCTGAGGGTTTCGTGATCCACGGGCAGGAAAAGAAGGTGTGCAAGCTAGATAAGACCATATATGGACTTAAGCAATCACCTACTTTATGGCATGAAAATTTTGACAAACTTATCATGTCGAATGACTTTAGAGTTAATGAAAGTGACAAATGCATTTACTACAAATTTGAAAATGGCATTTGCACTATTATCTGCGTATATGTAGATGACCTGCTGATATTTGGTTCAAATATTCATGCAGTAAATAAAGTGAAATCATTGTTGAATGCCAACTTTGATATGAAAGATCTTGGAGAAGCAAGTGTAATCCTTGGTATCAAGATTACTAGGTCAGAAAAGGGACTTTCTTTGGATCAATCTCAATACGTCGAAAAAATCTTTAAGAAATACAATTACTTTGACTGTAATCCTGCTAGTACACCATATGACCCTAGTGTTAAACTGTTTAAAAATGAAGGTCACGGTGTAAGACAACAAGAATATGCAAGTATCATCGGTAGCCTTAGACATGCCGCTGATGGCACTAGACCCGACATAGCATATGTTGTGGGATTATTGGGCAGGTTTACCAGTATACCTAGTTTAGAGCATTGACATGCTATTGAGAGGGTCATGAAATACCTCAAGAAAACTATGACCTTTGGATTACACTATGGAAAGTTTTCCGCTGTCCTTGAAGGATACAGTGATGCTGACTGGAATACCCTTTCAGAAGACTCCAAGGCAACAAGTAGCTATATTTTCAATATAGCCGGTGGTGCTGTTTCTTGGAAATCAAAGAAACAGACTATCTTAGCTGAGTCCACTATGGAAGCAGAATTGATTACACTAGCCATAGCTAGTGAAGAGGCAAGTTGGTTAAGAAACTTGCTAGCAGAGATCCCTTTATGGGAAAAACCGGTTCCATCTGTATTGATCCATTACGATAGTACCGTGACTATCGATAAGGTTCAGAACCGTTATTTTAAAGGTAAGAAATGACATATATGTCGTAAGCACATCACTGTTAGAGAGTATCTCTCTAAAGGAGCTGTTAGAGTTGATCATATAAGATCAGATGATAATTTGGGAGATCCTTTGACGAAAGGATTATCCAGAGAGAAAGTCCATAAAACTTCGGTTAATATGAGACTATTGCCCCTAGAGAGTAGTCACTCGTGATGGTAACCCAACCTAACTGACTGGAGATCCCAAGAAATAGGTTCAATGTGGTAATAACAAGTCGTGAAGTGATATGTGAAGAACATGTAATATTACATTATTAGAGCATGTTTCCTGAAATGATAAAAGGTTGAGTAATTTTATACTCTTAATGAGATCTATACTTTATTTGGAGGGAGTACCTAACTTCAGGAGTACTCTTGATAGACTCACGAATGTGAAGGTAGAAGTGAAGTCCGTTTCTTATGAAATTTTGGGCATAAATTTCTAGAGCGTTCACATATTGGGATAGACGTGCATGACCTATAATGCACGGGCTAATTGACTACACCTTGAAAGGTTGTGCGTGGTTTGATGCATGGGATAAAGTTAAAGACTACGAGTCACTCTTGTTTAACTCATGATCTTACACACTACGTAAAGGTTCAAGTCTGAAGACACCTTTGTTTATGTGCAATATTATTTTTTCGAATATTGCTCAAAATACATTTATTTTTAAAAATATTCAAGTGGGGGAATGTTGAGATTTTTTTTATTATATGAATATTTTAAAAATAATATTTTTTTTAATTATTGTGTCATTTAATGACAAATAAAAACTGGTGCATTAAAGTATTTTTTTACTTAAATTTTTTTGTCCACATACAATGTATAACGATAGCTAGCTTGATGGGAGGCTTGTAATCAGCTTCGTGATAACTGCTTTTCATTGAATGCATACATTCCTGGTGAGCTTATATAAGGTGGTGCGGTTTTGTGTAGTAGACACAAGTTTTACAAGTTAATCATATTATATACATTATTATTCTCTCAACCTCCTATATACAGTATTTTTCTTTTCCCATTAGAAGCATACTTTTAGGTTACTCTACTTTGTATTGGTCAGTAACCTCTCTCCATCGTCATTCTTTATTCGTTTTTTAGTTGAGTTTTAACTCTTACAACCATACACACGTAAACACTTGTTCATTACTTTTGTATTATTATTTTCGGACGAAGTTGTATCAAGAGTACATGATTGGGAAGGCATCATTTTACTGTAATATATATTTTGAGCAATATTCGTAAGGTGTTGATCGATCGATAAATTTTAGTGCAAATTTTTTATCGTACGGAATTTTTTTTTTTGGGTTGTTTTATCCCGGGGACGGCGTGGCAAACGAGATTGTTCTTGCATCATTTGGAGCATAGCCGCGAAACGTCTTAAAGAGAGCGTGACCCGTGACTCATCCCAGAAAAATCTGGTACCCTCGCAACTACGTACAAGATTTATTAATTTAAATTATTTAGCTTAATTCAGGGTTCGATTCCTTACAACTACGTTATTATACAAGATTCATTTATTTACTTTAATTTCATTAATTTCATTCAAAGTTCAATTGTCTATAACTTCTATACTCTTTATTAATAAAGAAAATAATGTTAAAATATCGTGCGGTACCAAATTCAAGATTAATTGCTTATAACCACATATTTAAATAGTATTTATTTATTATATATTTCTATTATTCAAATATCTATAAGTACATTTTTTAATAATTTTTTTAATAATTAAAATTAATATTAATAAGCAAAACACCGTGAAAATGGTGCAATGTATCAAAGTACCAAATTTGATTATCATAAAATCTGGGTTCGATTCCTTGCAACTACGTAATTATACAAGATTTATTTATTTTAAATTCTTTAACTTCATCCGGGGTTTGATTCTTTGCACCTACGTAATTATACAAGATTTATTTATTTACTTTAAATTTATTAGCTACATCGAGGGTTCGATTCCTTACAGCTACGTAATCATACAAGATTTATTTATTTATTTTAATTTCTTTAGTTTTACAAACGGTTCGATTGTCTATAACTACATAATTAAATAGTGGTTTATTTATTATATTTTTATCATTCAATTCTCGACAAATATATATTTTTAAAATATTTATTAATATTATTATGTTGATGTCGACTCATGCTCAGCCGTACTTGGCACGGATTATCAGCTAGTATATAATAATAAACTGTTTAATAACAAGTTTAGCCAATGGTAACTCGATAAATGTGATACAATTATACTTTTTTGTCCCAACAATTTCTTTACACTTTCCTTTTTGGGATGTCTCATTCAATTCTTTACATTTCTAAACTTTCCAAAAGTAGTAAACTTTTAACAATATTAGAGCAACTCCAACCCAACATTAAATCACCATAATAGTGATGGATATAGTGTCAAAACAACTACAATGCAACACTAAAATAGTGATCCAAGGACACCAAATGAGTTTTGGGTCACCAAATTTGGTGACAAAAGTACATTTGGTGATCTTTTGACACCAAATTTGGTGACTTTCATAATTTCCGGTATACCCTTATGTTTGTTAATAAAACAAGTTTTTTCTTGTCCTATTGAACTTATTCTTTTGTACTTTTCAACTTTAGATTTTATTGACAATATAAAAATAAAAGAAAAAGTTAGAATATTCTAATTTTAATGTGAAAGATTCCTTTTGGCGTCAAATTATAGTGTCAATGGGTTGGAATACATTTTATGGATAATGTTTTTTTGACACCAAAATAGTATTATAGTGACACTAGTGTCATGGGTTGAAGATGGTCTTAAAATCAACTAATTCTCTACTTTCATCCACTATCCTCACTTTATATATTAAAAATTGATTGGACCCACCACTTAACTCACTTTTTCTACTTTTTACAGTACTCTATTACTTTTTCTTAACCTCCGTGTCCAACCCAAAATATAAACAAATGGGTGCGACGGAGGCAATATTCGTTTATATCAATTTTTGTACAAAATGCCAATATCCGTTGTACATCACAATTAACAAGATTTGTACGATGCAAATCCACTAAATTCCACAAGGAATCCAACAAATTAGCATATATTCTGCAATTGTTTTTAATTAAAGCTTTATGTTAAAGATGCACTTAACGAAAGATATGAAATTATAATAACAGAGATTAGTCGAAAAAGATGTGGATTATTGATGCAAGGGGCCAGAGTTGGTAATAAAATTCTAACTAATTGCCTCTGTTTTCTAATTTAAGTGACCCCTCCTTCCACTCACCACCTGCTTTGCAATTGCACGTAACTATTTTATTTTCTACGCTAATTCATCCTAATCCCCTTTTAAGTACAGATTCACTCTCTTATCAACTAACTTTCAAATATATAATACAAAGTTATTATTCACTAATTACGAATAATTAGGCTCTTGATTCCAAATTCTTATCAAATCACATTTTTAAACGAGTAGTTTTAATGTGCATGCATACGGGGGGATCCATTTTGTTCGTGAAAAGTTTTGGAAACTCTAGTATTTCTGGTCCGTAAAATACACATGCACAGTGAACCCTCACTTAACATTATTCTTTATCCCCTTATAAATACAAAGATTTATCTAACAACTGCACTTAACAGACTAAGAAAGACACTACAAAGCCAATTTACATAAACATCATGAGGCCAATCCTTGCTACCATACACACCACCTCCACCGGAACCACAGTGGTTGCAGCAGGAGTTCACAGATGGAATTCTCCGTTACCATACCTCTTCGGAGGCTTAGCTCTTATGTTAACACTTATCGCACTAGCTCTCATCATTCTAGCTTGTTCTTTTAAGAAATCCATGATGAATAGTACATCCGAAAATGATGTTGAGGAAGATAACTTGTCGAAGCCAGCTGGTCATGTAACGGAGCTAGAAATGGAGCCAAGGATTGTTGTTATTATGGCTGGTGATGAAGTTCCAACCTTCTTACTCAAGAAGTCTTAGTTTAGTTATCAGTTATTAGAAATACTCTGTGTTATTTTTATTAAAGATAATATGCTTTTGTTAGGCTTTGTGCTGTCCGGAATATGTAAATTGCAGAGTTGCAGATTGAAGTAAAATCTCACTGGTTTACATACTCCAGTGATCTCGAACTATTTCTTGAGATTTTTGTTAGATGTCGTTTTTTACAAAGATCTCGAATCCTAGTAGGAAGAGCAGTAACTCTCTGTATATCTGTTACTGGATCACATCCTTCGCAAGAAGAGCAAATTTTTTCTTCTGGTATTATTCACGATGACTTCAGAATTCGCTTATTACTATCAACTAGCTTTATAGCCCGTGCGAGGCACGGGCATGCTCTAGTTATTTTCGGTTATGTTGGTCTCATCGTTTGGTGGAATGCATGTAGAAGAAAAGACATAAGCATGTAACGGTATATCAGTAGGAAATATGTCGAAGGTTTGATGATACATGTTTTACAAAATCCCAGTCTATAAGGTTGTTATTATGACCTGAGTAGGCGCAAATATTTTGACTAATTAACATGTTTTGTTAGCACGCACGATCCTTCTGTACTGCAAGATTTCGTCGGTTATAATTTTGTCAATCGTATTTGAATGAGAAGATGGTTTAGTGTCACTTTGAAAGAATATCGGGCATCTTTTACCATTTCCATTGCCTGGGGAACGTTGGCACTCCATTTACCTGTTTGTAGTTCATGGGGTAGTCGTGACCTTGTGTACTGCAAGATTTCGCCGATTATAATTTTTCCAATTGTATTGGAATGAGAAGATGGTTTTAGTGTCACTTTGAAAGAGAATTAGGCGGCTTTTATCATTTTCATTGCAGGGGGAACGTTAGCACTCCATTTACCTGTTTGTAGTTCATGGGGTAGTCGTTAAGTGGGTGTTGTAAAATTTGATCGGTGTGCATAATAGAGTAAAAATGTAGAAGTACAAGTTGTATTAGTATGTGTGAATACACTATTTAAACGAATGCATACCACTTTGCCCGTTTTAAGAAGGGTCTCCTTGCAGACACGTTGAATACAATAATTGTACAGGTGTGATATAATTTATTTTAGAAAACTATTACTTATACCTTTCAAGATAATGCTAAACTGATTCGTGATAAGTTACTCGTTTCACCTTACAATTGCCACTTGACACAAATAATTTAACATTTAGTACTTTTAATATTTTATCATAGATATTCAAAAAAAATTAAACCAATTTAGTTTAGATTTGATTTAGTCGTACGATGACAACTTCAACTTTCTTGTAAAAATCTCCAACACAAACTTTTTTATTTATATACAAATATAAAACTTTTTTGCATTTTTCTGGTTCAATACTTTATATACTATAGTGGATTTTTCGAAAATGACCAACGTATAAAATTTATCTATTGAAGACGAGATTTATAATATATTGGATCATAATAAAACTACAGTTTTAATCTTATTAGTAGCTAAAATTTCAAAAATGCATATATAATTATAAGTTGTTAATATCTTATAATTAAACAATAATAAATGTAAAATAATGATAAAATCCATTTTTACGCTTATTATATATAAGGATATAATTGAAAAGAAGTAAATATGTTGATAGTTTTAAATTTTAAAAAAAATATTAAAAAAAAATATAATAAGTGATATTGGATATATATGTCAATATTTGTCACACTATCACCTAGTTCACGTCAGTTTAATTTTGTGATGATAAGTATTCTTCAGTTTGTTGTGGTGATCCTGCCACCAGTTTGAACTTGTTGGTGACACTATGTGACATGGTTGAGAAGATTTGCAAGGAAGATCGGTTTGGTATTAGTCCGAAAAAGATTTTGTTCTTAGTTGAATGTATTTGATGATTTGTTTTATAAGCTAATTAATAATCAGATATGAATTAGTTAAAGGTGTCAAATAAATGCTCCATTTCGAAAGTACCAATACTCTCCGGGCTCCATAATTCTCTATAAGTGGCCGGTGTAGTATACATGTCCTTAATGCATGAGGTGGTGGGATTGAGATGCACACAAATTCGTATTCGAAAAAAACTGTTCGAACTGGTTAAAAAAATCAAAAAAAATCTGATTAAAAAAAAGTCCACCTCAATTGGATCCAGCCCGCAGGCTTAAACGAATCGCATATTTTTCACAAAACCCCGATCCGGTTCGAGCCGAATAAACCCAAATTTAATCTCGATTTGGACGTAGTCTTGATAAGGATAAAAGTCCAATCCAAAAAGCTATAATTTTCAATTAAATATCGGATAAAAGCTTAATTTTTTTAATTAAATCCGAAAAAATAAAAAAAAGGTAAAGTTAATGTTAAAGTTATCAATATCTAAAATAATTTGTAAAAATCCGATTTGGCCCCTCCTGACCCGACTCTATCTACATGTATAAATATTTTAGAGAAAAATTGTCTCGATTTAAAAAAGTCCGGCCCTATCGGATATCGAAAAATCCGACCTGAATCCGGATTACGTATCTCTATTCAGGGTAACAACTATAGAGGTGCTTATATTATTACTTATATTATCTGATATGTATGAATATAATTGAGACAAAATGATTACTATTTTGTATTATTTTATATTATTGGATGCTCGGACTAAAAAGTGATATTATGTGACTAAAAATGCATTTGTACTTTGTCTTAAAATTGTGAATATAAAGGAAGAAACATAATTAAATTTAATTAAAGAGATACGAGTCTATTGGATATACTTTATACCAATAACCACTTTTATTAATAATCAGACAAATGAAATTATCATGAAAGAATCTTGAATAAAAACTAAAGTGTAAAATAATATTTGTGAAAGACATTACCATATTACTAATGGGTTCTATATCACAACAAAAAAACCCAAGTAGTTCAATGGTTAAATTGGTGACTTGAAATTCTTAGTAATTAGTATTGAAGTGTCTTAGGTTCGATTCCCATCAAGATCAAAATTTTCTTACATTTTTATAACATTTGATTTTGGAGGGGCAGTTATGTAATTTCAAGTGTTGAATAAAATGGTTCACAAAGTGCTTGTTGCAGTATAAGATATATAACTAGCATAAAAACCCGTGCAAGGCACGGGCCGCTAGCTTAGATTGTGATTTTAAACTAAACTACACATTATCAATGTCATTTGACATATATGATTGTTTGTTTTTGATGTTCATAGAGTTTTTATTGTTAATGTTATGATTATGTTGTACTTGCTTAAATATGTTGAAGTTTATTATTTTAAAACTAATACGAGTAATTTTGATAAATATGTTTGTTTTTAATTTTTGTCGTGGATCATAGAATAAAATTAGAGTGTTCTATGAATGTTTTCTAATTAAGACGACATTTTTAAAATTATAATCCTAAAAATTTTCAAGTTCTTCAAAAATGATGCATTCATTTAGTTCATCTCCGACAATATTCAAGGTACAAACTAAATAGCCTTCAAGATGTTGCAATATGAGATTATAGGTTTTAGTACTGATTTTACTCAAAAGCCTTCCTAAATCTTCTAATACTCTTTTATGTCTTTTCTTCTGACCTCTTAATTTTAAGCATTTTTTACCTTTATTTCTCTTCTCATGTCTATCTAACTTTCAAAACATAGGACAATGTAACTAATTGACTTAAGTGGAACTACCTTGTGCCAAATCATTCTATTATTAAGTACGTTTGGTACCATTTCGATGTGTTTCAATTCTTCCAAACAAACAGACTTTTTTTAACTCTGAACTTGAGAATTGATCAACTATGGCTAGATAAATATTTTTTGCTTATATCATCGTAAGTTAAAATTGCTCATATGTCATCTGAGTTCTGTCCGTGTTTTAACAATGAATCCATCCTTTATTTTTTTCAAAATACAACTTTATCCAGGAAAATATCTTTACTAATTAAAACACCGGTCATTTTTCTAGCAATTAACATAAATTTCTATTCTTTGCGGTTAATTTTTTTTTCTAGGTATGGTTGCACATTTTTTTTCCCGTATGTTATAATGTACTTACTTTTATTTATATAGATAATTTGATTGATCGGGGACTATAATTTTAAATAACCCGGGCTGTATAATGTGATTTGATCTAATTTTTTAAATTTGTTATAGACTATATATTTTAATCTGTTTATTGTTTACACAAATTATTATCAAAATTTTAGAATATACAATTCATTTAATTGTTTTGTTGTACTATCTATTTATTTTTATTATCTCATCTTTTACAATATTTTAACTCAAAAAAATAGTTTTTCATATGTTTTTTTAGTTATTTTATATATATATATATATATATATATCTTGTATTATTAAAGCCGAAACATTGAACGTTTGATAATCGGTCGATACGGTTCTCATATTTTGATATTTGTACTTTAGTTCTTTTATTTTTACTACTTTATTTAATTTATTAAAAACAACAATTTTATTCAAAATATAGTTTGGTAGTCGGTCGGTCAATACGACATTCATATTCTGATATTTGCACTCTAGTCCCTTTTCTTTTGCAATTTGACCTTAATTTATTAAAAACAACAATTTTAATTAAATATATTTTTAAAATATCGTTAAATAGAAAACTCTTAAAACACAATTTAATCACACTCAAACATAAATACACACGTCAATTCAACATTAAGTTCAACAATCACATAAAACTTTTCAAATTTAAAATGAACTTCAAACAAAGTAAATATAAATGTAAAATAAAAAGAATATGAATGCTGTATGCATCACACTGACTCTATACTTGTAGTATATAGTATAGATAAGAACAAATAATTATAAATATCATGTATACATGTTATCAATATGTGTTTTTTAACAATGATTATTGTGCGATAAATAAAGTAATCCTCATTCGAGCATTGAGGCGGGTTCGACGAATGAGTTCATGTTCGGAGTCTCCCCGACCCCGAAGTGACCGATCGCCCATACCTAAATTATTGTCTAATTTTTACACATGTTTTAACACTAATTTCATTCATTTAAAAATAAATAAGTCATAAATATGTAAATAAACTACTTGTAATATGTTATTTATGTTATCTCAACATTTAATAATACATTTTATATATTAAATATTTGAATAATTCAAATATATTGCGTAGTACAAGAAAAGTTCGACTCTGATGCAAGAAATTAGAATATATTATAGTTATCGATACATATACAAAATATTTGTCTAGTTAAAAGAAAAATAAAAAGCACCACACATAATATTCTTTTTAAAACTTAATATTAATATTTTATAAGACTGGTAGTATATATGATTCTGTATGATATTTTAAGTATTAAAAAAATAAAGTTTAATAAATATTATAAATCACCTTAATTTTCACTCAAAAATTTAAATAATAATAAATATAGGATAAGAAAGATGTGAGGTTTATGTCATATGATTTTTAGATTAAAATCAAAAAGAGTCTTGTAGCTCAATGGTTATAAGGATGGCTTCTTTGGTGAATGTCAGGGGTTCGATCACTGACTAAAACATTATTTACTTAATTTTTTTCTATAGATAAGAGAGTAGTGGCATTGCATATAATTTTGTAATATGTAAGGGTAAAATGGTAATTTTACGGGAGGTTTATTGGCTCAAATACCCCTAAATTATCCATGTGTTCTCCTATTATATATAGAAGAGGATAGATTTTGATCTAGTCGAGACCAAGAAACCAATGGTCTCACTCAGTGAGCCTATAAAGGTCAGTGTTCTGTTGAGAATATTCTCGCAAAATGGATTTATATTTTTTGGGCAAGGTTAATTAAAATTAATTTAAACATGAAATCATTTTTGTGGTTGATAATGTAAAAGATTAGGCGAAATAAATAATTTTAAAGTAATGCTAGGGAACCATAAAATGTTACCATAAAAATTTTCAGAATGACTTGGCAATGCTGAAATGACGAAATGGAAAATTTTAATTGGTGGAGCTATTGTGAATGCACCGGGGCCGTTTTATTTTTTATTTATACAATTAATCAAAGAAGGCCATGTGTATTCTGGTAATTTTTATGGAGACTTTTTTATGATTTCCTAGCATTTTTCATAATTTTAATATAGTAAGATGTGAAAAACTAAGGAAAGATGCTTGCTTTTAATTGCAATATGCAACAATGCATATCTTAGCATTGCTATCAAACTATGTACACAATACTATTATTAACAATAAATTCCGTATAAAGGGGAAAAACTTATCTCTTGTCGTTCCAGGTTCTGAATACGATTTTGTTTTAGCCCCAAGTTACATGAGAATTCATGCTAATTTGTAAGGTATATAAGCCTAAATATTCATACAAAAAAAATCGACTCCACAACATGCATTAAACACCTATTTCCGAAAATATAAAAATAAGCATAGATGTCTTTACGCTATACCAATAACATCACAAACTTGTCTCCTCGTAACCGCACTTGAAGCACAATAGTCAAATCTTTCGTCGAACTATCATAACGTACACAAAGATCTCGATCTTTTGGCCGGTCTTCAGACATAAATGTTACATTATATACCACACTACCGTCAAAGTTTTGAGCACCGTCATCACAAGAAAGGATGCCATATTTGCTAAACAAATCACTATCATACACTATATTCTTGAAAATAGGGTGCAACTCAACCCCATCAATTTGTCGTCCTTTCCAACACAACTTAGAGCAACTATTTCTCAGGCATCTGTTAAGAAATAGATATGTCAATGCTTATTTTAAAGCATTGGCATATCTAAATAAGCTAAATGTAGTTTGAAATACTGAGCCAAAAACCAAATAATGTCCAAAATAAGCTAAATGTAGTTTGAAATCAGAAGACATAATTATATGGAGATCCTTCTATCGAAAAATTGTCCAATTTCAAGGTCATTCTATCACAGGACATTCAAGTGTCTAACGAAGTGGTAACAAAATGGTGTAAATCAAACACTATATTAGTGTCTGAGTGTTGGGTTGAAGATGCTTTTAGTCATCCGATCAAACTGTCAGTTTTATGTTTTCACCACTTTATCATATTCATTGATAGCATCGTCGTTACCCAATCTCACAATACTTCCCAAACAAAGAAGTCCATGAACGATCGCGCCAGATCCTTCCGACTGAAACATCAACATTATGAGACATAATCAAACCCTTACAATGTGCCTACGTACCCCGTATTTATAGGGGATCAAGCTCTACGTAGTTCTTGGGAAGCAAGTAACCTATATGGGCTGGTTTCTGATTTCCGAGGCCCACTAGGATACCTGATCCATCTTCTGGAATTGGTCTTCGACTCGCTTTAGAAATGTCCAACGATGAGGCCTAGTCACAAAGGCCCAAGACTCAACTACAGTCTAGGGACTTCACGGATACGGCATCGACCCAACTTAGGAGCCGATACTAACCGCTACCAGCTGTCTCCCTGACCAAAGTAGTTGCAGGTATAACCATGACTTACCCCAAATGTCAGACACATCCTTGTCCCCCGAATGAGAAGCACCCACCAGATTGCAGGACAAGTGATCTCAAGCGTTTGGGTACAAAGTGCAGGATTACTCCAAAGTTCCCCAATGAGAACGTGTCCATTGAGTACAGGAACAGAGCTCCCAAATCACACACCAAGATTCATCCCACATCCCCAATGAGGACACGTCCATTGAATACAGGATGAGGCCTTCAGTACACAGGCATACCCCTGGAGGCCTTCAACCACGGACATCCCTCCATTAGGGCGCATGCATCATAAGGGAGAAGTCTTCAATACCATGTCAATTCCATATCAACGTAGCTATTCTTCAATATCAAGTCATCACTTTGTACCATGAGGGCGCGCCC
This sequence comes from Heracleum sosnowskyi, assembly GCA_030848705.1. Lineage (NCBI taxonomy): Eukaryota > Viridiplantae > Streptophyta > Magnoliopsida > Apiales > Apiaceae > Heracleum > Heracleum sosnowskyi. The sequence continues at coordinate 3,960,688 of CM061243.1, read as the reverse complement.
TCTAGGGGTGGACGGCCAGTGGGCGCGCCCTTTCCCGACAAGCCCTAAGTTTCCTTGTGTCAGTCTAATCCCTAATTGCATCTTAGATATCTATAATTGATTATTACTTGACCCGAATCTATCCTAAAAACCCGATACCGAATTTTGGCTATAACAGTCATACCATCCGAGATGATGAGTTTAATGTGATTGCCAAGATTGGACAACCATATTGAACTTGTGAACGTCCTTGCAACATTGAGCATCATACTAACCCGTGTTCTGCAGTCATGTTTGTATTTTTTGTGCAGAACATAGATTTTTCGTTTCAACAGCTTGCATGCTTATTGTTAACGGAGGAATTTGGTGATAACAAATTTCGGGGATTGCTGGAATAACGAAATTGTGAAAATAGGGGGATTTGGGATTTTTGGATATTTGGGGCTGGACTTGAAAGGTGTCTCGACTTGTTAGATGTGTCGGATCCTATTCCAAGATGCCTGCGTACCCTGTTTATATATAGGGATCAAGCCAACGCAGTTCTGTGATAGGATAATATTTTTAATCCCTGTGATTGTTAAGGGATATGTTGAGATAAGTTGATTTTATCTTTTTAGAGTTATATTAGCGTTGTGATTCTTTCCTGATTTGAAAGAATCGTTTGGAGATATTTTTTATTAATTGATTGATTTAGATTGATTGTTTCCTCGTTTCAGAGAGAGGATATTACTAAGTGGTTAAGCAATTAATCATTATTAGATCAATATTGGGAAATTAGGAGATAATTGAGGCAGCCGAAATTATGGCGTAACAACTACCCCCCAGTTCTTCAGTGCAGCTTGATGGACTGGAGAACTAAGCGTGCTTTGATCTTCCGAATTTCCTGAGTCAATGAAACAACTAGGAGTAGAAGATTAGCAGATAATATGAAGAAGATAATTACCCGTAATATGCCTGTAAAATCGAGAGAGACAACATGATGTGCCCGTAATATGTCTGTGCTTGCGAGAGAGACAACATGCGAGATGTGAGAAGAACATATGTACGAGTAACTTTGTAAGTGTAGGAGAATGAGAATTAGATAATTACCTCGCCTTCTTATACACTCTATGCAAAACAGAGTTTAAGAAAAGGGAAGAGTAATCTCGTCTTCTTATACACTCTATGCAAAGCAGAGTTTAAGAAAAGGGAAGAGTAACCTCGCCTTCTTATACACTCTATGCTAAGCAGAGTTTAAGAAAAGGGAAGTGTAACCTCGCCTTCTTATACACTCTATGCAAAGCAGAGTTTAAGAAAAGGGAAGAGTAACATCGCCTTCTTATACACTCTATGCTAAGCAGAGTTTAAGAAAAGGGAAGTGTAACCTCGCCTTCTTATACACTCTATGCAAAGCAGAGTTTAAGAAAAGGGAAGAGTAACATCGCCTTCTTATACACTCTATGCTAAGCAGAGTTTAAGAAAAGGGAAGTGTAACCTCGCCTTCTTATACACTCTATGCTAAGCAGAGTTTAAGAAAAGGGAAGAACTATATTCTTGGTGAGCTTTCCGGAAGTACGGATAAGCACCCCGGAAGTACGGGTTTACCAAGGTACTCCAAGCAACACCTTCCATAAAGAAGGGCCTTCAAAATAATTCCAAGCAACACCTTCATAAAGAAGGCCTTAAAAAATAATTTTCAAGCAACACCTTAAAGAAGAGCCTTCAAAAATAATTCCAAGCAACACCTTAATCAAAGAAGGGCCTTCAAAAATATTAACATCTTCAATAGAGGGTCTTCAAAAATAATTTCCAAGCAACACCTTAAAGAAGGGCCTTCAAAAATAATTCCCAAGCAACACCTTACAAAAGGGCCTTCAAAAATAATTCAAGCAATACCCTCCGCAAATAAGGGTCTTCGAAAATATCACACAGAGACAACCACAAAATCTAAGAATGTCCAATGTTTACGAGTAAATGTATGATGCACATGATGATATGAATGAATGCATGATGCGAATGATGTACATGATGATATTAATAAATGCATGATGCGAATGATGCATGGCCTTCAAAACAAGATTACCCCGAAGGGTCTTCAAAAAACGATCACCACTTAGGGACTTCAAACAAGATTATCATCTTCAAAAGAGGGTCTTCAAAAATAATTTCCTCTTCGAAAGAGGGTCTTCAAAAATATTATCCTACTCGAAATAGGGTCATCAAAAATATTATCCTTCTTCGAAAGAAGGTCTTCAAAAATATTATCCTACTCGAAATAGGTTCTTCAAAAATATTATCCTCCTTGAAAAAGAGAGCTTTCAAAAACATTACCCTTGTCCATGCACGAGCTAGTGAAGTAATCAAATCATGTGCTACGAATATTGCATCACAATTCTTTCACATCTCCATTATTCAGATTCTGTCCAGATCCGTTTTTTACCTTTTTGTCCCCGTAAACAATATTTTCTTGGAAAACACAAAACATGAAAGTTGCAGGAAACGAAAAGAGCTTTCCGATGATATATGGACCGTCAGAAACGGACTTATAACGAATCGGGAATCGAATAAAACATCTGCTGATTAACTTCTCAATACTGAAAAACGGGACCTGATTATGTTTTGTGATTTCAAGAATAGATCGAAACATAATCTCAGAAAACACCAAGAACGAAAGTTGTAGGAAATCACAAAAGCTTTCCGGATCATAAAAAATCATCAAAATCTAACATGTAATAAATTTACTACGGATTTTATAAGATAGCTTATTTGTACGGACAAAATCGTAAGAAAACTTATCTTTATTTTGAATAGAACCACGAACGAACGCCTTCACCGTTCTGCTCTTCCATTAAAGCCGCTCCAGATCCATAATAACCCCCATGTGTATTGTATAGATTGATTGTCCTCCACAATCAAAAATTATCCCCTCCTTCTAGCGCCAATTGTTAACGGAGGAATTTGGTGATAACAAATTTCGGGGATTGCTGGAATAACGAAATTGTGAAAATAGGGGGATTTGGGATTTTTGGATATTTGGGGCTGGACTTGAAAGGTGTCTCGACTTGTTAGATGTGTCGGATCCTATTCCAAGATGTCTGCGTACCCTGTTTATATATAGGGATCAAGCCAACGCAGTTCTGTGATAGGATAATATTTTTAATCCCTGTGATTGTTAAGGGATATGTTGAGATAAGTTGATTTTATCTTTTTAGAGTTATATTAGCGTTGTGATTCTTTCCTGATTTGAAAGAATCGTTTGGAGATATTTTTTATTAATTGATTGATTTAGATTGATTGTTTCCTCGTTTCAGAGAGAGGATATTACTAAGTGGTTAAGCAATTAATCATTATTAGATCAATATTGGGAAATTAGGAGATAATTGAGGCAGCCGAAATTATGGCGTAACACTTATATATTTTTTTTTTGTGCTGGGATTTGATTCTTCTTTTCGTGCTCTTTATTTGTCAGCAGCAGTCCTTTTAAGCGTATATAATATGAACATGAGGCTGGGCTGACTTTTAATAATGTATTTTAGTGTGATAACTTATAATCTTGTCAATGTTATTCAAATATTGACATCATAAGTTTAACTGTAGCAGAAATCTGTTACAGTAAGTGATACTACCTCAGCTGACTCAGCAGCTGAGTTGGAATAGGTGTCAGCTGGTGCTAGCTGGATTGACAGCTCAGCAAGTTTGTTATGTGAGTTAGTTACGAGTTAGTTACAGTTTAGAGAGATATAAAACTCTAGTCGTCAGTAGTGTTTGTGGTTACGTCATATATGTGATATGTAACAACTCTTTTCGATTAAGCTTGTATTCTAATGTCAGTTTATGTTGAATCTTCTTCTTCTTCAATTCATCTGTAGTGTTCACAGATATGACATGGTATCAGAGCTATGTATGCGATCCATTACTATATATCTGTTTCATTATGTACACTAGGTGTTTGATGATTTGCCTATGTGAGAGTTGCTTGCGATTGTGAGTGTGTGTTGGTTGATATCGAAGTTGCAATTAGTTCATGAATCGACAATCATATTCCGCTGTTGTTGCCTCTAATGTTCCTGTCAACACGATGAATTCCACACAACAAAATACGACGAGCACACAAAGTGTCATTGATGCGTATCATCCGTATTTTCTTCAAAGTTCCGATAATCCAGGTATTGCGCTTGTTACTCAGCCTCTAACTGCTACAAATTATCAGCATTGGAGTAGGTCCGTTAAACTTGCACTATCTGCAAAGAATAAGTTGGGCTTGATTAATGGAACAATGGTGAAACCTCCAGAATCAGATAGTCTGTATGCGCTCTGGAATCGCTGCAATGATATGGTACTTTCTTGGCTCCTTAATTCAATTTCCAATGAGATCCGTGATAGTGTGGTATATTTTAGTACGGCTAAGGAAATTTGGGATGATCTTGCTGTTAGATTCACGCAAGGTAATGTACCACGCATATTTCAACTTAAGAAAGAATTAACTGTGTTAAACCAAGGAACTATGTCAATCACTGCCTACTTTACTAAGTGTCGTATTATCACTGATGAGTTGAATGCTTTAGCTCCTCTGCCTAAGTGTACTTGTGTCTCTACTGCTTGTACTTGTGATGTACGGTCAAAACTGGAGATTTATGAGAAAGTTAACAATCTCAGTCAGTTTGTTATGGGATTAAGTGATGTATACACTAGTATTCGAGGACAAATATTGATGATGCAGCCTCTTCCTACACTGAGTCAAGCCTATTCATTACTTCTTCAAGAAGAGAGTCAACGTGCTACTCATACTACTACTGGCTCAATTGTTGATAGCATGGCTATGAATGTGAAATCATCTGGAAACAAAACTAAATTTCCTACACAATATGTCAAGAAGGACAGTTCTGAGATCTGTGAATATTGTCAAAATTCTGGTCATCACAAGGATAAATGTTTCTTTCTTCACGGATATCCAGAATGGTATCGTCTTCATGGAAAACCTAAGCCTAAACTTAGGCAGTTTGGTGGTTCAAATGTAAAAAAAATGGCTAATGTTACTAGCAAATCTGTTGCTCTTAATGACCTTGATGGAGCAACTGGAGATGACAACAAGCCTAAGGAAGTGTTCACTGGAGCACAATGTGAGCAAATTGCTAAACTGATTCAGCAGAGTATTAAGCAGATTACTCCTTGGAACCCTTCTACATCTGGTGTTCATTTATCAGGTACAATTCTTAGTGTTTCTTCCACTCACACTGCGTATAATGTGCATACAAATTCTCAAATTAGCTGGATAGTTGACTCTGGTGCTACAGATCATATTGTAGCCAATGTCTCTTTGTTAACCAATTCTGAGCCTTTAGATTCTGTTCTACATTTACCAAATGGTGATACAGTTCCTATTACTCATGTTGGAAATGTAAATCTTACACCTCAGATCACTCTCACTAATGTCCTGTGTGTCCCATCTTTCCACTGCAATCTCATGTCAATCTCCAAACTCACTTTGAATTCTACTATGTCTGTTGTGTTCTCTTCCACTGCTTGTTTTCTACAGGACCCTTCCCTGAAGAGGATGGTAGAGATTGGTAAGGTGACAGATGGCTTATATCAAGTTCACCACTCTGCTTTGCTGCCATCTTTTCCTCTTGTCAGTCAATGTACTAATAGACTCCACACTGAACCTCCTGTTGAAGCTCAGTTATGGCATAATAGAATGGGCCATCCTTCAGCTACTATTCTAAACAAACTGAATGTCATGTCTTCTGTAAATTCATCTTTGTTTACTACATGTGATATATGTCTTCAGGCCAAACATCATAGGTTACCTTTCTCTAGTCATGATAGTGTTAGTCATGCCTTATTTGATTTGATTCACTGTGATCTATGGGGTCCCTACAAACAATGTACTCATGGAACTTGTAATCAATTTCTTACAATTGTGGAAGATTATTCCAAATGCACTTGGGTGTTTCTCATTTCCAGCAAATCCCATGTTCCTACCCTTATACAAAACTTCTTTAAGTATGTTCTCACACAATTCAAAACTTCAATTAAATGTGTGAGGTCTGATAATGGCACTGAGTTCACAAATCAGACCTTGCAAACATTTTTTGCTACTTCTGGTGTTATCCATCAGACATCTTGTCCTCACACCCCCCAACAGAATGGGGTGGTGGAACGGAAGCATCAGCATTTGCTGAATGTTACCAGATCTTTGAGACTTCAAACAAATCTTTCTAAATATTTTTGGGGGGATTGCCTACTTACAACAGTCCATTTAATCAACTTATTACCTGTTCAACAACTCAACTATAAAAGTCCATTTGAGTTACTATACAACAAACCCCCTCAATATCAGTCTCTTAGAGTGTTTGGGTGCCTCTGCTATATTGCTGATATTACTAGTGCACCAGATAAATTGAATCCAAGAGGCCTCAATTGTGTTTTTCTTGGTTATCCATTTGCTCAAAAAGGGTACAGAGTTATGCATCTTGAATCTCGCAAGTGCTATATTTCCAGAGATGTTATATTTGTTGAGAATGTCTTTCCATTTCACCATATCCAGTCACACAACTCACCAGATTTATTGTTCCCATCTTGTTCTATCATTGATGATGACTCACCTTTTTCTGTTCCTGATGTCCCTCCTTCCTCTCCGTTACATTCTTCAGTACCTCTACCACAATCTGTGACTACTTCTACATCTACTGATCATAGTACAATACCATCAACTGGTCATAGCTTCCCTCCTGTGTCTTCTCCTGTAACAAAGATTGTTAGACCAACTAGACTACCTCTTAAATTCAAAGACTTTGTTGTCAACTCTACAACAATCTACCCTATACAAAACTATGTGTCTTCCAATGGCTTTACTTCAAAGCATCAAGCTTTTCTGTCTAACATTGACAACACACATGTCCCTTATACTTATAAGCAGGCTGTTGGTCATAAACACTGGAATAAGGCTATGGTTGCTGAGATTAGGGCCCTTGAGGCTAATCACACGTGGGATATTGTTCCTCGACCTCTTCACAAGAATATAGTTGATTGCAAATGGCTTTTTAAAGTCAAGTATACTCCTGAAGGGCGTGTGGATAAATATAAGGCCAGGGTTGTTGCTAAGGGATTCACACAGACTATTGGGGTAGATTATTTTGAGACATATGCCCCGGTTGCCAAAATGACAACTGTGAGGGTTGTTTTAGCTCTTGCTGCCAAATATAATTGGTATATTCACCAAATGGATGTGAATAATGTGTTCCTTCATGGAGTGCTGTCTGAGGAGACTATATGAAGTTGCCACCAGGTTTCAAGCATCTGTGTTCTAATTCTACTGCATTTCCACCTAATGTTGAGTTGGTATGTCGACTCCGGAAGTCTATATATGGGTTGAAACATGCTCCTCGGGTATGGAATAAGAAGTTAGTTCAAGCTTTGTGTACATTTGGATTTACTCAAGAAGTATGTGATCATAGCTTACTCACCTTGAAAAAACTTAACCAGTTTGTAGTGGTCATTGTCTATGTCGATGATATTTTGATCACAGGTAATTCAGCTGAACTTATCTCCTCAGTTAAAGTGTTTCTGCATTCTCAGTTCAAAATCAAGGACTTAGGTCCTATGAAGTATTTTTTGGGTCTGGAAATATCTAGGTCTGATACTGGCATTTTTGTCAACCAAAGAAAATATGCTTGTGACATCTTGAAAGACACTGGTTTGGCTGCTGTTAAACCGTCTTTGGTTCCTATTGAACAAAACCATCATCTTCTTGATAACACTTCTGATTTTTTATCTTCTAATGACCTTGCTATATATAGAAGATTGGTTGGTCGTTTACTCTACTTAACCATCACAAGACCTGACTTGTCTTATGGAGTTCATGTGGTATCTCAGTTCATCTCCACTCCAAGGGTAGACCATCTGCAAGCTGCTTATAAAATGGTGAAATATATCAAGGGTTCACCGGGTCAAGGTCTTTTCTTTCCTCGTGATTCTTCTTTACAGTTAACTGCTTACAGTGATTCTGATTGGGGCGGTTGTCATGAAACAAGGAGATCTCTCACTGGCTATTGTGTCATGCTGGGGTCATCCTTGGTTTCTTGGAAATGTAAGAAACAACACACCGTGTCTCGGTCCTCAGCTGAGTCTGAATATAGGGCTATGGCTGAGACTTCCTGTGAAATTGTTTGGTTGGTGAATCTGCTTCAGTCTCTACAATCTCCTACACCATTGCCTGTTCCTCTCCATTGTGATAACCAGTCTTCCTTGTATATTGCATCTAATCCGGTATTTCATGAGCGTACAAAGCACATTGAAATTGACTGTCATTTTGTTCGTGATAAATTGATTGAAGGCCTTATCTCTACTCGCCATATTAGCTCTAATGTTCAAGCTGCTGATATGTTTACCAAGGCCCTATCGTCTTCTCAGCTACATCTTCTACAGTCCAAGCTAGGTGTTGCCAATTTGTTTGCAACCTCTACCTTGAGGGGGGATGTTACAGTAAGTGATACTACCTCAGCTGACTCAGCAGCTGAGTTGGAATGGGTGTCAGCTGGTGCTAGCTGGATTGACAGCTCAGCAAGTTTGTTATGTGAGTTAGTTACGAGTTAGTTACAGTTTAGAGAGATATAAAACTCTAGTCGTCAGTAGTGTTTGTGGTTAAGTCATATATGTGATATGTAACAACTCTTTTGGATTAAGCTTGTATTCTAATGTCAGTTTATGTTGAATCTTCTTCTTCTTCAATTCATCTGTAGTGTTCACAGATGTGACAAAATCATTGTCCTTGATGTATTTTAGTGTGATGAATTTTAATCTTGTTTGTAATTTTAATGGATTTAGGTGTTAACAAAGTGGTACCATAATAATGACAAATTTGCAGTGGAAAAAATAAAAAAATGAAGAACGATAATCAAAACAGAACCGATAATGCATAATTCATCTGATACGAATCATAATACTCCATCTGTCCCCTTCATTTCTTTACCCTTTTCTTTTTATGATGTCTCATCCATTTATTAAGTTCCAAAACTTTTCAAAAATAGTAAAGTTTTATAATATAAAAATCAACTACTTCACCAACTTTCCTTACTTTATAACTTAAATATTAACGGATCTCAGCACTTTACTCATTTCCGTTCATAATCTACATGATAAACTGTGCAGAGACGACGTAAAACATATGGAAGGTTGGTAGCTTTGCTGCAATAAAAAAAAAAGAGATCACTATGGGTATTGCAGATTGTAGTAGGTATATATAGTAGCGTGAAATGACCGGATAGTCGGATACATGAATGAAATTAACATCCCGTTAATTTCTGTGATTAATTTGTGAACGGTAGTTATAATGAGCCACTTTAAGAGGTGTTTAATTTTCGAGTAAATCTTCACCCACATACTTATACACTACTAAGTACTAACCCACTATCACTAATTTTTAATTAATAATTTATTTTTATATCATTTTTAGTTCTTTTATTTTCTAACTTCTTTAATTTCCTAAATTATTACTTCTAAATTCATGGTAGTGTTTATGTATATGTATGAAGATTTATTCTTAATTTTTTCCTTTTACGGCCTACACCGTTATCATTTGGTCATAGTTAACACCTTCCAAAAAAACTAATACTACTTTTCTAAAAAATTCAAATTTAAAATTAAAATTACTCTATATTTTATAACTAATATTTCTCTATATTTTATAACTGGTAAACGTACAATGAGGGGGAGTGTGGGAATAAAAATTAATAAACGTATTTCTTTATATCACTACAAACTAGTTAAAAAAGCCGCGCTTCGCGGCGGCGTAATAATTTTTTTAAAAAATTCTATCAAATAAATTACTAAAATTACTCGGTCCTCGCTAATAAGCCGTCCTCCCGTGAAACACGCTTTCCTTTTTAATATCAAAATCTCAAAGTTAATATATTGAATATATACTTGTCTTATATATTAATTTTTATGTTACCATACTCTTTTTTAATGAGACACACTTTCGTTGAAAAAACACCTATATAACTTTACATATTCTACTTCAAATAGAACTTTTAGTATGTATTACAAATGTTTATTCTACTTTCAATAGAACTTTTAATTACAAGTACTTCTTTTATATCTGAACTATTCTCCTCTATAAATCGAAACACATATTTTACTTCAAATTGAACTTTGCAAGTACTTCTTTTATATTTGAACTCTTTCCCTCTACAAATTCAAACACCTATTCTACTTCAAATATAACTTTTAATTATATGTCTTCGCTATAAACTCGAACTATTCTCCTCAATAAATTCGAACATCTATTCTACTTCTAATATGTTAAATAATATTTTTTTTATTTATCAGTATTTAAAATTCTAAAATTCTAGAAAATTAGAAAAATAGATTAATACGATCTTAGGACGCCACCTAACCTCCCGCGTATCCTCCTTTATATATATATATTGATTATATGCAATTTAAATTTAAATTTATTTTTATATTTTTATGGAATTAAGTTAAATTATTTTAAAAATTATGATCAAAATTTAATTACTTTATCTAAAAATGGCTTCGACATGTAATTTGTCTTGAAACTTCTTTGTAGGGTTTAGTATAGATGTATAAAATACATAATTTTACCTGCTTTTGTAAGAGTTGAGACTTTCAAAAAAATTACCCATAAAATGATGGTTCAGAAACAAATACACAATATCTTAACTCAAATTTTTTATTATAATTGAAAAGTTTTAAATATGATTATATAGAGTAGCATAAGGTTCAAATTTTACCAAAAATATATAAATAAAGTTAAATTTTCGTCGAGTATATATTATTATATTTTCAATATGCAATTTACATTAATATTTTCAGAAAAAAATTATAATATAAATTAATAACATATTTATTACATGTACTTTTAAAGTTAAGTGGGCGGGTCAAATTACTCCTACCGTATCATTTTCATGCAGTTGAGTATTGTTGTACAATTTTGTATTTTTAAATTAAATTTGAATTATTGGTTAATATGTTATCAGTTTTCTCCTTTTCTGAGTGTGGGTGCTCTAGCATTTTTAGTGTGGTAAACATACCAACAGATATAAACAATACAGTAGTAGATCATTGTTAGCTTAAATATCGTTCCGGATATGACTCTCATATATCGGTATTTCCATGCTATATTTTAAACTTAAAATAGGTACAGGAAGTTTTTAGTATATCAACTAAAGAGGAAAAACATAATTTGTTAGAATTTCTTGATAAGCCTGAAAACACATTTCATGTATCAGTCCATAATCTAAGACCAACATACCAGAAATTTCAAATCGAATACAATGCTAAAAAGGAAATTTGAATCAATGCCCTCCATCACAAATTACAGTCTCATTTTTATTGAATTTTTGGATGAGGGCTTGAATCGGGCAAGTAAAACTCGGGGCTCCCTAATAGGATTGAAGACTCGGGCCTCCCAGCTTGTACTGAATTCCATACCTTCGTCAAACTATCATAATATACAAATCGTCTAGGCTCCCGGTCTTTTCTGAAGTAAAACTCTACATGTAACATTTCAGTATCAAACCATATGTTCTTGAAGACATGGTTTAATTCAGAACTACGATCTTTGAAGACATGGTTAAATTTAGAACTATGATCTGGTTCGTCTAGCCCCTTCCAAAAGTAATCTGCCATTCCAATGTTGACCATTCCTTCTAAAAAAACCATAACAAGAAGCTTATCACTCAAGAATGGAATCAATCGTCTAACCCAATACGTGTCCAAAGTGCTCCACCAGAAATCGCCCAAAGTGCAACACATTGCATTTGAAACTGCCCAAAGTGCCTCCTTTACTACATCAGGCACTGTGCAAGTTTGAACAACCTTGACAAGTTTAAGAAGCAGGCCACAAAATGCATCATGAACATCCTAGAAAAAATACAGTTCAGGAATTATATATTTGCAATATAGGGCTATTCTAAATTATTATGTAAAAAGTGGATTCATGCACAACTGGTTTAAACTGCATGCAATGTACATAAAGACTACAATTAGCTTCCATGCAACTAGTACACTTTGTACCTCCATGTAGTAATTGAAAAATTTTCTAGCAGTTATGTTTGAAATTATCCAGCAAACATGCTTCACCATGTACATATTGCCTTCCTCTAATAACATGGAAAGACTATGCACTAAACCTTCTTCCCCTTCGTCCTGAATTATAGCCTGGAAAAGAAACACAAATGACAAGATAATATACAAAGCACATTGAAGTACTCAGCCAAAAATCAAACAATGTCCAAAATAAACTAAACGTAGTTTAAAATCAGAAGTCATAATTATATGGAGATCCTTCCACGGTCATCCTTTCACGGTACATTCAAGTGTCTAACGATGTGCGAACAAAATGGTATAGATTATACACTATATTAGTGTCTTTGGTGTTGGGTTGAAGATGCCTTAAAACCTAACCAACCTCACGATATAAATCAAACAAATAAGCTCTAAATCCCTAAATAACAATAAATATGCCGGGGAAAGTACATATACAATATATAAACACGGGTTACGAGTTTTCTAACATACTACTCAGCCATCCGATCTAAAAGTCAACAGTGATGGTTAAAACAAAAGTGCTATTAAGCGCGGTACGTGTGAACTCCTACTACGTAGGGACCTATAAACACATCTATATGGAAATTCTAGCAGGTGCATTGACTACAATTTTATGGTTCACCACTTTATCATATACCTGGATAGCATCGTCATCACCCCATCTCACAATACTTCCCAAACAAATAAGTCCATGAATGATCTCACCACAATCCGCTGAACTGAAACATCAACATCAAACATTAGGAGACATAATCAAATAAAATTTGAAAATTGTCCAAAAGAAGAGAATAATCAACTTACTTCATGAAAAGAACAAGACGGCAAATAAGAGTTTCGAAGTCTTTTTCTTCAACTACCATCTCTTCTCTTCCATCACAAAGAAGTGCAAGTCCCAAGCATCCGGCAAATATTTGGCGGGAAGAATTAGACTCAATTAGCTTCATCAGAGCCTGAACAACTAGCTTCAACTGCAAAAAGTAAGAAATAATCAATAAAAATATGTACTCTTAGTAATGACTCCACAAAGAAATTTGAAATTAAGATTCATATGTAACAACCTGTTCACATGAGAGTTTTGGATGTGCTTCACAAACAGCTTTTAAAACCTCAAAGGCGGCTTGTAGTACTTTATTGTCATTGGAGTTTTTGAGGATGATAGATATTATAGGGGATAGAGCTTGTTCTATGCTAGATTTCGAAATTTTGTAAATTAGGTTGCGCAATAACCAAAGAGCCTGCATATTTGAAAGATGTCTCCATATAAAACTTCTGTATAGTGTCAACACATTCACATCAAAATTAGAAACAATCAAGCAACTTTTGTTTAAAAAGTTACCTCAACCTGCACCCAAAAATCTGGAGAGCGTATAAGATGAAAAACAACTGGAGTTATATTTTTAATAACCACACCAACTTCATTCTTGTTGCGCGAGAAAGTAACTACAGATCTAAGGATGATAGCAGCATGAGTCTGTTAAAAATGCAAAGATGTTGCACAAGTTGGTTCAATACGAATCAAAATAAAATTGAAAAGGAACCCTCCAATGCATCAACACAAGAAAACAAACCTGGAGTTTTTCGCTATGTTCATGTTCATGCCTAAGCAAGCTAACAATAACCTCAAGAGAATCCCTTCCGAGTAAATCACACAGCCTCGGATCTGTTTTTCAAAAAATTCCCACATTTAATTGTAATATCGACTAAACAACGAAAATAGAAATTGTCCATGTCCACATTAATATACCTGCTGTAATCATTCCGCTCAACTCTTTGGTGCACACTTGAATGTCTTTGGTGCACTCTTCAACGAATTTGTTCTGTTTCCTCTTTATCTTACCCTTGTGAAATCCGTATTCCATTTTACAAACTCCATTTTTGATTCTACAAATAAGGTCATTGATTTCGTCTTTCTGCAATATTCCCATTGAAAACCGGGGGTTATTGAAAGAGAGAGAGGGAGAGAGAGAGAGAGAGAGAGAGAGAGAGAGAGAGAGAGAGAGAGAGAGAGAGAGAGAGAGAGAGAGAGGGCAAACCTCATCGTCGACAGTCCAAGCGAGATGTTCGGCGAGCCAAGGAGGATCGGCAAATACATACCCAAGCGGGTCAGATAGACTTTGAAATCGATCTCTTCTACATCTCATGGAATCTTTCAACTCCAACTTTATGTCTCTTTTCAACGACTCCAACTTTATGAATCTTCTCCCCGCCTCCATCTCCTTGCAATCTTCCTCCACAAAACCTAATTAGATTATTCTATCCCTTTACCTATTTCTGTTGGACCCGACCCGCTCTAAATTCATGCTAATTTACAACTTTTTCAACAAGTATTTTATTCAGATTCTAAATAGGATTTATAGTGATTGTTATATAGCGAGTCACCCGTGATTCGATAGTTCCATTTTCCGCTGATGCATGCCGATTGGGATCCCAGCAGTCAAACCACCGTGTTCGTTCCTCACCCTCCTGTGTATTGGATATTGATTTCTAAACATTTTTTCCGATGTTAAAAATTTAAGTGTATTTCATTTAGATTGTAAATAGGATTTTGAAATCAAAGTTGTATTTGATTAAATTTAATACAAGAACTTAAAATTTAATGTTATTCAAAAAAAGAAAATTATAGCATTATAGATTTTAATGTTTTTTATAATATTTTTTGTGCTAGTCCAAATCTAGCTAAAAACAATCAATTTTTGAAGTATTATTTATAAACTCATCCTATTGTCATATCTATACTATCTATACTATTATATTAAATACGAAACATTGAAAGTTTTGTAGTCTGGTCCTTAAATTTTTTGTAATTTGGTCACTACATTCATAGTCGTTAGATATTTCTGATCAAATCGATGAGAACCGTTAGATCAAATATTAAAATTATTATATAGAATATCTTTTCTATTTTTACTAACTAAAACATCTCATTTTTCCAAAAATATCACAGACAGTTTTATTTAATAAAATAACATAATAAGGTTATAATTGCTAATAACTAACCATTACCATTTTTAGCCAAAGTGTATATTCTTTATTATATTTTCTAACAAAAATTTCTACTTTTCTATTTTCCCAAAATAAAACCTCTCATTTTCCAAAAATAGCACGAACAATTCTATTTAATAAAATAAAATAATATTACAATTATTAATGACTAACCGATTAGTTTTTTTTCCAAAATGTATATTCTTTTTATATTTTATAACTAATATTTCTCCTAACAAAAACCTCAAAAATATCACGGGCTATTCCATTTAGTAGCATAAAATACTAATATTATAAATCTATCTCTCTATCTATACTATCAATACTATTATATAATAGACGAAACATTAAAAGTTTAGTCGATCGGTATGGTACGTTGTGATTTTACTTAATTGTCTTTTCTTAAATTCGTGTTTTTACTTAATTAACCTTACTTATTTATAGAAATATATTATTAAATAATAATATTACCTATTTATAACCAATTACCTTTTTCACCTAAAATACATTATTTTTTTTATTTTTCTAACAAATTCCCTATTTTTTCAAATATATCACGGGCAATTACCTTTTTTAACTAAAACATGTTAGTTTTTCTATTTTTCTTTACTAAAACCCCTCATTTTCCAAAAATATCACGGATAAACTTTTATTGATTTATTTTAAAACCTAATATTATAATTATTTTTTAAAAGTTTACTTATTTTAACATGCCTACTTATTTTTCTTAACAAATGCAATTACTAAAAATATTAAAATATAAATAATCAAATACCTATTTATATAACCGATTACCTTTTCAGCGAAAACACATTATAGATTTTTTCTAACAAAGTCCCTCATTTTCTAAATATATAACGGGAAATTCCATTTTTCAATTTACTTTTTTTCTATTTTTCTCACTAAAATCCATTCTTTTTCTAAATATATTACGGACAAACCCTTTACTTATTTATTTTAAAATGTATTTAAATAATTTAAATTATTAAATTTTAAAATCTCATTTTCCAAAAATATCACGGGCATTTACCGAACTTTTCAATAAGTAAAAAAAAATAACAATTGTTTAATATTTTTCATTATTTTAATATCATATCAAATATTACTATATTTGTCACCATTTTTATTTTTCTCAAAATTCATATTTCAATTTCTATATTAAAATACATAATATAATATTAATACTAAATTCTAGCAAATAACATAATCCTTTTAATGTATCGCTTAATGACCCGTTTTTCCGGTGTTACCAAATCTAAACAGATAACAAATCCTCGGAGACACGGTCGAGAAGTACCATGCATGGTTGCCCGAGTCCTTTCTTTCTCTCGGTGTCACCCAGCAAGATACGGCCCCGCAATCTTTTTATGGCGGTTCTTCCTTGTAATGATCGGCATATCTGTTGGGTAGGGGTGTGACCGAACCGAATAACCGAAATAATTTTGGTTCGGTTAACCAAAATTTAAATTTCGGTTCGGTTTTCGGTATGAAAATTTTACTAATTCGGTTTTTCGGAAATAAATAACTGAATTACTAATAATTTCCAGAATATTAAAATTATTAATATTAATAACATATAAGTTATCTCTTTATGAGTGTATGTGTATCACATATTTTTTTACAGTGTCGTCGGATGTTCTTGATACACTGTCTATCTGTTTTTGATTTTACAGCTGAATTGGTGGAGTTGTTATTTGTAAAACAGTACTTGAACTCTGCAACTAGCAACTAGCATTCTAGCACTTTGTTAATATATGTGAAGTTGTGAATTGATGCTAACTTTTATTAACACTGGCTGCAAATTGATGTTACACTTATGTTTAACCAACTTGATAGATTTCATCCAAAACAGAAATATAGACTTAACTTACATATAACAGTTCTATTAAACAAAGTCATCCAAGACTCCTGTTAGACAACTTTTTCTTCTGGGGCACCAAAACTAAACTGCTATAACTTTGATTAAACTATATCAATTCAATTCTGAATGTTTTAAATTTGTGACCGTAAACTAGTTACACACAGAATTGTGGTGAACTCAAAATTTCTGAATGTTTTTACGTTAAAAAGTGAGTTTAAAAAGAATGCTTCATGTAATTCTAGCAAATTTCATTAATTTTCGGTTTTTAATTTCGGTTTTCGGTAATAACCGAATTAATAATTTCGGTTCGGTTTTAAAACCGAATATATTTCTGTTCCGATTAACAGAAAAAAAATTCGTTCGGTTCGGTTTTTACCGAATGCACAACCCTAGTATCCAACATCTCCCTAAATCGAAACGTGGCGTTGACTGCTACACTATAAAGGTTAAGAGTTGCGCCTTCTCCACAAGTAGCTGTGTTTTGTAAAGTTAACTAGATTGTATTCAACCCCCTCTACAATCTAGGTTGCATTGTTCTGGGAATAACAATATCTCCCAATATCTATGATTCTTTTCTCCCAACAGCAAAAACAGGCACAAGTGGCTAAATCCTTCCCAACGCAAAATATGGGATCAAAATGCCTGGTCGGTCATCCCTTTCATTCAATCTTATGGTAACTGGAATCTGAAAGAGGATGGGGCTATTAGGATAAAAATAGAGTCTAACACATCTCTCCACAAATCTCTCTGTCCCCGGAACTTGGAGAGCATTTCAAAATCTTCGAACATATTTATTTAGTAAATAAATTACATCATCTATTAATCAATTTTATTATTTCATAAAATTTAATTTAAAATTTTTAAAAAATTCTATTTTTTGTTGTTTAAAATATAGGTACTCGAGAAAATAAATGAAAATAAAATAAAACTTCTATATTTTATTTTATTTTATAAGAACTTGCATTTTCTGTAAGTATTATCTTTTATATAAATTAGAAGGTAAAACTTAAAGAAACGATTTTTAATATATTTGTAAAATATATAGATAAATTAAACATAGGTTTTTTTACAAAAACAAATTATGAGAACATGATTTCTAATAGTTTTTTAGGAGAATATTAAGAAGATAATTTGATTTGAATTTTTTTTAAAATTTCAAGAAAAATTATATGAAAATATTAAGATGGTAACTTTGAGTTCAAGCAGAAAGTTTAAGATAATCAACATGATAATTTGACTTGAAAATAAATTTTAGGAGAATATTAAGATGATAAATTGACTTAAGAAAAAAAATTAGTAGAATATTAGGTAGGTATGATTTCCATCATTAAAAATTTATTTAGATATTTTCTAGTCTTTAAATTTATTAATTTAAAATTTTGAGAAAATTAGAAAAATTAATCAAGTCAATTTGATTTGCGCCGCCTTACTTATATAAAGGAGAAGACGGGGGCGAGCTGGCGCCTCAAATCGTCTCATTTATTATTTTTTATCTTATTATCTATATTTTGATTAATATATTTTTATTAAGTAGAAAAATAAATTATAAAATATATAATAATATAATAATATATATATGATATATAATTTTAAGCATTTCTTTGTATTTTGATAATAAAAAAATTTAATATGTTGTTGACGGGATTCGAACCTGGAACTCATTGGGGTATTTTAGATATTAAAAAAATAATATTCTTATCACATAACATCCAACAGTTCTCCTTTATCTATCTTTAAATCTAACGGTTGTTATTTAGATTACCAACTAACCAACGACCAGCCAAAATAGATGGTAGTTTGCTTATAATAGTATAGTATATTTAATATTTTTTTATCTTATTATCTATATTTTGATTTATATAATTTTATTAAGTAGAAAAATAAATTATAATATATATAATAATATATGTACGATGTTATTCTACATATTTTGTTTGTATTTTGATAATAAAAATTCTTAATATGTTGTTGATGAGATTCGAACATGAAACTTAGATATTAAAAAAATAGTATTCTTTTAACATAACATCCACTAAATCTAACGGTTGTTATTTAGAGTATCAACTAACCAACGACAAACCAAATAGATGGTAGTTTGTTTATGATATGGGTTAAAATAAAGCCCTAAGGACATATTTAATGTTGCATTAAATACACTTAAGATGGTCCAAGCACGAGGCCCATTAATGAGGCCTGTAACCATGGCTATGATAATAAATTCGTAGTTAACAATTGGGCAAAGGTTCAACCCTTGTTTTAAACCACTAAGACGTGGGCTTGATTCGTATACAGTCCAGTGGTTGGAAACCACTAGGAAGCTTCCAATACAACGTCCAACATGGAAACCAACTCCAACATGGAAACTAATTCTGATAAGAGTTATCCACTATTCAAAGGCGGTTACTTGGCCACCAAGTAACCTAATTCTACCACGATTTTAGGGCTCCAGACGCCTATATAAAGGGCCTAACCCCTCAACATTAGAACTACGTTTTCTTGGCTTGATTCTCAGTGATAATTGAGATACGTAGGCATCTTGTGAGGACCTGTGCAGTCACGAAACACGAGAGCAGCCATTAAGACACGCTTGTCCACCATCATATATTGAATATCGCCGCCAATATCTAAACCTACTTTTCGTTCCACAACATTTGGCGCCGTCTGTGGGAAACCTTACAACAACCATGGCTATAACACAGAATACAACAACCGCTATTGGATCAACTGTCACCACCACAGTTCCAATCACCACGGAACCAGGGTCTTTACCCCTCACCACAGAGATGGTTTCTCAACCACTAGGGTCGTTACCCCTCACCACAGAGGTGGTTTATCAACCACAAGGGACGAATCACCAAGCTTCCATGCCTCAGAACGAGACAAACCCTCTTCAGATGGTTGTCTCGCCCCTAGATCACAACCTCCCCCGTGGAGCACAGATCTCCACAACAGTGCTCCCTATAAGCACCAATCCTGCTTACGGACTACCTAACTTTCCCCTGAAACAGGAGGAAGTGGTCATGCCCCCATGATCCATGAACCATACGAACCACCCTACATTCGAGGGTTGGGACCTGTCCTTGAACAAAGGTACTTGGATTATTCAGGGCCCAATTCTGACGATTACTCGTCTGATGAAGGTCGAGATCGAGCACCCAGGAGAAGAAGAGCCAGTAAGGAGTCCTTTGAAAGAAGGACTCGGGGGGCAATTGAAAGGGCACCCATGACTGCCATGGAGAGAATAAGGGCCCATGAGGCTGAGATTCAAAAACTAAAGAAAGACATGGAGATAGGACAGCAAAGAAGGCAAACTCAGCCTTTGAACCAAGGGGCAAGAGATGTTCCTGTAATTGATTTGGAAAGACCTTCGAGGAGGCAAGAAAGATCTAGGACTCCAAGAACAGAGATTCCCAGGTCCGATCCCCGTGTTTTAACACAACTGGGTGACCCAGATGATCCTATTCCGCCCTTCACTGAAGAAGTAATGGCCGCTCATGTATCAAGGAAATTCAAGATGCCTACTATCAAGGCATATGACGGAACGGGCGATCCCGCAACCCATGTAAGGACTTTTTCAAATGCACTGTTGCTGCAACCAGTCACTGATGCTCTTAAATGTAGGGCGTTTCCTCAAACCCTAGCTGGCATGGCCCAAAGATGGTATAGTCGCTTGCCGCCCAACTCTATCAGTTGTTTTAGAGATCTGAGCACGGGTTTCATCAACCAATTCATCAGTGGACGAGTACATGAGAAAAGCTCTGCTTCACTCATGAATCTAACCCAAGGAAAGAACGAGACGTTGAGAGACTATCTCAAGCGTTTCACCAAGGAGACATTGAATATACCTGATTTAGACAACAAGGTAGCTATGATAGCCCTCCAACAAGGAACCATGGATGTCTTTTTCAAGATGTCATTGGCCAAACACCCCCCTGAGAGCATGGTTGAGCTCCAACAAAGGGCTGGAAAATACATCAAAGCTGAGTAAAGCATGAAGAAGACTGACACCCCCGCTACAGGTGGTGGAAACAATGGTGGCTCGAAGAAACGAAAAACGGAGAAAGAGTATGATGTCAAGGACGAATATCCTCGTACGACTAGAGACTCTGATTCAGCTCCAGGCACGAAATTTACTGAATATGCAAGGTTGAATGCTCCAAAGAGTCAAATCCTTTATGACATTGAGAAAGATAGAGACTTCCGATGGCCGAAGCCACTAAGGGGAGATCCTGAAAAGAGAGACAAGAACAAGTATTGTAGGTACCATAAAGACTCAGGCCATGATACTGATGATTGCAGGCAACTCAAGGATGAGATTGAGTTTCTGATTCGGAAAGGAAAGTTGAACAAATTCACCAAGGATGATGACATGAACCCCCCTATGAGAAACTATGATAGAAGGGATGGGGACCGAGATCAAGTTCGTAACCCACAACCTCGAGGGCCAGTGATCAACATGATTTCAGGAGGACCAACCGCTGCAGGAACCACTAGGAACTCTCGGAAGGCTTATGCCCGAGAAGTAATGCATATTGTTGGAGAAGCACCCAAGCGTGCAAAAACTGAGATGTCAATTGGGTTCGATGATTCGGATCTTGAAGGGGTGAAGTTCCCCCATGACGACCCTTTAGTGATAGCCCCCGTGATCGGAAACAATGAGGTAAAACGAGTCATGGTGGACAATGGAGCCTCTGTTGATGTCCTTTTCCATGACACGTTCTTGAAGATGGGGTATAATGATTCCCAACTGATCCCCTCGAACATGCCCATATACGGGTTTAACGGGGTGGAATCTAAAGTTGAAGGCACAATTCAGTTGCCTATGACTATTGGTAAGGAACCAAAAGAAGTAACTCAAATGTTGAATTTTGTGGTAATCAAAGCATCCTCGACCTACAACGTCATCCTTGGAAGAACCGACCTTCACGCTTTTAAGGCTGTGGCCTCAACCTACCATTTAAAAATCAAGTTCCCAACCAGGAATGGTGTTGGAGAAGAAAGGGGCGATCAAAAGACGGCTAGGAGCTGTTATGTAGCCGCGTTAAGGCCAGATGGAGTCGGGGGCAGGTTCTCCCTATCGAAGACATGGATGTTAGAGAAGATGGGGACCATAGAGGGAAGCCAGCTGAGGATTTGGTTCCTATTCCATTGGATCCCCTCGAACCTGAAAAGGTGACTTACATTGGACCACTACTAAAAAAACCTTTGAAGGGCGAATTGATCACGTTCCTACAAGAGAATGGTGATGTATTTGCATGGACGGCTGCCGACATGCCAGGGATTGATCCCCAACTGATAACTCACAAACTCAATGTCGATCCAAAAAGAAAGGCGATACAGCAGAAGAAGAGGAACTTTGCACCAGAGAGGCAAGAGGCCATAAAACAAGAAGTTGAAAAGCTCCTAGAAGCTGGATTCATTGAAGAAATCCAATTTCCAGAATGGTTGGCAAACCCGGTTATGGTTAAGAAAGCCAATGGGCATGAAATGTTGAGCTTCATGGACGGTTTCAGTGGTTACAACCAAATCAAGATGCACAAGGATGACACAGCCAAGGTATCATTCATTACTGATTTTGGGGTCTTTTGCTACCTTGTCATGGCTTTTGGACTAAAGAATGCAGGGGCGACTTATCAACGCCTAGTTAACAAGATCTTTGCCCATTTGATTGGGAAAACCATGGAGGTCTACGTTGATGACATGCTCGTTAAGAGTTTATTTAAAGACGACCACATCCAGCATCTGAAGGAAGCATTTGAAGTGCTGAGGCACCATAAGATGATGCTAAATCCTGCCAAGTGTGCTTTTGGAGTAGGATCAGGAAAAGTCTTGGGTCTTATGGTCTCCAAAAGAGGCATTGAAGCTAACCCCGACAAGATTAAAGCTATCATCGACATGGAACCACCTCGTTCCGTTAAGGACGTTCAGAGGATGACTGGAAGAGTTGCAGCCTTAGGAAGGTTTATCTCAAAGTCTGGGGACAAATGCTTATCGTTTTTCAAAGCCCTGAAAAAGGTCAAGGATTTTGAGTGAACAACAGAGAGCCAAGAGGCTTCTGAAAAACTCAAGAAGTACATGGCTAAGGCCCCGTTGCTGGCCAAACCAAGCCCGGAAGATACTCTTTATCTCTACTTGGCAGCCTCTGATCAAGCTCTCGGTGCTGTCCTTGTAAGAGAGGAACGAAAGGTTCAGAAACTCGTCTATTATGCACACAAAATTGAAGTCCTGACGGACCAACCCTTGAGAAGCATTATACATAGTCCAAAGGCCAGTGGAAAGCCAATTAAATGGGCAGTTGAGCTAGGAGAGTTCGACATCAAATATAAGCCTCGAACGGCCATTAAGGCTCAGGCATTGGTTGACTTCGTGGTTGAATGTACCATTGACAACCAAGAAGTCAGGGGGCAAGATGTAGTACCCCATGAGGCACTTGAAGTTGAAAATAAGGATGAAGAGCTTGATCTGAAAGAACGTTGTATACTTTATTTTGATGGAGCATCAAAAATAAAGTCAAGTGGTGCAGGCTTAGTTTTGCAAAGCCCCGGTGGGTTTACAATTGAGTACGCTTTGAAGTTGGATTTCCCTACAACCAACAATGAAGCTGAGTATGAGGCCTTGATAGCTGGTCTAGGCTTGGCTAGAATTCTGAGGGTCAAGAACCTGAAGGTATATGGAGATTCAAGGTTGGTTATCTCACAAGTTAATGGTGAGTTTGAAACCAGGGACGAAACTATGGCTAAATATCGAAGAGTTGTGAAAGCTGTATTGACTCAATTTCACGAGTGCTATGTGCAACACATCCCCAGAGAGGAGAATGTGAAGGCCGAAGGCTTGTCCAAGTTTGCTTCTTCTGAAATTGAGAATTACTCGGGAAGTGTTTACTTTCAGGTCTTGAAGGCCCCTACTATTGATTCAAAACTTGTGGCTCCCATTGATATAGGAGGCTGTTGGATGGATCCAATCAAGGCTCACCTTGAAACTGGATGGCTCCCTGATAACACCCAAGAGGCACGCAAATTGTCTGTGAGAGCATTGAGGTATACTTTGATCGAAGGGCTGCTTTATAAAAGGTCTTTTGTGATCCCCTACCTAAAATGTCTAAGGCCCCAAGAGGCACGAGAAGCACTTGAAGAAGTCCATGGAGGGATTTATGGACGACACTTGGGGGGGTAGAGCCCTTGCTCATAAGATAACCAGGCTAGGCTTTTATTGGCACGAAATGCTGAACGACGCCAAGGATTTTGTTAAGAAGTGTGATCGTTGCCAGAAACATGCACTAGTGGTTAGGCAACCACCTGAGATGCTAACTTCAATCAATTCTCCAATTCCGTTTGCTATGTGGGGAATGGACATACTTGGTCCATTTCCAATGGCTATGGCTCAAAGGAAGTTTCTGATAGTGGCAATTGATTACTTCACTAAGTGGATTGAGGCCAAACCTTTGGCCAAGATAACCACCAAGCAAGTTGCTCAGTTCCTGTGGGAAAGCATCATGTGTAGGTACGGGATACCTCGCATCGTTGTTACGGATAATGGAACACAGTTCACCTCAGTTGCCCACCCTCAAGCAAATGGGCAAGCAGAGGTCGCGAATCGAATCATACTGGATGGATTGAAGAAAATGGTCGAACTTTCCTGGAACACTTGGGTGGACGAGATACTGCCTATACGTTGGGCTTATCGTACCACTTGCAAAGTCACCACTGTAACAACCCCGTTCATGCTTGCATATGGAGCAGAAGCTATAGTACCTTTAGAGATCTCACATGTATCTCCAAGGATTGAAGCCTTTGAGCAAGAGGCTAATGAGGAAGGAATGAGGTTGGCACTCGACTTAATTAATGAAGTCAGAGATGAAGCACATGCTCGAAATGTAGAATATCAGAAACGAACCTCCTTCCATTACAACTGAAGGGTTAAGGAGAGGTTCTTTCGACATGGAGACTTGGTTCTCAGAAAGATAGAGGCATCGGGAGTAGGAGAGAAAGGAAAGATGGCACCCAACTGGGAAGGGCCGCATCGAGTTAAAAAGACCCTCGGGCGAGGAGCTTACAAGCTCGAAACTTTGAATGAGACAGAGGTGCCCCGCACTTGGCACGCCTCGAATCTCAAGATCTACTATGTGTAACTATCCTTTCAGGATACAACTTAATGTTCAGTAGGAAGAATAGACCTAAGGTTCATTGAAACCATTTCAGGGCATGTAGCTCATATTTACAGTTCATTATCTATAAAAGGGTTGAACCCATCCTTGTTTCGTTTTCAATGCATGTTTATGTTCTTATATCTTGTTTTACGTACCAACACTCGATATGTGCAATCATAAGTACCGAAAACAAGTAAACAAGATAAGAAATAAACCATGAACACATTACAAAGGATTGAGATAATGAAGGACCCAAAGGATCCTTGAGTTAAGTTTACAAATGGTCGAATAAAAGACAAGTTAGAAAGACCAAGCATAGCCAAGAAGGCCAACTAAATGAACATCTTGAATTTTAAACCAAGAATCAAGAATGAAAAACCTGGTTTGGATCTTGAATCCTATACTAAGGGATCAATATGCAAGGTTGAGTCTCGGGGGGACAAATAAGCCAAGGAGGCTGTCTAAATTACATTCTAGGTTTTCAACAACCTGGAACTGGAACCAAGTGTCAAAAGTATGGATCAAGAAATTGAGAATCAAATTTAAATTCATGATTAAGGATCCAAGAATAAGGAAATTAATGTGATGACCTTGATGGGAAACACACCCTTGGATACAAACAAGTGCCTTTTTTACAACCAAGAGGTCAAGAAAACCAAGGCTTTCACCAAGCTGAATTTTTTTCAAAACATTATGGGACCATGGCCGACCAGGGGTGGCCGACCACACCCTAAGAAAGGCCTTAGGCCGACTAGGGGTGGCCTACCACGCCCTCGAGGAGGCCTTAGGCTGACCAGAAGCGACCGACCACACCCTCAAACAGGCTCTGGACCGAATAGTGGTAGCAAACTATCCTTGATCAGAAACCACCCCTTGTTTCCAAACAAGAGAACAAGGATTGAAGGTGAGAAACCACTTAAACCTTGATTCCAAGCCACCGAGTACAAGGCACAAGCCTTGATCTGAAACAAGCCCTAGGTACTTTGAAACCAAAGATGGGAG
The DNA here is from genome assembly GCA_030848705.1 of Heracleum sosnowskyi. Classification (NCBI taxonomy): domain Eukaryota; kingdom Viridiplantae; phylum Streptophyta; class Magnoliopsida; order Apiales; family Apiaceae; genus Heracleum; species Heracleum sosnowskyi. The sequence continues at coordinate 3,934,667 of CM061243.1, read as the reverse complement.
TCCATCATACATCCTTGAATGGAAACAAGGATGAGCTTGGAATAGTGCTTACATCCTTGAAAACAAAAATAAGCAAAAGGGAGAATTCACAATTTCACATCCTTGAATAAGGACAAATAATAAGTTTGAGGTAGTAATTATGTCCTTGAATGAAAGTAAGGATGACCTCAAGGTAATGGATCCTGGTTGGAAGACACCATATCAAGTTGAGACCTCGAATTCAAGGTCCTTGAATGAAATCATGCCTTGATGGCCAACATGGAAGTGAAAACTAATTAAAAATGTGACTTGAACTTTAGATCTATGATCAAGAGTCGAGGATCAAGAACCAAGTTGAAATCACTCATGATGGTTGAAATTACGCCAAAACAAAAGATTAGTGGGTATCACGAATGAAACCACTCTTTTATCTAAGAAAGCCAAAATGGCCAATATATTTTCAAACACCAACCAAAAACCATGTTTAAATCTTGGTTTCATGCTTGGTTGGTAGAAATCACTCACGATGGTTGAAATCACGCACGATGGTTGAAATCGCGGCCAACAACCAAAAAATAGAGTGATTGGAAACAATAATCTTGTTTTCAAACAAACAATCGAAGATTCAAGCAACATTCCACTTAGTTGAATTGCTTAAAAAAAAAAAATCCGGCCGACCAGGCCCACGGCCGACCAGGACATGGAACAGCCAAAAAAAAAATCCAGCCGACCAGGCCCACGGCCGACCAGGACATGGACCAGCCAAAAAAAAAATAAATCGTTTTCTTCGTTTTTCGACGTTTAACGTCGTTTTTCACCATTTAGCACCGTTTAGTTCCGTCTAGCACCATTTTAGTGCCATTTAGCACCGCTTTAGTGTCGTTTAGCGTCGTTTAACGCCTTTTAGTGTCGTTTAACACCATTTAACGTCGTTTAAACGTCATTTTTCATCGTTTAGCACCATTTTAGTGCCATTTAGCACCGCTTTAGTGTCGTTTAGCGTCGTTTAACGCCTTTTAGTGTCGTTTAACACCATTTAACGTCGATTTAACGTCGATTTTCACCGTTTGGCACCGCTTTAGTGTCGTTTCGCGTCGTTTAACGCCCTTTAGTGTCGTTTAACACCATTTAACGTCGTTTAAACGTCGTTTTTCATCGTTTAGCACCATTTTAGTGCCATTTAGCACCGCTTTAGTGTCGTTTAGCGTCGTTTAACGCCTTTTAGTGTCGTTTAACACCATTTAACGTCGATTTAACGTCGATTTTCACCGTTTAGCACCGCTTTAGTGTCGTTTAGCGTCGTTTAACGCCCTTTAGTGTCGTTTAACACCATTTAACGTCGTTTAAACGTCGTTTTTCATCGTTTAGCACCATTTTAGTGCCATTTAGCACCGCTTTAGTGTCATTTAGCGTCGTTTAACGCCTTTTAGTGTCGTTTAACACCATTTAACGTCGATTTTCACCGTTTAGCACCGCTTTAGTGTCGTTTAGCGTCGTTTAACGCCCTTTAGTGTCGTTTAACACCATTTAACGTCGTTTAAACGTCGTTTTTCATCGTTTAGCACCATTTAGTACCGTTTTGATGCCGTTTAGCGTCGTTTAACGCTCTTTAGTGTCGTTTAACGTCATTTAACACCATTTAACATCGTTTACAGCGTCGTTTACCATCGAATGGTGCCATATAGCACTATTTAGGGCTCGTTGCCCACCAAATATAACCCGTTTAGGGCAATATTCAGTGATTGTCCTTCGGAGTTAGCCAGATTTTAGCAAAACTCAAACTTTCGCTGACAAAATTGGCAATACTTGATAACTTAGTTATCAGGTATTCTCAGCCAATAGAAATGAAGCCTCGAATAAGGCTAAATCGTAGTGAACGTGTAGGTCGCTCCACACTTCACGCTAAAAAAACGATACTTGTGAAACACTAATGTACCCTAAGCTGCAAAAGGCCATACCCGAGGAGGGCCATTGAAAATTGGTCAACTTAACTTCAAGAAAACCTGATCAGTTTTCTCGAAGTTAGAGGGGCAAATGATATGGGTTAAAATAAAGCCCTAAGGACATATTTAATGTTGCATTAAATACACTTAAGATGGTCCAAGCACGAGGCCCATTAATGAGGCCTGTAACCATGACTATGATAATAAATTCGTAGTTAACAATTGGGCCAAGGTCCAACCCTTGTTTTAAACCACTAAGACGTGGGCTTGATTCGTATACAGTCCAGTGGTTGGAAACCACTAGGAAGCTTCCAATACAACGTCCAACATGGAAACCAACTCCAACCTGGAAACTAATTCTGATAAGAGTTATCCACTATTCAAAGGCGGTTACTTGGCCACCAAGTAACCTAATTCTACCACGATTTTAGGGCTCCAGACGCCTATATAAAGGGCCTAACCCCTCAACATCAGAACTACGTTTTCTTGGCTTGATTCTCAGTGATAATTGAGATACGTAGGCATCTTGTGAGGACCTGTGCAGTCACGAAACACGAGAGCAGCCATTAAGACACGCTTGTCCACCATCATATATTGAATATCGCCGCCAATATCTAAACCTACTTTTCGTTCCACAACAGTTTATAAGACTATAGTATATCTATATATATAATTCTATTTTATTTTATATACATATATCCATGTTAATAAGTATATTCATAAAGAAAAAATAGAAGAATATTAAAAATGTATATTTTGTTTCCTTAATTAGTAAAGTTTTAAAAGCAAGAATATTAAAATTGTATATTTAATTTTATCCATTAATAAAGATTTAAAGACAATTGAGATATTTTCTGATCAAAAGTTTAGGAGAATATTAAAATTCTATATTTAGTTTCCTTCATTAGTAAAGAATTTAAATGCAAGAATATTAAAATTGGATATTTAGTTTCATCCATTAGTAAAGATTTTAAAAATAAAAAAATTAGGAGAATATTAAAAATGTATATTTTGTTTCCTCCATTAGTAAAGATTTTAATGACAAGAATATTACAATTATATATTTAGTTTCCTGCATTAGTAAAGATTTTTAAAGACAATTAAGATATTTTCTTATAAAGAATTTAGGATAATATTTAAATTCTAGATATAATTTTCAACATCAGTAAAAATTTTAAAGGCAAGAATATTAAAATTATATATTTAGTTTTTCCATTAGCAAAGACTAGTTTACTGAGTCGCACTTCGCAACGGCTTTGTAAAAATTTCTCTGAATATTTCTGAAAAATATTCTACAAAACATGTTTTTAAATAAAATACTATTTCAAACATAAAATTAAGGTTTTCTTTTGAATCATCTGTTTCGTCTTGGTCATTTACCGAAGTTTGAATAAATATAGAAAATGACAATTGTTTAATATTTTTCATTATTTAATATCATATCAAATATTTGTATATTTGTCCTCATTTTTATTTTTCTCAAAATTCATATTCCAACTTCTATTTTAAAATACATAATTTAACATCAATATTATATTCTAGCAAATAACATGATCCTCCTAATGAATCGAGAGACGTTGAACATGTTTCCTCCCGATGACCCACTTTCTCTTTCATTTGTTACCAAATCTAAACATGTAACAAATTAATTTACTAAATAAATTACATCAGCTATTAATCAATTTTACTAGCTGATAATCTGTGCCAAGCACGGGCCGAGTATGAGTCGACATTAATTAATATTATTAAAAAATGTATTTTTCGAGAATTGAATGATAAAAATATATAATAAATAAATTACTATTTAATTATGTAGTTATACATAATCGACCGTGGATAAAACTAAAGAAATTAAAGTCAATAAATAAATCTGGTATAATTACATAGCTGTAAGGAATCAAACTCTTGATGAAGCTAAAGAATTTAAAGTAAATAAATAAATATTGTATAATTACGTAGTTGCGAGGAATCAAATCCCGAATGAAGCTAAAAAATTTAAAGTAAATAAATGTTGTATAATTACGTAGTTGCAAGGAATCGAACCCGGATTTCGTGATAATCAAATTTGGTACTTTGGTACCGCGCGCCATTTTCAAATTGTTTTGCTTATTAATATTAATTTTAATTATTAAAAAAATTATTAAAAAATGTACTTATAGATATTTGAATGATAGAAATATATAATAAATAAATACTATTTAATTACGTGGTTATAGGCAATTAATCTTGAATTTGATATCGCACGATATTTTAACATTATTTTCTTTATTAATAAAGAGTATAGAAGTTATAGACAATTGAAATTTGATTGAAATTAAAGTAAATAAATCTTATATAATAACATAGTTGTAAGGAATCGAACCTGAATTAAGCTAAAAAATTTAAATTAATAAATCTTGTACGTAGTTGCGAGAAATCGAACACATGTCTCGTGATAACCAAATTTGTTACTTTGGTACTTTTGGTACCGCACACAATTTTCACATTATTTTCCTTATTAATAAAGTGTATAGATTATGTCATAAATTTTAATTTAAGTATTTTAAAAAAAATTTATTTTTTATTGTTTAAATAATAAGTACTCGAGAAAATAAATGAAATGAAAATTAAATTTCTATAATTTATTTTATTTTATAGCGCCTCACAAACTCAAGTCGTCACACTTATTATTTTTCTCAATTAAAAGAATATTGATATAGTATACTTAGTTTTCTCCATTAGAATTTATTCGAGTCGCACAGACTAGGATCTGTTTTCCAAAAAATTCTCAGAGTAAAAAGACATTTAACTGTAATATCGACTAACGAACGAAAAAAAATTGTCCACATTAATATACCTGTTGTAATCATTCTCCCAACTCTTTGGTGCACTCTTCAATGTATTCTCACAACATTTCACAAGATAATTAATGTTAATCATGAGGGTAGTAGAAGCTGCTTACAAATTAAGAGCATACTGCAAAAATAGAAAACTCCAAGTTCTCTTAGCAGAACCAAATGCATAGTTGCTTCTATACAGAACACATTACATCTAATCCTGTTTACAATTCTGCAACCTTTAACAGAGCACCCTTAACGGCCTAGACCTTTTTTGAATACCATTCCTTCCTCAAACTATCATAACATAGAATAAGTCGAGGCTCCCAGCATCCTCTGAAGCGAAACTCTAAAAAAGGAAACATTTCAGTATCAAGCTGTATGCTCTCGAAGACTCGGAAAAGAAAAGAATGTGTTCCCACTCTCCTCTGCGGATCTGGCCCTTTCCAAGTGTAATCTGCCACTCCAATGTTGACCATTGCTTCTAAAAAAACCATAACAAGAAGTTGATCACTCAAGAATGGAATCAATCGTCTAACCCAATACTTGTCGTTGCAATTGCTCCACCAGAAATCGCAAAAGCCACATTTATTATTAGAGAAAGAGCAACACATTGCATTTGAAATTGCCCAAAGTGCCTCCTTTACTACATCAGGCAATGTGCAAGTTTGAACAACTTTGACAAGTTTAAGAAGCAGGCCGCAAAATGCACCGTGAACATCCTAGAAAAAATACACTTCAGGAATTATATATTTCCAAGATAGGACTATTCTAAATTATTATGTAAAAAGTGGATTCATGCACAACTGGTTTAAACTGCATGCAATGTACATGAAGACTACAATTAGCTTCCATGCAACTAGTACACTTTGTATCTTCATGCAGTAATTGATAAATTTTACACTAACCTGTACGGCATAATTTCTAGCAGTTATGTTTGAAATTATCCAGCAAACATGCTTCACCATGTACATATCGCCTTCCTCTAGTAACATGGAAAGACTGTGCAATGAACCTTCTTCCCCTTCGTCCTGAATTATAGCCTGGAAAAGCAAAACAAATGACAAGATAATTTACAAAGCACATTGAAGTACTCAGCCAAATAAGCTAAACGTAGTTTGAAATCAGAAGTCATAATTATACGGAGATCCTCCCACGGTCATCCTTTCACATTCAAGTGTCTAATGATGTGCTAATAACAAAATGGTATAGATTATACACTATATTAGTGTCTTCGGTGTTGGGTTGAAGATGGCTTAAAACCTAACCAACCTCACCATATAAATCAAACAGATAAGCTCTGAATCCCTAAATAACAATAAATATGCCGGGGAAAGTACATATACAATACATAAACACGGGTTACGGGTACGTGTGAACTCCTACTACGTATGGAAATTCTAGCAGGTGCATTGACTACAATTTTATGATTCACCACTTTATCATATACCTGGATAGCATCATCATCACCCCATCTCACAATACTTCCTGTTGTTAGGAGAATTTCGTACAACAGTCCGCTGAACTGGAACATCAACATCAAACATTAGGAGACATAATCAAATAAAATTTGAAAATTGTCCAAAAGAAGAGAATAATCAACTTCATGAAAAGAACAAGACGGCAAATAAGAGTTTTGACGTCTTTTTCTTCAACTATCATCTCTTCCCTTCCATCACAAAGAAGTGCAAGTCCCAAGCATCCGGAAAATATATGGCGGGAAAAATTAGACTCAATTAGCTTCATCAGAGCCTGAACAACTAGCTTCAACTGCAAAAAGTAAGAAATAATCAATAAAAATATGTACTCTTAGTAATGTCTCCACAAAGAAATTTGAAATTAAGATTCATATGTAACAACCTGTTCACATGAGAGTTTTGGATGTTCTTCACAAACAGCTTTTAAAACCTCAAGTTACTACACGTCTAAGGATGATAGCAGCATGAGCCTGTTTAAAATGCAAAGATGTTGCACAAGTTGGTTCAATATGAATCAAAATAAAATTCAAAACGAACCCTCCAATGCATCAACACAAGAAAACAAACCTGGAGTTTTTCGCTATGTTTATGTTCATGCCTAAGCAAGCTAACAATAATCTCAAGAGAATCCCTTCCGAGTAAATCACACAGCCTCGGATCTGTTTTTCAAAAAATTCCCGAGTAAAAAGACATTTAATTGTAATATGGACTAAACAACGAAAATAAAATTGTCCATGTCCACATTAATATACCTGCTTTAATCATTCCGCTCAACTCTTTGGTGCACACTTGAATGTCTTTGGTGCACTCTTCAACGAATTTGTTCTGTTTCTTCTTTATCTTACCCTTGTGAAATCCGTTTTCCATTTTTGATTCTACAAATAAGGTCATTGATTTCGTCTTTCTGCAATATTCGCATTGAAAACCGGGGTTATTTACAAATTACAAGTACAAACACACACACATATGCAATTAGATAGTACATAACAAAACAAGTGTAATAGGGACAAACAAACCTCATCGTCGACAGTCCAAGCGAGTTGTTCGGCGAGCCAAGGAGGATCGGCATATACATATTTAAGCGGGTCAGATAGACTTTGAAATCGATCTCTTCTACATCTCATGGAATCTTTCAACTCCAACTTTATGTCTCTTTTCATCGTACTTGCAACACTCTCTAATTTTTGTATTTGTCGATATATATACCCTTCGAGGGTAGGGGGCCCGCTTTCCAGAAAGAAAAATCGTCCTCGCAATTGTACAATTTATAACTTTTTCAAAAAGTATTTTATTCAGATTCTAAATAGGATTTATAGTACTACCTCCGTCCTACTTTATGTGAACCATTTTATTTTGCACGTATTTTAATACGTTCGGAAAAATATTTGTAAATAATATTTTTTTAATTTTTTTGTTTTGTATAAAAATATATGGTTTATATTTTTATATAAAACAAAAAAATTTAAAAAATCTTATTTACAAATATCTTTTTTGAGCATATTGAAAAGCGTGAAAAAGCAAATGGTTCACATAAAATGGGAATGTGACGGAGGGAGTAATTTTTATATTGGTGTATTGGATATTGATTTCTAAAGATTTTTTCCGATGTTAAAAATTTAAGTGTTTTTCATTTAGATTGTAAATAGGATTTTGAAATCAAAGTTGTATTTGATTAAATTTAATAGAAGAACTTAAAAGTTAATGTTATTCAAAAAGAGAAAATTATAGCATTATAGATTTTAATGGTTTTTATAATATTTTTTGTGCTAGTCGAAATCTAGCTAAAAACAATCAATTTTTCAAGGATTATTTATAATCCTATAAACTTTTAAGACTTTACATCAACTACTAAGAGTGAAAGTAGTTTGACGACTGACGACCTCTTACACAAGGTAGATGAAGGATTCGAATTGGATATAATAGCAAGTGAAAATTCAGTAGGAACAATTGGAAAAATAAATAGAGCAGAAAATGCAGCAGCTGCAGCTGTTTACCATTTCTATGCCAATCCAAACTGTTTTAAGCTTGATTGCAAAAAGATAAATAAAAAATTATACACATGATACCAATTTGTCATAAATATATATATATATATATATATATATATATATATATCAATGTTGCCTGATATAAGATTAAAACTCATTGTATAAAATAATATTTCTGCAGACATTGCGAGGAGAACCAATTGGCCAATCCTTGTTCTTTACAGGCTAAATCATTGTTACATTATGTCTCGTACAAATTAATCATGTCAGTGTGTACAAAACCCAACCAAGTTGGTTTCATTCAACTAACAGAACAACAAAAACGTGGCATACCATAAAAAGTATGACAAACAGAGCTTTGCTCTACAATATCACTATGATGAGATACAAGTGCTGAAAACTTCTGAGTAGCTCAAGTGGACAATAGTACCTCTTACTGCCTTTTCAACTTCGATGTAGATGACGCCTTAAAAGATACTCATCTAGAGGCCAAAGTTGCACATTTGCACAAACACCATATCCCCATCAACATATTTTGACCATAGATGCTTATATTGGTTCATGGCGATATCAAGCCAAGGCTTCATGTTTCCGTTGAAATGGATCACAGCAGCACCATTGATCTCATCCATGCTAATACTCGGATTGTAGCCAAGCCCAAGAACATGCCATGATTTGTCCAATGACTTAGTTGATGAATAAAATGTTATCAGACCAGGTGGAAGGGTCCCTGATTTCCATAAAGTTCTGTCCTGATTCTGTTCACAAAGTTAAAAATATATATATATAATATACAAGTCAGAGTGTCAGACAACTCTTAAAGTACCTGTTGCGTTTCCAAGATGAGCACAAACGAATATTTACCAGAGTGCATGAAACAAAAAGGGTAGAAAAGTTGCAACACAGCAAAGGATATCTTACCAGTTTCTGCCAATAATGGTACTCCTCTGTCAATTTCTCACGCCTCCAAGCATCAAGATCAAACATATTCATGCCAAACGCCCATGCACAGGCCTTGGGATTGATTTTATCCCTTATGAGCGGGTGAGAGAAATTCAGATATTGAGCGTAACGGTGAAATGATCCAAAGCAGGTCTCAACTGCAGCATTCACCTTTCCATCCATGTCAATTCTCCACAATGGGGTCAAATCTTTCTGAACCACAACATCATCATCCAGAAAAAGTATGCGGTGTAGCTTTGGATACATCTCAGGCAAGTAAAACCGAAGATGATTCAACATTGACAAGTACTTGGGATTTTTGAATTTCAAATTGCTTACATCTTTAGTTGCGTTTTCAGCCCTGTTCTCAAAATAGAACTTCTGCAGCTTTGCGGACTCCAATTGCTTAAGAACTGGGACATAGGAAGAATTCAAAAATGTATACTCCTCCACTGCTTTAACCTCCACATGTGCACCTTCCACCGGCTGCTTCTTAAACCATACCTTCATTGCCGCAACATTCATTTTATCAGTAACAACATGGAAAACATGTTTGTTTTTCTCAGCTGCATTCATTACTGTTGAATTCACCACAACAGACACGGCAATCACATTATCCGAAAATAATGCATAATGGTACAAACTCGGGTCTTCAAACTCTGGCTTAGGCTCAGCATCTCTATACTTCTCAGGGTTCTCAATCATTTCCCCCATGAGCCGCATTGCAAGACAATGCAAACTCTTTGGAGTTGATTTCGCTGCAATCAAACTAGCAAATGCACCATTTTTCTTGGCCTTAATAAGCAACTCATTCACTGCAAATATTGTGTCTTTTAATTTCTGAATCTTTGATTGATTATCATAGGACTCCTTCGCCTCCCCGACCATTAACCTTGCGATTTTGACTTTATCCTTTACTTCCTTCTCAAATTGCCTCAACAGCTCCTCATCCACCGGCGCATCAGACTCGATTAAAGCCGTACGATATTTTGGCTTCAGAGCCACATCCGATATATTTTGGGCTAGGTCATCAAATAATTTTAATTGCCGAGAAATGTCAAGTTTCAGCTTCCTCGCATAAGCTGCATATGCATTGACAAGTGCCATGTGATCATTTGCCTGCCTATGAATTAAATCTAACCTAGTCTTCAAAGGATCAGACTTCAATGCTAGAAAGGTCCTATGCATGTAGGCATTTCCAGTACTCTGTATACCCTGTTTTAAAGTTAGTTAAGCCATCCAACAAATACAACCCGACTCCAAGGCATTCAGATAATGATTTTAAAGTATGTTCATTCTTGTTGCACCAAACCACATAAATGAAATTAAATCGACAAATATTCTCATGTTCTCAATTGCAGAAGCATTGTCAGAAATGTAAAAGAAAACAAATAACAATAAACAGAAAAAAAAAATCCTTTTGTTTATTTAAGTAACGTTTCAATCTACATCTTCAGGACACAATATGAATATGATCTACATTTTCTTAAGATCTAGAATCACGTACCTCATACAATCTTCACAGTAGAAATTTGTAATATACTTCAAATCTCAGATTTAAAAACATATATATACACCAAGTAGAAGCAATAACATAAGGTACAATATAATCCAACTATGGAACCTCCTAAACGTTCTATGGAAAAGAGCAACACCTTATATCCACACCTTAAATCGTATAGTTTTCGGGATAAATAGTTGTAGATTACTAGAGACAGAAACAGTAGTATATTTCGTACATAACTAATGTATAGGAATTCAGAGGCCTTGATACTTTCGGGAAGGAACAGCTATAACAGCTAATTATTACGGACATCCAAATATATATTGTGTATCAAGCGTTACTTTGGCATTTGACGTAAATAGAAACTAGTACCGCTACTCGCCCTAAAGGAGTAGAATATTAATATTCCTTTTAACGGTTGCATCGGATATTTATATTTGACAATCACAAATGATTACCCTAATAACAATGATCTATGTGACATATAAGAAGATACAACGAAAAATCAACGAATGCACAGTTTTTAAATGAGACTTAGTTTCGTAAAATTCTAAAAATAAAGATAATTAAAAGCTAACAGAAACCTAATTAATGAATATAAATCAGTAATAAGCAGCATTTAAGTAGAATTAAAGAGAGAATCTAAAAAGCTAAAACTAGATAGATAGATAGATAGAGATAGAGATAGAGAGAGAGAGAGAGAGAGAGAGAGAGGGAGAGAGAGAGGGAGAGGGAGAGGGAGAGAGAGAGAGAGAGAGAGATGACTTACGGAGGAATGGGAGGAGAGAGGAGGAGGATTAGAGGAGAAGAGAACGGAGAGAGTAGCGAGAAAGAGAAGAGTGAACATGGCGGATACGAAGATCCGGTAAGAAAAGAAGTTGCGTAAGCCGACAGAAAGTGCCGATCCACCGCCACGGCCGCCACGGACTGCAACCGCCATTCCGGTGACGGATCTCTCTTAATTAATCAGATCCCGTTATATATATCTCTCTCTCTCTCTGTACGAATAACAATACTTACAGATTTAAATACAAAGCTCGAGGCAGGCTCTATTTCATTGTCTCTGTGTGTATTTTAGAAGTGCGTGTAAGAAGAGAGAATTGAAATAAAAAGATAAAATATAAGAAAATGGATCTAACAAGTTGTGTGTGTACAGAAGAAGATGTGCGAGTGGGAAGAAGATGAGTGAGTGGCCTGCCCCCCGTCCCGCGTCGGTGCTCTTTTCTTTATTTCTTTTTTTATTTGTATTTGGCGTTTATTGTTAATCTGTTTTCGCGATGATTTCACCTTACCCCAATTATTGTTGCACAACATAAATACAAACGAGATATGAATTTTCGAAAATAAGTCGGTATTCATCCCAATTTATCGATGTCTATGAATAATAATATTATAAATTAAGAGAATAAAATTTTCAAGATTACGTGTCATGTTTATATTAGTCTCCGTCCAATTATCTCATATAAATTTCCCTAATAAAAACATCTCTGATGTTGACTAAAGTTGTTCTTTAAAATCATATAAAATATTGAACTTGTGTTGTGTTCAATGGAGTTGGCTATATTTTAAAAATAGGATGTTATTATTATTTGAATTTGTTAAAAATAGAACATTTTATTTAAATATGAAAATAGATGACATGACTTTTTACTACAGGTTCTTTTCGACAAATTTAACCAATATATATAAGTCGACTAAAATTTTAGATAACAAACCCTGATTTTTTTAACATATTCTATATAATTATTATTTATGGTAATTTTTATTCAATTTTAGCCAAAGACTCTGGTTGGAGATGCTCTAATCTCATACATTATATTATTTTTTTCTTGAGAAAACACATAAATGATTTACTTGTAAATGATATATTATTACTATCATCAATATTCTTAAACCAAAAACTGCTAAAATACGTAGCTTTACATATCTTGTTCTTCTTTTGTCGAAATTATACTGAAATCAGTTGAGAAAATTAAAAGTGTGAATTTGTTATTGCATGGATTGTTTTGTGTTTGCATCGGGATTGATTGGTAAATGGTAGGTGTGTAAAGCTTGTAAAACCCAGATCTACTACTCTGCACAATTTTTAAATAATAGGTGAGTTGACTTGCAACACAAAATTGTATTTTTTAATTATTACTGTCATAATTTTTATTTTTAAAAAAAACTTCAAAATAAAAATAAACAAAGTTATAGATTATTCATCATTGTAATACAATATGCATTCTATGTTTTTCAAACACATACTCATACTGTATAAGAACTTGAACCCACATTTTCATCCTCTTTTCTTACACAGTTTACACCCTTAGATTAGAGGAAGCTTTCCTTAAGATCACTAGAGAGCCATTTGGGAAGATAAGTTTTGCAGAGATTATGGTGCCGAAAGTGCCAACCGGTCTCTGGAACCTGCTCTGATGCAATTAACTTCTGCAACATATATGTTATTTCACTATATCATACAAACTGACAAGCTTTCAAAATGTGGCGCAAACAAGGACACAATATCAACAATAGTGCTTTTAATAATGCAGTACAATAGAACTAGTTTTAAAAAGATGTCAACATTTTAGTTCATCTCTTTGTGTTCCAGCCTCCAGGAGAGAGCAGTGGCCAACTTGCTGCCTTTTGCTGGAGCAATTACGTAATATTATTGGTCGGAACATGCTCATTGCTAATCCAAGCCAGTTAGGCCACACGAAAAGCTTGGAAATGCAGCAATTGATGCCCGCGGATTTGGAGTTCAATTAAGCATGCCAAGACATGTGTATTGTAATCCTATGTATCTACCTCAGCATGGACCTTGTTAATCCATTCAGGTTTTTTCATATAAAAAAAATATCTTTTTACCTCCCCAGTACACTTTACATGACAGATGCTCCTTGCTAAGATAATATGTAAATCTGTCCAGGGTTTTCTCATTTGATAATACTTGGTAGGCATTAGCACTTTTGTGATATGTTCTATGACTGCATATTATCATTAGGATTGTATCTTGGTAATTACAGTAACAACCTCTCTACTCCCATCAGGAGGGGTAAAGGTATTTTGCGTACATCTTACCCTCCATAACCTTCTCTAAGAGAGGGACACTCCCAGTATTGTTTCGTTTGATTTATAGCGACTGTAAGGTATTTCTGCTCGTAAAGCGTAAAATATGATCAAAAGGGTGCACTGTGATGCCTCTGACCCTCTACATTTCAGCTCTCTGATCAGATTATATTTTGTAAATTATGTTACTGAACCAACGCCTAGTCGGACTTTATTTCAGAGACCTGCAACTACGATCAAATCTTGCTTGAATATCTAAAGACATGATTAAGATAACGCAGCCAAGTAACAATACTAGACTGCATGGTTTTAACCTTCATTCAATTATATGGCAAAGTGAAATTTGTGAATGAGGGTATTCCTATAGGATGGGGAGGTAAACTAACATGTCCATTTTTTTTCTATTCGAATACAGTAGGTGTTTCTGAAAGATGAGACCATTAAAATGTGATGTTCAGTATTCATGCACTAATGTATACTTCTTCAATTTTTAAACATTAATAATCTGTAATTTAAACTATTTCATCCCCCTCCCAGTTTAAATAACCCCTCTTACAAACAAGAACTAGCACGAGGTAAATTCAATGAAATACAAATTCACAAATTAAGTTGCAAACTAGGGCAGCAAATACAGAACTTAATAAATCATTACAATATATAATTCTGTTTATATAAATAATATATACATTTAGCAAATTTGAGATTCAGATAAAAGTTCACTGATCATACCTAACATTCAAATCATCTAACCAGCCTAGACCATCCCTTCTTTCCTTTTTCCGTTCATAATCAGCATCGTCAGTAGGCAACTCAAACCGACAAACAGGACAAGTATTACGCATGTTCAACCACGGAACAATACATTCTCCATGGTAATGATGACTACAAGGAAGTCTAGTCGCTCTCTCCTCAACACCAATATCATCCTTACAAACAGCACAAACCACATTGTTTTCCTTCACATAATCCTTAGTCAAAACAACAGAAACAAGATTCTCCACAACAGACTTTGCAGCCGGAGGACTACCCTTCAAAGCACTCTCAGCCTGCACATATAAATACTCGTCTTGAACCGTCACATACAAAACACCATCATCATTCTCAACTTCAAATTCTCCACTAAAATTATTAGCAGCCAACAGAATCTCCCATTCTAAATCCCTAAAACCCTCGTCCTCAATATCAACCGAATCATCCTCTTCCCAAACATCCGAATTAACCCGAACCTCCGAATTAAACTCTTGTCTATCACCATCCACTTCATCCCACCTAATCTCCTCATTCAACCCCCCTCCCTCACCATCATTTTCAAACCTAACACAATTCCGATCACCCGAAAAACACTCCCCATCATCAAATTCACCAATTTCCTCCACCTCTTCGACATCCGACTCCGAATCAATATCAACAACCCTAAGCCCACTCACACCACCCTCCAACCCACCAAATTCAAACCCTAGCTCATCTTCACCATCCTGATCAGACCCATAAACCCTAATTTCAAGATTCTCATTCACACCCATAAAAATCGAATCTTGATCATCATTTTGCACACAATCCAATCCATTTTCGAACAAATTGGTCACATAATTCATATCTGACAAAGAATCAGCATCATCGGATTCATGACCCGAAATGTAAAACGGGTCAGTCGGGTCGGGTAAAATTAAAGGAAGGGAATAAGTGTAATTAAAACGGGGGAGATTGTAATTGAGAGAGTGTGTGTATAGATCATCGAATTCTTGTTCAATTTGTTGGTGGTAATGGTGTGTGGTTTGAAGAGAATTAGAGTCGTCCTCTGCCATGTTTGTGTATGATGAAATGTCACAGAGAAGAAGAAATATCAATCACTTGTCGATAATTAGCTATTATTGATTTATTTCCTTGGACTATTTCTTCGAGATTTTGTTTCTCTTTTTTGGAAAGTTCATCGAGATTTTGTTGTCGTCTGTTTGGGAGTTTTGGGGGAAAGATTTAAATTTTAAAAAAAAATCAACAAAATGGAAAAGAAATGAAATTATTTTACAAAATAAGAATTTATGGGATCCGACCTCCCTTTGGTAAGATGTTTTTTTTATTTTATTGTACTTTTTTTATAATTAGTTATGTAGTTTTTTGATTTTTTTTACATAGTTTCTAAATGCAGCTTAAAATTACTGAATGCACAACTTTAACCCTGCCTTGCTTATCGCGCAAATCATGCATTTAATGCTATTTCCATTTTTCAAAGATGTATTACATTAATGCAATCCATTTACAATTTATTTCTTTTTTTTGTTCCACGTGTTTCGTAAAATTTCTCCAATTTTTTGTTCCTATATTACTTTTTTGTTTTTCCTAATTTGTGTATTACTTAGTAGCATTGTTTAAAGAAGATATTTCTTAATATGTTATATTTTATGAAAGAACTTTTTAACTTCTTGTTAGATTATTTTCAACATTAATTGAAATAGAAATTGACAATCTTTTTTCCTTTCAAAATTTTTAAATTTATTTTCTAATGATCATACTGATATGAGCTAAAAATAACCCTAAATACATAATTAATATTGTATTAATTAAACCTAGCTGGTCCATAAATAAGACCAATTAATAAGGCCTGAAACTCTAATTTGGTAATTAATATTTGGGCTAGAAGTACGACATGTATTAAGAGACATCCAATATAGGCTTGTTCTAATACGAGTGGACTTGTTTCAATACAAGTCCATTATGATATGGAAACAACTCCTACAAGGAAGGATCTAGAATTTATCTTTATTCACCGTCAAGGATAAGACTTATCATTCAAGAAAGTCAATACTTATCCACCGTCAAGGATAAGACTTATCCTTCAACAAAGTCAATAATTATAATTATCCACCGTCAAGGATAAGATTTATCCTTCAAAGAAATCAATATTTATCCATTAGGCTTTTAAACGCCTATATAAAGGGTCTGACCCCTCATCTCAGAACTACGTTTTGGACACAACTACATATGTTATCTACAACGTTTTAGACTCCATCCTCGAATAAGGACATACAATTCACTACGTCCTTGGTGTGCCCCTGCCGCCATAGCCCCGAGGGCAACACCAAGAACTACGTTTTTGGCTTGATTCTCAGCAATAATTGAGATATGTAGGCATCTTGTGAGGACCGATTTAGTCACGAAACACGAGAACAACCATTAAATCTCGAAGCTCTCTAACCCTAGCATTAAATTCACAAACACAGTTTTTATTCCACAACATTTGGCGTCGTCTGTGGGAAGACAACATCAACCATGGCAAACACACAAAGAACGACTCGAGAAACTCATACTTATGAAGGACTTCCTCTTACCTCTGAAACAGAGACTCGAGGAAGCCAACCACCACCAACTACTGGCACTCAAGGGGCAAGTATCCCCCTCACCACTACCCAAGGGCCAGAAATCCCGATTTCGGTTGAAGGGACGAATCCCCTACAAATGGTCGTTTATGGACCTAATCCACAAGAGACCACTCTCCAGCAACCAATCACAACCTCATCAATGCTCGTGAATGCACCACGTGGTCTTCAACTTCACACCACGGATCTGCCCCAATACGCGACTCAAACTGAACAATACAATCAATTGAAGAATGATACAACTCAACCTATGAACTCTTAATAAGAATATAAAAGTATATGTAATAGTAGAGCTCAAGTAAAAAGATTTGAAAGTAGGTACTGAGTTGTTCTTGTGTGTTCTTGAAGATGTTCAATAACGAAAGAAACGCCCACACAAGTATTTATAAAGAACAATTAACGTTCGAATTAACCAACCAAACACCAACGGTCTTGAAACCTTTTCTCACGTTTAGTTTGCTTGATAAATTCGTTCATCAACGTTCACATAACGTTAACATACTAAATTTTAGGAGAAAAGACATTTAGAACACAAAACATTCAGTATATAAACCAAAAACAAGTTTAGAGAGTTTGTATATGATAAAATGTTTGAAAGAAACAAACTCCTAAAAGATAAGAAAACTGTTTTGATAAAGTCTTTGTGAAAAAAACTGAGCTCTAAAATTAATATTACGTTTATATAATTTATAGAGTCCTTACATACATGAAGCAATCTATTAACATAAATACATAACAACCATCCCCAAATTGAAATACATCAAATCCCTAATTGGAAGCCCTTAAACAGACAAACAAAATCGAACAAATATTATAGGCTTATAGCCAATCCTGAATTCAAAAACATGTAACATCAAAACAAATTGAAGCCCTAAACAACAAAAACTAAATGAATCAAACATACAAATCTGCATCAGAGAGAGAGAGAGAGAGGGGGATTGAGGAGGGGAGATGAGGGTTTGTGAGAGGTTGACTGGTGTTTTGTGCTAGATGTGTGTGTGGTTTGATTTTTTGGAGACAAGAGAGGGAACTGAAAGGTGAATTAGGGGGAATGAAATTAAGGAGGGGGGAAAGAAATTTTGACAAGGCGCAAAATGAATTATTAGGCTACATAGTCAAATTCAAATGCATAAATTTATGAAATTTATAAAATTTTAATCAATTTCATGAATATTTTAATGGACATGTAAAATGCATGTTAGTTTATTTTTATTATATATTATTAGTATTAATGATGTGCAAAAATAATTAAAAAATAAAAATTTAAAATCACTAGTTAGAAGTACTAGTCAAATCACTTGTTGACCGTTAAGATCTCAAACCAAATAAATTTATTTTTTTCTAAAACTTTTGTAATATCATTAAATTACATAGATCTCGATATCCATACGGTTGGATCGTCGATAAATATTTTAAAAAAAATCGAAACATCAATCTGGGACGAAACACTAGTTCTATTGACCGTTAAGATCTCAAACCAAATAAATTTATTTTTTTCTAAAATTTTTGTAATATCATTAAATTACATAGATCTCGATATCCATACGGTTGGATCGTCGATAAATAGTTTTAAAAAAAATCGAAACATCAATCCAGGACGAAACACTAGTTAGAAGTACTGGTCAAATCACTATTGACCGTTAAGATCTCAAACCAAATAATTTTTTTTTTCTAAATCTTTTGTAATATCATTAAATTACATAGATCTCGATATCCATATGGTTGGATCGTCGATAAATATTTTTAAAAAAATCGAAACATCAATCCGGGACGAAACACTAGTTAAAAGTATTGGTCAAATCACTATTGACCGTTAAGATCTTTTAGGCTATAGTGCTAGAAACGAGAATCTAAAATTTCGTTAAATAAAAAATTCTTTCCTTTACAACAATCTTTTGATAAAACCTTATAACACCAGTATAACTTCGACAAGAAGTATATCAGGCCAAACTAATCTTACACGCAATAATATTTAATAGAAATCAACTTTATACAATAATCTAGCTCCGAATATTCCAGACCAACTCATCTTCATGCTAACCTCATTTCCCTTCTATGTCCAAACTATTAGAGTTTGTTAAAAAAATAAAACTATACAAAAAAATCCAAAAACATCATACAATGGTTTTTAATACGGACAAAAAAAGAACGTTGTATGAAAATAATACAAACAAACATTTTCATCTAAAACCATTGTGTGACATGTACTCAAGTGATTCAACAGTAAGAGGAATTACACAATAGTTTTACCAGACAAACCGTTGTCTGATATAATTTATTACAACAGTTTCCGGCAAAACAAACCGTTGTAAATTCCTACAACGCTTTATTCCATAAAAAAACATTGCTAGAATCAATATTTATCAACGATTTCGAATTCAGTCTAAATTCCTATGAAATTATGTTAAAAAAATGATTGAACAAAAAAAAACGTTTGTTTATCATTTATCTAATTATATATTCTAATTCAAAAAATGTATATATTAACATGTACAAACAAGAGAGTTTTAAAATATCATCGTATAAAGCGTGTTCCTTAAACTTATGTATTAAGACCAACAAATAATTAAAGTTTGTTAAAAAAATAAAATTATACAAAAAAAACCCAAAAACATCATACCATGGTTTTTAATACAGACAAAAAAAGAACGTTACATGAAAATAATACATACAAACATTTTTATTTAAAATCATTGTTTGACATGTACTCAATTGATTCAACACTAAAAGGAATTACACAACAGTTTTACCAGACAACCGTTGTCTGATATAATTTATTACAACAGTTTTCGGTAAAACAAACCGTTGTAAGTTCCTACAACACTTTATTCCATAAAAAACCATTGCTAGAATCAATATTTGTCAACGATTTTGAATTCAGTCTAAATTCCTATAAAATTTAATAGTTAGAGGAATTACACAACAGTTTTACATGAGAACCCCTTGTCTGAAAGAATTTAGGACAATAATTTATTTTGTTACAAACCGTTGTTTGATATTTTGGTAAAATAAATGAGCATATGTTTGTTAGTTTGTTGTTGGGTTCAGTTTTTTCTCCCCTCCCCCCATTTCGATTTCAACCCCCCCCCCCCCCCCCCCCCCCATTTCAATTTCAACTCCCCCGCCCACCCTTCCCCCCAATTTTGATTTCAACTCTTCCCCCCCAAATTTCGATTTGAAACAACAATATACAAATACTGTTGTGTGAATGCTTTTAAAACGGCTCGGGCGGAAAACACTTGTCGGATTTTAGCAACGGTTTTAAAAATCATTGTCTGAAGGACTTTAGACAATGTTTTTTTAAAAACGTTGTTAAAATCAGACAATAGTATCTCACTACCGTTGTGTGAATTATAATAAATTGATTGAAAGGAAAAACACTTGTCTAAGTTTAACAATGGTTTAAGAACCTCTTGTCTGAGTACTCTTCAGACTATGGTTGCTAGAATCCGTTGTGTAAATGATTTTTGTTAGACAACACTACATTGAGAAAACCTTGTCTAATTCGATCTAAATAGGCATAATAGACAATGGTTTTGAAACTATTGTAACGTTTGTGGGATGGACAATACAATATTTAGGCCGAATTTTAAACCATTGTCTAAAAATTTCGGGCAACACTTTTTCGTCCGAGCGTTGTAGGATAAGTGTTGTCTGATTCAGTTTTTCTTGTAGTGAATTGTGCTACAGTAGTAAACATCGTGTACCATCTTTTCAGATTCAGTTTCTTTTTTGTATCTCTTATATATTACTTCTTTCTCCTTGATCTGTGATCAAAAAGATATATTATAATAACAAAAATCTTACTAAAAGGTAGCAACGACATGTCTCCATGTTATTGAAGTTAAAAAAATAAAAAAAGGAAGCTACCTTTTTATCAAATTCTGCTCTTTCAACAACTTGGTGTTCTTTCTGTGAGCGGCTTATGAACTTTCTCAGGAACTGGAATGGGGTCTCTGCACAATTATGACAACAGAAATGAACAATAATTCTTTAAGAAGGAACCATGTGCATGCATACATATGGAATGAAATTGAGGTCTTGCTCTTTCATGACTGGTTGTGCTTTAAACAATCTCATTCTTTGCTTCTTCTCTCTCCATCCTCTGTCTTTCTTCCATTTTACGTTGCAATTCCTCTTTATGCCTCACCAGACTCTCCAGCTGGAAAGGTTCCGGCTTTGTGGATGGTTTTGGCTCCGGTTTTGGTGGAAGCTGCACAAGAAAGTTATTAATATAAATCATAGTTAAAAACAATTTAAATTAGGCTAATCTGCAAAATGCACCCCTTTGGTTCGGCCCAAAATCACTTTAGTATACATACTTTTGGTAATTGCATATTGCATCCCTACCTATGTTTTGGCGCTGCACTATACACCCATTTCATCAATTTTTACCGTTACTTTAAATGACTCCAAGGATAATTTAGTAAATTAAAAATGACTTAATTACATTTTGACACTTAAAGTATGACATATCGTACACATGAACCCTTAAAGAAAAAGATCACACATTTTTGCCTCAGAACTATAAAAATTATACAATTTAATCATTTTATTTAAAGTCATACAATTATTTAAATTTTTTGACCCTTTATACGATATTTGTTGGGAAAATTTTAAGAACGAAAGTTGTAGAGAACGAAACGATTGTTTTGGAACAATAAGGCTCGTTAGAAACGGAATTATAACAAATTAATAATTAGATAAAATTTACGTGGAATGAATTTGCAAACTGAAAAAAATTATGATTATTTTTTTGTTATTTCGAGAATAGTTCGAAACTTAATATGAGGAAACACCATGAACGAACGTTATGGGCAATTTAAAGGGTTTTTTGAATCATCAAAAATCTTCGAAATACGATATGAATTGAATTTACTACGAATTTTACAAAATTTCTAACATTCCAAAAGTCAGCTCAAATTTTAAATTTTTCTACGAATTTTATATTTCGGAGATTACAGCATTCTCAAATTTTTATAAAATAATCTATGTCAAATGTTTTTTATTTTAATATATTTAAAAAATTCTAAAAATAATGTAGGAAGATGATATTAGTAAATGGGTTAAATTGTACAATTTTAAAGTTCTGGGGCAAAAATGTATGATCTTTTTCTTTAAGGGTTCATGCGTACCATATGTCATACTTTAGGGGTCAAAATGTAATTAAACATGGTTAATTTATGAAATTACCCCTTGATTATTTAACGGTAACAGTAAAAATCGATGAAAGGGGTGCATAGTGCAGCGCCAAAATATGTGTAGGGACGCAATTTGCAATTACCAAAAGTATGTATACTAAAGTGACTTTGGGCCGAACTAAAGGGATGCATTTTGCAGATTAGTATTTAAATTATAGTTAAAATAACAAATCAAAATGGTAAGCATACCACGGGATAGTCAGTAGTATAAGGGTATGGATTAGCCTTTGGAACTCTAGCCCTCTCCTCTTCCAACTGCTTCTGCATTAGCTCCATCACAAGTTTGTTTACATAAATGAGATATAAGAAACAAAGTTTCAAAAATCTGTCAACTGAGGTTAGGCGGCAGCCAAGTCATACCTCTGTGTGCAAATGGAATGGGTTTGGTGCAGTGTTTCTTGGAAGTTTTTTGTCATGGTGAGTTTCTGAATTCAGCAAAAGCTGAAATAAAAAACAGATTGTAAAGACTTTAGAACTCTGCATTGTAAATCAATAGCAAGAAATATAGTTGATTTCTCTGTCTAAATACCTTGTCAAACAAATCAGCAACATTTGTTGGTGGTGGAATCCTTTCATCTATTGCAAAGTGAAATTCTTGAGGAATGGTGACTTGTTTCTTTGTGTTACAGAACACCCCCAACTCCCCTTTACTTTCAAATATCTGCCATTATACCAAAAAAATAATTAAAAGGTACTCCTGTATATCTGTAATACTTGAAGAGACAACAAAAATAACACATTAGAAGTGGATGAGGGTTGGCTTTCTACCCTTCTTCTTTCTTCTTCTTCATCACATTCTAAGTTATGAGAATCAACCACAGTAGAAATAATTATGAAATCAATCTCTTGTAGAGTTTCAGATTCATCAGGATCTTGAACAATGTCAGGATTAGAATCTGCAACTTGAATTGTATTACTGATCAGAGTTGATTGTCTTGGTCTTCTTCTCAAAATTACCTGAGGTACATAGTCTTCACCTTCACCTTCATCATGAATGCTACTCCTGATAGCTTGAGTTTCAGAAACTTTTGGGATCTCAGGTGTAGGTACTTGTACATTCTCAGTAACTTCTTCAATTCTTATACCACTAGACAAGGTCTAGGTAAAGATTGTGTAGACCTTCTTCCTCTCTTTGCTCCTCTTCTTCCTCTACCTCTTCCTCTACTAGAAGCAGGAATAGATGTATTAAAACTTTCCATGATCTCTTTTTGTTGCTTTAAGAATTCTTCTTGAGATAGATCAGGAAATTCCTCATTTGAGAGAGATAAAACCTTCCTTGCAAATAATTGTTGAACCCTCTTATCAATATGATAAAGAGTAACAACATCACCACTCATAGTCTTAAACTTCTGGAAGAGATTTGCAGCATCCTCAACTTTTTTAATAAAAACATCTTCATCACCTTCAGGAATTGTTGAGAGAATTTGTCCATGACCAGGCGTCAGGATTTGGTCACATGTCAGGATTTGCTCTTCCATCAGGATCTGAGAGTTAACTAGAGTCCTTACTGTTCTCATTCCAGAATCAGAAACATGAGTTGACTGCATGGTTTGAGATTGTCTTTGAGTTTGCCTTGAAGTTTTCACCATTGCAGCATCAGAGGTTTTTTTTCTGTACCATGTCATCACCATCATTTCCAGCATTATCATCATCCTTTCTTAATACTAGATCAGGTGTACATTTTGTTTGAACTACCTGCTCCCCCTTTTTGGCATCAGGATTCATAAACAAAGATAGAATTAAAGAGAGAGAGGCTTCAGTATTTGTTACCTTAGAGTCCAAAGAGTCAATTCTAGAGTTGATTGAAGACTGAGCAGTCACAAGAGATTTAACATTAGTATCCAAAAGCCTGACCTGGAAAGCAGTAGGAGCCAATGCAAGACTTTGGGTGACATCTGCTCTAATGATAACATTATCAGCCTTAACAGAATCCATTTCTACCTTAAGACTTTTGCTTAGAATTGTAGTAGCCTTAAAATGATTCTTCAACTCTTCATTATCAATCAGTGAAGCTGCATATGAAGCATAATGTAGAGCATTTAGGAAACTAATAGAATCTTCAGATCTGTACCATTTATTTTCCCATTCATGCCTCCTTAACTGAGCAGCATAATCATCAGCAGAATGAGCAACATAGTCTGTAGCTGAAGCTTTGCTAGTGGTTGCCTTGTCAACCATAAACTTGCTTGAAGATCCATGAGTAGCTCCAAGACTAGATTTCATTGTAGTGACAAGCTCATTCTTATCACAACCATCAACATCATCATCATCACTGCTATCTTCAGAATCATTGTCAGGATCAGGATCAGGAATAACAATACCTTTCAATTTAGCATCCTGATGATCTGAGATAGAGTCAATCATTGGCCTTGAAGCAAGTGTTTGAATCAGGATTGGTTCAGCATCAGGAACAACACCACTTGCATCAGGAACAACACTGTCATCAGTATTATGGCTTGTATCAGTATTTACTACCAATGGTTCTTGTGTAGCCTGAGGTTCAGAAGCTTCTTCATCCCTTTGAGCTGAAGGTTCTTGTGGGCTTCCCTCAAAGACAGTGTTGTCAACCAAAGAATCCATGTCAAAATGACCAGAAACCCCTTGAGCAATGTCAGAAAGTTCCTTTAAAGCTGAATCTTCATTGCCTGCATCTTCACATTGAGAAGATGGTTCTTGTGTGGCAGGAATGTTGATGTCTGCATTTTCCCTTTGAGAAAATGGTTCTTGTGTGACCATTCCTTCAGCTGTGCCTGCACTCACACTTTGAGTGAGTGGTTCTTGTGTGACAATTCCTTCAGCTGTGTCTGCACTCACACTTTTAGTGAGTGGTTCTTGTGTGGCTGGATAAGTAGTAGCTGCTGAACTCCAGGTTCTTGTGGGCTTGATCCTTTCAGCTTCTTTTGTCTTTGAAATACAATCTCAGCATCCTTCATTTTCTGAATAATAGGAGGTGGTTGGAAACCAAGCTTAGATGCAGTCTCAGCAGCCTTCTCACAAGAGATTTCAACAATTCTGTGAGTAGGAGATACAGGTGCTGGAGAGTCTGAGATTAAGACGGTCTTCACAAGTGATGCATCAGGAGTACTGACGTCAGGATTTGCATGAGCATCAGGAATTAATGGCTCATCAGGATTTGTAATTTTTTGACCATCAGTATTCTGAACCTTTAGAGGAATATGATACATTCTCTTAACCAATCTTTTTCTTTTATGTGGCCTGTAAGACTGAGCCACACCATCTTTAGCAGTATCAGCAACTTCCTTATTAATTTTAAACTTTGATGACAATGACATATCATCCTCAGAATCAGAACTCAAAATTAACTTCCTTTTAACTCCAACCTCCTCAACCTTATCAGCTCTATTCACCAGGATCCCTTTTACACCCCCCTGTGTCTTCTTTTTAGTGAGAGGTGTTGAGGAGAAATCCTTTGATCCTGATTGCCTTCCAGACACATCAGATCTAGCTGATTTCTTTGTTTTTACAACTAAAGTCTTTTGAGAGACATTAGAGGTGGTGGAGTGTTTTGATGATTGTTTGGGATGGATACTTGGGTCAGGAACAGAGTGTGTTTGGCCATGTCCCATAGTATCAGGATTTGATCCATAAAGAGTAGGCATTTTTTTGCAAGAAAAGTCTCACCTCATCAGGAATAAAGACATTGCTTTGAAAACCATTTGTCTTATCATTGTTGACTAAGGACTTCACATTGTTATCACTAATTCTACAGATTGGTAGAATTGTGTCATCCTCAAAAACCACATTTGGACATAAGTGAGAGAAAATTAATTGAAAAAATCTTAGAAAACAGACATAACCACATTTATCTGATTTCATATCGCTTAAAGCTTTTAAGACAAAAAAACCATAGTAAAAAATTGTAGAATGAATTAGAGAGTACCCAATCTTGAGAGATCCTGATGGTAGAGCATGTTTATACACTCGAATAATTTCTTCCTATATATATATTGAAATAATTTTTTTTAATTAGAAATGTGGTAAAAGATAATATTTCGAATTTACCTTATATTTGTTTAGTATTTTTTAAATATATTTTAATTTCATAAAATTTGGATTAATTTCTATAAGATAAAGATCAAACGATTATAACATATAAACAGAAATGAAAATGATTCTCTGATGTAAAAATATAGATTTAGTTCAAAAAGTTAGTAGGATTAACATTTGAATATGACCGTAATTCCCAAGGCCTCTACCATTTATTGACCATTAGGTGTTTCTTTGTAAGTTTGGCTATGATTTAATGTTTACTAAAATTTGGAAGAGGATAGTGTAGACCAATGGGATTTAGTAGTTGTTTGTGTGTGCCATTTTTCACAAGTAGATATTGTTATTCCTGAATTCTCATATGATTACTCTGTTCGCGGTTAAAGAAAAATCAAGAAGTGAGAAAAGGGGAGAGATCTGAAGATGCCAATTTCTCTAGCTAGATTCCCTCACATTCCCTTCTGTTGCTTAAACTAATGAAACCCGGTTTAGTTGGATATGTGTCGTATTTGACACTCCGTACCCAAGTCTGAGTAACATAGATCATTTGTATGTCTACCTTCAGTCCTTCGCGGTAATATAGATCGTTTTCCAGATGCTACACCAGAAGAGATTGATTCGTGAGTACTTTTTTTGTAATAAAGCCTTTTGCATGTCGTTACTCTCATAATCTTCTCACTGATTTACATATTTTTTACTATGTTTTATATATGTGCAGGAGCGATGCAACCTGCATATATCATCTGTCGCGAGGAGATGACAACAGCCAAGAAATTAATCTGCGCCCATCTCTTTCATGTTCACTGGCACTGCCTTCGGTCTTGGTTAGAGAGGCAACACACTTGTCCTACTTGCAGAGCCCTTGTAGCTACTGATTATATCTGCAATATATTTCATCAAAATGATTGATGTGGGGGTTACACAAGGATACAGATGTAGTTATCCTAGGTGTACTCTGTAGTCGGAGTAGTCAAAGTACAGCTATCCTAGGTGTTCCTGAGTCTGTATAAGAAAGTATCTGGGTGGATAGGCAAGCTCTTGATCTGAACGTGAAGAAGGGTTTTTGCTCGTTTTTCATTTCAGGTTGGACTCTCAGTCGAAAATTTTGAACTCAAGTCACTTAAACTTGGGTAGTCCAATTGAAATTGTTTATACAATGTTAGATTGATGATATAAACCTATCGGCTCCGTCGCTTTTCTGGTACACTTACGTACCAGAATTGCGGAACTGGTACAGCTGCGTACAACATTGCAAAACTGGTATAGGGCGCCACAGCCCGTGGCGACCTCGGAGGGGTGCGCCACAGACCGTGGCGACCCTGTATCTTATTTTTATTCAACCAACGGCAAACCAACCAAAAAAATGAAATGAATAAAAATAAGATATAGGGTCGCCACGGGCTGCGGCGCACCCCTCCTAGGTCGCCACGGGCCGTGGCGCCCTATACCAGTTTTGCAATATTCAACGCAGCTGTACCAGTTCCGCAATTCTGGTACGTAAATGTACCAGAAAAGCGAGGGAGCCTAAACCTATCTATCCCTTTTCTGTAGGTGGACCTGCAGAATTCTCCTTCCCTCAGTTCCCAGAGCCCACCCACAGTTCCTCTCAGGCTTCTGATATTGATGTGAAATTTGAACAGTATTTTGGTAGCAATCGATATATATCAGACTCTCAGTTGGAAGAGCAAAGAAAATTAATTTTCAAGCCCCTCTTTTTATAGGTTGCACACCTATATTTGTACTTCTAGTCCTCAGACAGTAAAAGATCAAGAGAGGCTGGTCAAGAAATTATGTGGTCATCTACTCATCTTCCTCTCTGTTGTCCAATTACTGTTTGCTGTTAATTGCCATTGTTATGCCTATTATCTGTCTCGTCATTAAAATTTCTTTATCTAAAAGATGTTGAAGTTGTTTATTATGCACTTAAAATTTCTTGCTGATTCCCGTATACCGACTGTTAACTTTTTCGGGGTTATGTTGAGCTGGACAAAGTGAAATATTATATGTTCAGATCAGGTTGATAATCTGTGCTTTATCGGTTACTCAAAAATCTTGTCTAATATCGCTCGATATCTGTGCTTTGGTGTTGTATTCTTGCAAACTCTTCAAATGACCACATCTTCTATGAAACTTGTTAATTCTACATATCCCCAAACTGGAAGTGATGTTCCTGAAATCTGGAAGTGATGTTCCTGAAATCCGATTATGCGCATTCTCAACATGTATTTACCCGTTTTCTCTCCAATCATAATGGTACTATCCGATTGGGTTTTTATATTTTGATAAAAGTTCTGGTATATTAATTCTCTCTTCCTCTCTCTCTTTGTGTGCTTTTTCAGATTTTCTCTGGTTCTTCAAAATAGTACATCTCATCGTTATTGAATGTAGGTTGTGGTCCAAAATTTCTCAAAAATAAAATTTTAAAAACTTATCTTCGAGGCTATAAAGGTAAATTTTTATAACTATTGTATTATATGTCAAAGGAGAAGTCAAAGGAGAAGACGGGGCGGTGAGGTGGCAGATCGCTTCATTCTATTTTTCTAATATTCTCAAATTTTTGAATTAATAATATTAAAAATTCGAAAAAAATCTCAATTACCTTTTAAATACTTACTAATAGAGGAAACATATAATATTTTTGCATTTAAAATCTCTACTAATGAAGAAAGTAAATATACAATAGATCTTTACTAATGGAGAAAACTAAATATCAATAATGGAAGAAACTAAATATTCAATTATAATATTCTTGCCTTCAAAATATGAGGTGGCGCTCTCAGATCGTTTGGTTCTATTTTTCTAATTTTCTCAAATTTTTGAATTAATAATATTAAAAATTCGAAAAAATCTCAATTACCTTTTAAATACTTACTAATAGAGGAAACATATAATATTTTTGCATTTAAAATCTGTACTAATGGAGAAAGTAAATATACAATAGATCTTTACTAATGGAGGAAACTAAATATCACTAATGGAAGAAACTAAATATTCAATTATAATATTCTTGCCTTCAAAATATCTAAATTAGAAAAAAAAATTATTACCTTACATTATTTTGAACTTTCCTCTATTATTATCTAAATATTCTCATGATATATTTTTAATTAAATTACTATCTTAACATATTGTTCTCCTAAACTTTATTTTTTATGTAATATAATAGAAAATACAAGAACGTTTTGGTAAATAAGAAGTTAGTAAATTAGATCGGTCTTGCATAAGAAATTAAATAATTAATACCAAAAAATAGAAAAAATCTCAATTGCCTTTTAAATATTTACTAATGTACAAAACTAAATATACAATTTCAATATTTTTGCATTTAAAATCTCTACTAATATAGGAAAAATATATATAAATATTCGATTATAATATTCTTACATTCAAAATATCTAAATTATAAAAAAAAGTGTATTACCTTACATTATTTTAAACTTTCCTCTATTATTATCTAAATATTCTCATAATATTTCTTTTCAAATGAAATTAACATCTTAACATTCTATTCTCCTAAACTTTCTTCTTTTTTATGTGATATAATAGAAAATAACGTTTTGATAAATAAGAAGTTAAGAAATTAGATCGGTCTTGCATAAGAAATTAAGTTATTAATATCAAATAATAGAAAAAATCTCAATTACCTTTTAAATATTTACTAATGGAGGAAACTAAATATACAATTTCAATATTCTTGCATTTAAAATCTCTACTAATGGAGTAAAGTAAATATAATATTCTTGAATTTAAAATCTCTACTAATGGAGAAAGTAAATATACAATAGATCTTTACTAATGGAGGAAACTAAATATTCAATGATAACATTTTTGCCTTCAAATATCTAAATTAAAAAAAAGTGTATTACTTTACATTATTTTGAACTTCCCTTTATTATTATCTAGATATTCTCATAATATTTCTTTTCAAATGAAATTACCATCTTAACATTCTGTTCTCCTAAATTTTCCTTTTTAATGTAATATAATAGAAAATACAAGAATATATTGGTAAATAAGAAGTTAAGAAATTAGATTGATCTTGCATAAGAAATTAAGTAATTACTTGATAAATAATTAATTACCTGTAATACTTTCATACAAACAACTAATTAATAGTATAAATATACACCTAAACTCTGTTAATGGTCTACTGCGATTTTTGTTGTCAACATTGTTCTTCTTTACTTTTTTGTTTGTTCATGTTAAAAGTGTGTATATGAGTACATGAGTATGAGACTTTTTCCTTTATGTTATTTATCTTATTACGTTTGTTTGTATCCTAATGCAAGATCATATTAAAATCTTTGTCAAGACAAGTTATTTGTTATTAGTGTTGATTGAGTTAAGACATGGATTAATAATAAATGGGATTGATCAGTTAATCAGTTAAAATAATAGGTCGAGCAAGGTGATTTTCATGTACATTCAGTTGTGAATTGATTTATATGTTTATGTGTGAACGTTATTAGTTTTGAATTTATAGTTAAAAGTTAATACACCTGTATACAAGGTAACTCGAAAGTAGAGAATTCATCGTGTCTTCGAAAACAATTCTATCATTGTTTTTTAACGTTTAGATTGTTATTGCTCTAATTTTTATGAGAAAAAAATATATCTTTTAGTAAAATATTTTCTGTAATTCATACACAAAAATTCAAAGATAAAAATTGTATATTAAGAAATTTATAGTGTATGTATTTCAAAAATATCATTTTAAGATTTATTCGACCGAAGAATCTATTTAGTGTGTGCATTTTTAATAAAATTCAATAAGTTGGTGTATCTATAACAAAAGTCATACAAGAATAAGAATAAGAAACATTGAGAAAAGGTCATTAATTTTATTTTTTTTAAAGGAAGAGATTGTTGTTGTTTGTTTTGTCAAAAAGAAATAATTATTAAAAAAAAATTCTCCCAGCAACAAAAAGGATGTTTGTTCATATTTTTTGATTTTAAGCAACAAAAAAGATGTTTGTTCATATTTTTTTATTTTTTTAGTGGGAGTAGATTTAGAGGTAGTGAAGATTTTAATAGCTCTGAAGGTATAATTGTTGTTTTTGATTGAACGATCTAGAACTTTATATATATATATATATATATAATTCAAAACAAAACTTAATTTTATATTAGAAATATTATTTTATTTAAAAACGTATTTTGTAGAATATTTTTTGAGAAAATTTAGAGATATTATTATAAAATCGCTGCGAAGCGCGGCTTAGTAAACTAGTTTATTTAAAGGAGAATACGGGATTGTGAGCGGCGACTCTCACATCGCTTCAATCTATTTCTCTAATTTTCTCAAATTTTTGAATTAATTATATCAAAGATTAGAAAAAGGCTCATTTTCCTTTTAAATCTTTACAAATGGAGTAAACTCAAAATACAGTTGTAATATTATTGTCTTTAAAATCTTTACAAATGGAGGAAAGTAAATATATAATTTAAATATTCTACTAAATTTTTTATTAAAAAATATCTCAATTACCTTTTAAATCTTTTCTAATGCACAAAACTGAATATACAATTTTAATATTCTTGCCTTTAAATCTTTAGTAATTGAGAAAATTAAATATACAATTTTAATATTTTCCTAAATTTTTTATTTGTTAATATACTTGATAATCAATATCAATATCATTATCTTTATTATTATGTTATTATCTTTATCGTTTATCTTTATATAAAGGAAAATGTCTCGGCGCTCTCAAATGGTCTTAATTCTATTTATCTATTTTTTTAGAGCACCTCAATTTGAAATAATAACAAATTAAAATTTCGTTTTTAACTCATAATTCATAAAAAATTGAAATAAGAAAAAGGGAAACTTATACAAGATAAGTTCTTCAAAAATGATAAATCTAATCAAATTCTACAGTCAATTGACTATATCTATAATCCAATGATTATAAACTTTATTAAATTTTATAATCTATAAAAATCAAGAAGATGTCAACTTTCTTTTACGAATTTAGACGATTATATAAACAAATGTATAGAGTCCAAAGTTTTTTCTCTCTATTTCATCGAGCTCATATTTGTATTTACTTTTACAATATTTATATTCTCATATCCGAAGTTTTCCTCACCTACTATTGGTTTTGATTATTTTTGTTTTTATAAGAATACAGGAACCGAGGTCAAAGTTATGGTATACTTTATGACATAAATCTACTCAGATGCCTGCTATAGATTAAGGTGGAGATTTCACGCCATCTAATTTGGTTTTTATATTATTTTGATAAAAATTTTGGTATTTATTATCTCTTTTTGTATGTTTTTTTTCCGGATTTTCTCTCATTCTTCAATGTAGTACATTTCATCGCGTTTATAACTATTGTATTATATGTCAAGAATACAAAACAAATTTAAAAATCATTTAATTTATTCAATAGAGTAATTTTAATGTGTTATATGTTAAATTTCTTAACGAGTGAGCGACTTATTTGGGAGGAAACAGTTTTTTGAGAGAGAGGGAGGGGGGGTTCATTAAGAGCATCATATTATATGAAATAAAATATTTATTATTAATTTTTAAAATGAAATTGGGTGGAAACAGTTTTAAAAGAAATTCATAAACTATTTATTATTAATTTTAGAAATGAAATAAAAATTAATTACATATAAATTTATAAAAAAATAAACATTCAAAATTTGAAGAAAAAAATTGATTTTAAATTTGATTATACTGTAGAATCATTTTGAATAAGTATGATTCTACTGTCCACTTTGAACTATTACATTAATTTTTAATATTTTTTTAATAAAAAAGTAGTGTAACTTTATTTTTTAATTTACTAATTGACATTTGTAATTATATTTAATAAAAATAAAATAAATATATGTTTTATATATATTAGTGGTTCTCTCGGCGACTCTATACAAGGAGTTCTATAGAATGTTACTCTAGATTTTGTAAAAAGCGGGAATCGGAGTTAATCGGTGAAGGCACCGTCCATGGATTAATCGGGTAATCGGGGATTAATCGGAATGATTAATCATAATAAATTTAATAATATTTTTTATATACAATTATATTCATATATATAATTATTTCGTTATTTCAACTAAACATATGTTATTATCATATATTTATGCAAATATGTTAAAAATATTATATAATTTTAATAAATAAAAATTTGAAGGTTTAACTTTTTAATTAGAGATCAATTTAAGAGGAAAAATTAAGAGAATTTACGATTTTAGCATCTAAAATTATAATTACATGTACAAAAATAATGTTTTTTCCTTTCATTTAATCAAGTTTCTACATTTTAAATTTCTAATTATTTTTTTTAATTTTAAATATTTTTTAATAATTAGCCCGATTTTTGACCGATTAATCCGATTTTTGACCGATTTAGCCGATTTTTGACCGTTTTTCTGAAAAAACGATTAATTGACCGATTTTCGATTAATCAGTTCGGTGACCCGCCGTCGGCGATTAATCCCGATTAATCGCCGACTTTTAGAACAATGCTCTAAAATTTCTAATCCACCATGTTTTTTCATTTAAATATAATAAACATAATTCGATTTGAAATTGAAACATCCAATTCCTATCTTAGGTCAAATATTGAGCTTTTCCAATCTTCTCTCAAAAATTGAGCTTTTCCAATCTTCTCTCAAAAATTGAGCTTTTCCAATCTTTTGTCAAAATAACACACGCTGACGCTCTTCCCTTCCTGTAATCTATATAAAGAGACTCTCTACGTCTTCATTGCTATCTGCTCTTCTCTTCTGAGAACAAATACACCGACTACATTACTTACTTTTTTACTTAACAATCTCGGTTCTGAGTTTTATCATTATGCAGAAAGAAGGGATACTTCTTCCTCCTGGATACCGATTCAAGCCACTAGATTATGAACTTATCAATTTTTATTTGAAACCGAGAGTTATGCGACAAGAGCTCCCGTGCCACATTATCAATGATGACATTAAAGTTTATGCCCCTGATTCCACTCCATGGCTTTTGTTTGATCTCGATGATCCTAATTCTTGGATTGACTCCATAACAAACGCTGAGAAGACTATTTATGTGTTTACGACCTTATCCAAGTTAGCTACTGTTTCCAACACCACTACTACCAGGATAAGATCTAATACCAGTAAAAAGGCTGGTTGTGGGGCTTGGGTACAAAGAACAAAGCGAGTTCCAATAATTGATCGATATGGTAATGTGATTGGGGGGAAAAGGATGTTAAATTTTGAGATTCATGACGCCGGGTTTAATCTTGATAAGGCTGTTTATTTTAAGATGCATGAATACTCTTTGTGGGGTGTTAATGAGAGTCTGGGTTCTGATGTTGTTCTTTGCGAGATTACTTTCGATCCTTGTAAGGAACCCTTTCGTAAGTTGGCTACCAAAAAAGTTTCAAGACGAGGTCGTAAACCCCAAAACAAAATACAGGAAAATAAAAATCTTGAAGGAGATCCTTGTAAGGAACCCTTTAGTAAGTTGGCTACCAAAAACGTTTCAAGACGAGGCCGTAAACCCCAAAACAAAATACAGAAAAATAAAAATCTTGAAGGAAGCAGTACTTTGAATTCAGAAAGTGTGCCTGTGATGAGTGGTAATGTTTACCAGGAAAGTACAAGTTTACATCCAGAAAGTTTGGTCCCATTAGATGGTGGTGTTGGTAATGCTGAGTTTAGTGGTGACCTGTGTTTTGATGCCCAAGGAGGTGAGAGCCTGTGTTCTGATGAGGATCTTCTCCACTCTTTCGACATATCTGGGTTCTTGGAGTATCTGGAATCCGATCCACTAGGGGAGCCACTTGAAGACACGACTATTGGCGGGCTTGGAAAAAGAAAATTTGCAGAGGAGGATAATTCATGTCAAGCTACGAAAATGTGTTTTTCATGATTATTAGAAACATCAGCTTGAGTGAGTGATAGATGAATGTATTACTTGTTGTCCATACATAAGATGATTATTATGAATGCAAATATTTTATGATTTTTCTGAATGGATTTGTTGCATAATATAACATAGGGTTAAGCAATCCAATGATTTTTCTTGTATATCCAATGATTTAGCATTATACATTTCCATTATATTGTTGCAATGACATTTTTTTTATATCATAAAATGTGGTCCTGTTTTACCCAATACAGTGATTTCTCATAAATTACAAAATAGTGATACCATCCGTATTCAGTTCATTAGATGGGTGTGAGCTTTGGACCAAACCTCAAGGAGATATGGTTACACTTATGAGTTCATGTGTAAATTGTGATAGCATATGTGTAATTATGAAATATACATGTACAGATTTTTACACCTAAAGTCCAAACTCATTTCTAAATGCTACATCTGCCTCAATGAATGTTTTGACTAGTGCATCAGAAGGACTGCATTACATTTAGATGCAAGATGTTTCATTGCTTTAGATTTAAGAAACTACTAGCAAATACCAGATTGTAGAATATTTGAAAAAGAGGACTTCACCAAAAGGAACCTGTTAGTGGAGCCCAAAGTTTGCAGTAGTCCTGGTAATTCTTTAGTTTCCAGGACTGGAGAAACTAAGGAAGTTTCAGGATGAATCTTTTCTCCCCTCTCTAACTCTATTGATACTCTTCCCTAAAATGGAATCTAGTACGATAACTATATCATCAAAAGTAGGCATATTTTAGGATTTGAGTCCCAACATCTTTCTATCAATGACAGTATTCTTTGTGGCAAGCCCGACTCGTTTCCTGCAACAACAGGTCGTAATCCTTCAGATACAACAGCTGTTGTAAGTTGTTGCTCTGTATAATTCATTTCCAGCACAGTGTGGGCCTGCAGCATTGCAACAAGGAACTGGGATTACAGAAAAGCAGCGATTGTGAATGAAAGCCTGACGGACTATTAATCATACATATCATTTTGTTATCTCATCCATTTTAATTTTTCGTAAAGACTACTAGGGTGTAATAAACTTATATGAGATAATTTTGACATCTGATTTCTCAGAATGTAACTCCTTATAATATCATAATTGAGATTGCTTATTGATAATGCTCCTCGCTCCACTCTACCGTACTTGTCCCTCTTCCGGCAATGCTTGGTCGGGAATGTGGTGTGCTGTCGGTCGGGACTCTGCAAAACAATGCCTGACCGGGGTGGTGGCCGTCAAGCACCTCCGGCGTGAGAGTAAGTAACTTGGTGGTGGAGAATAACAAGAAACAATATCGCAAAGTGTATTTCCGGTGACTGAGTTTTAGAGAGCGTCTTGTGAAATGTGAGAGTGAATGTGTGTGAATGAAATGTAAAAATTAGAACCCCTGTATATGTGAGGCTGCTTGAGTATTTATAAGGTTTAGTGTTACCTTCCTTTGTCTCCTGGTCCGGAAGGATGCTCCCTTCCTTGTGACAGGTGTGAGTTGATGTAAGAGTATTGGGGAAGGGAGTAGCTTTTGCCCCAGAGACGGAAGGTGCTGGAGGAAGGGACTGTCTTTGATCCGGAAGAGATAACATTGCCTTCACTTATTTTCCTTAGTCCACTTTGGGTGTGACAAGTTGTCCATTGAATACTTCCGGGACGTAGTCGTACCTAGTAGGTAAAAAGACTTCTTCCGGGCAAAAAGAGACTTCTTCAGGGAAAATATATTTCTTCCGGGAGGGTATTATCACTTATGGTATGTCGTATGGCAAAGCCTGAGGAGGTTTCTAATTGTTGAAGATGAGAATGGTAATATTGTCCATGAAACTATGAAAGACAATGACGTCCTCGTTCAATATAAGGTAGTCATACTTCTAAGTGTGCTCGCAACTGTCTTTGTATGATTTTTCTAAACAAATTAAAGGGGTCTTGTATGCTTGCCCTTGAACTCGTATAAAATATTCTGCATGAAACTATGAGGGACAATAAGGTCCTGGTGCAATATAAGGTAGTCAAATTTCTAATCCGTGCATGCAGTTGTCCTTTTATGATTTTTATAGGTGAAAAGGGCATAGAAGAAGTCTGGGATTCTAGTGCTTTTGAGAATTTGATTCTTTACAAAATTAATTTTTGATAAAAAATTAGAAGAAGACTGGGATTAGAATTCCTTGCAGTTCCTGCTTCTCTAGGGTTGAACTTATGGTACTCTCAATATGTTTCCACAGGGGTTGCATCCTGTTAAAGAGATAAAAAAAACTTACGCCATTGATGTATCGTATTGGTGATTTATGTTTTATTACAACGTGCAGATCATTCTCTTTCTTCTGTTTATGATTTTTAAAATTCATTTTGTTAGAGATGAGGGAGACACTGATCTACTTGTCACATCTTGACCATAACGATACTGAAAAGCAGGTGCGAATTTTCTTTTTAGTCTATAAAATTGAATGCTAATTTAGTTAATATGTTTTTTCTAATCTAAATATCATCGTGGTTGGTCAGACGATTCAGCAGTGATGTATCTGTTATTGGACACTGCTCTCAGTAGTCAGTACTTCCCTAATATTGCAAATGCTGATTTTCATATTTGCATCACAAATTTACATAAAAAATTCTTTTGCTAGATATGCCTACTGTTAGTTTTTTGTACTAGCTGATGAATACGCAACCATATTAATGTAATGTTGTTAATACAAGTCCAACTGAACTAAAATTAATAGTAGTAGTAGTAGTACCATATATGGCACACTGCAAGGTGGTTTCAAAAACTGAGCAAAGAAAACTAGTTCAACGGAAAATTGAGGTAAGATGAACTTCTTTTTCAGTGGGATATCCTTCTTTGTGTTGTTTATCTTCCAAGTGTACTATAGTTGTCAAATATCTTGTTCTGATGGGGTGCTATAATTTTTTTTTCCATTCACTTTTATGCCCTGCAAATTAAACTGCATACAACGGTTTGAAGCCTTGTAACTTGTGTGTTTGAAACTTGGCAGGAAGAGGACTGGGTAAATAATGTTAAACATATTGGTTGCCTGGTTGGTTGTAATGCGTTAGAATATTGGCAATTGAATGATCATATTACTCTCGTGGGATTATCCAAGTAATCGTTTCAGGATTGGATTGGGTAATCTTTGATGAGCTATTGAGCTATAGATGCCTTGCACAATTTGTAGCAGTGTTTGAATGACTATGATACCTTGGTATAGAGAGAAAATAGGGAATTGTTTACTTTCTTTGAGGTATTTACTGCAGAGAGGAGTTGTGGTTGATCAGTTAACTTTTTAGTATACCTGTGTGAAGGTTTACACATGAAAATGATTGGATAAAATATATCATGTATAATGTTCTTGTGCTGTTATTACATTATAGTGGAGGTGGGGGAACCGGACCCGTGCTTCTTGCATGCACACTTTCCGGCTCATCTCTTGAGTCCTGAGTATGATGTATTTCTATTTCTGTACGAACTATCTGTGTATTGGAATAACTAGGATTCTTCAATAATGGCTACCTTAGGTTGGTTCTCATCAGAATCATTTGACAAGTACTTAACCGTATAAATAAATGAAAGAATCATCTGCCTCACCCTCGACATCACTCTGATTTTTCCTTGGATCTAATTCCCGTTGGAGCGATTAATATCATAACAGATGTAATGGTCAGCTCTACTATGAATAAGGGAACGACAAAGAGTGTCCATAAAAATGAACCCCAGAATCCTTTGAAACAATCCATTTCTTTAATCAAACTTGGGCATCTTTAACACCAATTGCCTCAG
Source organism: Heracleum sosnowskyi (assembly GCA_030848705.1). NCBI lineage: Eukaryota > Viridiplantae > Streptophyta > Magnoliopsida > Apiales > Apiaceae > Heracleum > Heracleum sosnowskyi. The sequence goes on along the minus strand of CM061243.1, from coordinate 3,895,738 downwards.
GCTGTATCAGGTGGATTCTCCCAGTCTGCAACATTGTTTTGCCTCCAATAACTGGCCCCTGCTACTTTGCAGGACACATCTAAAACCATAACAATCTTTAGTAGAGCATAGACATTCAACTTAACCATATCTCCTTGAGGTTTCGTCCAAAGCTCACCCCAATCTAATGAACTAAATACGGATGGTATCACTATTTTGTAATTTATGAGAAACCACTGTTTAGGTAAAACAGGAACATATTTTATGATTAAAAAAAAGGGTTAATTAGACTTTAACCTTAATGTTTCATGATATAGACACATAAACCCTTAAACAAAAAAAATGTACCTTCGTGCCCTTTAAGTATGTCTTTTGTACACATCAACCACATTTCCGATCAAATTGGCTAGAATTCATATATCGCCGGTTAGGAAGAGGGGTAATATCGGAATCTATATATGTTAATGTATACGAATGTGCAAACTTCAAGTGCCAATGTATTAGTTTGCTAAGTTATGAAAAAGGGCAAAAATGAAATTTCGCTTGTTTCCACAAGCCTAAAAATTACATTTTTACATATTATTTTTCTTTTTTTGTTCAGTATTAAATTTCAAATGTCCAACGAGAAAAAAAAAATGAAAAAAATAAACTACAGAACTATGTTCTTTAAAAGTCCGAAAATGGCACAAAAACACAAATTTCATAAAAACTTATCATGACAGACATTTTTAAGGGTGTAAAAATTATATTTTAACATTATAATTTTTTTCGTTTTTTGTTCCGTATTAAAATTTGAACCTCCTATTTTGGTACAAGCCAAAAATCGTGAAAACATAAAATGAAGAAAAATGTTATTTTAAGGTCAAAAAATGACTAAAAACCACAATTTCCTTAGTAACTTGTTTTTATAGACATTTTCACGGGGAAAAAAATTAAATTTTTAAATAATATTCTTTTCGTTTTTATATATTTGTAATAAAATTTGAACGTCTTACTTTGGTTCAAGCCAAAAATCTCGAAAAAATGTAATGCAAAACTATGTTATTTAAACGTCCGAAAATGACAAGTACACTTAATAAAAATGTGAAGAAACATTAGAAGAATTTTCTTTCCTAAATGTGTAAAAGTGTACAAACATCCATACTTTAAGGGCCAAGAAGTTGATACTATTATTATGTAACGTTACAAAGAGTGGAAATTACTTCATTACCTTTAATTGGATATGCCGATATATAACTTCAGGCTAATTTGAACGGAAATAGGGTCGAGATGTACATCGGACATACTTAAGTGGTACGAAGGTACATTTTTTTTTCTTTATGGGTTTATGTGTCTGTAATGCGAAACTTCAAAGCTTAATGTCTAAATAACCCTAAAAAAATGTCATGTTTTGCAATAATATAGTGGAAATATGGGATGCTAAATCATTGGATATAAAAAAACAATCATTAGATTGCTAAACCTTATGTTATGTTATACAAAAAACGTTGCGTTATGCAGCAAAAGACAACAAATAGATTCAGAAAAATTATAAAATATTTGCATTCATAATAATCATCGGACAAAAGTAATACATTCATCTATATATCACTCACTTAGGGCTGTAAGCGAACAGAGTCGTTCGTGAACAAAACTCGAGCTCGGCTCGTTTTAGATGGACTCGGCTCGGTTCGTTTACTAAATGAACATGAGCTTGAACATGAAAATGTGTTCGGTTAGTAAATGAGCTCGAGCCGAGCTTTACACCTGTTCGACTCGAACTCGGCTCGTTTTGCTCGGGATCGGCTCGAACTCGGCTCGAACTCGTTAAACTCGGCTCGACTCGAAAATTATTTGTATATTATAAATTTTAAATATTTTGAATAATTCAATTACATTAAAATAAATAGGACATGTATTTTATATTTGTGTGATGTGGAAATTTTTTCTTTTTTATAATACAGAGAATATGAAGTTCAAAATTTTTCTTACTTCTAACTTCAGTTACGAGTTTCCGACATTCCATGCATATTCACTTATTCAGTCTTAGTATTACAATGGCTATATTTTGTTAAAAACAACAAGCTATGAAATCGATTCTTAAAACAAAATTCAGTACCAACTTAAAACTCTAGTCCAAGTAGCAGCACAACATTAAGATTAAAACAAAATAGGTCAACAGACTTGTGAGAATCAATCCATACACTTCTGAAATCCCACAACAAATGCCAGCTTCCTCAAAAAAATAACAGCCCTGATCCAACCAAGTTACCTTTTAGTATTTCACCCCTTAACACTTCACTACTAACTTAAAACTGCCCTACTTATTTTCTGCCAGTGAGGAGTAGCTTTTCACATAATGAAATTAAACATAAAACTCTCGGTGTGCATAAATGGTAACTCGTTTATCATAATGTAATGTGAAACAGCTTTCCTCATCTCAGCATGATCATACTTAAAAGAAGCGAGTTTTACCTCAGATAACTTTTCACCTTGAAACTGGAGTTGGGTTTGCTTTGAGAGTCCATGTTTAATCTTGCACTTGTCCACATGCCTATTGAATGTTGTTGTACCAGTAGTTGGGGTTTTTGCCATGCGGGTTTTACACAACTTGCACACAGCCCACTGGTTCACTCCCTCCACAACAATGTCCAAGAACTCCCAACAAGCTGAATTCTTCTTTCGTGGCTTCTTTTTGTACGGCTCGTCTTCAGTTTGTTTTGATTGTTGAGTATCAGGAGTAGCCTGACTATCTTTGCATCCAACTGACTTTCCTTTTCTTTTTCTTGAGATTTCCTCCTGTTCACCGTTGTCATCTGATGGAGTTTCATCAGCTATACTTATTAGATTTTCCTGGAATTCAGCATTTTTTGGAAAAATATCTATAGGATTCGATATTGGTGTACTTGATTGCATGCTAAATCAGAACCTGCAGATAGCCAGAAGTCCAGTGAATTAGATAAGGTACAAAGAATCAAAAGTCAAAATAAATAAAAGTTAAAACAAAAAGAAAGAGATTCAAACCTTTAAGAAGAGCTGATGAGTGAAGAGGTTGAAGGGCAATATTAAAGAACAAAATTACAAGAAGTCAAGAACAGAACAGGCGCTAAGTGAGGTATGTGGTTTAGGCGGGTAAATGGTAGGTGGCAGCACTTAATACACTTTGGAGTTGTTGTAATAGATCGAGGAGAAGTACAAACTACAGTAGAACCTCGATAAATAAATGTTCGATAAACGAATAACCTCGTCAAATGAATAATATTTTTCGGTCCCAACTTGGGACAATGAAGTAAATGAATAATCTCGCTAAATGCATTAATGAATAAATTTTATTGAAATCTTTAAAGGCCCTATATAAATATAAATGAATATTCACTAAAATTAAAGTGATATAAATTTTAATAGACTCTTAAGTATATTAATATTGGGTGGCATTCAAGAGAGAACATCTTATATAGAGTCCGACAGAGAACCATTACATAAATATTCATAATACATATTTTTATCACATTTTTTATTAGATATGATTATAAATTTTAATTATTTAATTAAAAAACGAAATTAAACTACTTTTTAAAAAAAATAAAATTGAAAATTAGTCAAATATTCCAAAGTGATTTTATAGCATAATCAAATCTATCCAAAACGATTCTACAGTAGAATCAAATTTAAAATCAATGTTTTTATTCAAATTTTAAATGTTAATTTTTTTATAAAGTTTGTATATGCTAATATTCTTTCTCTCTATAACAACGGCCTACAATCTTATGAATAGTCTCAAGGCTAAAATAGTTCAAGTAAACTATACTTAATTTATACGTATAATTCATGTATGCATATTATTGAGTGTGAAGATAATATATAATAAAATTTTAATTTTTTAAATATTATCTTCTAGATACATTTGTATATTAAATTTTAAAACATCATTATCATAATAAAATAAAATAAAAATATTGTCTAAATGAATAAATATTCATTTATCGATAAATGAATAAAATATTTATTGATCGATAAATAAATAAACTCGCTAAATGAATATATTTTATTGGTCCCAAGAGTATTCTTTTATCGAGGTTCTACTGTATCCAATAATTGATCACTTTGTGTTAATTGTTATATTATTATTATTATTTAATATTTTTTTAATTGTATTTGTTAAAAAAATAAGTAGGCATGTTAAAATAGCTAAACACTTTTAATTAATTAAAAACATTAAAAAATATTTTAAAATAAATAAGTAAGGTTTTGCCCGTTATATTTTTGGAAAAGAAAGAGTTTTAGTAAGAAAAAATTAAAAAATGTAACATATATTTAGTTTAAAAAGGTAAATGCCCGTGATATTTTTAGAAAATGAGGTTTTAAAATTTAACAATTAAAAGTATTTAAACACATTTTAAAATAAATAATTAAAGGGTTTGCCCGTGATATTTTTATAAAATGAATGAATTTTAGTGAGAAAAATAAAAAAAGTGAATTGAAAAGGTAATTTCCCATGATATATTTAGAAAAGGAGGCCATGAGGGACTTTGTTAGAAAAAATCTATAATGTGTTTTAGCTGAAAAGTTAATTGGTTATCATGTTGATGGAAATCGAACCTTAGATCTTTGATTAGAATAACTTTTAGTTTAAATTCAATGGTTTTTATCAGTTTGATTTTAAAAACTTAAAGAATAACAAAAAAGAAAGGGTTAACCAAACTATAAATTATATCCCATGCTTATTATAGATTTAGTATAGAATTATATAATATCATACCCAGACTCTATCTGTTGTTTTAAAAATTAGATTCGATTTTAGAGTTCACGTGAAACTCACAAAATATTTTGTTAATCGGTCATAAATTTAAGATAAAAGTTATTAATGCAACTTACATGGAATAGTACGAAAAAAAGTGCATCTTATTGTATTCTTTAATTTTATTTGGCTGAGAGAATGCAAAAAATGTGAATTTAATTTTATAATTCGGATAAAATGAGAAAAAATTATACGAATCGTTAGCGAACAACTCGATTCGACTCGTGTTCGGTTCGTGTTCGGCTCGATTCGGTTTGTTCGTGAACTAGCTCGTGATCGGCTCGTTTATTTGCGAGCCGGGCTTGAACATCACTTTTCGTTCGTTTAAAAAGCTCGGCTCGGCTCGACTCATTAAGAAAAAAATTCAAACTCGGCTCGACTCTGACAGAACTCGGCTCGGCTCTGTTCGTTTACAGCCCTACACTCACTCAAGCTGATGTTTTTAATAACCATGAAAAACACATTTTATTAGCTTGACATGAATTATCCTCCTTTGCGGATTTTCTTTTTCCAAGCCCGCCAATAGTTGTGTCTTCAAGTGGCTCTCCTAGTGGATCAGATTCCATTTACTCCAAGAACCTAGATATGTCCAAAGACTGGAAACATATGCCATCAAAACACTGGTCACCACCAAACTCAGCATTACCAACACCACCATCTAATGGGACCAAACTTTCTGGATGTAAACTCGTACTTTTCTGGAAAACATTACCACTCATCACCTAGAATCATTTTGAATAAGTATGATTCTACTGTCCACTTTGAACTATAACATTATTTTTTAATAATTTTTTAATAAAAAAGTAGTGTAATTTTATTTTTTTAATTTACTAATTGACATTTGTAATTATATTTAATAAAAAATAAAATAAATATATGTTTTATATATATTAATATAGTGGTTCTCTCGCGGACTCTATATAAGGAGTTCTATAGAATGTTACTCTAGATATGTAAATATTTTACATGTTCTATGAGCGGATTGTTAATTTATTTCATGATCAATTTCATAAAATATCATTTTGATCAAATATATATATTATCATAATTATTTATTCTAATTTTTAAATTTCAAATTAATTCATAAAAAAATTGAAAACAATAATGTAGCACCAGCTTAGTCGACTAATTAATACTATAGTTAACGTATTCCTTCAATTTTTTTATTTACCAACTTCTTTTAAAATATATTGTATTTAAAATTTAATCTTCAATCAATACTATTATATAAAGGAGAAGACGAGGGCGGTGAGGTGGCGCTCTCATATCGCTTCGTTCTATTTTTCTAATTTTCTCACTTTTTTGAATTAATAATATTAAAAATTCAAAAAAATCTCAATTACCTTTTAAATGCTTACGAATAGAGGAAACATATAATATTCTTGCATTTAAAATCTCTACTAATGGAGAAAATAAATATACAATAGATCTTTACTAATGGAGCAAACTAAATATCACTAATGAAAGAAACTAAATATTCAATTATAATATTCTTGCCTTCAAAATATCTAAATTAGAAAAAAAGTGTATTACCTTACATTATTTTGAACTTTCCTCTATTATTATCTAAATATTCTCATAATATTGTTTTAATGAAATAATATTTTTTTTAATATAAAGGAGAAGATTGGGGCACTGAGGTGTCGCCTCTCAAATTGTTTCGCTTTGTTTTTCTAATTTTCTCGAATTTTTGAATTATTAATATTAAAAATTCGAAAATTTCTCAATTATCTTTAAAATCTTTACTATTTGAGGAAACTAAATATACAATGTTAATATTTTTGCATTTAAAATCTTTACAAATTGAGAAAACTAAAAATACACTTTTTATATTTTCCTAAATTTTTAATTACAAAATATCTCTGTTGTCTTTCAAATCTTATCTTTAAAATTTTTACTAATGGAGGAAACTAAATATACAATGTTAATATTTTTGCATTTAAAATCTTTACAAATAGACGAAACTAAATATACACTTTTAATATTTTCCTAAATTTTTAATTACAAAATATCTCTATTGTCTTTCAAATCTTTACTAACGAAGGAAATTAAATATACTATTTTAATATTATTGTTTTTAGAATTTTTACTGATTGAGAAAACTAAATATCCAATCAATTATACTTATACAAAAGAGATAACTCTTGCTGTTTTTATACAAAATTTTCGATCTGATATTTCCATACTTAGATCGATCTTGCATACCAAATAAAAAAATTACTTGGTGACTAATTAATTATATCTCAATTACCTTTAAAATCTTTACTAATTGAGGAAACTAAATATATAATGTTAATATTTTTGCATTTAAAATCTTTACTAATGAAGAAAATTAAATATACTATTTTAATATTATTGTCTTTAGAATCTTTAATGATGAAGGAAACTAATTATTCAATCAATTATACTTATACAAAGGAGATAACTCTTTCCATTTTAATACAAAATTTTCGTATATCTGATATTTCCATACTTAGATCGGTCTTGCATACCAAATAAAGAAATTACTTGGTAAATAATTAATTATATCTCAATTGCCTTTAAAATCTTTACTAATTGAGGAAACTAAATATACAATGTTAATATTTTTGCATTTAAAATCTTTACAAATGAAGGAAACTAAATATACACTTTTTATATTCTCCTAAATTTTTAATTAGAAAATATATTAATTGTGTTTTAAATCTTTACTAATGAAGGAAATTAAATATATAATTTTAATATTATTGTCTTTAAAATCTATACTGATAGTGGAAACTAAATATACAATCAATTATACTTATATAAAGGAGATAACTCTTGCCATTTTTATAGAAAACTTTCGTATATTTGATATTTTCATACTTATATCGGTCTTGCATACCAAATAAAGAAATTACTTGGTAAATAATTAATTATATCTCAATTGCCTTTAAAATCTTTACTAATTGAGAAAACTAAATATACAATGTTAATATTTTTGCATTTAAAATCTTTACAAATGGAGGAAACTAAATATACACTTTTTATATTCTCCTAAATTTTTTATTAGAAAATATATTTATTGTCTTTTAAATCTTTACTAATGAAGGAAATTAAATATAAATTTTTAATATTATTGTCTTTAAAATCTTTACTGATGAAGAAAATTAAATATACAATTTTAATATTATTGTCTTTAAAATCTTTACTGATGGTGGAAACTAAATATACAATCAATTATACTTATACAAAGGAGATAACTCTACCGTTTTTATACAAAACTTTCGTATATATGATATTTCTATACTTATATCGGTCTTGCATACCAAATAAAGAAATCACTAGGTAAATAATTAATTACCTTTAATACTTTCATACACATTAATAATATAAATATACATGTAAACTATGTTAATTGTGTTCTGCACTTTTTCTTGTACGCTTTGCTTTTTGTTTATTTGTCTTAGAAGTGTGTAAATTTGCATGAGCATGCTACATATTAATTTTGTTTTCTATCTTATTACTTTAGTTTGTATTCTAATGATATAGACGAAGTTATCCACAATTAGTGTTGATTGGTGAAGACATGGATCAATAACGAACGCATGGATCAATAAGGAGAGAGGAGACTATGAAGTGCGCCTCTTACCTCGCTCTAATTTTTTTTTTTTATATTTTTAAAATTTTTGCGTTTTTTAATATTAATATATTCTGCTTTCGTTATCTTGATGTGATGTCGATGTGTTTATAGGTGGATCTGAGGCTATAAAGATGAGTCGAATGTATGAATAATTATACTTGTAATAATGGTTTCGACTTATAATCTTAATTCATTCATTATTTTGATTATTTGTTACCTTTTCGTTAGGTGTTTAAAAATTTTTCAAGACAGAATTTTGTAAGCTTGATTATCACATAAGGTTTTTCTTTTATTTATCTTTTTCAGTTTTAATGTTGATAGGTATTGATTTGGCCTTAGATCTTTTTAATTAATTATTTGGTACTGATTAGGACCTTTGCAAAATCATCAAAGCATGAAAGGAAAAGGTATTAAAAATGGTTCTCCAATCAAGAGGGAAGAATCTGCGATGGGTGGTGGGTTTGAGAAATCTGGGATTTTATCGAATATAGCTGTGGAGTTAGGTGGCAGCGGGATTGGTGCAACCTCTCTTAACTCTGAAGATGGGCGTAAGAGCAGTGGTAAGATTTCTGGTGGAGTTATTCAAATGCGAGGAGTGGAGTCTAATGCTAAAGATTTTGGTAGTTCTGCTAAGTAAGCATGTAGGTCAGGGTTGAGTTTCGTGTTGGTTGCTGGGGTTGTTAGCGTCTTTGGTTTTTAGCAGGTGTAGGCGTGTAGCCATGATTTTTGTTCTATATCTTGTATTTTAAGTGGTGTTTTCTCTCTGGTAGTCTAAGTCTGGTTCGAGTCCTTTGATTGTTCAGTGGTCTGGATTGTATGTTGCTTTGTCGTTTTCTTTATTAATGAAATTCTGAGTTATAAAAAAAATAAAATGAAAACACGGCCATGACAATTGACATGTTTTAAACAACATTTTAGCTTATCCAGTTATAATTACAATAGTATATTATATCATTATTTCATTTATTTAAAAATATTTATTTATTTATAAAATAAATCAATATTTATAATATTTATAATTATTTATTCCATTTAAAAATATATTTTTGCAAAATATTTTAAAATAAAATAGAAAAATTATTAAAAAGCCGCTGCGAAGCGCGACTTATTAAACTAGTATACTTATATAAAGGAGAAGACGGAGACGGTGAGGTGGCGCCTCTAGAATCGCTCCGTTCTATTTTTCTAATTTTCTCAATTTTTCACAATTTTTAATTTTAATAATTACAACTTCCTTTATTATTTTCGATTTTGTAGGAAGAAAATTGAAAATTACACTTTTATTGTTTTCAAACTTGATAGAACTTTTTTTGATTTAAAAAATTATAACTTCCTTATTATTTTCGAATTTGTAGGACTTTTGATTTAGAAAATTACAACTTCCTTATTATTTTCGAATTTGTAGGACTTGGTAGAACTTTCTTTGATTTAGAAAATTACAACTTCCTTATTATTTTCGAATTTGTAGGCTTGATAAAACTTTCTTTTATTATTTTCAAACTTGATAGAACTTTCTATTTTTAGTATTTTTTATTCATATGTATTTATGCAACGGACGTCGGCTTAAAAAACATGACACAAGATCGGCATATAAAGTCTAGGGATATTTAAGAAATTTGTAATTTTTGTGATAATACGTATGGTTGAAGAATTAAGTGGTTGTTAATGCTTAAATTTATATTACTGCATATTTTTAGTATCTTTTTATATGTATTTAGTGTAATGGGTGTCGGCTCAAAAAAATATTATACAAAATCGGCATAAACATATGCCAATAGTTTATTTTATTATTTATGTATGTTAGTTTGTAAAATATTGTGTTCACTATTTATATATACTAGCTTAAACACGCTTAAAAAATATGACACAAGATCGGCATATAAAGTCTAGGGATATTTAAGAAATTTGTAATTTTTGTGATAATACGTATGGTTGAAGAATTAAGTGGTTGTTAATGCTTAAATTTATATAACTGCATATTTTTAGTATCTTTTTATATGTATTTAGTGTAATGGGTGTCGGCTCAAAAAAATATTATACAAAATCGGCATAAACATATGTCAATAGTTTATTTTATTGTTTATGTATGTTAGTTTGTAAAATATTGTGTTCACTATTTATATATACTAGCTTAAACCCGTGCGATACACGGATTATTTTTAATAGTTGTTATTTTATTATTTATATTTTAATATTTTATTAATTGTATTTGTTAAAAAAAATTAGTATGCATGTTAAATATTTAAGGAAGGAGTTTTAAAATAAATAAGTAATGATTTGTCTGTGATATTTTTGGAAAATAAGGGATTTTAGCAAGGGAAAATAGAAAAAGTAAGATGTTTTAGTTGAAAAAGGTAATTATTCATGATATTTTTGAAAAAATAGAGGATTCTGTTAGAAAAAATAGAAAAAGTAATGTGTTTTAGGTTAAAAAGGTAATTGATCATAAATAGGTAATGTTATTATTTAGTAACAATCGACCGATTACAATTATTTGTATTTTTTTATTTATTAATTAGAATAAAGGATCAAGAACCAGAAAATCAAAAAACATGAAAACCAAAATTTTCAATGAAACAACCATTATATAATAGTATAGATTTTATATATGTGTTTCTTGATTTTTTTCTTAAATAGTTAATGTTAAAAATTTTACAAAAATATTATAGGGCTCAGTTAACTAGTTTTATAATAAAATACAATTAATAAAAATGTTGTATATCGAAAAAATAATTCTTTAAAAAATAATAAAAATTTCTAAAATTTCTAATCCACCATGTTTTTTCATTTAAATATAATAAACATAATTCAATTTGAAATTGAAACATCCAATTCCTATCTTAGGTCAAATATTGAGCTTTTCCAATCTTCTCTCAAAAATTGAGCTTTTCCAATCTTTTGTCAAAATAACACACGCTGACGCTCTTCCCTTCCTGTAATCTATATAAAGAGACTCTCTACGTCTTCATTGCTATCTGCTCTTCTCTTCTGGAGAACAAATACACCGACTACAATCTACAATTATCAGCAGCTCTTCAATAGAACAAATACACAGACTACATTACTTACTTTTTTACTTAACAATCTAGGTTCTGAGTTTTATCATTATGCAGAAAGAAGGGATACTTCTTCCTCCTGGATACCGATTCAAGCCACTAGATTATGAACTTATCAATTTTTATTTGAAACCGAAAGTTATGCGACAAGAGCTCCCGTGCCACATTATCAATGATGACATTAAAGTTTATGCCCCTGATTCCACTCCATGGCTTTTGTTTGATCTCGATGATCCTCATTCTTGGATCGACTCCATAACAAACGCTGAGAAGACTATTTATGTGTTTACGACCTTATCCAAGTTAGCTACTGTTTCCAACACCACTACTACCAGGATAAGATCTAATACCAGTAAAAAGGCTGGTTGTGGGGCTTGGGTACAAAGAACAAAGCGAGTTCCAATAATTGATCGAGATGGTAATGTGATTGGGGGGAAAAGGATGTTAAATTTTGAGATTCATGACGCCGGGTTTAATCTTGATAAGGCTGTTTATTTTAAGATGCATGAATACTCTTTGTGGGGCGTTAATGAGAGACTGGGTTCTGATGTTGTTCTTTGCGAGATTACTTTCGATCCTTGCAAGGAACCCTTTCGTAAGTTGGCTACCAAAAAAGTTTCAAGACGAGGCCGTAAACCCCAAAACAAAATACAGAAAAATAAAAATCTTGAAGCAGATCCTTGTAAGGAACCCTTTGGTAAGTTGGCTACCAAAAACGTTTCAAGACGAGGCCGTAAACCCCGAAACAAAATACAGAAAAATAAAAATCTTGAAGGAAGCAGTACTTTGAATTCAGAAAGTGTGCCTGTGATGAGTGGTAATGTTTACCAGGAAAGTACAAGTTTACATCCAGAAAGTTTGGTCCCACTAGATGGTGGTGTTGGTAATGCTGAGTTTAGTGGTGACCTGTGTTTTGATGCCCAAGGAGGTGAGAGCCTGTGTTCTGATGAGGATCTTCTCCAGTCTTTCGACATATCTGGGTTCTTGGAGTATCTGGAATCCAATCCACTAGGGGAGCCACTTGAAGACACGACTATTGGCGGGCTTGGAAAAAGAAAATTTGCAGAGGAGGATAATTCATGTCAAGCTAAGAAAATGTGTTTTTCATGATTATGAAACATCAACTTAGTGAGTGATAGATGAATGTATTACTTATTGTCCATACATAAGATGATTATTATGAATGCAAATATTTTATGATTTTTCTGTTGTCGTTTGTTGCATAATATAACATAGGGTTAAGGAATCCAATGATTTTTCTTGTATATCCAATGATTTAGCATTATACATTTCCACTATATTGTTGCAATGACATTTTTTTTATATCATAAAATGTGGTCCTGTTTTACCCAATACAGTGATTTCTCATAAATTACAAAATAGTGATACCATCCGTATTCAGTTCATTAGATGGGTGTGAGCTTTGGACCAAACCTCAAGGAGATATGGTTACACTTATGAGTTCATGTGTAAATTGTGATAGCATATGTGTAATTATGAAATATACATGTACAGATTTTTACACCTAAAGTCCAAACTCATTTCTAAATGCTACATCTGCCTCAATGAATGTTTTGACTAGTGCATCAGAAGGACTGCATTACATTTAGATGCAAGATGTTTCATTGCTTTAGATTTAAGATACTACTAGCAAATACCAGATTGTAGAATATTTGAAAAAGATGACTTCACCAAAAGGAACCTGTTAGTGGAGCCCAAAGTTTGCAGTAGTCCTGGTAATTCTTTAGTTTCCAGGACTGGAGAAACTAAGGAAGTTTCAGGATGAATCTTTTCTCCCCTCTCTAACTCTATTGATACTCTTCCCTAAAATGGAATCAAGTACGATAACTATATCATCAAAAGTAGGCATATTTTAGGATTTGAGTCCCAGCAACTTTCTATCAATGACAGTATTCTTTGTGGCAAGCCCGACTCGTTTCCTGCAAGAACAGGTCGTAATCCTTCAGATGCAACAGCTGCTGTAAGTTGTTGCTCTGTATAATTCATTTCCAGCACAGTGTGAGCCTGCAGCATTGCAACAAGGAACTGGGATTACAGAAAAGCAGCGATTGTGAATGAAAGCCTGACGGACTATTAATCATACATATCATTTTGTTATCTCATCCATTTTAATTTTCCGTAAATACTACTAGGGTGTAATAAACTAATATGGATATTACGCACCTACAAGCTTACACTTCATAATATTCCGCACACTGGATAGCTATTTTGAAAAAGTTAGCAGCCACATAGGGATGTGCATGTCTATTTGGGGTATCAATTCAGACATCTTTCTGCTTGAGGTTGTACTCCTTTACCTTAATGGGCACTCTCGGTACTCTCCATTGTACTAATGAAGAATCGTTCTGGAAAATACTTAAGACTGTGCCTTGGTTGTTGTTCCCATTTTAAGATTGAAATAATAAGAAGTTGAAATGAATTTTTTGTTATCCGTGCAATATGCATGGGCCGGAAGAAGCTCCTACACTTGTCATTATTGGACCTATTGAAAGCTCGTTGATCCATGCAGCGCTGATATTTGGAAGGAATTTGGAACTTATGCATACCCATTCACTCGCAGGAAAGTTGCCAAGTTAGAGACTGAAATGGTAAAGGAACTGAAGCTGGAGATGCTCTGGATCCAAACACTGTTTTCAGAGTAAAAAATGATGGATTGGAGGTGAGTTCTTATTTACCATCTCTTTAGTCTTAAAAACAGTAAAAATCACAGAAATATAAGTGGAGATGCTTTTGGATCCAGTTACTTTTGTCAGGGTAAAAGTGATCAGAACTAGGTGTAAAAGCACACACTGCCTTGAGGCTAAAGGATCTATATCTGAAGGTGAAGGGTAGAGAAGACGAGTTTGAAGTCGTCTACATTAAAGATTAATCATCCAGCATAAAGCCATATGACCACTGGATTTTGCCCGACAATGATGAAATGCCCTGGTTGGTGCATTTTTATGATAAAGGTTACTCGCTTCCAATTCCAAAAAAGTTGGAATAGAGTGTTAAAAGGGGGTGTTGGAACCAGTTTTCGTCCACAACGTTCGGTCGGACCTGCAAAGAAGAAGAATGCGAGGGTTGGGCCCCCCGATTCACCTCCGGTGTGAGAATCAGTAACTGGTCGTCCAAAATAGGTAAATTGAACGTACAGAGAATATGTGTGTATTGTGAATTGTGTATGTTTTAGAATAAGCCTGATCGTTCCCTTTTACCAGTTCGCTCCGATCCCCACGTTCCGAACGTGGAACTGGGGTCTCTCCACGACCTGGTCCCTCTGCTGTGGATCGGCCCAATCTATGAAGAATGGTGAAAGCGGACTCTTCGGTCGTCAAAGGTATTAGGCCTCTTCATACAGGCTATCGAAAATGGGCTGCTCCGATCGGCCCAGTAGCCATCAGAATTAAGCCCCTAACAGGGGGTATCGACTTTGTGAACTTGTTGATTTCGAAAGTGATGGAAGTTTAGTCAGGCAAACTTTCTTTCCTACTTAAATTAATGTATGGTTTCCCTTTTATACTGATTGCCTGGAAAAATGAGCATTTGATTCAGGAATACATGGAAAAGATGAGGAACCACATCTATTCTAAATTTGTATTTTTATATTAATATTATGAAGTATATTTTATATTTATATATTTTCTTATCTTAATTTTCCTTTTATACTATTTGGCGCGATACTCGGATGATTTACAATTTTTCTATAGCAATTTGATAATTTAAATTTAGAAAATAAATATTATTTGTAAATTAAAAAAGTTACTTGTAGTTATAGATATAGCTAAATGTAAAACATTTTCAAAAAACCGCGAATTATCCGATCCATAAAAAATAATACTACTTTTTATTTCGGTGTATTTAAATATTTTAAATAGAAACGAAGAAATATTATTTGAAAATAATAATATTACCTTGTATTTTAATATTTTTGTGGCTAAATTTTTTGAACATACCGATAGTATATATATTAAAATACGTTGAAAAAGGCGGCAAAGCATGACAGCTGATGTCCAAATTAAATCATGTTTGCTCTACAAAAACAGTCTTTCAATTCAGACAATGTTGTTCTTATTTATACAATATTACCCATGTATGCAATTACAACACTTCAAGCAATCACATTGTTCCTACATTCTCTCATATGTTTCAAGATTTTTCGAAACAAAGAGCGATAAATCCTGGAAAACGAGCACATGGGCGTATGATTGTAACTGGGTTTCAACCCACTGTGTTTGTAATGAACTGTTTGATTCAGTTTTATGTGAAATGTGGTGATTTGAAGTATGCGTGTAAGGTGTTTGATGAAATGTCTGAGAGAGATTTGGTGTCTTGGAATGCTATGGTTTTTGGGTTTGCGACGGTTGGGGATATGGGGATGGCTAGGGGGATGTTTGATGAAATGACGGAGAGAGATGTGGTTTCGTGGAATTCGTTGGTTTCGGGGTACTTGCATAATGGTTGGTTTGGAAAGGCGGTTGGGGTTTTTATGGAAATGAGGAGAGGGGGTGTGGTTATTGATCCGACTACTTTTGCGGTTGTGTTGAAAGCTTGTTTGGGTTTGGAGGATTATTTTTTGGGGGTTCAGGTTCATGGGGTTGTTGTTCGAATGGGGTTTGATTGTGATGTGGTGACTGGAAGTGCGTTGTTGGATATGTATGCGAAGTGTAAAAAGTTGAAGGAGTCGATACAGGTTTTTAATGAAATGCCTAAGAAGAATTGGGTTTCGTGGAGTGCATTGATTGCTGGTTGTGTTCAGAATGGAGAGTTTTTTCTGGGGATGAATTTGTTTAAAGAGATGCAATTGGAAGGACTTGGAGTGAGTCAGTCAATTTATGCTAGTGTTTTTCGATCATGTGCAGATGTATCTTCACTAAGCTTTGGTTCTCAAATGCATGGTCATACAATAAAGGCGAACTTCTTTTCTGACATCATTGTAGGAACTGCCACTCTAGATATGTACTCCAAGTGTGGTGAATTGTCTGATGCTAGAAAGCTCTTTGATAGGTTGCCAAATCATAATCTGCAATCCTATAATGCCATTATCGTTGGTTATGCTCGAGCCAATCAAGGTTCTGAAGCATTACAACTATTTCGTCGTTTAGTGAAATCGGGTCTTCGGTTTGATGAAATAAGCTTATCTGCCGCATTCAGTGCTTGTGCATCGATCAAAGGATATTTTGAGGGCATGCAACTTCATGCACTAGCAATCAAGAGTACTTTATGGACTAATGTTTGTGTTGCTAATGCCATGTTGGATATGTATGGAAAAGTTGGAGCTTTAACTCAATCATTCTGCGTGTTTGATGAAATGGAAAGAAGGGACCCTGTTTCTTGGAATGCTATAATTGCAGCTCATGAGCAGAACGGAGATGAAGAATCAACTCTATCTTTCTTAGTTTCCATGCTGCGTTCCAATATTGAACCAGATGAATTTACTTATGGTAGTGTGTTAAAAGCTTGTGCAGGTAGGCAATCGCTGAACTATGGCATGGAAATTCATGGCAGAATAATGAAATCTGGAATGGGATTGGACTCCTTTGTTGGCAGTGCTCTTGTTGATATGTACTGCAAGTGTGAAAAGGTTGAAGAAGCAGAGAAGCTCCATAACAGAATGGAAGAAAAGACAATTATGGCTTGGAATGCAATAATCTCTGGATTTTCATTGGTTGAACAAAGCGAAGAAGCTCAGAAATTCTTTGCTCATCTATTAGAAATTGGAGTCATTCCTGATAACTTCACGTATGCAACAGTTCTTGATACTTGTGCTAATCTGGCAACCATTCAACTTGGCAGGCAAATCCATGCTCAAGTTATCAAGCAAGAAATGCAAGTAGATGTCTTCATATGCAGCACTCTTGTTGACATGTATGCAAAATGCGGATACATGCAAGACTCAAGATTAATGTTTGAGAAAGCATCAAAACGTGACTTTGTGACATGGAATGCGATGATTAGTGGCTATGCACAACATGGTCTTGCAGAAGAGGCCCTTCAGATTTTTGAGGCTATGCAATTGAAGAATGTGAAACCAAATCATGCAACTTTTGTTGCAGTCCTTCGAGCTTGTGCTCATATGGGACTTGTCAAGAGAGGGTTGAAGTACTTCTACTCTATGTCAAGCGATTATAAATTAGATCCTCAACTGGAACATTACTCATGTATGATTGATATATTAGGGAGGTCAGGCCAAGTTAATGATGCCCTGAAACTTATCAATGAGATGCCTTTTGAGGCTGATGACGTTATTTGGAGAACATTACTAAGTATTTGCAAGTTGCAAGGGAATGTAGAGATGGCAGAACAAGCAGCAACTTCTCTCCTAAAACTGGACCCCCAAGACTCTTCTGCTTATATTCTTCTATCGAATATATATGCTGATGCAGGAATGTGGGACGAGGTCTCCAAAATTAGGAAAATAATGCGCCATACTGGACTTAAAAAGGAGCCCGGTTGTAGCTGGATTGAATTGCAGTCAGAGCTGCATATGTTTCTTATCGGAGACAAAGCTCATCCCAGGTGCCAAGAGATATATGAAAAGTTGGATTTATTAGCAGATGATATGACATTGCTTGGATATGATCCTGATATCATTTCACTTATCCAAGATGTGGATACAACAAGAACTATAGCCTGCATGTAGTAAATTATGACTGAAAGAGCAGATGCCTATACCTTGCTTGCTCCTTAACCCGACTGTATGCAACGACAAAGTCTCTTTGATTTTTCTATGTGGCCTGGTAGTGCTTGATGTTCTTACAGTTTTTAGTGACAACATTCAGAATTTCTGGCAGCATTTTCCTTAATGAAGCTGGGAGAGACAATTGAAGACCTCTGCCCTAAAGATAAGAAGATTGTAACTCACTAGGATCCGTGCCTCGTTTTTCCTGTTGTTTTCTTTACCTTTGCGTCTACAGTTTGGGAACCCAGAGACATTGTTGAGTTTTCAGTGCTCTTTTTGCAATGTGGAAGCTCTGCATAAAAATTTTAAGGGTGTTAAATTTTCGAAAACCCGACACAGACAAATAGGGTTTTGGGTTTAAAGTTTTAGGTTAGTGTCAATCTCTTTAATTGTTAGTGTCTGCCCTAGGCAGAAGCAGAGACATTCATTTTTTTTTCTTTTTTGCAGGCACTACCCTTGTACCTATAGTATTACATACAGACAGGAACCTTCAATATGAGATTATGTTTACTAATTTTTTTTTTTTGAAATCGATTATGTTTACTAATTTAATTCCTGCTCTTCTACGTGTTTGTTCCTCTTGCTGTATCCTTGTTTTCATTTAACTTAATCATCTTGTAATTATTAGCCTAAAATCGATAGTCAATATATCTTAACAAAATCTGGCATTTTTATCGTTTCGGAAATGATATTTTTGAGATTGGGAAAAAATTACGGGCAACATTTTTTCATTGTTTGTGGCATGTGCTTGAATGAAATGTCGAACATGCAAATTTTATATTTAAATGAATCATGGTTGGAGATTCTGTCACATTTTGGCATCTTTCTTATAAACATGTGCGCCCACCTCATCTTAGGGCAAAACTTGTACGGTCAACACGCTAGATGTCCAATTATTTGCAGTACAAACTTCGTACCTGGGAAGTTGTGAGCATTCTTGTTACAATTAAATAATATTTTAACTCCAACTAGAACAAAAATATGCACAAAATCCCTAAACCCCGCAAACAAGACACAAATCTTCTGGTAAAATCAAGACATAGAATTCTAGTAAATAAAAATAGACATTTTAAGTGATAAATTATCTAATTTAAAACTTCCTATGTTTTTTTCCAACTCATGCATGATTAAAATTAGATCTGACAATTGGACCGTGTCGTGTACTTTCGTGTTTTCGTGTACTTAATGTAAAACTCATATCCGACCTGTTTTGGATTCGTGTACTAAATTTGAAACACATATCCAATTCAAAACGTGTCGTGTACTTTACGTGTCGTATTAGTGTACATTAAACAAAAATATAAATTTAATTAAATTAAAATTTATATATTATAAAACTATTTTAATTATGTAAAATTTTATGAAATGTGTATTAAATATACAATACATACAATTTTACAAAAAATTGTAAATATAACTTATATATATAAATGTATACTTCTTATATATAAATGTATAACTTACTGTTAATTAGTCATGAAACTTTTATTTATTGTTCATATGTAATTCCTTATATATTTTCTAAATATGCAATACTATAAATAATATATATTTTTTAAAATTATTTATTTACTTCATTAATTCGTATACTTTCGTTTCGTGTCGTGTACCTATTGTGAAAACCCAAACCCGACACTAATTATATTCGTGTTTTTTCATGTTCGTATACTTTCGTGTTCGTGTACCAAATTTTTGCACCCAAACACTAATTATCCGTATCGTGTTCGTACCGTGTTCACGTGTCGTGTATCAAATTGCCAACTGTAATTAAAATTGATCATTTTTAAATTGCGTCTGATTTGTATACTCAAACATATTAACTGAAATTATATTCTTTTTAAAAAAAATGAATTTATCTAAATTTAAATAAGTCGAAATTTATTAGACAATTTTTTATGATATTTCATCATGCCCTCTGATTATCAGACCTCCTCCGAAATTTTCGATATCTTGCAATTTTATTGAATTCTTGAAGAAAACAAACGACCCTTTTCAAAACCTTTAATTCCCACAATTTTTATCAAATTTCATTACAATCTAAATTTACCATCTTCACATTCTTCCCGTCAAAACTACTGCATACAATTATTTATATACATACATATACATACAATTCAATTGCGTCAAGCTATCTCTTTCCTTGTTATTTTTGTTGCAGCTGAACCCCATTAAAATTTGACCCACAAAAATTATTCATTTTCTCTCTTTTGGGTTCTTCAATTTTCCCAATTTCAGGTATGATTTTATTTAATTTTTGTATTTCAAACCCAAAAATTTGATCTTTTTTTGTTCTTGTTAATACCCTTTTCATTTCTTGATCATTTGTTGTATGTATATGTGTACATGTATGTAATGTTGCAAGTAATTGTACATGTTTTTTTGTTGAAATCTTGCTTTTGTGGATTGAATAGCTTTGGTATGATTAGGCCACATAGATTTTAGATACTTGTTTTGATTTTTTCATGTAAAGATTCAATTTTTATTTTAATTTGATTCAAGAAAGATGTAAAAATAAGCTAAATTTGAGTTTTTTGTATAGATTTTCTTGGATTGAAGTCAAGGGGTTCAAGCTGCTTCTATAGAGTTTATAAAGATTGAATCTTTAGTTAAGAAAAGATTTTGTAGAGAAAATGACAATTGTGACGCAAGAGAATAGATCAAGGAAGAACAAGCATTCGATTAGTGATCCGCAGGAGCCTTTGTTACCTACCAAGCATGAGGATGATGCTGGTTTCGATGAATTTAATGGGGCTTCGTTTACGGGAGCTGTTTTTAATTTGTCCACCACTGTTGTTGGTGCTGGAATTATGTCATTGCCTGCTACCATGAAAGTTTTGGGTCTTGTTCCCGGGGTTATTGTGATTATCTTTATGGCATTCTTGACGGAGGCTTCTATTGAAATGATAATCAGGTTTAGTAAGGCCGGGAAGTCGTCTTCTTATGGAGGTCTTATGAATGATGCATTTGGAAAGTACGGAAGGATGCTATTGCAAATATGTATTTTGGTTAACAACGTTGGTGTGCTTGTTGTGTACATGATTATTATAGGTAATTGTGTAATAATGTGAAATGAGTATTTTCTTCGAAGTAGAATTGTCTTTCTTTAGTATTTGTGCTTATAATTTGCCTGAATACTGTTATTTTGTAATCACTATCTTAAGGTGATGTTCTTTCTGGAACAACTGCTGATGGAGTTCACCATGCTGGCGTTCTGGAAGAATGGTTTGGAGAGCAGTGGTGGAATGTTCGTACTATGGTTCTCCTTATGACAACCCTTGTGGTTTTTGTTCCGTTGGCTTGTTTAAAGCGAATAGGTGAGTTTTCCATTATGGAGAAATGAATAGGAATTTTGTGCTTCTTGAATTCATCCTAGCTGTTTTGGGTGTTTTACTTGTCAATGATAGACTTGTTATTTTCTGTGCGTGAAGATCTTTGAATAAGTATACCAATATACAGCAAAATTGAAGAATAATAATAGTAAACCGGCTCATATTTTAGCCAACTCACAAATTAACCCCATCACTAACTTGATCAACTGACATTGTAGATCTGATGATTATATACGAAATTTCAAACTTGCAGATTCATTGAGATATACATCTGCATTATCGGTGGCGCTGGCAGTTGTCTTCCTTGTTGTTACAGCAGGAATCACAATTTTCAAATTGATTAGTGGAAGTATTGTGATGCCCAGATTGCTACCTGAAGTTCATGATTTGACAACTGTGTTTGAACTATTCACTGTAGTCCCCGTTCTTGTCACTGCATACATCTGTCACTACAATGGTGAGCAAGCTAATTATATATAACAAATATCTATTGAAATACTGATTTTCTTGTAATTGTTCATGCCTCTGATCAATTCTGGGTCAGTGTATATATTATAATTGCATTCTGATTACCCGAGAAGGAGATAAGGTAGTCGGACCTTAGATGATGGGCAATTCAGCTCCCAAGTGGGCAGAAGCAATATCATTTTTCGATTTCTGGAGACATTTTTTCCTTCTAAACTGATGCATGTTTGGAGGGATTTTGTAATTTAGTGATTAAATTACTGAATTTATGCAAACACTATCCATTTGATCAACATAAGCTGTTAAATTGTTTTTCTGTAGATTAACTTTTACCCAACATTCTTAAGTCTGTTACTGGAAGCTTGGACAGGGTATCGGACAAACTTGAGCAGCTTGACCTCATGCCCAAATAGTTTAGCTTAATTTTTGATAGAAGTGCTAAAGATTAATTTTATGTTATTTATGGAATAATCCAATCTTGCAGTTCACACGATAGAAAATGAACTTGAAGACAGGACAAAGATAAAAGCAGTTGTGAGTACCTCGCTTGTTCTCTGCTCATCCGTGTATGTAATGACAAGCATCTTCGGGTTTCTCTTATTTGGTGATGAAACTCTTGATGATGTGCTTGCCAACTTTGACACAAATCTGGGAGTTCCATACAGCTACTTGCTTAATGATGCAGTTCGTGTTAGTTATGCTGCACATTTGATGCTTGTCTTTCCCATTGTTTTCTTCCCGCTAAGATTAAATTTAGACGGGCTCTTCTTCCCATCTGCCAGACCTTTGGTTTCGGACAATTTGAGATTTGCGTCGATCAGCTTTGGCCTCCTCTGTCTAATTTTCATGGGTGCAAATTACATACCTAGCATCTGGGACGCATTCCAGTTCACTGGGGCCACTGCTGCAGTTTGTGTAGGATTCATCTTTCCTGCTGCTGTTACTCTTGCGTAAGTAGCCCTATTTGCAGATACTCCACACATATAGTTTGTTTGTTTTTAGTAGACACGCCACACGGGTAATTTTTACTTAAATAGTTAAATGACTTGTGTATCTCGATTGATGAATAAAATATAACCCATTAGGAAAAGAAACAACTTTAATGTCTATAATTAATCACCAATTAATAGATAGTAGCTCATTGCTTTTGTTATTTCAGGGATCGTCATAAAATAGCTACAAAGAAGGACAAGATCTTGTGTGTTTTCATGATTGTCCTTGCTGTCTTCTCTAACTTGGTGGCTATTTATAGCGATGCTTATGCATTGCTTAAGAGAAATGAATTACCATGAGAATAATCTCCTCTTGTTCGTCTGATGGCAGCATCAACAGGATTGTTTGGTGTAATCAAGAGCTCAGTTTTTTAAATCTCCGTTGAGTCAAGTTTTAATAGAAAGAGCATATGATCACTGTCTGAAGCCACGCCTGCTTATTGAATTGTGTATATAAGTTTATGCCTCAGATACATTTATTTTCTTTTGGTACTTTGATGTATTAATTTGTTGTCTGATAGTATATATCATTGTCAAAACAGGCAATAGAAATAACAAGAAATCTGCCATTGGTTCAAGATTGAAAACCCATGTGCTCTTCTTGATAGGACTGTAAATCTTGTAAAGTCTATGTTTGTATTTTGAATGTTTTGATATTTCTAAAAGTGATAGTAAAAAATGTTGGAATTTTTATTGTTTGTATGTTTTTTTTTTAAAAATTCTGGTATATCAATCTTTTGTAATTTCTCCACATAATTAGTTCAGTTTTAGATTTGTGGCTTATGCTTTATCAGCTCAGATGATGGAGGGACTGCAATAAACAACCGATATGTTCGATATATTTTCCGGCAGCAGGTCTCCTGAACATATAAGACTCAGATTTCAGACTCGACACAATTAGAGATTATAACATTTTTGTGTCGGATACCAATACAGGGATGCAACTACAGAGCTATAGTCGACTTCAATCTAGTTAAAGCACCAACATTCACAAAACAGGGATGCAGGTTTCCATTTAGTTTGGTTGCTCCATACGCATTGGATATATAAGCCATGTCCAGTCACAAAACAGAGTTTTACCAACATAGCAAAGGAAAAAAGTGACCATAATTTGACATCAACATTTCTATGACATGTGTAAGTGAACCAACTCAAAAAGATATTATAAAAAGTATATCATCTTCTAACAGTCCTATAAAAACAACTGTAGAAAAGATGAGCCAAAAAACAATTTAAAAAAAGATGGAGAAAAATAGATGACCGTGAGTTTGATTATTAACTCCTTATATATAATAACCGTAAGGGAGATCTTATCCAAAACTTTGGTCGGTCTCTGTACTACCAAAAGTATATGATCCGTTGGATTATAAAACTATAAATATTCGAGAACCATTAGATATAATATTAAAAATTGTATTTGATTAATAATTAATATGATCGTATTTAAATACTAAAAGGTGTATTTTGATAATTTAAACCAATTATAAAATAGAAATCTTTATGTAAAAATTCGTAATTATCTTTTCTCTTTAGTTTATGGATAGTTCCAGTTAGATAATAATTATTAAATCATCATTAAATTAAAGATAATTTTGTTAGCTTCGCATGGGCTGTAAAATCGTTAAAATATGTTGTCTAAAACTCAAGATAGAGTCCAAACAATAAAGTGATTATCCAAATTTTAATAAATATTTTTTTTATTATTGTAGCACCAATTTAATTTTTTCCCTAATTCTTTTAAATTTATAAATTCTATGTTTATTTCAATAAAATATTAAAATCAATTTAAGAAAAAATTAAAATCGATCTGGTCCGTGTACGATCACTATACAGCCAAATTAATAATTATAGTTAGATCTTAAATAGATCGATGAGAATTGTTAGATCTAATATTAAAAAATGTATCTGATTAATAATAGAATTATATTTAGATACTAAAAAGTGTACTTTGATAATTTAAAATTTTTCTATGTAAAAATTCTTAAATATATTTTCTATATAGTTCCAGTTAGATAATAATTGTTAAACCAAATATCAAGATAACAATTTATATTGATTACAATATTAAAAATTATCAATATAATTCTCATGTATATCAACAATAATACACGTGAACCCTACAGAGACTTACGAGAACTCCTGAATAAATTTAAACACTAGAAAAATTCAAATCAACAAAGAATATAATAATACGAGGATAAAATTTTATAAAATTATGCATATTTTTTATCATATTTTATTAAATTTTAGATCATAAATAATCAACTATTATTTATTATTAAATAATAAATTAAACGGTGATTTTGTTTTATAAGAACTCATATAGACCTAATTTCATTGTTTGCAGGACTATATTCATATTAAAAAATCCGTATTTTGAAATTTTAGACTCGGCTATAGAAGAGGCCTAACTTTTTTAACATATATACATTGTAAATTATTAAATTCGAAATTTTAAAAGTTTGTTAATCAATTAGTATAGTACTTTTTTGAAAAATCGTACTTTACAAAAAATATTATCAAATAACCAATGTTTGCAAGAAAAAAAAATGAAAAAAATTCTTATTTTTAAAAAATTTGTAAATTTTAATATGTTGTTGGTAGATTCAAACCTTAGATCATTCTGCATGATAATTTTACTGTTATATCTAACGTTTCTCAACAATTTAATTTGAAAGATTCAACGATTATGGATTGAGTGATCAAACAAAGCGACCAAACTTATAAGGAAGCTTTCATTATTTAGTCTTTAATATAATAACATAGATATTTACGGGATATACTATTAAAAAATGAATTTTATACAGAATTTTGATCGTCATAGTGTACTACTTTAAAAGAAGAACTATTACAAAAAAACTATATTTTAAATGATAATTTATTTTCTCAAAAGTTCAAAGTTCCCGCATCATTAACATATTACAAATAAGAGTATATTATATTTTAGCAATAAATATTTAAAAAAAATTAAATATTAAAAAAATTAATGATGTTATCCTGGTAGTTTGGTTCTAAATACCGTCAAAACATTCTCAACCGTTAGATTCAATACTTTTAAAAATAGACGATCAAATATCTCATAGTGTATGTTCCACTCGAAAGCAAAGAGAGATACGGAGAACTCATGTCACGATCATTGTTATTGTTAGCAAAAATATTGTCTCGTCTTCATGACGTGAGTCTCGTCTATTGACGTGGTTTTACAATTTTATTCATAATATTTTCTCATAACTTAAACTCCAGACAAACATCAGTTTTTATTTTTTGGTTATTATGGCAAACTCATCTGTTGGAAAGAAGGTCACGGAGGAGTGTGCAAATCTTACAATCCATGATGATGGGGAGGAGGGTTTGATTTTGGAGGAACCATCAGAAGGTCAAGTGGTGGACTATTCATTATATCTAGTTGGGAGCTTCTTATCTGATCGGAAGATTAACTTCATGGCGATGAAAGACACTTTAGCCGCGGTTTGGAAACCAGTGAAAGGGGTGTACATGGAGGAAACAAGTTATCCTAATCTTTTTATCATCAAGTTTTTCCACAAACTTGATATGAAGCGGGTTCTTGATGATGGCCCTTGGACTTTCAACCAACAAGTATTACTCATTAAGAAGCTGGATGGGGATGAGCAATTGTCGGAGCTCAAAATTTCTGATCTGTATATATGGCTTCAGGTATATGATCTGCCGATAGGTTTTCACTCTGAATCTATTTTTAAAGCCATTGGAAATTATGTTGGAAAATTCTTGGATTCGGATTCTAAAAATCGTAATGGCATATGGCGAAACTATCAAAGGATTAAGGTGGCGATTGATGTGCATAAACCCTTAAAAAGTAAGATGCGGTTGAAGAAACCAGGAGGAGAATGGATTTGGATTAGCTTTAAATATGAACGCCTGCCATCGTTTTGCTTTTACTGTGGAGTTATTGGCCATTCGGAGAAATTCTGTGAATCTTTATTTGATGAGAAGGAGGATTCGGGGAATAGGAAGTACGATGGGTCATTGCGAGCACCAATGAGAGGGCAACAGGGGAGTAGCAGTAATCAATGGCTAAGGGGAATGGATGGTAGCAGGTTGAACACGGTGGTGGAGGAACAAGGGGATGGTGGCAAAGGGTGGAGCAAATATTCCGGGGAGGTGGTTACAAAATCCCATGTTTTTTGGGATGCTCATCAAAGCAGAAGCAATCACGGAGGCAGTTTAAAAAATACCACGTTTTTAGGGGATGATGACAGAGAGAAATCCCAGGATATGGGGATAGTAGTTTCAAATCAAAAAAGGCCGCGAAATGAGGGAAACAGTGCTGGTAACTTTGAATTGGGCCTAACTAATATTGCAAGTAATGGGCTGGATACAGACATGACAGAAGAAACGGATCAGAACCAAAAAAACTTGACTATGGCGGGTGCTGTTTTACAGGCCCGCCAATCATCATGATAACTTTAAGTTGGAACTGCCAAGGTTTGGGCTTACCTTGGAAAGTTCGGTTCCTACAAGACATAGTCCGTCAGGAAAAGCCTACTTGTATTTTCTTGTGTGAGACAATTAGTAATAAAAAGAAGATGGAAGAAATAAGACACAAGCTGGGATTTGAAGGTATGGTGGTCGTAGAACCAAGGGGGCGTAGTGGGGGTCTGGCCATGCTTTGGAAGGAAGTTGACAATGCAGAACTCGTTAGCCTATCGATAAATCATATTGATATGGTAATAAAGTCGGAGGAGTTTGGTCCGTGGAGACTTACAGGTTTTTATGGCGAACCTATAAGAGCTCAAAGGAGGAAAACGTGGGATCTCTTGCGAAATTTAGCCAGGGATTCAAACTTACCTTGGTGTTTGATCGGGGATTTAAACAACATCGTAGCCCAACATGAGAAGAAAGGAGGTGCAGAGTACCCCAGGTGGTTAATAGATGGGTTTAATGAGACGTTGATGGAAGCAGGCTTGAAGGATATCGATTTAACGGGGCATCAATACACATGGGAGAAAGGTAGAAATACAAATGGTTGGATGGAAATAAGGTTGGACAGAGCTTTAGTGAATCTTTCTTGGCTGAGTCATTTTCCTATGGCGAAGCTTTACAACTTAGAGGGGTCTCCTTCAGATCACAGTCCGCTGCTGCTTGAGCCTAAAAATGGTAACTCGTATGGTAGGAAAAGACGTTTTCGATTCGAGAATGCCTGGCTAACAGAACCTCTGTGTTCTCAAATTGTTAGAGACAGCTGGGAGGACGAAGAATGTTTCAACATACTGCAGAGGGTTGCTCAATGTAGCCGTAATTTGGAAGTTTGGGGAAGAGAGATTACGGGTTGTTTTAACAAACGTATACAGGAGTGTAAAGCAGAGTTAAAAATTCTCAGAAGCAAACGAGACGTGAGTTCAGTTGATCGTTACAAGCAGGTAAAGCAGAAACTTCATCTGATTCTAGACCAGAAGGAAATATTTTGGCGGCAGCGTTCGAAACAACTGTGGCTTCAGTCTGGAGATAAGAACACTAAGTACTTCCATGCCTCTTGTAGTTCTCGTAGACGTACGAATCAAATCACTAAGCTTAAAAATGCAGAGGGGTCTTGGGTGAATTGGCAAAATGGCTTAGCTGAGCTCATTACGGATTATTACCAGTCCTTGTTCACAGCCTCACAAACTGAATTCGATGAAGTTGTTAATTGTGTCCCGACAACGATTACGGAGGCCCAGAATACGAAGTTACTGTTGCCTATCTCTGAGAAAGAAGTTAAGCATGCACTCTTTCAAATGCATCCGGATAAGGCTCCGGGACCGGATGGGATGACGCCGGCGTTCTTTCAAAAGCACTGGTCTATTGTGGGGGAGAATATTGTTGAATTGACAAGGCATTTCTTTGATACGGGTACTGTTATGGAGGGTTTAAATGAGACAAACGTCGTGCTCATACCTAAGAAAAAGAATCCGTTGACAGTCATGGAGCTGCGCCCTATAGCCCTTTGCAATGTGCTTATGAAGGTAATCACGAAAGTCCTTGCTAATCGTTTAAAAGAGGTCCTTAACACAATTGTGTCAGATACACAAGGTGCTTTTATCCCAGGGCGTTTAATTTCTGACAATATCATGATCTCGTATGAAGTCATGCATTACCTTAAACGTAAACGGTTTGGCAAAGAGGGATACATGGCCTTAAAACTTGATATGAGCAAAGCTTATGATCGGATAGAATGGAGTTTTTTGGAGGCAATTCTTCGCAAAATGGGCTTTAATGAAAGGTGGGTTCAGTTGGTGCTTCAGTGTGTTACAACAGTTTCTTACAATATAGTACATGGAGAGAATGAGTTGGGGCCTATTATTCCTAGCCGGGGTATTAGACAGGGGGATCCTCTATCCCCGTATCTATTTATCATATGTGCTGAAGGCTTGTCTGCCTTAATTCGAAAATATGAAGAGAGACAGTTGATTCATGGGATAAAAATTTGTCGTCGTGCTCCTGTTATTTCCCACATGCTTTTTGCCGATGATAGCTACTTTTATTGCAAAGCGGAGCCTGATGAGGCTAGAAGAGTGTTGGAGTTGTTAGAAGTTTATGAGAAAGCGTCGGGACAAAAGATCAACAGTTCAAAATCCTCCATTTTCTTTAGCTCTAATGTCATTCAATATAATCGGGACATGGTGTGTCAAGTGTTACAAATGAGGGAGGCGGATGAGTTTAGCAAGTACCTTGGTCTTCCTAACATTTTAGGGAGAAACAAATCGGTTATTTTGGGCTATTTAAAAGAGAAGGTGAAAGCTAGAATTCAAACTTGGAATGGGAAGTGTATAGGCAGATCGGGGAAAGAGGTTTTGATAAAGTCGGTGCTGCAAGCTCTTCCCACATACTCTATGAATGTTTTTCTGATTCCAGTTGAAATCATTAAAGACATTGAGAGGAGTCTTTCAAAATACTGGTGGGACACAGGGCAGTTAAATGGTTCTGGAATATCATGGATGTGTTGGGATCGTTTGACAAGACACAAATCTATAGGGGGTTTAGGTTTCAGAGATTTCAGGGACTTTAATCTTGCCATGCTCGGGAAGCAAGGTTGGAGATTCATATCGAACCCAGATAGCTTGGTTTCAAGGGTCTACAAGGCCAGATATTTTGCTCATACAGATTTTCTACATTCCTCTCTAGGCAGTGGCCCTAGTTTCATCTGGCGAAGCATTCTAGCTGCAAAGGATGTAGTTGCGGCAGGGGTGAGATGGAGAGTTGGGACGGGGGAAGACATTCAAATACTGGGACAACCATGGTTGCCAGACGATGAGAATCCGTTTGTTACCACAGTTTCACAGTCGATAGAGAATAGTACGGTGAAGTCTCTAATGTGTGTTGACAGGAGGGATTGGGACACAGACATAATTCGTGACATCTTTAATGTTAGAGATCAAAATTGCATCTTGAATGTGCAACTAGGAGATGATGAAGGTCTTGATACTATGTATTGGAAGTTGGAGAATACGGGGATTTATTCAATCAAGAGTGCGTACAGGTTTTTGCAGGCCCAGAAAGGAGCATGGTATGCACAGCATAATGGTAGTGTTTGGCGTTCACTGTGGCAAACTAAAGCACCACCAAAAACTCGTAATCTTGTTTGGAGGGCCTTGTCTGGGTGTCTTCCAACAGTAGTCCAACTTTGTCAAAAACATGTCCAAGTGTCAATAAGATGTCAGGTCTGTGCGAACGAAAATGAGACAATCTATCATGCTTTAGTTGGTTGTTTCTTTGCAGTCCAGTGCTGGAAATCTTTAGACCCAGATATTCGAATTGGAGGGGTGACAGAATTTCATGATTGGTTCGAAAGGGTGATCAGTGAGAAAAATAGTAATCAACGAGCAGAGATTGTAACTTTATGTTGGGCGATTTGGCGTGCTCGTAACGAGTTGGTTTGGAATAAAAAAGCTTCTACGGTCAACAGAGTGGTTGCAACAGCCAGGGAGTACCTTACACAATGGAAAGCAGCTCAGGGTAGGTCTACTAGTGTTCTTCTCCAGCCAATGACAGATGGGGATGGAGCGATGACCTGGGCTAAGCCTCAACGGAACGTAGTTAAGGTTACGGTGGATGCAGCAAACTTTGATGATCAGGAAGCATTTGGAGTGGGTCTGGTAGCTAGGGACTGGAAAGGGGACCTCATTCAAGCGAAGTCGAAGCTGTTTCGAAGGAAAGAAAGGCCAGAGGTTGCTGAGGGGGTGGCTATCAAGGAAGCTTTGAGTTGGATTAAGAGCTCGGAATGGCCGACAGTAGTTGTGGAGTCCGACTGTCTTGTTGCAGTCCAGGCTATCCGTAGTAGAACACCAATGCGCTCTCCGTTTGGTGTGGTTATTGAAGAATGTCGTAGACACATTCTGGAGTTAAACAATATTCAGTTGTATTTTATAAAACGGTCTGCCAATATGGCTGCTCATGAGCTTGCTAGGGCATCATATAGCTATCCTGATCGTGTTTTCGATAGGAGATCTGTTCCTATTGAGGTTTTTAATTGTATTATGTCTGAGTTGGTTTGAATAAAATTCATACATTTTCGTCAAAAAAAAAAAAAAAAAAAAAATAGACGATCAAGATTATATCATATAAAAAGAAGTTATTATCTAAAAATAATATAACTTAAAAGATATTATATTAGGATTGGATTTTCCAAAAAGTTAAAACATAAAAATAGTTGTAATTAAATAAGGAAACCCATTTAATATCAAAATAATAAAAATCGTTTAATCTTAAATAGATAGGTGAAAACCGTTAGATTTAACATTAAAAACTGTATTTGGTTAATAAAGAGTATTCTAATAATCTAAACTACATATAAGTAGATTTCCTAAATCGAATAGAATTCTCAACATTAAATTTCGTCACTTTATTCTCTTTTTAGTTTTAGAATAGTTTTAAATTGAAAAAGAATTATTAAACCACAACTAAATTAAAGATTATTTTGTAAATTTCATGTGGACCGTAAATTTGGCAAAATCTAACTTTGAGTTATATTGAGTGTGTAAAATATAATAAATATCAAATTTTTAACTATAATTGTTTTTGGCTAAATCTTTTTTAACAATAATTTAATCATGTAAACTAATAACTTTTAAATATTAAAATATTCATAAATAAATATAATTATAAATATTAAAAAAATAATCGTGTGTTGCGCATGGGTAATAAAAATATAATTATAAACAGAATAATTATAAATAAAATTTAAGTAACCGTGCATCGCACAGGCTATAAGCTAGTATATATAATAAGCGTAAGGGAGATCTTATCCAAAACTTTGGTCGGTCACTGTACTACCAAAAGTATATGATCCGTTGGATTATAAAACTATAAATATTCAAATAGATGAGGACCGTTAGATATAATATTAAAAATTGTATTTGATTAATAATAGGATAGTATTTAAATACTAAAAGCTGTATTTTGATAATTTAAACCAATTATAAATAGGTTTTCTATATTGAATAGAAATCTTTATGTAAAAAATCGTAATTATCTTTTCTCTTTAGTTTATGGATAGTTCAAGTTAGATAATAATTATTAAACCATCATTAAATTAAAGATAATTTTGTTAGCTTCGCGTGGGCTGTAAAATTGTTAAAATCTGTTTTCTAAAACTCAAGATAGAGCCCAAACAATAAAGTGATTATCTAAATTTTAATATATTTTTTTTTAATTTAAATCAATTATAAATAGGTTTTCAATATTGAATAGAAATCTTTATGTAAAAAATCGTAATTATCTTTTCTCTTTAGTTTATGGATAGTTCCGGTTAGATAATAATTATTAAACCATCATTAAATTAAAGATAATTTTATTAGCTTCGCGTGGGCAGTAAAATTGTTAAAATCTGTTGTCTAAAACTCAAGATAGAGCCCAAACAGTAAAGTGATTATCTAAATTTTAATATTTTTTTTATTATTGTAGCACCAATTTAATTTTTTTTCTAATTCTTTTAAATTTATAAATTCTATGTTTATTTCAATAAAATATTAAAATCAATTTAAGAAAAAATTAAAATCGATCTGGTCCGTTTACGACCACTATACGACCAAATTAATTATTACAGTTAGATCTTTAATAGATCGATGAGAATTGTTAGATCTAATATTTAAAAGTGTATCTGATTAATAATAAAATTATATTTAAATACTAAAAAGTGTATTTTTGATATTTTAAAATTTTTCTATGTAAAAATTCTTAAATATCTTTTCTCTTTAATTTATGTATAGTTTGAGTTAGATAATAATTGTTAAACCAAATATCAGATAACAATTTATATCGATTACAATATTAAAAAATATCAATATAATGCTCATGTATATCATATAACAATGATACATGTGGACCCTGCGTTATAAGAGACTTAGGAGAACTCATGTACATGAATAAATTTAAACATTTTTTTTCTGAAGGAACATAACAATTTGATTAATCCAAATTATAATTATATTATTTTACATATAACAAACATAAAAGGATAATATCAAAATATTATTAAAATATTGAGGGTTTCATATTCATAAACAATAATTTTGAATATAATACTTAACCATCTTTTCTTTTCGGTTTATGGGTAGGTCAACTGGTCAAGTTAGATAATAATTATTTAATCATCATTAAATTAAAGATAATTTCGTTAGTTTCACATGGGTTGTAAAATCGTCAAAATTCAATTTCTAAAACTCAGGATAGAACCCAAATAGTAAAGTGAGTATCTAAATTTTAATAAATATTTTTTTTTTTTAATAAATAATAAATTATACGCAAATGGTGATTTTGTTTTATAAGAACTCATAGAAACCTAATTTCATTGTTAGCACGACTATATTCATATTAAAAAAAACCGTATTTTGAAATTTAGAATCAGCTACAGAAGAAGCCAAACTTTTTTAACATATATACATTGTAAATTATTAAATTCGAAACTTTAAAAATTTGTTAATCAATTACTATACCACTTTTCTGAAAAATCGTACTTTACAAAATATATTATCAAATAACCTATGTCTGCAGGAAAAAAATGAAAAAATTCTTATTTTTCAAAAAAACCCCTGTAAATTTTAATATGTTGTTGGTAGATTCAAACCTTAGATCATTCTACATGATAATTTTACTGTTATATGTAACGTTTCTCAACAATTTAATTTGAAAGGTCCAACGATTATGGATCGAGTGATCAAACAAAGCGACCACACTTATAAGAAAGTTTTCATTATTTAGTCTTTAATATAATAACATTGATATTTACGGGATATACTATAAAAAAATGAATTTTATACAGAATTTTGATTGTCACGGTGTACTACTTTAAAAGAAGAACTATTACAAAAAAAATATATTTTAATTGATAATTTATTTTCTCAAAAGTTCAAAGTTCCCGCATCATTAACATATTACAAAAAAGAGTATATTATATTTTAGCAATAAATATTTAAAAAAAATTAAAAATTAAAAAAATTATAAATATTAAGAAAAATTAATGATGTTATCCTGATAGTTTGGTCCTAAATACCGCCAAAACATTCTCAACCGTTAGATCCAATACTTTTAAAAATAGATGATCAAGATTATATCATATAAAAAGAAATTATTATCTAAAAATGATATAAGTTAAAAGATATTATATTAGGATTGGATTTTTCAAAAAGTTAAAACATAAAAATAGTTGTAATTAAATAAGGAAACCCATTTCTAACCAAAATAATAAAAATCGTTTAATCTTAAATAGATAGGTGAAAACCATTAGATTTAACATTAAAACCTGTATTTGGTTAATAAATGTTATTCTAATAATCTAAACTACATATAAGTTAAGTAGATTTCCTAAATCGAATAGAATTCTCAACATTAAATTTCGTCACTTTATTCTCTTTTTAGTTTTAGAATAATTTTTAATTGAAAAAAAAACTATTAAACCACAACTAAATTAAAAATTATTTTGTGAATTTCATGTGAACCGTAAAATTGGCCAAATCTAACTTTTATAACTCAATGTAAACAAATATTAAATTGAGTGTGTAAAATGTAATAAATATCAAATTTTTAATTATAATTTTTTTTTGGCTAAATCTTTTTAAGAATAATTTAATCATGTAAACTAATAACTTTTAAATATTAAAATATTCAGAAATAAATATAATTATAAATATTAAAAAAACAATCGTGTGTTGCATCATAATAAAAATATAATTATAAACAGAATAATTATAAATAAAATTTAAGTAACCGTGCATCGAACGGGCTATAAACTAGTATTATTAAAGACGAAACATTAAAAGTTTTGGTCGGTCGTTGGTCGGTCGTTGGTCGGTCGGTCGGTATTTGGGCCGATTCACGGGATTATCTATAATCAATTTATTAATAACAAATTACCTTTTTTCACTACATTACCTATTTTATATTTTTTTTTAAACCAAACCAACTCATCTTCTAAAAATAAAACGGGCAACATATATATAATATGGTAATATTATTATATATTTATAACTGATTACCTTTTTCAGCTAAAACACATTATTTTTATATTTTTTACCTAAAACAACTCATCTTATAAATAGGACACATATATGAAAACCAAGTTATTGATAACCAATTACTTTTTTCAGCTAAATTATATTACCTATTTCATATATCTATTTAACTAAAACAAATCATTTTCTAAAAATAAGACGGGCAATATATATATAAAATGGTAATATTATTATATATTTATAACCGACAGCTAAAACACATTATGTGTTTTATATTTTCTAACTAAAACAACTTATCTTCTAAATATAATACATGCAAAATAAATATACAATGGTAATATTATTTTATATAAATATTAATAAATAACAAGTTATTCTTTTCAGCTAAAACAAATTACCTATATTATATTTTCTAACTTAAACAACTAATTTTCTAAAAGTAATGCAGACGTATATATAAAAAAATTAATATAATTTTATATAATTGTTAATAAGTAACTAATTGTCTTTTTAAGGATATTACCTGTTTATATTTTTTACCTGAAACAACTCATGTTCAAATTAAAAAATAACACGGGCAAAAGATAGATATATTGGTAATATTATTATATTAAACTTATGAAATTCATGTTTATTATAATTTTTTTAACATTCAATTTAAACAAGATAATTAATTAAAATAAAAGTAATAGTATATTCAAATAAACTCGGTATATTGAACAAGCACATATTTTGATATTTGCACTTGAGTCCCTTTTTAGATTTTTAAGAGTAAAAAAATACGAATCATTAGATATGTTATTTTAAAATATTTTATATTTTAATATCTAAAATACTACTATTGATTACGTCAATAATATATTAAATTTAAATATTATATTGTTAGATTTATAAATCCAATATATATATATAAATATATATTAAAATTTTATCAAATTATATTTAATAACTAAAATCTAAATAAAAAATAAGAAAATATTAAAGAAGCACGTGCATCGGGATATAAGCTAGTACTAATAATACACAGACTACGCGTACTAAACTAAATTTGCATTGGATATATACATATCAAAGAATCTTTGTCGTTGATGCACTTATACAGACTATCCTATGATTGATAGGTATAAAAACTGGAACGACTTTACAAAATGGCAATGATACGTATGCAGTATGCACTATATATGTCTTCAGCCGGTCAAGGGGAGCCTCTGGTGGGGTGTGGGGGGAGATCAAATAGTGGAACTTCGCTTTCGCTAATGGGCAACTCCAACAAGCCTCTGCAATCAATATCTTGGTAAAACCTCCGGCTTCTCGGAATCCATTGTCAACAAGCTAGGAAGATAATTAATTGAATAATAAAGAGTCCCCGAATGACATATTAGTTAAAGAAATAGAGAGATTCGAGGACATCTTTAAGTTCAAAGTCTCCACGTTGGGGAAGGGGTGGGAAGGACAATGTAGGGAAAGACTTCTGAAAGCTTTCCAATAACTGTATAAGAACAAGATAATTGAACCAATTTAGAGAAAAAATTAGGACATTATTAAGGTACTAAGTTTCACATTAGAAATATCAACAATGGATGTAATAATTTCAAATAATGATGCATAGATTCAGATGCTGATAATATAGCCAAATGTGTAGCTCAAACTGCTTAAAAACCCGTGAACAAAAAAACAAATGTCAGTGCTTAATTTTCTCTATTGGGGGTTAATGACAAACACAAGACAGAACCATAAAACTCACTCCAGAATTGTTGACATCGGGACATGCATACAAGAATATACATTCACAGAAACACTGAACTTTAAACTACTACTAGGCTGATTTAATATCGGTTCGTATAAAAGTCATCACCTTCAAATATTATTGTATATATCAATTTATTTGCTCATGATGATGCTTGATCAAAATTGACATGCAGTCTGCAGATTATGTCCTCTTTACAGACACCAAATGAAAACAGAAAAATTGACATGCAAGCTTTAAATTTAAGCAAGACACTGGAAAGATGGCATACATTTTCTAGTATTGGTCTTTCATAGAGTTCAACGAACTTCTCTCTTAGTATTCTGTTCATTTCATCCACATCACATGCATGTGTCCAATATGAATCATGCACACCTGTGAACATGTAGTTCAGATTACAATAAAACATAATATAATATGTACCGCCCTTTAGGTTGAGTCAGGGTAAAGAAATAAATTGAACCTGCAAAATTAAGTCCCGCCTTTTTGCATGCCACAGCTGTCATCATCATATGAGAACCATCGAGGGAGTGAACAAAATTTGGAGGGAAAGCCGTTCTTTGTCGTTTGACCATGACCTAGGGAGGTTACACACCATCAGACTTAAGATTTTGGTCTATGAAGTTAGATCTTAAATACAATAGATAACTAAATGATTTGTTAATCTAAGGGGACAATTTGATGCCAATAAAATGGTACAAATCAATCTTACTTAGATATTTATACCTTTTCCGTTTCCCGCTGCAATGTCAAAACCTGAAGCGAAGTCTTAATCTGTAGGAAACAAAGACAGGGAAATGGCATATACAAGATTATGGTCATGACAAAGGTTCGTTCATAAAATGATGTGTAATGCCGCAGCTTATTTAAAAAAGAATACTAACGGAAAACTGCATCAAATGTTTTTAGCAAGACGTACATGATGTCTTCCAAATTTCCGGTAAGGCTGCACAACTGGGAGGCCAAGCGGAGTTATCCATCGCACTGGTTGATTTTCAGAGGCGATTATCTGATAAAGCTTTCTAGTTAATTAGTTTATAAGAATATTTACAGTAGCAAAGACAGACAAGTATGCCGTAAAGAACAAACAATAAATAATCAGGAAACTGGCATACATTAACCCTACAAGTCAAGTGCATGCAAACGAATTGGAGGAATTGGGCATATTCTCTCTGGTGGTTGTCTTGGAATAGAACATATGTGCATCAAGTAGTTTTTATGCTGAGCCAAAAAACTTCGAAAGTCCATTACCTACTCAACAAAAGAGATACTTCTACGGACAGATTAGCAGATTCTCTGCCCACAACACCATCTTACCAAAATATTCCCTTCTTGATGACCAGACAAATATTGCAAGACACAGTTTTGTTTAAAGTCGATATCCCCAGTTTTATGCCGCGGAAGGATATCTGATTTCTAAATCACATCAGCTGATTTTACTGACGACTAGTGAAGAGTAGCTCACGATGGTAGACGCTACAATCAGCTTTCCATTTGGTCACTCATATGTATCTAAGGCAGCATGATTGACCGCACCATTCACCAATGTCCCTTCATTCTCTAGAAGTTCTACTTTCCTATATAAACTTCTAATACAGTACCTCTGATTGATGGATTGATGTATCTAATTGATCCCAACTGTCAGTGACTCAATTAACAAAATATTTCCAGTGACCCATTTTTCTATATAGGCTAGGGAAACATTAGAAACTACAAAGCTACAAAAATCAATATACAAATTGTACAAACTACAAAGCTTGTGGGACAACTTAGCCAGAAAAAAAGAGGGACAAACCTTTGCACAGTCTCCTAGCCAGCTCATAATATCGCGCGCAGCTTCAAACATCTCACCCAGTGCAGTTAATGTAACCTAATCAAGCAGTTTTAAGAAATCTTCTTTATCCATTTATAAAAGAAACATCTTCAAGACTAAATTTTAAGTGGAGCATGGACATGGATGTATTATTTTCACTATTTAGATCTCACAAAAATGATACAGTTAGTCCATATATATATCCCGCTGGACGCATCCATTCCCCTGATCATTATCAAACATTAAGTACATCTAACATTAGCCATTGCATTTAATCTACTGTGAAAGTCAAAAACTTCACCTGAGTTCATAGGCAAATACCTAATGATGTCAAGTAAGTAAGACAAGTGGTTTGGTTCCTATTAAGAGATTAAATATCATGCAATGCAACGGTCGCCAGGTCCATGAAGCTTACGAATTTAAAAATACAAAAATATATTGCAGAACCTGATTTTTGAGTAGCTGTTACATGAATGATGTTTCAACTTAAATTATGGATGCAATGCTACATTAGTAGCCATTAACTGCTCTTACTTTTGCTGCATAGCAAGCTGCACGAAAGAGCTCTGCATCATCTGCAATGGAACCACGTTCCGTCAGCCTTTTCTTAATCTGATCACGAGCACCAATATAAGTAACACCATATACTGAAGTCATCACAGTCTGCTTCACCAACTTCCTGTCTACCTACGAATTGCCAATTTCTTGAATCAGTTACAAAATGCTATCAAGTAAAAGCAGGTCAAAACCTGAATGAAATGACGATAAGTTGAGAGGTAACCCGCATGTATATTCTAAGCAGTGCTACCAGTTTTGTGGTGGATGTGAGTATACAGTATACTTGACCAAAAAAATATAGGTAGACCTATTACTCGAGACACAACAGAACGATACATACATGCAGTCTAGTACAAATAGATGTATTTAACATATTACCCATAATAAAGTAGGTTCTAAATCAAATTTAAAATTCTAAAGTAAAAACCACAAAGGTTCAACAGAATTCAACAGGACTAGATTTTTTTACTTCATCAATGCCGGAGTTCCCCTCGAGGGTTTACCTATCCTAACCTAGGGCATAATTCTTCTTATTTGTTTCAAGTTCGTTTTATTAATGTAATAATTCCCCAGAACCTTCACGAATCACCATTCCCAACCTCAAGTGTGGTTCATCTCATTTATACAAAGATTAAACAGGTTGTGAGTTCTGTTTAAACTTGGTATCTCCCATTTAAAATTTTTACCAAGAACCTGACCCTAAAAATAAACCCATATGGGATTTCATAATGGTCATAGTTATTTAACCATTCTAGCTATTATGATATTATCCAGCCTTTAATTCTGGTTTGGCCCAACTAAAAAGGAATGTTCGGCCATTACCTTGGAATTATTATAAAAAAAAGTACTTTTAATACAGTACTTCTCAAGAAATAATAAGTGGGGTATCTCCCATAGTGCAAGAAAAGAAAGTAGTGCAGGAGTTCAATCATTGGTGCCATTTTTCATTATCATTGCCAGAACAGAGGAGCATACTCTATTAGAAAGTTACACATGGTTTAATTTTCATTATTCAAAATTAAAAAAAAAAAACTTTTTTCCATGAGGGAAATTGCAACTTCGATCACTCACTATAAAGTCCCCAAAAATATTCAACTTAACCTTATGCCAACTAAAGATGATATAGCTAATAATGTTCAGGTTAAGTTAGTATGATTTGTCCTAACACCCTTGACTAAATTTATTGTACACAGTGCCTCATGAAAGGTTTCAAGATCTTTCTTTCACAGCACATATTTAACATACGTTCTACCAACTGAAGATGATTCGTCTGGTAATATTGTGATTATGATAGTATTATATACGATAACTACCTGATTGACTAAATTTCTTGCACACAGTGCCTCGGAAAAGATCGCAGGATCTTTCTTTGCATCATCCTGTACTATTTTAAGAACTCTGCAATAGAAAGAAAATTTGTACAGTAAGCTAAAATAATTCCATTCACAGCAATTGATAGCACTTCAGTTAGCATGTCAGTAGCACCTTGAAATTATTTGTTTGTTATATTGAAAGGTAAATCAACATAGTACATACATAACGATTTTGACATTTAAATATTTTATTCAAGAATTTGTCACTTGACAATCCATGAAAGCACCTTGGAACATAGCACTAGATACCACTTCAGTTAGCATGTCACTTTCACCTTGCAATAGTTTATTTGTTATACTGATAGGGAAATCGACATAGTACATTATATCCTATATATATTTAGTGCAAAGGAGTTAAGGTGGTTACGTCGTCATGGGTCCACAATGCTAAAAAGTAGGTTTTACGAATTTTAATATACGCTACAATTTTATACAAATAAAAATAAAATACACTAACAGTAAATTTTTGTTATTAAGATTCTATCATTCTTATAATATGCAAATTTTGAAAATAAAAATTTTAGTAACCATCAAAGAAAATTAAAATATAATATATCCACACATAATATTAAATAGAATTAAAATATATATCGAAAAGAACAAAAATAAACATTACAATGAAACAAAATAATAATATATTAAATTAAAAATAGAACTAATAGGAAAGATTTAATAAAATATATTAATTATTTAATAGTATGCATGTAAAATAAAAAAATAAGTAACCAATTAATTAATTAATATGTAATAATTTATCCACTCATGATATTAAATAAAAAGTAAAAAAAAAATGAAAGGATAAATTTAAATATAAATTAAAAAACTGAAAATAAAAATAAATTAATAAAACATTAAAGTAACCCGTTCTTTGCAGCGGATATAAGCTAGTACATAACAATTTTGACATTTAGGTATTCTATTCAAGAACTTGTCACTTGACAATCCGTGATACCGCCTTGGAATATTTTTTTTGATTGTGTTAGGAAGTAGGAAGAAAAAATTGGCATCAAGCCCTGTTTTCTATCAAATGGCTTGAGGCATTATATTTTTTTTTCTGAAATATTCTACATTGACAACAGTAAGTCAACCGTGAATCGCATGTCGGACCAACTACTTGTGATTTATGTAATGTATGAAGATTTTGAGAGATACTAAACAGGCCACATTCATTCTGCTTTTCCTTTAACATCCTTAAAAGAGGAATCCAGCAATCAGTTGTCTAAACTCTAACAGTATATTGAATTGTTTTGATTTAATATTCATGCCTCTGTCAACCCATTTTCAGATGTTTGTCATATGTTACAGTAAAGAAATATTCAAGAAAGTAAAATAATCTCAACAATAAAAGGATGCTGATAGAAAAAAAATCATTTCCTCCCACTTCATTACTTAATGAAAGAGAATAATGCTATAAGCAAGTTGGCATGAAGGAAAAGAGATCTCACCTGGCTGCTATACCCGAGTAAACATCTGCTGGTTCACCACCTGCAATCAAATTAACAGCATCCGCTCCCAGCTAACAAATCATTTCAGTAAGAAAGTAAGTAAACACACAACTAAATCAGAAGATGACAATAGTTAATTATATAAGTCCCAGTCCTTCCCAGCAAAATCCTCATATCATTTCTTTGAAGAAAGAAAAAGAATT
Source organism: Heracleum sosnowskyi (assembly GCA_030848705.1). Lineage (NCBI taxonomy): Eukaryota > Viridiplantae > Streptophyta > Magnoliopsida > Apiales > Apiaceae > Heracleum > Heracleum sosnowskyi. The sequence goes on along the minus strand of CM061243.1, from coordinate 3,853,254 downwards.
ATATGCCCTGTCTAGGGAACTTTTGGCAAAAGAAAAATGCATCCAAAAGTCATAATGAAACTAAAAGCCAATACCTTGTCTCTTCCAAGGGCAGCATAGTGCTGTAACCCATTGCAGGAGCCGTCCTGGAAAAAAAACCCACAGGAGAACGAATTGAAAAACTACACACGTAAAGTAACACTAAAACTCCTGAAACTAGTGAAGAGAAACTCATGGAATTCCAGTGTAATAAAATGCTTGGGTTATAAGACTAGAGCAAGGACCAATACAACAAAATATAGGGATTTGCATTTCTTAGTAAAATTTTGAAGAACAGCGTTGAACTTCAAACATGCGTGAATGAACACAAATTTCTTACAATTTTTAAAATTCTGGACACCTATCATTCATAAGCTTCTATATGCTGTCTTCAGCTCACATTACATAGTATAGTCAGATAATTTCGAACTGAAGGCAGCTTCTTATACTCCATACACAGGTAAAAAAATAATTGCTTTCTAAAGTTCCCTGTGCAACTGTAAATGCAGAGAATTTTCTTGTAGATGATATTTAGCTAATGAACTCCAAAAAGAAATTATTTTCCTGGATTTTTTATGAAACAATGGTTGCAGCTGTAATATGAATTGGGTTCCTTTAACCTTCGAGACCTTTTGTATGGAAGTAAGGCTCCCCATAAAACATCATCCGCGGCGACTCCCCTGTGCTGGCACAGAGTTAGCCAGGGCTTCTTCCTCGAGTCCTGTCATAATCGCACGCTCGACGAAAGAGCTTTACACACGGTATTGCCCTTCTTCACTCACGCGATATTGCTAGATCGGGCTTTGGCCCATTGTCCAAGATCCCCCACTGCTGCCCTCAGTGGGATTTCCCTCGTCTGTTCTTTCATTGTCAAGTGTTGGACTCTGGTCATGCTGGAACATGGAAGTGTTCCGTGAGTGAGATTTTTCCTCTCTTCCTAGATCATTTCTTCCCAAAGCTCACTAATTTAGCGTGAGATGCTATATTGACTATCCTAGAATTGATCAAGAATTCTATACAACTACATTCAAGAACAAATTACCCCACTGTCCAAACAATCTTCACATACTTTCTATGCTACACAACTAAAGCACACAGAATCAAATTCAGCACAGAAAATAAGTTGCAACAAATATAATAATATAGGAAAACAAATAACATGCTACTTTTAAAGAGTGGCATCTTTCACAGTGACCAACATTTAGCAACATAAGCTAGACAAGGGATGAGCTTCTCAGAGCAAAGTTGTACCTGGTGTACAGGAATATGTGAAATAGTTGTCTCAGGCGATGAGCTTCTCAGAGCTTCAGAAAGATTAATACACACAGCCAAACACTGAAATGGATCTTCTGCTTTTAACCACCATCGCCTTCCTTCTAGTGGTTTATCCGCGGAATCAAAAATATCATCAAGATGACTTTCAGTAAATGCTATTCGACCCTCGTGGGATAATTTGTCCACACCACCAGCATATAAATTTGCCAAGTGTATCTTCAGCCAGCGTAGGCCTGACTTTCCAAGAGGTCGACCCTCTGCAAACTCCAAAATACCCCGACAAACATCAGAACCAAGATGGTTTAAGTGTGGATGTATGGGATATGCACGACCTCGAAAGTCCAGGTTGTGTGGGTAAAAGAAGCCTTCTTCATCCTTTAGCTTGCGTGCTACCTATACATACATACAAATGCAGTCCGAGTCATTTAACATAAATCCTACTAATAGCACTTATAACCTTCAATGAAATAAAGCTCTTCTTACGGAAAGCTTGAGTTCTATATCACATCTCTGTGAATGTCTTTCACGGTTTTCCTTGTTCACTCGCTTAATTTTCCACTTCCATTGCTTAAGAACTGCTTCGTCTTCTGTGTCAGGTTGCTCTGGTAAAGGAAGCTGCAAGGTATCAAGTACAAAGAAGCAATAACATGATAAATGATATGGCATTCATCTCCTAGCACACTTGCATTAAAGTCAACACGAGAAGTTATTGAATTGCAGAAAAATTATATATAAAGGACTGCGAGAATGCAAGAGGTGATTGTGGAACAAAAAACTCACATCATCACGATCAACCAAATCAGCAAGACGACCTCCGCTATTCCATATCCTGTCAACAACATTAAGTACAGTTTTGTGCACCCTCCATTTGGTAATTCCAAGTGTATCAAGGGCCTAGCACCACATAAAAGAATAAGATTGACAATCAGCCATAACAGTTCAGCAGCCATTCCCTACTAAAACACATTATTAACAAATGACAAGTTTATCAACCTCAAAAACAAATTCTAGCTGATTCTTGGGGGCCCTTTTAAGAGCTTCCCTCTGTTGTCTCGCTCCACGAATGCGCATGACATAAGATGGTAAAAATAGGTATGCCCCCTTGTCGTAACTGCCAAGTAAGAAGTATTAGCCGAAAGTTATAGGCCTTCACCAAGTCTCACAGATATGGTATACACAAGCTTTCCAAATAGTCACCATTAAAGGTTCAAATTGGTATCTAAAAATTAGTGTAAATGGTTTACGTGTGTCACATGCTTAATTTTAACATGCTTCAACTGTAACGTGGGCAAAAGGATCTGATATGAATCGTTGATATAACAATTTACCAACTACTTTCAAGCTCAAGTAATATTAAGAAACTGTGATTGATAAATCATATTATATTAATATACCCTGTCCACTTGACTGGAGGCACCAACATTGGCATATAAGGGATCACCATGTGCCTGACCTGTCAGACCCAAAAAAAAAATTAGAAATTAACAGATATTAAAGGAAAAAAAATTTTTAAAAAAAAAGTTAAAATCGAAGAGCAGTGAAAAATTTCCAGCATTAAGAAAAATGCATTTTCCAATATTAAGATTAAGACTTCAAGAAACAATGAAGCTATTCTTTTGGTCAACATATATACTTAATTCAATCTTGTCCCAGAACTGAATACTAGTATGTTGTTCTACCTACAACTTGTACAATCAATTACTAAGCTGGTGTTTCCTATGAAACGAATCCAAAAAATTCTTACAGTTTTATCAAGTCCACTGCGAATGACAGGGTCACACTGGATGACACCATATCTTTTAGTTTCCCTGTTTAATAGAACCAACTAAGATGTTTTAGATTGTTTGATCAGATTCAAAACAAACTTATCAATAAGATGGAGGATGAAAAAGTTACTTTGATTCTGTTACACTTTGAAATGTGTGTACAAATGCAGGTCGAATATCAGGTGGACCTTCAGCCAACTGGTCAGGCGGAGGTTGTATATAAGCAGTTTGCAAAAGCAATTCAATTAGACGGCTCCCAACCTAATAAAGTTAAACGAGTTGTGTTAGAAAATACAGGATAAGTTTTTATTTGTCACGTCATAGTAAATGCTAACCTTAGCTTTGGCATCTGGTGTCCAAGGTTTCGTAGGATCTTGCCCCTTTATTATTGCCCTTACTGTTTGTAGCTTCTGTTTCTTTATCAAATTAGTAACAGTTTTTCTTAGTTTCCCGTCTTCCTTTGATGCATTATCAGATGCCTCCTCTTCATTTTTTGTATCTTTCTTTGCTTTTTTCTTTTTTGTCTTCTCCAAAAAGTCGTGTATTCTAATCTGGTTCATTACATAACAAAAGAGCAATTAAAGTAGTTGTAATAGAGAAAGAGAATTGGTTTTGGTATTTGTCTTCCTTTTTTACCTCTTGCTCAATGGCTTCCCCGACTGCACAGGCAGCTTGTACCACCCTAGCCGAGCCATGTCCACCTCCTGCCATCAACAATCCCATCAACTTATGCATTGTTATAACTGCCATCATATCAGCCGGTAACTCATCAAAGTAAGGCGCATACGAAGCCTTATTCTTCCCTGCTCTACATTTCTCCTGATCTTCATTAATCTTATTAGTCAACGGCTCAAACCAACCAAGAAACAACGATTTCATATAAGGCAAATTAGGCGCTAAACTCCGATCACACATTTCCTTCAATAAATTCCTATACTCCCTAACCGCCTGCACCCACGCCTCCGTCTCAATCTTCACTTGTCTCTTCCTAAGTTTCTGATACTTATAACCCCCTTCATACTTCCTCCGTCCCCACCACCTCCTCTGATACCCTCTCCTATCTTCTTTCTTCAATTCTTGCAACAATTCCTCAACCTCATTACCCTCCTCATCACAATCAGTCGATGACACCGCAACATTCTCAGCTACACTACCATAACTTTTCGAAAACAACCCATTAACCCCAACATTATTTCTACTAAAAATCCTATCTTTAGCCACCCCACAAAACCCCTTTTCTAAAAAACCATTCTTAAGACAAGAATCACTCACAAAAGGCCTAAAGTTACAATCTTTATCATAAAGAACAGAACTTGAACAACCAAGAAAACCATAATTAGCACTATTATTACCAAGTGAAGAAAATTGAACCTTAAAAGAGCTTGAAAATCTTGGAGATGAATACACTAGCTTTCTTGTAATGTTTCTCAACATACCTCCTGGGAATTGATCAAAAGTTGTTGTTTTTATACCAAATGAAATGGGGGGTTTTGTAGAGAACATCAAAGTGTTTGATTATGAAACATTTGAAAAAAGATTGTCATTACCAAACTGTGGAACAAGAAGTAGCCACTTAAGTCTTCAACAGACCTAAAAACCCTTGTTAAACCTTGTTATACTTTGTATCTATAGGTTCAGTTTTTGCCACACTATCTTTTTTGGTAAATTAAAATACATGACAGGTGAAAAACTGAAAATAAATATTTTAAATTCGTATTTAAATAAATAATAAATCATTTTTTGAGATAATAGAAATATAAATATTTACACATTTCATACAAAGTTTTTTTTTTTTGAAGTTAAAGTAGGTATTCATTCATTATCGACTTTATTGTCAAGAAATGAATAGTTTAAATTCAAACCTTGGGGCATGTCGATGGTTTCTCTTTTTTGGGTTTTTTTCATAAATACCCAATTCAAAAACTTTTTTGTAAAAAATATTATGTGTTTTGTAAATTTTTTGCGAAAATGCTAAAATATTTGCAAAAATATCAATTTTTTTAAAATATTTGGAAAAATACGGTCTGCAATTACTTTCAACCATATCTGCAACTGCAACCAAAATCAACCATATATGCAACTTTTTAATCATTCTAGTTGCATCCGGTTGCGTTGGCGTTGGTTGCAGACCGTATTTTTAGTTGCATTTGTTGGTTGATTTTGGTTGTAATTGAAGATGGTTGAAAGTAGTTGCAGACCGTATTTTTGCAATTATTTTCAAAAAATTAGTATTTTTGTAAATATTTACAGAAGATGGTAAAATTGCAAAAAAAAACTTAGAAAAAATAGTATTTTTGATAATTTCTCTCTTTTTTTATCATTTATAGTTTTTTGGAATGTATTACAGATTGAAAATAATTATAATGGCTATGGGCCTTAAGGTTAGAAAAGTAGAGACATGATACTTGCTGGAAGCCTGGAATGTGAGAGTATTGGGCTAGTCCATTCCATATCCATCATTAAGATCTATGGCTTTTAGGTTACATTTATTCTGGTTTGAGAAACAAATAAGTTTAGCCCATATCAGCCCAACTAGTTTTCAACATCTACGTTGTAAGCCTGTAATGTAGTATACTGTAATTGTTCATATTTTCAAGGTTTTCTCTTGAGTCTTGATTACTGATGATTAAAATTTTAAAATCTCGAAAATAGTGGGAGAAAGTCAGAAAGGTTTAACAGGAGAAAAAACAAGCTTAAAAAAAAATTGACAAGCTTCAAAAATTATGGATTGATTATTAGAAATCACAGTAAAAATTATTCTTCGAAGTTTTTATTGAACAAAATTCGATATAAAAAGATTAAATTTAAATGTAAGCACTTGTCCACGCTCGAAACCTCAATTTTTAGTTAAGATTTCCGCTAAAACAAGTTTGCAATTTTCGAACTTTTGTACTTTATATTCTAAATCTTTCATGCACAAACATGTACAATTCGTTATCCATAGTGTCGCTAGAATTGCGAAAACGGAATCATGTAAACATAGTGCAGATTTTCAACGAGTCCATATCTACACAATAAAAAGTCTAAGAAACGACAATTTGAACCCCAAGAAAGATGGAGTCGTATCAACTCTTACTAGCATGACTCACCACCTCAAAATATGAAAAGACACAAGAATATTTGCATCTCTGTGGCAGTTGAACTCCAACGATTATGCAGTTTTAAAAGGCATGGCAACAAGGGTGCAGGGGACATTCAAAGTTCACACGTTAATGGCTAGTACTAGAAGCATCTCTTTCCAAGTTGAAAATTGTTAGAAGTTGGCAATCAATCAAATACAATGTTGGAAGCTATTTTTTTTTTTTTAATAATTACGTTTATACACCTTATAAATGAGTATCTATTTTAATAAATTTTGTGGGTAAACGAGAATCGAACCCAGGACACTGGGACGACAAGAGATAAACCTTTCACTTAGGCCTTGTTTGGAATTGTTGTTGCGGACAACAACAGCTTTTTTCTTTGTTTGGAATTGTTGTTGCGGACAACAACAGCTTTTTTCTTAAAAGCAGGTAAAAAAGTGTTTGGTAAATTTTTTAAGTCACTTATCTGAAAAGCGTTTTTGGCTGAAAAACTGCTTTTAGAGAAAGCATGTCCTCCCATGCTTTTGAAAAAAGCTAATTTTCAGTTTTTGCGGGAAGCAACTACCAGTTTCAACATCAAAACTCACCAAAAACAATAATTTTTTATATTATACTCCAAAACATACTCTCATATCAAAAATATTACCAAACATTTATCTGATTTTCACAACAGCAATTATTTTAACAACACTTTTTTCAACAGCACAACAATTTTTAACAGCAATCTCAAACAGAGCCTTAAGCCATCTTATCGCGTTCTGGAAGCTAAAAATTTAGTTGCAAGATTATTGAATGTTTTATTGTGTAATAAGTCGAAGGTTATTCAGAACGGAACCAATAAATTTTAGAGAAATTGTCAAAAATACTACTTTTTTCTAAGTTTATTTTCAATTTTACTATCTTCTGAAATTATTTTCAAAAATACGGTCTGCAACTAAAAGCAACTTGATGCAACCAAAAAATATTTTCAAAAAATACGGTCTGCAACCAACGCAACCAGATGCAACTAAAGCAACCAGATGCAAATTTTTAAAAAAATAATTGAAAAAACAGCTAAAAATTTAAAAAAAATTATTAATAAAATGGGTAAACTTGTGATCTTGGTTTACCCTGGGGGTTCAATAGTTAACTTTTGGGGTTCAATGTTTCTATTTTGGGTTTTAAAAATATTAAGAATGACGAATAATTCGTATACGGACTTAGGGTTTAGGGTTGTTTAGAACCCTAAACCCTAGACTCTAAACCCTAACCTACCCTGATTTTAGGGTTGTTTACAACCCTAAAATCAGGACGCCGGAAAAACATCATTACTAACAAGTTGCATTTGGTTGATTCTGGTTGCAAAAGTTGCAGATGGTTGCATCTGATTCTGATTGCAAAAGTTGCACATGATTGCATCTAGTTGCAGAAAGTTCAAAAAATCATAGTATTTTTGAAAAAAAACATTTAGAGGTGGGTATTTATGAAAAAAGCCCTAAATTTTATAAAAAAAACTATGTGTATCTCAATCTTATAATATTTTTATAAGTTAAATTTTACGTTAAAATATGTCAAATATCATGACATGTTATTATTATGGGGCTGCATCATGGGCTGTGATTTGGTCAAAAGGTCTGTTTTGGGTCGAAATCAGTCAGGTGATAGGTAACAAGATACGTTAAGCGTGTAAGGGAAACACACAGTAATTAGTCGGCCCATTTGAACTCTATTTAAAGCTCCAAAGGCCTAACCGTAATTGTTGTCTTTCTTAAATAACTACGGAACCTAATTTTATCCTATTTTCCTTGTCTTTTAATACTTCACTTTCCATGTGTCATGTTCTACTTACTTTTGCGGCAATCTATTATATATCTTATACTGCCTGCAATAAGCACTTTGTGAACCATTTTATTCAACACTTGAAATTACATAACTGCCCCTCCAAAGTCAAATGTTATAAAAATGTAAGAAAATTTTGATCTTGATGAGAATCGAACCTAAGACACTTCAATACTAATTACTAATTACTAAGAATTTCAAGTCACCAATTTAACCATTGAGCTACTTGGGCTTTTTTGTTGTGGTATAGAACCCATTAGTGTGGTAATATCTTTCACAAATATTATTTTACACTTTAGTTTTTATTCAAGATTCTTTCACGATAATTTCATTTGTCTGATTATTGATAAAAGTGGTTATTGGTATAAAGTATATCCAATAGACTCGTATCTCTTTAATTAAATTTAATTATGTTTCTTCCTTTGTATTCACAATTTTAAGACAAAGTACAAATGCATTTTTAGTCACATAATATCACTTTTTAGTCCGAGCATCCAATAATATAAAATAATACAAAATAGTAATCATTTTGTCTCAACTATATTCATACATATCAGATAATATAAGTAATAATATAAGCACCTCTATAGTTGTTACCCTGAATAGAGATACGTAATCCGGATTCAGGTCGGATTTTTCGATAACCGATAGGGCCGGGTTTTTTTAAATCGAGACAAATTTTCTCTAAAATATTTATACATGTAGATAGGGTCGGGTCAGGAGGGGCCAAATCGGATTTTTACAAATTATTTTAGATATTGATAACTTTAACTTTAACTTTACCTTTTTTTTTTTATTTTTTCGGATTTAATTAAAAAAATTAATCTTTTATCTGATATTTAATTGAAAATTCTAGCTTTTTGGATTGGACTTTTATCCTGATCAAGACTACGTCCAAATCGAGATATTATTTGGGTTTATTCGGCTCGAACCGGATCGGGGTTTTGTGAAAAATATGCGATTCGTTTAAGCCTGCGGGCTGGATCCAATTGAGGTGGACTTTTTTTTAATCAGATTTTTTCCGATTTTTTTAACCAGTTCGAACAGTTTTTTTCGAATACGAATTTGTGTGCATCTCAATCCCGCCACCTCATGCATTAAGGACATGTATACTACTCCGGCCGCTTATAGAGAATTATGGAGCCCGAAGAGTATTGGTACTTTCGAAATGGAGCATTTATTTGACACCTTTAACTAATTCCTATCTGATTATTAATTAGCTTATAAAACTAATCATCAAATACATTCAACTAAGAACAAAATCTTCTTCGGACTAATACCAAATCGATCTTCCTTGCAAATCTTCTCAACCATGTCACATAGTGTCACCAACAAGTTCAAACCGGTGGCAGGATCACCACAACAAACTGAAGAATACTTATCATCACAAAATTAAACTGATGTGAACTAGAAAATATCGTCACAAAATAACATCAAGTTCTGTCGGTTAGAGCGATCCCGTGCCTTGCACGGGGGGTTCGTGAGACAATTTATTCATCATAAAATTACTAAATTACCCCTATATAATAGCACAACAAAAAAATTGTTTCTGATGGAAATTAAACCCTTGACCTCTAAATTAGAAGTAACATACCTTACCACTATTTTAGACATCTATTTTAATTGTATTTTGAAACTTTTTATTAATATACACAAATACTCAATATGTTATACTCTATTTTAGTACAAAAAAATTGTTTCCGATAGGAATTGAACCCTTAATCTCTAAATTAAAAGTAACATTCCTTACCACTATGATAGACATCTATTTAGATTATATTATGAAGTTTTTTATTAATCTGCGCAAACACTCAATATGTTATACTCTATTTTGGTCTCTTTTTGTAATCTACTTGGTAAGGTAGATAATTTATTTTCGCAAGTGCCTTAAATAAATATTTCTAACCATATTTGAGAAAAACTCGAGCAAAATGTTATAAAATTGTATTTTAAAAAAATGTTATAAAATTGGAATTGATCCATAAAAAAGGATTATATTAATATTCTTATATTATAAATCATGTTTATTTGCATTAAGTACATAATGGCTCATATTATATATACTATTAGATTACAAATTCTATATACTATCAGATTATATATATATTAGATTACTAAATTACCCTTTCAATATTATATTGATGATATTAGATTAATAAATTATCCCTCCAATTGTATATTGATGATAAAAAAATTTCTTTTTAATGTGAATTGAACCATGACCTAGGTGATAGTGTGACAAATATTGACATCTATATCCAATATCACTCATTATATTTTTTTTTAATATTTTTTTTTAAATTTAAAACTATCAACATATTTACTTCTTTTCAATTATATCCTTATATATAATAAGCGTAAAAATGGATTTTATCATTATTTTACATTTATTATTGTTTAATTATAAGATATTAACAACTTATAATTATATATGCATTTTTGAAATTTTAGCTACTAATAAGATTAAAACTGTAGTTTTATTATGATCCAATATATTATAAATCTCGTCTTCAATAGATAAATTTTATACGTTGGTCATTTTCGAAAAATCCACTATAGTATATAAAGTATTGAACCCGAAAAATGCAAAAAAAATTTATATTTGTATATAAATAAAAAAGTTTGTGTTGGAGATTTTTACAAGAAAGTTGAAGTTGTCATCGTACGACTAAATCAAATCTAAACTAAATTGGTTTAATTTTTTTGAATATCTATGATAAAATATTAAAAGTACTAAATGTTAAATTATTTGTGTCAAGTGACAATTGTAAGGTGAAACGAGTAACTTATCACGAATCAGTTTAGCATTATCTTGAAAGGTATAAGTAATAGTTTTCTAAAATAAATTATATCCACACCTGTACAATTATCTTTCTCTATATATTAAAAGCCAACAAAGGGCAAAGTTTGTCATTTTAATGGCTGTGAAATTACGATTTTACCCTTATATTTTCTAAAATTACAAAAATACCATTCTTTAATAAAAATGTAAAAATTGTGAAATTATGTTAATGATGGGAATCGAACCCTTAACATATCCATGTCAAACTCATGTCATAACCAACTGTGCTACACTTTGTTTTGAGCTTATATTCAAACTCTTATTAGATAAACCACCTCTTCTTCCAATTTTTTTATTTTTTGAGTTAATAAACATTGATTTATATTATTTTTAGAATATTGCACAATACATTGTTATAATAAATATTTTTAGCAATTGAACATAATCTACAATTCTCTTTTATCAATTTATATTATTGATATATGTCATTTTAATACCTTGAATTTATGATTTTGCCCCTACATGTTAAAAAATTACAAAAACGTCAACTCTTTTATATTTATGCAAATAGTAGATAAAATTATGTTAGTGTAGTAAATTGAACCATTAATCTTCTCTAATCAAGCTCATGCATAAGTAGCATAGTACATTTTGTTTTAAGTTTTCTTTAAAATCTTATTAATGTTAATTTCTCTTCTTCTCTCATCTTCTTTTTTATAATTTTTTATTTTTAAATAAATAAAATGTTGGTTTATATTATTTATAAAATATTGCATTGTATATAATTACCAAAAATATTTTAATGGATTGAGCATACTCTACGATTCTCTTTCTTTTATTTTAAATGATTGATATAAAAAATAAAATTTTAAAAGAGTATAAGATTATAGATAACGTATAATTTCTACATAATAATAAGATTATAGATAACATATAAGATTAAAGTATAAAATTTTTATAAAATTTTAAAAGTAAAAAAATTGAGTGAGACGCCGCATGGATGACTTTTAAATAATATTAATAGATTTTGTAATAAGTCTCAGCCCTACGTTTATATCTGACAATGTTAAGACTGCATCGCCTATGTTATATACCGACAATTTTGTATTTTACTCCGCAAGATAGGGAATCTATCTACACAAATGATTTACATAAATATTTTTCATATTTTTTTTGTAAATCTAACGGTACTAAAAGAAAAGATCGTACAAAAATAACAAATTACACAAAATATTATAAATTTCACCCGTAGAAAATAAGATTATTTTAATATTATAAATTTTATTTATTTGCATTAAATATATAACGGTTTGAACTTTATATCGTATTAGATTACAAATTGCATCGTCTATCATATAAATTTTTTCATAAATTAATATACTCGATAATTATTACGTCATCTTTTCATCTATATGATTGAACTTACAATTTTTTTAAGAAAAATAATTTGAATTTAAGAACGTTTCGGTCGAAATAATACATATATAACCGAATGTTTTAATTTCTTTTAAATGTTTTTAAAAATAGTAGACGAATGTTTTCATCTATAACATATTTTGTTTTTTGCAAATGTAACCATGCAACTATACATAGATAGTGGTTCATATTTTTTATATATAAATTACAATTTGCATCATCTATGCACTAATTTGTAATTTGTAAGTAACTTAATTAATACATTTAACAATTTTTACGTAACTACTGTTTCGTTTGTATGATTGCATCTACGATTTAAAAAAAACACAATGTGAATTTAAAGGAGTTTGGGTCGAAAAATATTTAATCAAATTAATATATATGAGATTTAAATTTTGGACTCTATTTCAATTATCTCTTGAATAATAACATATAAAAAAAACAACATAAATAAATAAGCACGAAAACAACTTGTTCTAAAATTGACCCAAAAATAATAGAATTACTTTTATATTGTAAATAATATTTATTTGTATCAAGTAGACAAAGACTCAGATTTTATATCCTATAAATTATAAATTGCATCATTAACCATGCCAATTTGTACATAAGTTAATATACTCAAAAACAATTATGTAATCTTTTTTCAAATATATGGTTGGATCTACGATTTCAATATATATATATATATATATATATATATATATATATATATATATATATATATATATATAAATTTAAGGGCGTTCCGGTCGCCAATATATATGTATATATATTAAATTAATCGAGATGAGATTTGAATTTTGAATTCAATATTATTAACGCTTAATTAATTACATAAAATACATATATATAGTCAAGTTAAAACACATTATTATTAGTACACGATGATCATTTATAAAAAAAATTGGATTAAAATTTGTAACTGTAAAACGACATTCCAAACATATTATTAAAGTACTAAGTGTGTTCATATAATTTAATATAGTGATGGACACAAGAGAGAAGTGCGAAATCAGTTCCCAAGTTAAAAAAATAAACACGTGATATGAATACTCCATATTGCAATAGGTGCTCATCTCCCAAAGTATTTGTCTTGTGAGAGTGTGCAAAGATGCACCAACCTTCAACTTCTTTTTAAAATCCTCTATCTCATTCACATGTGTTCGATTATATTACAACAACATTGTGTGCATTTAACGATTTATATTCTAGACTGCAAAAAAATAAAAAAAACCAAATCAATTGATCGCTGAAAAACAAACAACAACTACTAAGGCAAAATACCTATTTACAAATTATACTTTCTCCAACATAGAAAACTCCGGTAAACCTGATTATAATTGCAACAAGAACAATAGTTCAACCGTGTTTCAAATTTTACATTATTTCTATTTGTTCTTAATATCAATAATACTCACTATGAACAAGTCCCAAAGCCTTGGGTTTGGCACAGTTACGTTATCATATTAATTTACATACACTAATGTTATATACGGACTTTAGACTAAAAGATTTTAAAATGTGATCACGGTGTGTAGTCTTACGTACCTGACCAACTTTATATTTTATTTACAAGTATATTGTCATTTCGTTAAAAACACATTAGTTTAGATACATCCATATCATATATGAACAACTATACTAAAATAATCATTTAGATTATATTTAATTGTTGAATTTGATAAAATGCATTTCACGACATTTAAAACTAAATTAATATTTTGTCAAATGAAAATAATAATTTGATCTTTATTTTATAGATTTTTTTTCCAAATTTTGTGAAATCTTATTAAATATTAAAAAAATTAAATTTTTTTTATACAAATATAAGATAAATTCAAAATTAATTTTAATTACAAAATTGTTTCGATATATACATTTTCGTGCGAAAAATTATTTCAGTAAATAAGCAGGTCCGTGCTTCGCACGGGTTTTTAGGCTAGTTGTATTCAACGTGTCTGCAAGGAGACCCTTCTTAAAATGGGCAAAGTGATATGCATTCGTTTAAATAGTGTATCCACACATACTAATACAACTTGTACTTCTACATTTTTACTCTATTATGCACACCGATCAAATTTTACAACACCCACTTAACGACTACCCCATGAACTACAAACAGGTAAAATGGAGTGCTAACGTTCCCCCTGCAATGAAAATGATAAAAGGCGCCCAATTCTCTTTCAAAGTGACACTAAAACCATCTTCTCATTCAAATACAATTGAAAAAATTATAATTGCCGAAATCTTGCAGTACACAAGGTCACGACTACCCCATGAACTACAAACAAGTAAATGGAGTGCCAACGTTCCCCAGGCAATGGAAATGATAAAAGATGCCTGATATTCTTTCAAAGTGACACTAAAACCATCTTCTCATTCAAATACGATTGGCAAAATTATAACCGACGAAATCTTGCCGTACAGAAGGATCGTGCGTGCTAACAAAACATGTTAATTAGTCAAAATATTTGCGCCTACTCAGGTCATAATAACAACCTTATAGACTGGGATTTTGTAAAACATGTATCATCAAACCTTCGACATATTTCCTACTGATATACCGTTACATGCTTATGTCTTTTCTTCTACATGCATTCCACCAAACGATGAGACCAACATAACCGAAAATAACTAGAGCATGTTCGTGCCTCGCACGGGCTATAAAGCTAGTTATATAATAAATCATATATATTTTGTGGGAAAAAATTATAAATATATATGAATTAATTAAATTAAATTTATATTAATATAATTTAATAAGTAATAATTATTTATAAAAAATATTTGGAGTCAACAATAGTCGGACCGAAATCTGGAATCTGAAATAACAAAAGATAAACGCTTACGAGTTTGTATCTTCTTATACCCATTAATTCATTTTCTTAATTGTAAATATGGAAAATAATTTTATTATTCGTAAAAGTACAAATAATTAATAAAAAAAGGACGGTATTTACTAATTATGAAGAATTATAAAGTAGTACTTGACATAGTACAAATTACTACACAGTTAGCATAAGTCATTTCACAATTAAGGATACGATTCATAAAGTAACGTTCTTGCATAATACTCCCTCAGTTCCGCCTAATAGTTATCATTTAGGTTGGATTAGGGGTGGCAAAATCAGACACGACCCAACAACCCGACACGAATTCGATCCGAATAGTATGAATTCAGGTTGGAGTTTTACGGGTTCGGGTTGATTTCGGTTTGACCCAAAACTGACCCAAAAAATTCGGGTCATTTTCGGGTTAATTTCGGGTTACCCGAAACTTACCCGAAATTACCCGAAATAATATTTATATAATATAAAATGAAATATATTCTTAAAATACCTATATTTTATATTAATTTTATATTATTTGTTATTTAAATTAATAAATATTCTATTTCAATAATATTAAAATTAATTTATATTATCAAAATATAATTTATTTATTATTTATAATATATAATTTATATTTATTAATAAATAATTATTATTTCGGGTTGGATTCGGGTTACTCATAAATTTTCGGGTTGGGTTCGGGTTGAGTATTCTGACCCATTAAAATTTCGGGTCGGGTCCGGGTTGGGTCAAATTTATGACCCGAGTCTGTCAACCCGACCCGAACCCGACCCGCAACCCGAAATTGCCAGCCCTAGGTTGGACACAGAGTTTAAGGAAAATAGGTAAAGTAATAGAGAAGAGTAAAGAAAATGAGTAAAGTGGTGGGATCCGTCAATATTTAAAGTATAAAGTAAGTAAAGTGGAAGAAAGTAGTGGAAATAGTTGATTTTTATATTATAAAACTTTACTATTTTAGGAAAGTTTTGGAATGTAAAGAATTGGATGGGACATCCCAAAAAAGAAAGTGTAAAGAAATGGGTGGAACCGAGGGAGTATCATTTATGAATGTTATTTGGGGTCTTTTTTTTTAAATTGTGCTATTTAGAACATTTTTATTTAAAAATGTGTTAAATGGGTCCATTTCTCGAAATTCATCGAAAAATCAAAAAATTAATATTTAATATGCTGCCGCCTATGCGGACGTTTAAGCGGAATCGAGCACTAAACGCTTTGATTTTATACTAAGCGAGTAATTATGCGTTTTTGAAGATTAAACGGTCTAGTAAGCGGATTAAGCGATTATTAAGCGGATTTAAGTGGTCACAATTATGTTGACCTGCTAATTTTTTAATTTAAAAATAATAATATTTATCATAAATTATAATTATTATAAAATTTTAAAAAAACCTTATTTTATTTAAGAATGTTTTATCTTTAAATTCTTATTACTTAATAATTACATAATTTTAATGTTAAATGTAATAATATTATATTTAAAAATATACATTATTAATCCGATTAATGACCAGCTTAAAATTTCGTTTTGGAGTCCGCTTAACCGCTTAAGCGTTAGAAAATCATCTCACTGCTTAGAACATCTTTACGCTTTTTAGAACACCGTCCAAGATTCAGTTACACAATTAAAAACAGCTAGTACGTAAAAAAAAATATTAATTTGCTTCTAGAAGCCGTTACATTTACAAATTACAAAATCAAAACGATTAAATCGAATACTTAAATTTGTCCCTAAATAAATATTTATCCGAGTGACAAAATCGAATCACAGATTAACTTTTCCATATAACAAAGATTTTCTAATAAAAATACTCCTCACTTTACAGTTGTCTTGTCTTCTTGTACACGTTTCTCTCTCTCTCTCTCTCTCTCTCTCTCTCTCTCTCTCTCTCACTCTCTCTCTCACTCTCTCTCACTCACTAATCACTATATATATACAACTCTCTTAAACCCTTTTAACACCTAGTTCTTGAAAATACACACACATACTTTACACACCCGTTTGACGTTTCATATTTTGTTATTTCTTGTCAACTTTGAGGGTTTTTTTTGCTAAAAATTGTGAAACATTGCATTTTTCTTGTTGGGTTTCTTGATAAATGATGGATGGAAGTGATATATACAATGCAAGCAATAGTTTTAGAAAAAGTGGAAATCTTTCTTCAATATGGAGAAGTAATGGGATGGATGTTTTCTCACAATCATCAAGAAAAAGTGACTTTTTTGATGATGAAGAAGCTCTTAAATGGGCTACTCTTCAGAAGTTACCAACTTATAATAGGCTGAAAAAAGGGCTTATTTTTGATAGTAGTGCTGATGGTGGAGGAGTTCTTGAAGTTGATATAGAGAATCTTGGTGTTCAACAGAGGAAGGAGTTGTTGGAGAGATTAGTCAAGATTTCGGAAGGCGAAAATGAGAAGTTCTTGCTTAAACTTAGAGAAAGGCTTGATAGGTTTGTTTCAAGAATGCCCTTGTTGTTTTTCTTGATTTTGATTGTGTTTGTAGTGATGAATTTTATGTTCTTGGTTTTGTAGTGTGTAATATAATTATGTAGTCAAGATTCAAGAATGCCCATGTCATTTTCTTGGTTGTGATGGTTTATGTAGTGAAAGGCTTGACAGGTTTTTTTTTGAGATTGCCCTTGTTGTGTGTTGTAAAGAATTTTAGTTTTTATTGTGTGTTGGATAAGAATTTTGTGTTCTTGATTTTGTAGTATGTGTAGTCAGGAATTTCAGATTTAGGGTATAATTATTTGTGTTGACAGGTTTGTTTTAAGAGTGGCCATGTCATTTTCTTGATTGTGATTGTATATGTAGTGAAGGATTTTTGGTGTGATTTTTTTTGTTGGATAAGAATTTTATGTTCTTGGTTTTGTGGTATGTGATCTGTGTAGTCAAGAATTTCATTATCTTGGCTTTGTAGTATGTGAATTGTGATCCTTGTTTTGTGTTGAATATTGCAGAGTTGGGATTGAATTACCCAAAATTGAAGTTAGATTTGAGCATTTGAGTGTTGATGCAAAAGTGTATGTTGGAAGCAGGGCTTTGCCTAGTTTCTTGAATTTTGTAGGGAATGTATTGGAGGTAAGACATGCATACATACAAGTTTTTAATTAGTTTCTTGTTGGTTTCGATTTTGAGAGGTTTTTTGTTTTGAAAAGGGCTTTTTGAACTACCTCCACATAGTACCAAACAGAAAAAAGGATTTGTCCATACTTCGTGATATAAGTGGAATCATCAAGCCTTGCAGGTAACTCGATTCGAGGGAATGACTTGTTTTGGTTTAGTATGTTGTGTTGGTTTTCTGTTTTAAGATATCTAAATATTGTATTTATTAATATTTTGTTGTGTTTTGTGTGTGTTTGCAGGATGACATTGCTTTTAGGGCCACCTAGTTCTGGAAAGACAACGTTGCTTCTGGCTTTGGCTGGAAAGCTTGATCATGATCTTAAGGTATGTTAGCTACAGCTTCTACTTGTATGTAGTCTTTTTCTCTTTTTTCTGATCACAAGCTAGTAAGATTATCAACCTGAAAAATTTATGTTTGTTATTTTGCAATGCTAGACTTCCGGGAGTGTGACTTACAATGGTCATGGTATGCACGAATTCATACCCCAGAGAACTGCTGCCTATATCAGTCAAAATGATTGCCACATAGGAGAAATGACTGTGAGAGAAACCTTGGCCTTCTCTGCAAGGTGTCAGGGAGTCGGATCTCGTTACGGTCAGCAATAAGATGTTCTATCGTAGTAGATTTTCTGATTATTCACCTGGGAATGAATTTTGTCAATGTCGCATAAAATTTCTTGTATGTTTGCAGAAATGCTAGCCGAATTGTCAAGAAGAGAGAAAGTGGCAAATGTTAAGCCCGATCCTGACATTGACCTCTTTATGAAGGTAAGTTGTGTTCTTCGAACAAATGTGCACTATACAATTTACTTCTGTCTTACTTTAAGATCCCTTTGAAACCAAGTGGTCTTTATTTCCCTAAATTATGTTCAGCATTAATTTTTCTGAAGTTTCCCTTTTTTCTTTTTATTGTTCCCAAAATGACACTATCCCATGCAAAAGATTTTCATCATACAATATGAGTGCTTTCCCATCAACCCTTCAAACTTAAGCACATGATCCTGTTCCACTTTAATTCTAAGATCAATTATGTGGCAGCAAATACCATTATTGATTTCCTGCTGTATACTTGTGAATAATGATTTAATTGATATATTTCCGTGTCATCTCTGCTGATTCAGGCTGCTGCAACCGAAGGACAAGAGGCCAGTGTGGTCACAGATTATGTCCTAAAGGTATTAATGATAGCATTGCAATGTTCTAAAGGAAATGAAATAAGAAACTAAAAACTGTCGCTTTTAACACCATCTTTTCTTTCTTATCTCGGCAGATTCTGGGACTAGATATCTGTGCAGATACTGTGGTTGGAAGTGAAATGATAAGGGGTATTTCTGGAGGACAAAAGAAGCGTGTTACAACAGGTGCCGAAAACATCTACAGTTAGCCGTTGTATTTTATTGGTTTGCTTGTTCAGTCATTATTGCATCTGGATAGCTAATCACTATAAGCACATCATTTCAGGTGAAATGTTGGTTGGACCATCAAACACACTATTTATGGATGAGATATCTACGGGTTTGGACAGTTCAACAACATATCAGATTGTAAATTCACTGCGTCATGCTGTCCACATTCTTCAAGAAACTGCTCTCATTTCCCTTTTGCAGCCTGCCCCCGAAACTTACGATTTATTTGATGACATTATCCTCATATCTGATGGCCTTATAGTTTACCAAGGTCCTCGAGAATATGTGCTTGAGTTTTTTGAATCAATGGGTTTTAAGTGTCCAGAGAGGAAAGGAGTTGCAGACTTTTTGCAAGAAGTAAGTGTGCCTTATTTCCTTTCATTCAACTACTTTACTTAAATTTCAAAGGCATTTGAACAGGAGCCTAACAGAGCAGAATCTGATATGTTCTGTAGGTAACATCGAAACAAGATCAGAAGCAATATTGGCTGCATAGAGATGAACCTTACAGATTTATTACAGCCCAGGAATTTTCCGAAGCTTACCTATCATTCCACGTGGGGCGTAGGATGGGAGATGATCTTGGAACTCCATTTGACAAAAGCAATAGTCACCCAGCTGCTTTGACAACCGATAGGTATGGTGTAGGGAAAATGGAGCTCTTAAAAGCATGTATCTCAAGAGAAATTTTGCTGATGAAACGAAACGCATTTGTTTACATCTTCAAATCTGCCCAAGTAAGTATTCTTATCTCACGTGCCAAATGTCGACTTCAGTTTTTACTCGATAATAACAAAATCATTTGTTCTACTAGCTTTTTATAGTGGCATTGATTACGATGACGCTATTCCTGAGAACTGAGATGCACAGAGAATCAGTAAATGATGGAAGCGTATACATGGGTGCTTTGTTTTTCACCGTGAGTACGATCATGTTTAACGGGATGGCGGAGATGTCTATGACCATTGCAAAGCTTCCGGTCTTTTATAAGCAAAGGGACCTTCTGTTTTTCCCCCCATGGGCGTATGCTCTACCTTCATGGATTGTTAAAATCCCTATTTCCTTTATTGAAGCTTTCATCTGGGTGCTTTTTACTTATTATGTTATTGGATTAGATCCAAATGCTGGAAGGTAAATTCTTTGATGTTACATCAATATTAATTCTTTCTTTAAGCGACTTATACATTTTTCCAGTCCCTAAATGATTAATTATCCTACTACAGATTGTTCAAACAATACTTGCTTTTAGTACTCATCAACCAGATGGCTTCTGCATTGTTTCGGGGTATTGCAGCAGTGTCTAGGAGTTTGATTGTTGCGAGCACGTTTGGTTCATTTGCATTACTCATACTATTTGCACTTGGGGGATTTGTCTTATCACGAGGTAAAGGCTGAAATTTCACATTTTGAAAAGTGTCTTGTTTTCAGTTGGACTAACCAGAATGTTCCTGTTTTTTTTTTGGGGGGTTGGGGGACCTTATGGGCAATAGATAATGTAAAGCAGTGGTGGATATGGGGTTACTGGATATCGCCAATGATGTATGGGATGAATGCAATTGCAGTGAATGAATTTCTCGGGCACCAGTGGAATCATGTAAGCATTGAGTATTTAAGATTTAGGCATGTGTTTGTGTTCCTGTTTGTGTCTTTATCCTGAGCTAATAACTTATGGATGGAATATTTTTGTCAAAGGTTCTTCCTAACACAACAGAGCCTCTAGGAGTCATGATCTTGAAATCACGAGGGTTTTTCCCACATGCATATTGGTTTTGGATAGGAGTTGGGGCGTTGCTTGCATCTGTAATACTTTTCAATTTGTGCTTCACACTGGCTCTCAGTTTTCTTAAACGTGAGTAGTTTGTACTTATTAAGATCATGTTAACAAGCATTGAGAGGTACTTATTCACAAAATTTTGCAGCAATTGGAAAGCCTCAAGCTGTTATACCAGCAGAAGGTTACAAAGGCAGAACTAAAGAAGGCATTGATCAGCAGTCATCTAATGGTTAAACTAACACTTTCTGTTTTTCTCTTCTAATTTTTGCATAAGATTATCATTCCCTGTATCCTAATAAACTTCATTGACTTTGCAGATGGAGGTGATCATATGACAAGAAATTCACCTCGATCATCTACCAGAACAGAAGATAACGTGGAGGCTCATAACAAGAGAAAAGGAATGGTTCTACCTTTTGAACCACACTCAATAACATTTGATGAAATCAAATACTCTGTTGACATGCCTCAGGTAATTAGAAAGATAAAGAGGTGCTTTTTCATGATTAGATATTTGATCTTATATGTTTGTTAATGACTTCATGAAGGAAATGAAAGAACAAGGCATAAGTGAGGAGAAATTGATGCTCCTGAAAGGCGTGAGTGGTGCATTTAGGCCCGGTGTTCTTACTGCCTTAATGGGTGTCAGTGGTGCTGGAAAAACAACTTTGATGGACGTACTGGCAGGTAGAAAAACAGGTGGATATATTGAGGGTCACATCACTATCTCCGGTTATCCAAAAAAACAAGAAACCTTTGCTCGGATATCTGGATACTGTGAACAGAATGATATTCACTCACCTCATGTTACTGTCTATGAATCTTTGCTCTACTCAGCATGGTTACGACTGCCTATCGAAGTTGATCCTGGGAGTAGACAGGTTGCATATTTAATTGTATATGTTTTGTGGCATTCTTCTTAGATTAAGTGCATAAAAAGATGCAACTTATATTAGAATCTAACTATGTGGAACTTCTGCAGGTGTTTGTTGACGAGGTCATGGAACTCGTTGAACTAAACTCATTGAGGGATGCACTTGTTGGCTTGCCAGGTGTAAGTGGGCTATCGACCGAGCAGCGCAAGAGACTAACTATTGCAGTAGAGCTGGTGGCGAACCCATCAATAATATTTATGGATGAGCCAACTTCAGGTCTGGATGCAAGAGCTGCTGCTATTGTCATGCGAACAGTGAGAAACACTGTAGACACGGGAAGAACAGTTGTTTGCACCATCCATCAACCAAGCATAGACATTTTTGAAGCTTTTGACGAGGTTAAAATTGTTAATACATGTAAAGACTTTCATTCATTCTTATTCACTTAATTATAGGGAAATTAAATATTTCAATTGGGTATCCTTAGTTATTACTGATGAAACAAGGAGGACTGGAGCTGTATGTTGGACCAGTGGGACGGCATTCTTGTGAGCTAATTAAGTACTTTGAGGTAAGAATACTGGTACTTAAATATAGGCATATGATTGTGCTAATAATTTAAGTAAGTTCTGAAACATGATTTTTCTTGAAATAAGGAAATAGAAGGAATAAGTAAAATCAATGATGGATATAATCCAGCCACCTGGATGCTGGAAGTTACTAGTACTAAGCAAGAAATGATTCTTGGGGTTGATTTCACTGAAGTGTATAAGAATTCTGATCTTTACAGGTTAGTTAAATCTATTTTAGCCATCTATGTAATAGTACATGGGTTTATCTTTAATCTTAGTTTTGGCCTAAACAACTGATTGTATTTTTAGTAGTTTCAGAAATAAGCTTAAATTGTCTGAAATAATTATGCAGGAGAAACAAAGCTTTAATTACAGAATTAAGTACTCCTCGTCCGGGGTCAAAGGATTTAAGCTTTCATACGCAGTATGCTCAATCGTTCCTTAGCCAGTTTGTTGCTTGCCTATGGAAACAGAGA
This sequence comes from Heracleum sosnowskyi, assembly GCA_030848705.1. NCBI lineage: Eukaryota > Viridiplantae > Streptophyta > Magnoliopsida > Apiales > Apiaceae > Heracleum > Heracleum sosnowskyi. Next base: position 3,830,013 of record CM061243.1, on the reverse strand, counting down.
GCATCATACTGGCGGAATCCTTCCTACACTGCAGTCAGATTTCTCTTTACAACCTTTATTGCTTTGATGTTTGGGACAATGTTTTGGGATCTTGGCACCAAGAGGTAACATAATTTCGATCACCAGCTTACTATTCTGAATTCTGATGTCCAAAAATTCTTGTTAATTTAATTTCTTTGTCCATCTAATATTTCTATCATAATACACAGGACAACTCGGCAAGATCTCTTCAATGCTATGGGATCTATGTATACTGCGATTCTCTTTATTGGAATCCAAAATGCCTCATCGGTGCAGCCAGTAGTGGCTGTTGAACGGACAGTGTTTTACAGAGAACGAGCTGCTGGAATGTACTCGTCTTTGGCATACGCTATAGCTCAGGTAAGCGATTGATTGGCTCTATATCTAATTTTATTATTCATGAACTATTTCCCATCTTGCATGTTCAAAATAGAGTTATTTTTTTACATGTAACACATTTTAAACTCCCAAACTATTAAACTTGATTATACGTACTGAGCTGTTTTCAAATCTACACTTTTTAGGTTCTGGTAGAAGTACCATATATTTTTCTGCAAACTGTGGTTTACGGTGTTATAGTATATTCAATGATTGGATTTGAGTGGACTGCGGCAAAATTCTTTTGGTACTTGTTCTTCATGTTTGCCACGTTACTATACTTCACCTATTATGGCATGATGACTGTGGCTTTGACTCCCAACCCAAGCATTGCTGCTATTATAGCTGGTTCCTTTTACGGACTGTGGAATTTATTTTCAGGATTTATCATCCCCAGAACTGTAAGTTTTTATATACTCAATTCTTTTTCAGTCCACATTTTGGAAATAAAATACGTGCACAATATACAAATATGAACGATTTCATACCATTTTCCTTCATTTAATAAAACCAGAGGATGCCAATATGGTGGAGATGGTATTACTGGGCCTGCCCTGTTGCATGGACACTGTATGGACTGCTGGCTTCTCAGTTTGGTGACATGCAGGATGTGCTGGTTGATGCAGATGTTAGTGTCGAAGAATTCTTGGAAACATACTTCGGATATCATCACGACTTTATTGGAGTTGTTGCAGCTGTTGTGTCTGGTTTTGCACTTCTTTTTGCTTTCGTTTTCGCCTTCTCCATCAGAGTACTGAACTTCCAAAACCGATAGTTACTCAGCTGACTAAATTTAGGCAATGTATGATAGTTACTTGAATATAGTTGAGATCAAGTTCACGTTACGAAATTTAAATTTGCTTTTTAAGAGCATAAATTTGTAATAGATATAGACCCGGCAATTTTCAACACGACATGAAATGATACGAAAATTTAGTGTTTATGTTTGCATTTTTAGTACACGAAACGAAAGTACACGAACACGAAAGTACACGATCGAGATTTAGTGTCGGGTGTGTGTTTACCCTTCAAGTACACGACACGAAGTACACGAAATAAATAAATAAATATATTAGATATTTTTATATTTTTATATTTTTATTAGATAATTAACATTTATTTATGTGATTATACATAAATTTATAATATTATTTGTAAATATTATGTAAATATATATTTTTAATACATATTTGTGAAAATATTACCGAAAATTTTAATATTTTAATACATTTACTTATTTATTTTTATTCTTATTATTAATTAGAATTATACGAAAACACGACACGAAAAGTACACGAAATTACACGAACCCTAAATGAGTGGTTTTGAGTTTAGCATTTAGGTACACGAAACACAAAAATACACAGACACGAAAGTACACGACACGAACGAATTGCCAAGTCTAAATAAATATACTGTATAACTCAAAATAGAAATGTTGGATAAATAGTTAATAGTTTCGGTCAACGTCATGTATAATAAAAATATGGTAAAAAAATATAAAGGTCATTCTAGAATTTTTTTGAGAAATTATCAAAATTACTATTTTTTTAAAAAGTATTTTTGCAATTTTACCGTATTTTGAAAATATGATCTGAAACTCTATACAACCTAAAAATATTTGCAAAAATACAGTGTAACCAGATGCAACCAAAGCAACTAGATACAACAACAGCAAGTGAATGAAGATAAAGATGAATAAATTTTGCAATTGCATTTACATCCGCTTCACCTTTCATCTATACATACATGTCTATATATAACTATATAAATTGGTTAAATGACATTTAGGTCACTGTACTGACTGTTAACTTTCAATTGGGTCATTCAACTTAAATATGTTTCAAATAGGTCACAAATCAGATAAAAACTTTGATTCAGGTCACTGGTTGTTACTAACGTTAAATAATTGACGGAAGGCTGACTAGGCAAGCTGAGTTTGCGTACAGGTGTCTGGCCCGACCCATTTAATTAGGGTTCTTCTTCTTCTCATTTATAACCCACGTATCAGCCTATTTCCCTCTTCTCATTTGTACTCAAGAACACGAAGAACACCGCCGAAAAACGAAGAATTCCGGCGACTTCCTTCCCCAAAACGGTCCCCAACCTCAACTTCTAACCCCAATTCAACTCATAACCATAATGACAATCAAAACCATCTAATTAACACTCGAATTCAACCAAAATGAAATACAACGTCCGAAAGCAATTCTGATTTATAACTATAATTCCGGCAAAATGCAACCCAACTCGAATTAACACCAAAACTTGACAGAAAACTAAGAATCAAACAGGTAATCACATCTAACGATTATAACATGCATATATTCTTGACCAAAATTAACAACAACTACTGAAAAATCATACTCCCTCTAATTCAAACTTTCCGACGAACTCAAATTAAGTAAAATCAAAGTAAGACTACACATACAAGCCCAACAACAAGTAATTAATCATCATATAGTTCGCAATAATTAAAAATCAGCACTCAAAACCATCATCCATGACCACCGGCTCACCGGAGTTCATCGTCGGTGGTCGGTCGGTCGCATGCAAGCCCCAAAAGCTGGGGTTTTGCTGCAAATTAAATCGACCCCCAAACACCTTTTAACACTAAACCCATCAACTACTACATCAAATTCGATCGAAAAATCAAACCCCAACAAAACCCCCAAATATTCGATTTTCTCAAAACTCAAAATAATTGGTATGATTGGGTAGAGATTTGAGAGGACTTCAATTTGGTTATTTATACTACGAATTTCATCAACAAAATCATGAAGAAAATAGGGGTTTAATCTTTGAAAAACAAGGGGGGAGAGAGATAGAGTAGCGAGAGGGTTGAGAGAGGGATCGAGTTCTTAGACGGAACTGATGTTGGGTATAATTGGCTCGGGTTTTAGATTGGGCGGGTTAGTTTACCGATGTGGCAAGTGATATGGCACCATTAGACGGAACTCCGTTAATTATCAACGCTACTTAAAGTTTTTATCTGATTTGTGACCTAATTGAAATCTTTTTAAGTTGGATGACCCAATTGAAAGTTAGCAGTATATATATAAATACATGTAGTTTCATCTCAACCAAATCAACAATTGGGGTTTTGGGGTTGAGGTTCAAGCTAATCTGTACCCTGTATTTTTGCAAATATGTTTAAAAAGTTGGTATTTTTGCAAATATTTTGGTATTTTTGCAAAATATTCAAAAAACATATTATTTTTGCAAAAAAAATTCTGAAATTGGGTATTTACGAGAAAAGCCCATTTTTTTATTAGTGCCTACGGATCTAAGTATCTATTAGGCAAAATGAATAAATATATAAATTTTTAAATAATTTAATGATTAGAATCAATTATTTTCTAACAATAATCAATCAATTTACTGTTAACATTATATAGGAAGATAATATCATTTGAAAAAAATTCATTGATTATAATTATAGGCCATACTAATAGATAAATTTTCTATAAAACTTTTAGAAATTTAAGCCCCCCAAAAAAGTATAATAATATAATATAATATAATGTTAATATTTTTAGTATTTGAGAGAGGATCTTCGAACTAACAAAAAATGACTCATGATTTAAAATTATTTAAAATTATAGGTAAAATGTAAAAGTTTAGATTAATATTTGTATAATTACTTTATTTATTTTATAAATTGTAAATTATAAAATTAACAAAAATATTTATTAAATTCAACATTAAATGATATAAATATTTTTGAATAAAATTACAAAACGAAAATAAGTAGTTAAAAACACCTCTTACCTATTTTTTATTTTAAACTGTTTTTCTTAAACTTAAATCGTTTTTCTAACATTTTTCACAATTTTTTTTTAAATTCAAAAAAATAATAATTAGGTGGAGTAAATCAAAGACAAAAGGGGCTCAGTGTCACCAAGAAAAAGTAACGGAATGGATATTTTCTCACAATCATCAAGAAAAAGTGAATGATGATGAAGAAAGCGGGTTTCTTGAAGTTGATATACAAAATCTTGATGTTCAACAAAGAAGAGAGTTGTTAGAAAGATTAGTGAAAAATCTTGAAGATGAAAATGAAAACTAAGACTTGACAGGTTCATTTTCAACTTTGCCCGTATTATTTTCGAAATTCATTTTATTTTGTAATTTTCGAGATTCTAAATCTTGTATTGTTCACTATTTGATTGTATTCTGTGCGTGTTTTTAGAATGACATTGCTTTTAGGGCCATCTTTGTTCTGGGAAGACATTAACATTGCAGCTGGCTTTGGCCGGAAAGCTTGATCTGTTGGGCCGCGCAACACCCGTTAGGCCGCGTGTTAACTCCGCATTAGTGTGCCGTGGTCAGACCTCATGGTACGGATTTGTTTTTGGGCAACGGAGTTGTTTTTGGCTGCTTATATTCAAGATAATTTTTCTTTATTTTATCGATGTGGGACTTGGGTTGACACCCCTCTGCATTATCATAGTAAGATTATATGCCCTTTAAATTTAGTACTTGTGATTTTGCAATGCTATATTTCTGGGAGTGCGACTTACAAATTACAATGGTCATGGCATGCATATATTCATATCATACCCCAGAGAACTGCTGCATGTATCAGTCAAAATGAATATTCACATGGGACTGTCTTTTTAAATGTTGCATAAAATTTGTTATATATTTGACGAAATGCTAGCCGAACTGTCAAGAAGAGAGTAAGAGGCAAATTATAATCCTAATACTGACATTGATCTCTTTATGAAGCTAAGTTGTGTTCTTATACTGTTGTCCTGCTTGTTACTTGTGCGTTATGATTTCATTAATATATCTCTGCTGTCATCTCTGCTGATTCAGGCTGCTGCAACTGAAGCGTGTTACGAAAAGCATCCACAGTTAGCAGGTGTATCTTCTTAGTTTGTTTTTGGGGTCACTATTGCATTTGGATAACTAATCACTTTAAGCACATCATTACAACAGAAATGTTGGCTGGACCATCAAACACACTGTTCATGGATGGATATCTACTGGTTTGGACAGTTCAACGACGTATCTTATTGTAAATTCACCGCGTCATGCTGTCCACAATCTTCAAGGAACTGCTCTCATCTCCCTTTTGCAGCCAGCTCCCGAAACTTCTAATTTATTTGACCAAGGTCCTCAAGAAAATGTGCTTGAGAAAAGGAGTTGCAGACTTCTTGCAAGAAGTAAGTGTACCTTATTTTTATATCATCCAACTACTTGACATATATTTTTCTAAAGGTATGTGGAGATGAGCCTTACACAGCAGAATCTAATATGTTTAATAGGTAACATCAAAACAAGATCAGAAGCAATATTGGTTGCATAGAGATGAACCTTAGATTCACCAAATTACCCAAGATTCTTAAAAAAACAAAAAGAAATTTTAATTTGTATTAAAATTTTAATTTTAATATATACACATAATCATACCATTTTATTACAAAATATTAATTTGGATAGGTACATAAATATTATTAAATTTTAACAAAGATTCTAACTTTACAGTTGTCTTGTATAGTTATTACACATTTCATGTATACAGACACTACATAAACAACTCTCTTAAACCCTTATATTACCACATACTTACACACTCTTTACATATCTTGTTCTTTCTTGTCATCTTTGTGTGTTTTTTCTGCCAAAAATTGTGAAACATTACAACTTTCTTGTTGGGTTTTTGATGGATGGATGGAAGTGATATATGCAATGCAAGTTACAGTTTTAGAAGAAGTGGTAACATTTCTTCAATATGGAGAAATAATGGTATGGATATTTTCTCACAATCATCAAGAAAAAGTGACTTTTTTGATGATGAAGAAGCTCTTAAATGGGCTACTCTGCAAAAGCTTCCAACTTATAATCGGTTAAAGAAAGGCCTTATTTTTGATACTCATGCTGACGGTGGAGAAAAAATTCTTGAAGTTGATATACAAAATCTTGATGTTCAACAAAGAAAGGAGTTGTTAGAGAGATTAGTCAAGAATTCTGAAGGCGGAAATGAGAAGTTCTTGCTTAAACTTAGAGAAAGGATTGACAGGTTTGTTTTAAGAATGCCCTTGTTATTTTCTTGATTTTGATTGTGAATGTAGTGAAGAATTTTTGTTTTGTTGGATAAGAATTTTACTTTATTGGTTTTGTAGTGTGTGATACATATATGTAGTCAAGAATAGCTTGAAGATTTGTATTAACAATGCCAATGTCATTTTCTTGATTGTGATTGTATATGTAGTGAAGGATTTTTGGTTTATGGTGTGTGTTTTTTTGTTGGATAAGAATTTCATGTTCTTGGTTTTGTAGTATGTGATATGTGTAGTCAAGAATTTCATTAGCTTAGTCTTGTAGTAGGTGATATGTTAGGTCCAAATTTTCAGTTTCTTGGTTTTGTAGTGCGTGATATGTATAGTCAAGAATTTCGTTTTCTTGGTTTTGTAGTATGTGAATTTTGATCCTTGTTTGTGTTGAATTTTGCAGAGTTGGGATTGAATTACCCCAAATTGAAGTTAGATTTGAGCATATGTATGTTGATGCAAAAGTGTATGTAGGAAGCAGGGCTTTGCCTAGTTTCTTGAATTTTGTAGGGAATATTTTGGAGGTAAGACATGCATACATACAAGTTTTTATTTAGTTTTGACTCAATTACATTATGCAGATCTCAAAAATAATTTTTTTTGCACAAAAGTGGCTAAATTTTTATTCAAACCAAAGTGATGGCTAAATATTTTAAACTTGTCAGTGTAGTGGCTCCGTGTCAATTCCGTTAGTTTGCCATTTAAATTTTTAGAATAATATTGTAAATTCACTATCCCCGTATAATATCTGAAACATGTCGATTTCCTCCATTTTCAACACCCTTTTCAACTTCTTAATCAAAACCCTCATTGCATTATCTTGAGTTGCTTTGATGTAATCTTAATTGAAGAAGATGAGTTGGTTTATGGAATTTAAGTAAGATGCTGAGATTTATAAATCACTAAAATGTCTTGTATGAATCACTGTATTTGCGTGTGTGTATATATATGCATTTGTGTGTGATTTTATTCTTATGAAAAATTAGGGAGTTTGATTTTTGTTGTTTATATATCTGTGTGTGTGTCATTTTTGTATTCATTTCTCATATGAACATTTCACAATCATGAATTAGCGTTTTAGGGTTTGAAATACCTAATTTTGAAAAGGAATTAGGTAGAAGATAACATAGTTCTTGAAAGTTGATTTGCCCCTTTTACCCTTAGCCCCATTACAATTTGACAGACAAACTAACGGAGTTGTTGTGGAGCCACTACGCTGTCAAGTTTACAAACAATTAGACACCACTTTGGCTTGAATAAAAATTTAGTCACTTTCGTGCAAAAAAATTATTCTTCGGGTATGCACAATGCATTTTAGTCTTTAGTTTTTTATTGGCTTCTTGTTGGTTTTCATTCTGAAAGATTTTTTGTTGTGAAAAGGGCTTTTTGAACTACCTCCACATAGTACCAAACAGAAAGAAGCATTTGTCTATACTTCGTGATCTTAGTGGAATCATCAAGCCTTGCAGGTAACTCGACATGAGGGAATAACTTATTTTGGTTTAGTATATTGTGTTAGTTTTCTGTTTTAAGATATTTAAGATACTGTATTGTTTAATGTTTGACTGTGTTGGTGTGTTTCCCGCAGAATGACATTGCTTTTAGGGCCGCCTAGTTCTGGCAAGACAACATTGCTGCTGGCTTTGGCTGGAAAGCTTGATCATGATCTTAAAGTATGTTAGCTGCAGCTTCTACATATATGTATTATTTTTTCTTTTCCTGATCACTAGCTAGTAAGACTATCAACCTGAAAATTTAATGTTTGTAATTTTGCAATGCAAGACTTCCGGGAGTGTGACTTACAATGGTCATGGCATGCACGAATTCATACCCCAGAGAACTGCTGCCTATATCAGTCAAAATGATTGCCATATAGGAGAAATGACTGTTAGAGAAACCTTGGCCTTTTCTGCAAGGTGTCAGGGAGTTGGATCTCGTTATGGTCAGCAACAAGATGTTCCGTTGTAGAACTATCGTATTAGTTTTTCTGATTATTCACCTGGGAGTGTATTTTGTCAATGTTGCATAAAATTTCTTAAATGTTTGCAGAAATGCTAGCCGAACTGTCAAGAAGAGAGAAAGAGGCGAATGTTAAGCCCGATCCTGACATTGACCTCTTTATGAAGGTAAGTTGTATTCTGTCTTACTTTAAGATCCCTTTTTTTTTTTTGCTAAATTACTTTAAGATCCCTTTGAAACCAAGTGTTCTGCATTAAGTTTTCTGAAGCTTCACTTTTTTTTTTGTCTTTTTATTGTTCCAAAAATGACAGCATTCCATACAAAATATTTTCATCATACAATATGAGTGCTTTCCCATTTACCCTTCAAAGTATAGAACATAATCCTCTTCCACTTCAATCCTATGATCAATAATGTGGCATCGAATACCAATATTGATGTCCTGCTCTTTACTTGTTAGTTATGATTTCATTAGTATATTTCTGCTGTCATCTCTGCTGATTCAGGCTGCTGCAACTGAAGGACAAGAGGCCAACGTGGTTACAGATTATGTTATAAAGGTATTAGTGATAGCATTGCAATGTTCTAAAGGAAATGAAATAAGAAAATAAAAACTATTGTTCGTTACACCATCTTTCGTTTTATTTATTTATTGGCAGCTTTTGGGACTAGAAATTTGTGCAGATACTGTGGTTGGAAGTGAAATGATAAGGGGTATTTCTGGAGGACAAAAGAAGCGTGTTACAACAGGTACAGAAAACATCTACAGTTAGACGTTGTATTCTATTGAATTGTTTTTTGGTCATTATTGCATCTGGATAGCTAGTCACAATAAGCACATCATTTCAGGTGAAATGTTGGTTGGACCATCAAACGTACTATTTATGGATGAGATATCTACGGGTTTGGACAGTTCAACAACATATCAGATTGTAAATTCACTGCGTCATGCTGTCCATATTCTTCAAAAAACTGCTCTCATCTCCCTTCTGCAGCCTGCCCCCGAAACTTATGATTTATTTGATGATATTATTCTCCTATCTGATGGCCTTATAGTTTACCAAGGTCCTAAAGAAAATGTGCTTGAGTTTTTTGAATCAATGGGTTTCAAGTGTCCAGAGAGGAAAGGAGTTGCAGACTTCTTGCAAGAAGTAAGTCTACCTTTTTTTCATATCAGAAGCAATGCCCTTAAAATTTATGTCTACTTGACATTAATTTGAAGGGCATGTGAAAATGAGTATAACAGAGCAGAATCTGATATGATCTGTAGGTAACATCGAAACAAGATCAGAAGCAATATTGGCTGCATAGAGATGAACCTTACAGATTTATTACAGCCAAGGAATTTTCCGAAGCTTACCTATCATTCCACGTGGGGCGTAGAATGGGAGATGATCTTGGAACTCCATTTGACAAAAGCAAAAGTCACCCAGCTGCTTTGACAACCAATAAGTATGGGGTAGGAAAATTGGAGCTCTTAAAAGCATGTACCTCAAGAGAAATTTTGCTTAGGAAACGGAACACATTCGTTTACATCTTCAAATCAGCCCAAGTAAGTATTGTTTGATCATGTGCCAAATATTGACTTATTTAACTCGATAATAACAAATTCATTTGTTCTACTAGCTTTTCATACTGGCGTTGATTACAATGACTCTATTTCTGAGGACTGAGATGCACAAAGAATCAGTAAATGATGGAAGCATATACATGGGTGCCTTGTTTTTCACCCTAAGTACGATCATGTTTAACGCACTGGTAGAGATGTCTATGACCATTGCAAAGCTTCCGGTCTTTTATAAGCAAAGGGACCTTCTGTTTTACCCCCCATGGGCGTATGCGCTACCTTCATGGATAATCAAAATTCCTTTTTCCTGTATTGAAGCTTTCATCTGGGTGCTTTTTACTTATTATGTTATTGGATTAGATCCAAACGCTGGAAGGTAAACTTCTTTATGTTACAGCAATATTGATTCTTTCTGTAAGCGACTCATGGATGCTTACAGGCCCTATAATGTTAAATTATCTTACTACAGATTGATCAAACAGTACTTGCTTTTAGTACTCATCAACCAGATGGCTTCTGCATTGTTTCGGGGTATTGCAGCAGTAGCTAGGAGTTTGGTTGTAGCAAGCACGTTGGGTTCATTTGCATTTCTTATACTATTTGCACTCGGGGGATTTGTCTTATCACGAGGTAAAGACTTTCAAATTTTTAAAAACCGTCTTACTTTTAGTTGGACTAATCAGAATGTTCTTTTTTTGTGCGCAATAGTTAATGTAAAGAGGTGGTGGATATGGGGTTACTGGATATCTCCAATGATGTATGGGATGAATGCAATTGCGGTGAATGAATTTCTGGGGCACCAGTGGAATCATGTATGCATTGAGTATTTAAGATTTAAGAATGTGCTTGTGTTCCTGTTTGTGTCTTCATCACTTCAGCTAATAACTTATGGATGGAACATTTTTGTCAAAGGTTCTTCCTAACACAACAGAGCCACTAGGAGTCATGATCTTGAAATCACGAGGGTTCTTCCCACATGCATATTGGTATTGGATAGGAGTTGGGGCATTGCTTGCATCTGTACTACTTTTCAATATCTGCTTCACACTGGCTCTCAGTTTTCTCAAGCGTGAGTAGTATGTACTTATTAAAAGCATGTCTACATACATTGAAAGGTTGTGTAGTGATATTCACATAATATTGTAGCAATCGTTAAGCCTCAAGCTGTTATACCAGAAGAAGGTTACAAAGGCAGAACTAAAGAAGGCATTGATCAGCAGTCATTTAGAGGTTATACAAGCACTCTCGGTTTTTTCCTTTCTACTTTTTGCATAAGATTATCAGTCTTTGTATCCTAATTAACTTCATTGACTTGCAGATAGAGGTGATCATATGACAAGAAACTCACCTCGTTTTTCATCCACCAGAACAGAAGATAACGTGGAGGCTCATAACAAGAGAAAAGGAATGGTTCTACCTTTTGAACCACACTCAATAACATTTGATGAAATCAAATACTCTGTTGACATGCCTCAGGTAATTAGAAAGATAAAGAGGTGCTTTTTCATGATTAGATATTTGATCTTAGATGTTTGTTAATGACTTCATGCAGGAAATGAAAGAACAAGGTATAAGTGAGGATAAGTTGATGCTTCTGAAAGGCGTGAGTGGTGCTTTTAGGCCCGGTGTTCTCACTGCCTTAATGGGTGTCAGTGGTGCTGGAAAAACAACTTTGATGGATGTACTGGCGGGTAGAAAAACAGGTGGATATATTGAGGGTCACATCACTATCTCCGGTTATCCAAAAAAACAAGAAACCTTTGCTCGGATATCTGGATACTGTGAACAGAATGATATTCACTCACCTCATGTTACTGTCTATGAATCTTTGCTCTACTCAGCGTGGTTACGACTGCATATCGAAGTTGATGCTGGGAGTAGAATGGTCTCATATTTGATTGTAAACGTTTTGTGTCATTCTTCTTAGATTAAGTGCATAAAAAGATGGAATCTAACCCTGTGGAACTTCTGCAGATGTTTGTTGATGAGGTCATGGAACTCGTTGAACTAAACTCATTGAGGGATGCACTTGTTGGCTTGCCAGGTGTAAGTGGACTATCGACCGAGCAGCGCAAGAGACTAACTATTGCAGTAGAGCTGGTGGCGAACCCATCAATAATATTTATGGATGAGCCAACTTCAGGTCTGGATGCAAGAGCTGCTGCTATTGTCATGCGAACAGTGAGAAACACTGTAGACACGGGAAGAACAGTTGTTTGCACCATCCATCAGCCAAGCATAGACATTTTTGAATCTTTTGACGAGGTTAAAATTGTTATTACAAGTAATGACTTCCATTCATTCTTATTCACTTAATGATAGAGAAATTAAATATTGAAAATGGACTTCCTTAGTTATTACTGATGAAACAAGGAGGACTGGAGCTGTATGTTGGACCAGTGGGACGGCATTCTTGTGAGCTAATCAAGTACTTTGAGGTAATATTACAGTTACTTGAAGCTAGGCATCTTTTTTTCTTGCAAATAAAGCTATGCATTCAGTTGTTGCAATAATTTAAGTAAGTTCTGAAACATGATTGTTCTTGAAAATAAGGAAATAGAAGGAATAAGTAAAATCAGCGATGGATATAATCCAGCGACCTGGATGTTGGAAGTTACTAGTACTAAGCAAGAAATGATTCTTGGGGTTGATTTCACTGAAGTCTATAAAAATTCAGATCGGTACAGGTTAGTTATATCTATTTTAGGCTTAACCATCTATGTAATGTTACACGGGTTTTTCTTAAATCTTAATTTTGGCCTGAACACCTGATTTTATGTCTAATACTTTCAGAAGTAAGCTTTAATTGTCTTTAATAATTATTCAGGAGAAACAAAGCTTTAATTACAGAATTAAGAACCCCTCGTCCGGGGTCAAGGGATTTAAGCTTCCCTACTCAGTATGCCCAAACATTCCCTAGCCAGTTTGTTGCTTGCCTATGGAAACAGAGGGCATCATACTGGCGGAATCCTTTCTACACTGCAGTCAGATTTCTCTTTACAACCTTTATTGCTTTGATGTTCGGGACAATGTTCTGGGATCTTGGCACCAAGAGGTACTATAACTTCAATCATGAATTCCGATGTCCAAACATGCATGTTAATTTAATCTCTTTGTTCATCTAATATTTCTACTATAATATTATAATACGCAGGAGAACTCGGCAAGATATCTTCAATGCTATGGGATCTATGTATACTGCGATTCTCTTTATTGGATTCCAAAATGCCACATCAGTGCAGCCTGTAGTGGCTGTTGAGCGGATAGTGTTTTACAGAGAAAGAGCTGCTGGAATGTATTCGTCTTTGGCATTTGCATTAGCTCAGGTAAACAATTGATAGGCTCTATATCTAATTTCACTTTCATGTACTCTTTGCCATCTTGCGTCTTAAAACTTTAAAGCATATTAAACTTCAAACTATTACAAAGTTCATTACACTGAGCTGTTTTCAATCACACTCTTTAGGTTCTCGTAGAAGTACCATACATTTTTCTGCAAACCGCGGTATACGGTGTTATAGTATATTTAATGATTGGATTTGAGTGGACTGCGGCAAAGTTCTTTTGGTACTTGTTCTTCATGTTTGCCACTTTATTATACTACACCTATTATGGCATGATGACTGTGGCTTTGACTCCCAACCCAAGCATTGCTGCTATTATAGCTGGTTCCTTTTACGGACTGTGGAATTTATTTTCAGGATTTATCATCCCCAGAACTGTAAGTTGTTTTATTCCATTCTTATTTAATTCATATAAATACATAAGACACGTGGACTATTCACGATTATGTCACTAATAACGAGTTCATACAATTTTCTTTTGTTTGGTAAAACCAGAGGATGCCAATATGGTGGAGATGGTATTACTGGGCCAGCCCTATTGCATGGACACTGCATGGACTGCTGGCTTCTCAGTTTGGAGACGTGAAGGATGTGCTGGTTGATGCAGATGTTAGCGTCGAAGAATTCTTGCAAACACACTTTGGATATCATCACGACTTTATTGGAGTTGTTGCAACTGTTGTCTCTGGTTTTGCACTTCTTTTTGCTTTCGTTTTCGCCTTCTCCATTAGAGTACTGAACTTCCATAACCGATAGTCATCACTCACTTGACTAAATTACGCAATGTGTGACAAAAGCTTACATGAAGATAGTTCAGATCAAGTTTACGTTAAGAAATTTAAACTCGTTTTACCTTATAACTCTACACGATTTGTTGAGAACATATCAGATTGCGAATTTGTTGTCCACATTATCCTCGTACATATGAGCTTGAGTTTTTCGAGTTAAGGGGTTTCAACTGCCCAGAGAGGAATGGAGGTGCAGCAGAAGAAGTTTTTAAACAGATTGGCTGCATAAAAATCGAAAAGTCCTACGATTTATTACAGCCCAGTATTTTCATTCCACCTAGAGTGAAGTACGAGTGATGATCTTAAGTACTTGTTAAGATGGCTTCTGCATTGTTTTCGGTGTATTGCAGCAGCCTGTAGGAGTTCGATTGTTGCAAGCACAGCTGGACCCCTGGTGGCCTGGTCTATTTGGTCCATTTGCATAATTGCATTCCTTTAAAATATAAAAAGAACAAAAATTTCAATATTTTCTGAAATATATAAAAAATTAAGTTTAAATAAAATTCTAGATATGTAAATTTAAATCTAGAAAGGCAAACTTCCACTGTGTTTCAATGTTTTCTGATGATTTTTTGTGATAGTTTAGAACTATTAATTTCCACAGGATTGTCCATTCTAGTTAATGAATTCTGGTGATCTTACTAGGAATATTCGTCTGCCCTAAGAAATTCGAGTACATACAAAGAGTGTTCTGTTTTATCATAGCTGCACGCAGACTTGCTCATATCTACTCAGTTCTGAAAGAAGGGTAATTTTATAGCATTTTGTTCATGTCAACATATTCAACCATACATCTCTTTTAGACACCAGAAGAGAGATAATTGGGATAAACCATATTCCTCTATCTACATCAATGAGTGTAGTCATCAGCTTATGTAGTGACACTACATGACAAGACATAATAACAAACTAACATGTGCACCTCAGGTGCTAATGTAGGCAAGTCTGTCCAAAATAAAGTTACTGCTATGTTGCTTACCTCATAAAGGAACTTACAGCTTATTACAGAAATAGATAATACAGTAAAATAGATAAAGCAGTAAATCATATTTCTTATCACTCCCCTTCAAATTGAGATCTGTAACTGCAAGAAGCTCCCAATTTGCTGCAGTGTAGGTTGTGAAGTTTGACGAACAGGGGTTTGGTAAGAAGATCTGCAATTTGTTCAGCAGAGACCACTTTGGACGTAACTATCTTCCCTTCTTTCAGCTGGTCTCTAACATAGTGGCAGTCGATTTCCACGTGTTTTGTCTTCTCATGTAGTACTGGGTTTGCTGCTATAGCCAACGCTGCTTGGTTGTCACATTTAATCACTGTTGGTGGCAGGTTTCTGATGCCCATATCTTTTAGTAGTGCATACAGCCAAGTTACTTCGCACGTAGTCAATGCCATTGCACGGTATTCAGCTTCGACAGAGGATCTTGCTACAACTGTTTGTTTTTTTGTCTTCCATGATATAGGAGTCACCCAAGAATATACAATATCCAGTTGTGGATCTGCGTGTAGTAGGGCAGCTCGCCCAATCACTATCGCAGTATGCAGTTAATTTCGCAGCAGATTTAGAAGCAAGAAGTAGTCCTTGAGAGAGTGTCCCAACTACATACCTTAACACCCGTTTTGCTGCCTGCATATGACATGTTGTTGGCTGATGCATAAACTAAGAGAGGATTTGGACTGGAAATGCAAGGTCTGGCCTTGTGATTGTGAGGTAAATCAGCTTTCCAAGTAGTCTTTGATAGGGACCAGGATCAGATAAAGGTTCACCCATGGTTGGTGTGAGTTTCAACTGACTCTCCATGGGTAGTTGTAGTGGCTTAGACTTCAGCATCTCATATTCTTGAAGGATTTCAGCTGCATATTTTCTTTGTGATAAGAAGAACCCATCTGCAGATCTAAATATCTCAATACCTAGGAAATAGCTAACTGGGCCCAAGTCTTTCATATTGAATGATTAAGATAGTAGATTTTTGAATTTATTAAGTTCACCAATATCATTGCCACACATTAGGAGATCGTCCACATACACAAGTATCACTGTCACTGTAGTAGCAGTATGAGTTACAAATAAACTTGGATCAGACTTGGATTGAGTAAACTCAAGTTGCAGCAATTTTGTTGAAAGCTTTGAGAACCACTGCATTGGAGATTGTCTTAATCCGTATAGGGATTTGATCAGTTTGCACACCAAACTTCCAATAGCATTTGAGTTACCATCATCACCATTGAGCCCAATTCTACATCCCATGTGAGTGTACCCTTGAGGTAGTTTCATGTAGACATTTTCATACAAGTCTCCATGGAGAAATGTGTTGTTTACGTTCATTTGGACTGTGTGCCAACCCTCAATAGCAGTCACTGCTAGTAGAGCTCTTACCGTAGTCAATTTAGCTACTGGAGCAAACGTTTCAGTGAAATCTTCCCCAAATTTCTGTTTGTAACCATGTGCGACCAATCTCTCCTTGTGCCTCTCAATAGTCCCGTCTGCTTTGTACTTTGTTTTATACAACCACCTACAACCAATTGTTGTTTTACCATGAGGTAGAGAGGTGAGCTCCCAAGTTTTGTTGATTTCAAGGGCCTCCAATTCCTTATTCATAGCTATGACCCAATGGGGATATTGAACTGCATCTTTAAAATACAAAGGGTCTGTGTTCTTAGTTCTAGTGGCCAAGAAACAATCAAAGGTTGGGGTTATGTGGGTGACAACTAAGTTTGAGATATGAGTTGTTTGGGTTTGGTTCACAACATAATCCTTGTATTTGGTGGGGATAGAGTGTAGTCTAGTGGATCTTCGAATTGGTACAGAAGTATTGGTGGGTTGTTGTGTCTCAATATCATCCTGAAGTATTGGATTTTGTGGTGAAGATGTAGACTCATCACCATTGTTTATAGTTGTGTGATGTAAAGTGAGAGGAGTAGGTGAACTGGCTGGAGTAGTATGGTGTGGTGTGTAGTGAAACAGGTAATCTACAATAGGTATATGAGACATAGGAGTGTTTTGAGGAATAGGAGACATGTAAGAATCTATACAATCTTTGTGAAATGGAAATATACTTTCATGAAATAGTACATCTCGTGACACAAAGTATTGCATATTTGTAATGTTTAGTAATCTGTACCCCTTTTTAAATGGAGGGTAACCCAAAAACACACAAGGTATTGCCCTTAGGGCAAGCTTATCAGCAACAACAGTAGGATTATAGGCAAATGAGAGACACCCAAACACTTTCCTGAGGCTATAGTCTGGGACTTCTTGATAAAGTTTTTCATAAGGAGTTTTGTTTTTTATCACGGTGGAGGGCAGTCTGTTAATGATGAACACAACAGTCATGACACAATCTTCCCAGAATTTAAGGGGCAAAGCGACTTGGAATCTTAGGCTCCTAGAAATATCAAGGATATGACGGTGTTTGCGCTCTACTCTAGCGTTTTGTTGAGGACGATGCACACAAGATGTTTGATGAATAATTCCATTTGTGTCAAAGAAAGAATTACAAGCATGTGATGTAAACTCAAGGGCATTGTCTGATCTAAGGGTTTTTATTGACGTTTTGAAGTGAGTTTTGGTGTAGTTCAAGAATTTTTCAAGGGTAGCTAAAGACTCAGATTTATACTCTAGCAAATACAACCATGTATGTCGAGAGTAGTCATCAAGAATATTAAGAAAAAATATATACTTCTCTCTTGTGCACTCTTTATACGGATCCCGCACATCAATATGCACCAATTCAAATAATTCTGAAGCTATAGACTCACTCAATGCGAAAGGTAATTTTGTAAATTTAGCCATAGGACAAGTAAGGCAGACTTTACCTTTTTGTTGTATTGGTTGAATTTCAGAGATGTATTTCAGCTTTGCAAGAGGAACATGTCCTAATCTGCGATGCCACAAGCTATATGGTTCTTTCATATTTGAATTAACGTCACTAGCATTTACTTCATTTATTGTCTTTGATGTTTGACAGTTGAAGCCTTGTGACTTTTGTACTATAATCCACTCTGCTGGAAAATGTTCTGTGACATGATTCATCAAATAATATAAGCCATTGTGTGCCTTTCCCACTCCTTTAATTTTCTTTGTTGAGGCATCTAGTATCAAACAGTGTGTAGGGTGAAACTCCATTTGACAATTTGACTCTTTAACCAGCCTTTGAACAGACAAAATGTTGTGCTTGAACTTTGATACACATAGCACTTTTGTCAATGTCAAACCCTGTCTCCAAGTTCACTGTTCCAACATGGGAAACCATAACATTGTCTCATGTTGGTAAATTAATGCTAGCTTCCGTGTTAAAACACTCAATAGTGCTCAGAACATGACTATGAGGTGTCATATGGTCTGATACACCAGAGTCTATAATCCACAAATGACTTAAGCCTGCAACTATATTACAAGCAATCATACCAGAGAAGTGTATATCCAATTCATCATCAGTTTCGGTCTCCTTGTAGTTTACCATCAGTTGAGGCATTAATTTTGCTAGTTGTTCCAACTGTTGAGGACTGAATCCCATTGTACTTGATGTTCCTCCACTTTCTGAAGTGTGCACATTAGCTTCCATACCAATATTGTTATTTCTATTACCAGAATTCCACCTTGGGTTTTGATTAGACGTGTAGGCTCTAGGTTTGGGGTTATTGTTTGGTTTTGAATTATGTTTTGGGTGCCAATCTGGGTATCCAACTACAGACCAACACTTGGTGCCTCTATGCCCCTTAACACCACACACAATGCAGATAATGGGTTTATCAGACTTGAATTTACTAAACATAGCAAGAGCTGAATTATCAGAATTCTTATTCAAGTGTAGTACTTCACGTTGGGCTTTCTCTTGTTGTAACACTGTTGTAGCAGTTTCCACAGTAGGTAGGGGTTGGTGCATTAACAACTGGCTTCTAATAGGATTATAGCTTTCGTCTAAACCATTAAGGAACTGGAATAATTTGGTTTCTTCTTTCTGTAGGGTAATAGTGGCTAAGAGGGTTTGCACTTCATCAGTTGGGTTATTAAGTACAGGTAGAGTGTTCATAGCCTCAAGCTCTTCCCATAACACTCTCATAGATGTATAATAGTCGTTAAGAGAGTTAGAACGCTGCCTCATTTCATATAACTCCTTATTCAGTTTATACTTTCTTGAACCGTTAGTAAGAGAAAAACGATTTTCAAGATTACTCCATATAGCTTGAGCAGAGGACATAAACATAACAGACTTTTTAATAGTATTAGAAATATTAGCATTGAGCCAGGCAATTACCATGTTATTACAGGTTTCCCAGAGCTCTGCTCGAATAGGATCATCAGTTGGTTTTGCCACCGTGCCAGTTACGAATCCCAGCTTTCGCTTAGAAGCAAGCTATATTTCCATAGATCTTTTCCGAGCTCTGTAGTCAGCAGAACCTTCAAGTTTATCCACCTGGATTGAAGTAGGTCCATCTGATGGATGAATGAATAGAGAGTTTAACATGTCTTGATATGTTAATCTACCTGCAGCCATGTCTTTTAATAATAAGAGATTCGATCTTTTTCAAAGAATAAAAGTAGATCTGGGTTTTTGAACAATGACGAACATGTAAGATTTGATTGGTGTTTTAAGATCTGTATACAAGAACATTAAGGTGACAAAAATAAAATGAAAGTGATGTTGGGAGTAGTGTTAATCTATCACTGCAATAAATTGCTCTGATACCATGATAAGAAGACTAAAGCTAAGATTGTAAAGCTATTGCAGATAGATGAAAAACACAAGAAGAGAGATAATTGGGATAAAACATATTCCTCTATCTGCATCAATGAGTGTAGTCCTCAGCTTATGCAATGACACTACATGACAAGACATAATAACAAACTAACATATGCACCTCAAGTGCCAATGTAGGTTGGTGTGTCCAAAATAAAGTTACTAATATGCTGCTTAGCTCATAAAGAAACTTACAGCTTATTACAAAAATAGATAATACAGTAAAATAGATAAAGCAATAAATCATATTTCTTATCAAGAAGAACCTTTGACAAAAATATTTCATCCATAAGTTATTAGCTGAAGTGATGAAGACACAAGTGCACAGTTCCTGCACAATTTGTGTAAAACTTTAAACCTCTCATCTGAATTAAGGTAATTTAAACTACCGCTTGCTGGTATAATAGTCATAAATCTTTCACGAAATCCCGAACTTATTCCTAGGTTTTGCTGTACTAGAATAGTAAGTTGTTCAAATCTTCAATTATCAACTGGTTTGATCATAATTGCCTAAATGGCCATGTTATGTTAGTTTTTTTTTTTTTTGAAACAGCCATGTTATGTTAGTTGGGAACTTGGGATAATATATTTTTACGGTGAAAAAATTGCATGGACACACCCTGTAGACATTATAGGGTTAGTCCCTTCTAATTCTTTAAATTTGCTTTATGAAAATTAAGAAAATGAAGATAGGGTAAAATTGAGAAATGGAATTTATCAATATCTAAATAATAAAGAGCTTTTTTCATAAATATGAATTTTTTAATTTTTTTTTTGCAAAAATATATTTTTTAAAATTCTTTTGCAAAAATACGAATTTTTTAATATACGACTTTGTTACTAACTGGATGCAATCAGGTAACCAAATTCAACCTCAGCAACCCAAAGCAACTTCATATATTTTTCAGATAAACATAAATATAAGTTGTTTTTTGTTGCTTTTGATTGCAAATCATATTTTTTGCAAATATTTTAAAAAGATAGTAAAATTATAAAAATACTTATAAAAAGTAGTAATAATTTCTCAAAATCTTTTTACAAAAATACCTTTAAATTTTTTTTTTTGCGAAAATATCAATTTTTAAAAATATTTACAAAAATACGTTCTGCAACCAACTCAATCAAATTTCTATCTAATCATTAAAAAAGACTAAACAGTCTGGATGGTTGGAATATCTCAATCCTTAATGAGAATTAACATTGATTAACACCAAATTTCTACTACAATTTCACTCCACTAATTATAACTCAAATTATAGAGTCACGTATGACATGTAGTATAATCTTTGAGAGTGACAAAAATAATTAAGAAAGCAAAGACTAGATTTAAACTAGTTGAATAGAAAAGTCAAGTCTTGGAATCCACCTCATAGCTGGCGTCATTTTTCTAAATAATAAAAAAATTATAAACTTTAATTAGGCTATTTCAAAAAAACGAACGCCTAATACTCGACAGACTTCTGGTAACGTGTCAACTGGTACTCAGTAAACAAGACCAAGTCACGCAATCGAATACTTTTAAATATAACATCACAAAAATCTAAATTTTGTTCGATCCGATAAAAGTCGATATATCAAATAATCTTAAATTGAATATCAAAAAATGTCGTAAAACGATGAATTGTTTGACAAGTGATATAAATGTGATGAACTGATGTGGTATATGATATTTTTGTCAAATTCGGAACTTTTATTATTATTATTATTATCAATAAATAAATAAATATATATATATATATATATATATATATATATAAAAAGGGGATACGCGGGAGATTATGTGACGCTCCTAAAATTGTCTCAATCTATTTTTCTAATTTTCTAGAATTTTTGAAATTTAGATACTAATAAATCAAAAAATATCATTTAACATATTAGAAATAGAATAGGTGTTCAAATTTATTGAGCAGAATAGTTCGAATTTATAGCGAAGTTCGAAGTTCTATTTGAAGTAGAATATGTGTTTGAATTTGCAAAGGGGAAAGGTTCAAATATAAAAAAGTACTTGCAAAATTTTATTTGAAGTAGAATAAGTGTTTCAATTTATAGAGGAAAAGAGTTCAGATATAAAAAGAAATATTTGCAATTAAAAGTTCTATTGAAAGTAGAATAAGCGTTTGTAATACATAACTAAAATTTCTATTTGAAGTGGTAGAATATATATATAATTAATATATAAGACAAATATATATTCAATATATTAAATTTGAAATTTTGATATTAAAAAGGAAAGCGTATTTTACGGGAGGACGGTTTATTAGCGAGGACCGAGTAATTTTCATAATTTAATTGATAAAATATTTTAAAAAAATTATTACGTGTCCACGAATCGCGACTTTTTCAACTAATTATTATCGAAAAGACGAAAACTTGTATTATCACCGAAGAATAAGATTCAAAGTCAAGAATTATAAATTGCATACCGCATTACTGACGTATGTGGTCGTCGGAATCTGTTGACCTAATATCTGACTCAAAATAATTATCCACTCTACTTTGAAAATTTCGGAACCGTGTTGTGTAGGTTTACCTGCATACACAGTTATTTCATTTTGTTTGTATATTTCATAATGATTTTATATGATAAAATAATAAATATAATAATAAAAGATTATTAGAACTTATTATTTTGTACAAAATGGTTAACACTGCCATTAAAAAAAAATACGTAATAATTTCCATAGAATACAACCAAATAATTTTAAATTAGATTAAATTAAATATTAAAATCGGTCAGATTTGAAATTATTTAGCCAAAGAAAAATAAAAAAGAAATACTTATGCAGCCACAAGGCCCGCAACAACGTTCAGAATGGGGCTACAGCTTGTCAGGAGATGACAATGAGACATGCAACTTGTAGATACAGTTGACAAATATAGCAACATGCTTAGATGAACATTAATGACAGAGTACATAAATGACGGTCGAGAGTAGTTAAATACTGCTCCCTCCCTTATCCGCCTCAACTCAATTCTTTCCCGGGTTTGACACGTATTTTAAGGACTATTTTAATATATATTTTGATAAATTATTTTAAATTTTTTAATAAAAATATAATGTTTTAATTTTTATTTAGAAAAAAAAAGTTATAGAGCTATACTTTAGTCTTAAAATGCGTGACAAGCAGTGAAAAAAAATTATAAATAAATGAGAGGAGCGAATGCTTATACACTACTAACACAGTACCACTAATTTAGTATCAATTAATAACTTATTTTTATATCATTTTTAATTTTTTAATTTTTTAATTTTTCTATTTTGATTTCCTAAATTATTACTCCTAAATTAATGATACTGTGTTAGTAGTGTTTATGTATGTGTATGAAAATTTATTCATATTTTAATTAAATAAAACCGGTGTTAATTCGTATTAATAGCCGCCCCGAATCTTACTCTAAATTTTGTCTTAATGAATTCGTACTTCATGTTTATTTTAATTTTAGTGTTTTAATTAAATAAAACCGGTGTTAATTCGTATTAATAGCCGCCCCGAATCTTACTCTAAATTCTGTCTTAATGAATTCGTACTTCATGTTTATTTTAATTTTAGTGTGTCAACTCAGGCATGTTCCTCTAAATGAGTTTTGAATCTTAAATATTTTTTAATTTTCATATTTATGTTTACAATTATTTAATTTGAGGTTGATTTTCAAAAACGGCGTTCAATCAATGATCAAGACAAGAAGGAGAAGACTTTGTCACATCCCTTCATGCATAAATAGAAGAAGTGGCGCCAATAAATTTAATGAATAACATTTCTAAACTTTAAAAATGTACTGCATGCGACTTGCACTTGATCTTCATGACTACTGATAGCTCTTAACACAAACCAATTTCAAGAAACCGAGATAACACTACAAGAAAAACGGGCTTTTGTGACGGAATTAGTACAAACAATTTGTTGCTAAGTAGGAAAAATGGAGGCAAGTGGTGTTTTACAGCGAAGTTCAAGGGAAAAGATGGGAAGTTTAAAGGGTAGTTTAAGGGCAACTAGTTCATCATTATGGAGGGATCAAGGTATGGATGTGTTTTCGAAATCAACAAGAGATGAAGATGATGAAGAGGCTCTGAAATGGGCTTCTCTCGAAAAATTGCCTACTTTTGATAGGTTGAAAAAAGGGTTGCTTCTTGGATCACAAGGGGCTGGTACTTTTAATGAAGTTGACATTGATAATCTTGGAGTAAACCAGAGGAGAGACTTATTGGAAAGACTTGTGAAAATTGCTGATGAAGATAATGAGAAGTTCTTGATCAAACTCAGAGATCGGATTGATAGGTATTTTATTATTATATTAGCATATTTAAATTTATGTGTTCTTATTTTTGTTTGTTTCTTCTTGAATATATTCAAGTAATCCTTTTTACTTGTTACTGAAAGAGTTTGTTAAGAAATGAAATTTGGGGTTCTGTTGTTAATTGTGATGGGAATGATTTTACTAGGGTTGGAGTTAATTTGGCAACAATCGAAGTCAAATTCGAGAATCTGCATGTTGAAGCAGAGGCTTTTGTGGGAAGCAGAGCTTTGCCTTCTTTCTTCAACTTCAGTCTTGGTATATTGGAGGTAATACCACAGACAACTCATGTGTACATAAATATAGTTATTTGTTTTGATAATTGAACGAACCCTCGATCTCCCGTAAAGGGAGAGACGGAGATACTGCCGGATCAAGAGGCCATTGGTTTGCATATATAGAGTTGTACATACTAGTTTTTGCATTATCTGGTCACATACGTATATCTGATCATGTTGTTTTTCTTGTTTGATCTAACAGGGGCTGTTGAACGTTTTTCGTATACTACCAAATAACAAGAAGCAATACACTATCCTTGACGATGTTAGTGGAATCATTAGGCCTTCCAGGTGAGCTTTATGATTCACATGATTTATTTTTGACTTTCTGAGTTAAAATTTTCGAAGATATTTAATCTGAACATTATTTTTTTATGCGTTGTGTTGCAGGATGACACTGCTTTTAGGTCCTCCCAGTTCTGGAAAAACTACTCTGATGCTTGCTTTGGCCGGAAAGCTAGATCCCAGCCTTAAGGTTTCATATCTGCAATTTGGAATTTTACATATGCATTAAGCAGTCTTAGCAGGAGATTTTTAAAACAGTTTTTACATTATTAAAACTCCTTGTGTTCTTACCAGACTTCAGGGAGGATCACATATAACGGCCATGACATGCAAGAGTTCGTTCCGCAAAGAACAGCTGCCTATATTAGCCAATATGATCTCCATATAGGAGAAATGACCGTGAGGGAAACATTGGCTTTCTCTGCAAGGGTCCAGGGGGTTGGATCAAACTATGGTTTGTAATAGATATTCATGTTATGTCATTTTACTCTGATATTTTTGTGTGTGGAAATTCGTTTTGCCAAGGAAGTAAACTGCTTTTGGAATTTGGTCTATTCCTAATACTTGTCAATATTTTCCCAGAAATGTTAGCCGAGCTTGCAAGAAGAGAGAAAGGTGCAAATATCAAACCTGATCCTGATCTTGACATCTACATGAAGGTAATTTACTATAACAATTTGAACATACCTTTTGTCCATATCACGGGAGTAGTTCGGTAGCTGGATGTGATTTCTGAAATTTGAACATACCATATGGCCATATCACATAAATAAATCAGTCTTGAGAGTCATGTAGTAATAAGTAACACAACTAACGACAACTTTATATAAATTTGTGTCCATTTCATATCCCCCTCGGATCATTGTTAAAGGTCATGCTTGACACGATGGTCAATTGTCTACTTGCTATATGCTCTCTTAGGTCAAACCCCGAGATAATCTCTTTTAGAAAAAATAGGACGAGGCTCTGGTACAAACGTACTTTGATGGTTTTATAAACTACAAGAAATGTTGTAGTAAAATTCTGACGCTTTCTTCATAAGTAAACTTACATATTTTTTTAAATAATTCAGGCAGCTGCAACTGCAGGTCAAGAGGCTAGTGTTGTCACAGATTATGTGATGAAGGTATAAAATTCTCAATAGACCTTTTACAGTCTCATTCGAGAAACAATAACTTGATAATATGTGAAACTGTTGCTTCTTATTGCAGATTTTGGGACTTGATGTGTGCGCAGACACTCTTGTTGGAGACCAAATGATTAGGGGTATATCTGGTGGACAGAAGAAGCGCGTTACAACAGGTTAAACAAACAGAAAACCTAATTTACATTGTGCAAGCAAGTAAAATAATGTTAAGCTAATTGTTATAATTTTACTATAGGTGAGATGTTGGTTGGACCATCCAGAGCACTTTTTATGGATGAAATATCTACTGGTTTGGACAGTTCGACAACATATCAAATTGTAAAAGCACTTGGGCACAGTGTGCACATCCTGCAAGGAACTGCTTTCATATCACTTCTGCAGCCAGCTCCAGAAACTTTTGAGCTATTTGATGACGTTTTTCTCATATCTGATAGCCACATAGTGTATCAGGGACCCCGTGAACATGTGGTGGAGTTTTTCGAAACTATGGGTTTCAAATGTCCCCCAAGGAAAGGTGTTGCTGATTTCTTGCAAGAAGTGAGTGATCTATAATCATTTGCTTATGTTGCTAATTAAAATGCTATATTTTTCGAGTCTAGGCATCATGTGTTGACATATAATTGGGGTGCAGGTGACATCAAAGAAAGATCAGAGACAGTACTGGGTACACAAGGATGAGCCTTACAAATTTATTTCAGCCAGAGAATTTTCCGAGGCGTTCCAGTCATTTCACGTGGGGCAACAAGTTGTAAATGATCTTTCAACCGCATTCGACAAAAGCAAAAGCCATCCAGCTGCTTTGACGACCGATAAGTATGGCATTACCAACACGGAACTCATGAAAGCATTGACTGCAAGAGAACTTTTGCTGATGAAGAGAA
Organism: Heracleum sosnowskyi; assembly: GCA_030848705.1. Lineage (NCBI taxonomy): Eukaryota > Viridiplantae > Streptophyta > Magnoliopsida > Apiales > Apiaceae > Heracleum > Heracleum sosnowskyi. The sequence goes on along the minus strand of CM061243.1, from coordinate 3,803,275 downwards.
ACTCATTCATCTACATTTTCAAGTTGGCCCAAGTGAGCTTCTTATGTTTGATATTTTTTGATTATATTGGTCAAGCCTTTTTCTGTCTGGTTAATAACTATATGTACTTGTAATCTTTTTCAGATCATAATATTGGCGATCATAAATATGACATTGTTTCTGAGAACCGAGTTAAACCGAGACACGACCACTGATGGAGGGGTGTACATGGGTGCTCTATTTTTCTCTGTGCTTATGCTAATATTTAATGGCTTATCAGAGCTTGCCATGACAATTGCAAAGATTCCTGTCTTTTATAAGCAACGGGACCTTCTCTTTTTTCCTACATGGTCATATGTTCTTCCAACATGGATCGTCAAAATACCCATTACTTTTTTCGAAGCTGCCATTTGGGTAGGCCTCACTTATTTTGTAATCGGATATGATCCAAATGCTGGAAGGTAAACAATTCAATCAAGATCATTATGGCATGAATTCATTACCAGAAATTATAGTTGTGTTTTTGTGACTATTCTAATGCAAAATGACCGTATTGCAGATTATTTAAACAATACCTACTACTGGTACTAGTAAACCAAATGGCATCTGCATTGTTCCGTATGATTGCAGCACTGGGTAGGATTATGACCCTTGCAATGTCATTTGGGGGATTTGCAATGCTTATACTTTTTTCTTTAGGTGGATTTGTCCTAGCTCGAGGTATTGCATGTCGATTAAATGTCAATACTATGCTCTTCTAATCTTTCGACACATTGACTGATAGAGTTGCTTATAATGTTAATGATGCAGGGGATGTACCAGATTGGTGGATATGGGGTTACTATTGCTCCCCAATCATGTACAGTATGAATGCCATTTCGGTGAATGAATTTCTTGGTCATCAGTGGAGCAAAGTAAGTATAGTTGCACTTATCCTATTGTGGCTCAACAAGTTTGCTGTTTAAGATAAACTGATTAGAAATCTTTTTCATGACAAAGTTGGATAAAAATGGCAATGAGACCATAGGGGTTGCACTTTTGAAGTCTCGAGGTTTCTTTCCATATTCATACTGGTATTGGATAGGGGCAGGCGCATTAGTTGGATTCATTCTGTTGTTCAATGTCGGCTACACGTTGGCACTTAAGTATCTTAACCGTAAGCTTTGTACTTTCTACAATTATAGTTATATTTCTTATTCACATAATTAATCAGTTCACTGATATGTCACTGTACCCTGCAGCTATGGGGAAGCCTCAGGCTATAATACCAGTGGAAGGTGATGCTGCTGCGTTGGCTGAATCCACTTCTGAGAATAATCAGAACACGAAGAAAGGAATGGTTCTTCCTTTTGAACCACATTCCATCACATTTGACGATATTAAATATTCTGTTGACATGCCACAGGTATGTAATTTGATCGAATAGAACAGTTATGATTTTGGGGATCCAATTAAAAGCTAGTGGTTCAAGTAGTGCAAGTGCATAAATCTGAACTTTCCAGATAATATTTTCTAGGAAATGAAAGATCAAGGTGTTGGTGAAGATAAACTACTGCTTCTGAAGGGTGTAAGTGGAGCTTTTAGGCCAGGTGTTCTTACTGCTCTAATGGGTGTCAGTGGTGCTGGTAAAACTACTTTGATGGATGTGCTGGCTGGTCGGAAAACTGGTGGATATATTGAGGGCAACATTACTATATCAGGTTATCCAAAGAAGCAGGAGACTTTTGCTCGGATAGCTGGGTACTGTGAACAGAATGACATCCATTCACCTTATGTTACTGTCTATGAGTCCATGCTCTACTCAGCCTGGTTGCGGTTGCCTTCAGAAGTCGATACTGAAAAAAGAAAGGTTTGTCTGAATCATCTGAAATGCCGCATTTTATTTGTGAAACATTACTAGAAGATGCAGCAAAGAATTTACCATTAATTGTTTCCGACATTTACAGATGTTTGTCAATGAAGTCCTGGAACTTGTTGAACTGGACACCTTAAAGGATGCGCTGGTAGGTTTGCCAGGTGTAAATGGTCTATCAACTGAGCAGCGAAAGAGGCTAACCATTGCAGTTGAATTGGTATCAAATCCCTCAATAATATTTATGGATGAGCCAACTTCTGGGCTGGATGCAAGAGCTGCTGCAATTGTGATGAGAACAGTAAGGAATACTGTCGACACAGGAAGAACAGTTGTTTGCACCATTCATCAACCAAGCATTGACATTTTTGAAGCTTTTGATGAGGTTGGAGCCCTATAAATACACATCTACACATGAACACAACACACTATAATTGAAGCATTAGATTTTGTTCGAGTCTTTTATATAGGGACTAAAAACTATAATTGAATGATCCACAGCTCTTCCTGATGAAGAGAGGAGGAATGGAGATATACGTGGGGCCAGTCGGTCGGGATTCTTGCGAATTGATCAAGTACTTTGAGGTGAGATGCAGCGGAAAAATATATACCATCAGCTTTTAGTTTGACACTTGGTCTACTTGATTATACCGACTTCTAAAACTTGAATTTATTTTGAAAAGGACATCGAAGGAGTAAGTAAAATCCACGACGGATATAATCCGGCTACCTGGATGCTGGAAGTTACTGCATCATCTCAAGAAATGATTCTTGGAGTTGATTTCACTGAAATATACCATAATTCAGATTTGTACAAGTATGTTCTCTTAGCAACTTGAATATCACCTATACACTCATACCATCCCACTAGATCAGTTTGTCACAGAAATTTCACTTTTGTGCCTCTTTAATAGTGTGATTAATGCTCTAATAATGTATGAAATATGCAGGAGAAACAAAGCCATTATTAAAGAACTCAATGCACCACGTCCCGGATCATCAGATATTAGCTTTCCTACTCAGTTCTCGCAATCTTTCATTGTCCAATGCTGGGCTTGTCTATGGAAACAAAGACAATCATATTGGCGAAACACATCTTATACTGCAGTGAGATTTGTTTTCACAATTGCGATATCATTGATTTTCGGGACAATGTTCTGGGACCTTGGTAACAAAATGTAAGTTATACACAGAGGACTACCAGATGTTAAAGTATCATGATGATTTAGTCTTAGTCTTATCTCATTCAATTAAATTGCAGAAATTCTCGACAAGACCTTTTCAATGCAATGGGTTCTATGTATGCTGCTTGCCTCTTCCTTGGGTACCAAAATTCCTCGTCAGTGCAGCCAGTGGTCGCTGTAGAACGAACAGTGTTCTATAGAGAAAGAGCTGCTGGAATGTATTCAGCTTTGCCATATGCCTTTGCACAGGTAATTGTTCCTCGTGAATTTTCTTTGTTCCATCTGTTTGTTTGCGGTTAAGTGATACTGTATATTTGTCCCTCTGCAGGTTGTAGTAGAAATTCCATACATCTTAATTCAAGCTATAGTATATTGTGCTGTTGTTTATTCAATGACTGGCTTGGAATGGACGGTAGCAAAATTCTTGTGGTACGTGTTCTTCATGTTCTTCACATTTATGTACTTCACCCTCAGCGGTATGATGACCGTGGCCTTGACACCCAACGTCGAAGTTGCTACTATTATTGCTGCTGCATTTTTCGGATTATGGAATCTCTTCTCGGGATTTATTATCACACGACCTGTAAGTTCTAGTGCCTCGACACCTTTCTTCTACATCGATCTTTCATAAGCAAAAGATGAACACATACTGATATTTTTATTTTTGTTCTTAATATGTCTAACAACAGAACATGCCTGTCTGGTGGAGATGGTACTCTTGGATATGTCCACTTGCTTACACATTGTACGGTCTGATTGCATCTCAATTCGGGGACATGGACGACACCTTCCTAAACGACGCAGACCAGAGTGTTCAGAAATTTGTTGAGGACTATTTCGGGTTTGACAACGATTATGTTTGGGCAGTTGGACTAGCAGTAGCTGGATTCGCGGTTCTTTTCGGCTTCGTGTTTGCCTATTCCATAAGAAATATAAACTTCCAGAAAAGGTAGGAACTTTTCGTAAAAGAGTTAGTAGTTGTTAAGTTCGATGTATATGATGTTTTATTTTTGAATCTCTCTCACGGAAAAGATAGGAGGTTTTTATTTGTAATGTTTGAGATCATCATAGGTTTGTTAAATTTTGTGCATTATTTATTGTAAAGAATGGGACTAATTTTGTCGATTACCGTTGGTTTTGTAATTATAAATCACTATCTCTCTCACGGAAAAGATAGGAGGTTTTTATTTGTAATGTTTGAGATCATCATAGGCTTGTTAAATTTTGTGCATTATTTATTGTAAAGAATGGGACTAATTTAGTTGATTACCGTTGGTTTTGTAATTATAAATCACTAATCTTAGTGTATTATGGATCATATTAGAGACTACGCCGTAAATCGTTTGACTTATGAAGCCAAGCGATTTACGGAAAAGATCATCATCTATACTCTTTATTAATAAGCAAAAAACAATGTGAAAATGGCGCGCGGTACTAAAGTACCAAAGTACCAAATTTGGTTATCACTTAACCGGGTTCGATTCCTCGCAACTACATAATTATACAAGATTTATTTACTTTAAATTCTTTAGCTTCATCTAGGGTTCGATTCCTTGCAACTACGTAATTATACAAGATTTATTTATTTACTTTAAAGTCGACTTATATGATGATGAATCTCTCTCATGGAAAAGATAGGAGGTTTTTATTTGTAATGTTTGAGATCATCACAGGTTTGTTAAATTTTACGCATTATTTTTGTAAAGAATGGGACTAGTTTACTCGATTACTATTGGTTTTGTAATTATAAATCATTAATTTTAGTGTAATACGGATCATAAAATCGCTTGGCTTCATAAGCCAAACGATCAAGAACAAGCATTTCCGAACTACATAAATGGTTCTGTTTCTAAGCATAAACATGCCTTTATTGCAACATCAGGCCTCAATAGTTACCCTGGACTTCAACTACGCTTATTAAACTAACCAGCGATTTTGCGAAAATCGTTCCAGAACTCCATCTTAACATCTGAGTTGGAGTAGTTAATAGTTAATCATCCTGAAAATATGATTCATATTGCGAATAAATGAGTGTAAGAAGCTAACCAGGGTCCAGCATTCACTTCGGAATTAGATGGAATGAATGAAACAAAAACAATGGATAACATGCATAAGTGGAGCACTGGAGCCTGGTGCTGGAGCCTGTAGGCGTATTCTTCACCGAAGCTTATCTGTCTCTGCTGCCTAATAACTGTAAAAAATGTTTAAGAAAGTGTAAGGTCTCATTGGTTACATTTTGAGTGAGCCCGAATCAAACGCAAAATCTCGGATATTAAAACTCGAAATGAGCGAGAATCAAACGCATGACAACAAAAGTATACAAATGCTACTATTTATGTTTGTTGTAAAACTATAATATTAAAAAAATCGCACCCCCTGCCCCCCTGATAGTAATGCTTCAGATTTTTTAGAAAATGATGACAATATAATGGTGAAGATAAATCAGGCCTAGTACTAGCTATATATAAGACCAGATTCATCCCCCTCCTGCACAGGAAAAAAAAAAAAAAAAGACAATAGACCATATTGGTCCTGTTTGTGATGTGTAATTTTTTGTATTGTTCGACTTTTTGGAGTTTAATTTATCAAATTTTGATTAACATTAATTTCTTATTCTCTTGCCATTCAGAAAAAACAAAATGCTAGAGGGTTCTAAAAGTGTTCTAAAAAATTGTTCCTAAATAAGTTTCGAATGGTAATTTTCCTAATAATAATATGGGACTCCGCGTTCTCGTAAAAGGAAATCTTTTCCTCGATTCACCATATTCTATTCTTTTTCGGAAAAAAAGAAGAAGAAGGGTGCATTAATATGCTCCCACGAATTAAAAAACGTCATCTGTCGTCCAAATCATTTTATAAATATTTTGGGAACAATTTTTGGAATACCTAACACTACTCTTAGAAAAATTGAGAAATAGTATATATTAGAGTAGATAAAATTTATATTCCAGTGATATAAATTTTATGATGTTTAATTTTATACAGTAATATCAAGTCAAAGTTTAGTTAATTTAATCATAAAAATTAAAATAAGATATAAGATTTGGGACGAAGAGAGTAAGTTATTTGTAAATTACTTGTTTGTTTCATGATTAATGAGTTCAGAATCGGAACCTTAAATCAAGTTATATATAATGTTTGGAATTTAGTTGTGTGTAATGAAACTTCAATATCTAAAATCAAACTCATCATATTTTTGGATTTAATTTCATTCTAATTTTTATTAACCTTCATTCTCGTACTTTTCATTCTCATTTTCAATTCCGATTATCATGATGTATTCAAATCACCTTTAGTTACAAATCATTTATAAGAAATTTCAAACGGATGAAATGCTATATGAATTGCTGGCAACTTACAAGACAGAGAAGTCGCTAGTCAAATTTATGGACAGTTATTTGTGCAAGTTGTTTTTCCGTCGCAATACGTAATTAGATAGCTGACAAAATAGAATTATTAATTTGTAGCTTCCTCATTGTTTCTAGACGAATAATGGACGGCGGAAATGTCTCAGAACAGAACTCAGATTACATGCATGCATGTTTGAAAATTATCGAGCCACCCGACATGTTGGTCTAATCACTGATGTTGGATTTTTCAAACCAGGTACAGGTGCAATTTTGTATTGATTGCATAAGCAGATAAGCTCTATGCCGAATAATTATTGGAGTACTCATAAATCGAAGATCACATGGTTCGAATTTGAGTAAGTATTTTAAGTATTCGGAGGGAGGTGAGAGGCTGAAAATGAGTATTCGAAAAATCTCAAAATTTGATGATACAAAGATATAACTGAGTATAATCTATTTTCGAGTTTTGAAACCTTGCTTATTTATACTCTTTATTAATAAGAAAAACAATTTGAAAATGGTACGCGGTATCAAAAGTATTAAATTTGATTATCACGATACCTGGGTTCGATTCCTCGTAATTACGTACAAGATTTATTAATTTAAATTTTTTAGCTTAATTCAGGGTTTGATTCCTTACAACTACGTTATTATACAAGATTTATTTATTTACTTTAATTTCATTTAAAGTTCAATTGTCTATAACTTCTATACTCTTTATTAATAAAAAAAATAATATTAAAATATCGTGCGGTACCAAATTCAAGATCAATTGCCTATAACCACATAATTAAATAGTATTTATTATATATTTCTATCCTTCAAATATCTATAAGTACATTTTTTAATAATTTTTTTAATAATTAAAATTAATATTAATAAAAAAACAATTTGAAAATGGTGCGCGGTACCAAAATACCAAATTTGATTATCACGAAATCCAGGTTTGATTCCTTGCAACTACGTAATTATACAAGATTAATTTACCTTAAATTCTTTAACTTCATCCAGGGTTCGATTCCTTACAACTACGTAATTATACAAGATTTATTTATTTACTTTAAATTTAGTAGCTATATCGAGGGTTCGATTCCTTACAGCTACGTAATCATACAAGATTTATTTATTTATTTTAATTTCTTTAATTTTACAAACAGTTTGATTGTCTATAACTACATAATTAAATAGTGATTTATTTATTATATTTTTATCATTCAATTCTCGACAAATATATTTATTAATATTTATCAATATTATTACGTTGACATATACGTTTCGGGAAAAAAAACCCAAAAGATAACTTTTGGGAAATATTGAAATTAGACGAAAAATGTTCAAAGAAGATGAAAGAATTGATTATTAGGCAAAGATTGAAAGTTGAAAAACTGAACAACCGACTTCATTTCACTGCTGTTATAACAAGAGAAGCTTCCCAACTCAAGATAAATGGTGGGAAGTCCAACAAACTACGCTAAAATGATCACTGGATTTGGTTTCAAAGTCTTCATACGATTCTGGATTCTTAACAAACTTGGGTTATTGCTTTTCTTTGAATGAATTTTAGACTGTTTGATCACATAAAAAGTTGGAATTCCTGCAGAGAAATTCCATGTAAATGCTCAGAAATGTGTTGCTTTATTTATTGGTCATCTATGCAATAATTGTCGAGCCCTTTGAAAAATCAAAAGTTCTTGAATAAAAACACGAGCGTCAATTATTTTGCAAATGTGCATTCAGGACTTGTCAAAAATCTCAACACAAGACCAGCCAGCCAAACTCAAAGCCACGAGTCTTCGAATTTTGTATAAATTTAAAGATTTTTTTAAAATATGAATGTTATATTATTTTTGCAAAATTATGTTTCTAAATTTAAAATTTTGTAAAATTTTATATTAATTTTTTAAAAATATTTGACTTTAAATTTGAATGAAGCACAAGTCCTGGTCCAAGTCTAAGTAGGGCTGGCAATTTCGGGTTGCGGGTCGGGTTCGGGTCGGGTTGACAGACTCGGGTCATAAATTTGACTCAACCCGAACCCGACCCGAAATTTTAATGGGTCAGAATATTCAACCCGAACCCAACCCGAAAATTTATGAGTAACCCGAACCCAACCCGAACCCAACCCGAAATAATAATTATTTATTTAATAAATATAAATTATATATTATAAATAATAAATAAATTATATTTTGATAATATAAATTAATTTTAATATTATTGAATTAGAATATGTATTAATTTAAATAACAAATAATACAAAATTAATATAAAATATAGGTATTTTCAGAATATATTTCATTTTATATTATATAAATATTATTTCGGGTAATTTCGGGTAAGTTTCGGGTAACCCGAAATTAACCGAAAATGACCCGAATTTTTTGGGTCAGTTTTGGGTCAACCCGAAATCAACCCGAACCCGAAAAACTCCAACCCGAATTCGTACTCTTCGGGTCGAATTCGTGTCGGGTTGTCGGGTCGTGTCTGATTTTGCCACCCCTAAGTCCAAGTACCCGAAACAAGATTCTTCGAGAAACAGGGTTCAGCAGCCATGGTTCAAGAAGCAAGAATCTTCCTCTTATTACAATAAATTTCATTTTATTACATCATCTCTTTTTCTCCATGTGTTATGTAGTATATAAATAACCCACCAAAAGCATGCATAACACAAATTAAAAGCTTCACCACCCCTCTCATTCTCTGTGTCTCATTTACAACAAATTCAATATTTGTTTGCACTTTTTTGTAAAGGGGTATAGTATTAAGCTACACAAAAAATCCCGCATCTCGTTACAAGAAAATACGGCTAAATTCGATCGACCTTAAATTCGAGTAAGATTATAGTATTCATTATTTTGAGGGTTTTGAGTAAAGATGGATGGAGCAAATATTTACAGGGCAGGGCATAGTTTAAGGCAAAGTGGAAGAAGTTCAAGGGAAAAAATGGGAAGTATGAGGGTTGGTAGTACTTCAATATGGAGAGATAAGGGTTTGGATGTGTTTTCGAAATCTGTAAGAGATGAAGATGATGAAGAGGCTTTGAAATGGGCTTCTCTTGAAAAGTTACCAACTTTTGATAGGCTGAGAAAAGGGTTGCTTCTTGGATCACAAGGTGCTGGTTTTAATGAAGTTGATATTGATGATATTGGAGTTCATCAGAGACAGAATCTAGTTGAGAGGCTTGTTAGAATTGCTGATGAAGATAATGAGAAGTTCCTGTTAAAACTCCGAGATCGGCTTGACAGGTAACTGTTACTACAATAAAAACGGTCTTTTCCTATCGAATAAAACGATTTTCTTGGATCAAATTATATTATATTGCTTTTAAGTGCACGGGAGGTTAAGGGGAGAATTTTAAAATTTGTTACTGATTTTGCTGATAAACAAATTAATTTTGTGTTTGTTTGTGATCGATATAATTATATAGAGTTGGAGTTGAGCTGCCAACAATCGAAGTTAGATTTCAGAATTTGAATATTGAAGCAGAGGCTTTTGTAGGAAGCAGAGCTTTGCCTTCTTTTATCAACTTCAATCGTAGCATTGCAGAGGTAAGAACAAACACACAGAGAGAGAGAGAGAGAGAGAGAGATTAACAATGACTTGATCCGTCTTTCCATTTTAGTATAGCATAGTTTTTCAGTTAGTCATGTATGTTTCTTCTTCTTTGGTTTCGCTAGGGGCTGTTGGACATAATCCATTTACTACCGAATAACAAAAAGAAACTCACTATTCTCGAAAATGTTAGCGGGATCCTCAAGCCTTGCAGGTGAGTTCTGAACAAGACAATTCAATTTTCGAGTCTTTGAAGTTTATATTTCCATAAATTTTGTTGTCCAACACTGATTTTTTATGTGATTTGTCATAGGATGACATTGCTTTTAGGTCCTCCCAGTTCAGGGAAGACCACACTGATGCTTGCTCTGGCTGGGAAGCTAGATCCCACCCTTAAGGTAAAATTTCACGAGGATTGATTAGTCTTGATCGATGAAGCAAACTATTCTTGTTGAATTTGAAAACTAATTTAGAAAAATAAAAATTTCTTGTGCAATACTAGACTACTGGAAGTGTGACTTACAATGGCCATGGCATGAAAGAGTTTGTTCCCCAAAGAACAGCTGCCTATATCAGCCAACATGATCTCCATATAGGAGAAATGACTGTGAGAGAAACCTTGGCTTTTTCCGCAAGAGTCCAGGGGGTTGGATCGCGCTATGGTTAGTATTAAATGTCATATATTAGTTGTTTTCTTATGACATTTAATACTATGGCAATTGATTTGCCTCCATAGTAAATGCTTATTGTGACACGACTCGTCTATATTTTCCAGAAATGTTGGCAGAGTTGGCAAGAAGAGAGAAAGATGCAAATGTTAAACCCGATCCTGATCTTGACATCTACATGAAGGTAAAACATGGAATTTCGTAGAGAATGTAAATTAACACAATTTGTAAATGTTATATCTATGAAAGCAATCATTCTTGACAGTCTTATAAGGAAAACAAAAATAGCTACCTCTTATTGTTAGAGGTAGCCCTTCTATAAATGGATTTTAGTCCTTGTATAAAGTTAGGAAATGCCCTAGTATATGTGTCTCTATGATCATTAGCATAACTGGGTCATTTTTGTTCCCATGATTTAGGCAGCTGCAACAGAAGGCCAAGAGGCTAGTGTGGTGACAGATTACGTTCTGAAGGTATTAGAATTTCCTATGAAGCCTTTATAATTACATTCGATAAATATGACATGACAGTAAATGAACTAACTCCTAATTTCTCTGCAGATTTTGGGACTTGATATATGTGCAGACACTATGGTAGGTGACCAGATGATTAGGGGTATTTCTGGAGGACAAAAGAAGCGTGTTACAACAGGTTGAACAAACATTAAATTTATCTTATAGCCTCAAGCAAGTAAAAGTACTCGCATGTTTAGCTGATGACTGAAAGGCGAAAGCTAATAAATTCTATTGGTAACTACAGGTGAGATGCTGGTTGGACCAGCAAGGGCACTTTTTATGGATGAGATATCTACTGGTTTGGATAGTTCGACAACTTTTCAAATTGTAAAAGCACTCCGACACAGTGTGCACATTCTGCAAGGAACTGCTCTCATATCCCTCCTTCAGCCAGCCCCTGAAACATATGAGCTATTTGATGACATTATTCTCTTATCAGATGGCCACGTAGTGTATCAGGGTCCCCGTGAACACGTGCTCGAGTTTTTTGAATTAATGGGTTTTAAATGTCCACAAAGGAAAGGTGCTGCTGATTTTTTGCAAGAGGTAAGTGACAAGTGTTAAGCTTGTTCAATTGCTTGCTCGACTTTTAAATTAGTATAGAAGTTGATATACCTTTTATAATTGCGGTGCAGGTGACATCAAAGAAAGATCAGAAACAGTACTGGATACACAGAGACCGGCCTTACAGATTTATTACATCTAAAGAATTCGCTGTGGCTTTCCAATCATTCCATGTTGGACAACATGTTGAGAACGGTCTTGCAACCTCATTTGACAAAAGTAAAAGCCATCCAGCTGCTTTGACGACCCAAAAGTACGGCATTAACAGCACAGAACTCATGAAAGCCTTGACTGCAAGAGAAATTTTGCTGATGAAGAGAAACTCATTCGTTTACATATTTAAATTGTTCCAGGTAAGTTTCTATATTATCTGACCTTTTACATATTTCTATGTTCAAATACATATGTAAACTATTAAATATATCGGTATTCATTGTGACTATATCGTGACTAACAATATGTACTCGTAAACTTTTTCAGCTTACCACGATGGCTCTGATCACTATGACATTGTTCTTCAGAACCGAGTTCAAAACAGATACAGTCGCTGATGGAGGGTTGTACACGGGTGCTTTGTTTTTTGGTGTAGTTATGCTAATGTTTAATGGGCTGACAGAGGTTGCCATGACTATAGCTAAGCTTCCTGTCTTCTATAAGCAACGGGACCTTCTGTTTTTCCCTACTTGGTCATATGCTCTCCCAACATGGTTTACCAAGATACCTGTGACAATTTTGGAGGCTGGTGTTTGGGTAGTCCTTACTTACTATGTTATTGGATTTGACCCAAATGTTGGAAGGTAAACTAATCAACCTAGAAGATCTTGTTTATTCAGAAGAATGTCGTTTAGTCTTTGTGCTTATGCTAATGAAAAATGATCATCATTGCAGATTTTTCAAACAATACCTGGTACTCTTCTTAATAAACCAAATGGCTTCTGGACTATTCCGGATGACTGGGGCATTGGGTAGGACTATGACACTTGCAATGACGTTTGGCGGATTTGCATTGCTTATACTTTTCGCATTAGGTGGCTTTGCCCTAGCTCGAGGTACTAGATGTTGATTAATTGTAAATTTTGTACTTCACTCAATTTTTAATATTGAGTTAGCTTGTTGCTTATATTGTGTAATTTGTCAGGGAGTGTACCGGATTGGTGGCTATGGGGTTACTATAGCTCCCCAATGATGTATGGTATGAATGCCATGGCAGTGAATGAATTTCTTGGCCATCAGTGGAGCAAAGTAAGTGTTTTGCACTGATCTGGTAACCTTTCTTTCTAATTGCTGTTTAAATAGACTAATTCTTTGTTTTTTCTTAATAAAGTTAACCACAGATGGAGAGACCGTTGGAGTTGCACTTCTAAAGTCTCGAGGTTTCTTCCCTTATTCATATTGGTATTGGATAGGGGCAGGCGCTTTGGTCGGATTCATTCTCTTACTGAACCTTGGCTACACGCTGGCACTTAAGTATCTTAATCGTGAGTGTTTTACTTGCTACGATTTCAATGTTCCTCTTCTTTATTCATGTGATTAATTTTTTGTTGGTATGTCACTTTGCCCTACAGCTCTGGGGAAGCCTCAAGCTATGATATCAGAAGAAAGTACTGATGAGTTGGCAGAATCCACCGATGAGAACAATCAGAACAAGAAAAAAGGAATGGTTCTTCCATTTGAACCACATTCTATCACATTTGATGATATTAAGTATTCAGTTGACATGCCCCAGGTAAAATAGAGCAGTTGTGGATCTGTGCGTTGAAATTTTAATTAAAAAAAAAAAAGAATCATGTAGTCGAAGAACATGAACCTAACCTGTCCAAATATACTCTTGTAGGAAATGAAAGAGCAAGGTGTTGCTGAAGATAAACTATTACTTCTAAAGGGTGTGAGTGGAGCTTTCAGGCCAGGTGTTCTTACTGCTCTAATGGGTGTTAGTGGTGCTGGTAAAACTACTCTGATGGATGTACTGGCTGGTCGTAAAACTGGTGGATACATTGAGGGTAACATTACGGTTTCTGGGTATCCAAAGAAGCAGGAGACCTTTGCTCGGATAGCTGGGTACTGTGAGCAGAATGACATCCACTCGCCTCATGTTACTGTCTACGAGTCCTTGCTGTACTCAGCATGGTTGCGGTTGCCTGCAGAAGTTGATAGTGACAAAAGAAAGGTTTGTCTGAGTTATATTTAATGACTTGTAAACTATAAGTCTACAATTTTCATAGAGTCTGGAACGGAATTTTAGAGATGGAGCAAAGAACTTATCATTAAATGCCCTGTTTTTTACAGATGTTTGTCAATGAAGTCATAGAACTTGTTGAACTGGACAACTTAAAGGAAGCCCTGGTAGGTTTGCCAGGTGTAAATGGTCTATCAACTGAGCAGCGAAAGAGGCTAACCATTGCAGTTGAATTGGTATCAAATCCCTCGATAATCTTCATGGACGAGCCAACTTCAGGGCTGGATGCACGAGCTGCTGCAATTGTGATGAGAACAGTGAGAAATACAGTAGACACGGGAAGAACAGTTGTTTGCACCATTCATCAACCAAGTATCGACATATTTGAAGCTTTTGATGAGGTAAAAGGTTTTTAATATAAGCACCTATGCATGTAGATTAAAAAAAAAAAATCTAGCATTAGATCTTGTTCAACTCTTAATATATAGACTAAAAATTATCATTACATGGGTTTCAGCTTTTCCTGATGAAGCGAGGAGGAATGGAGTTATATGCAGGGCCTGTGGGTCGGCAATCTTGTGAATTAATCGAATACTTTGAGGTGAGCGCAATGAAGAATTGTATATTATGAATGTACATTTTTTAAATGTGATGCTTTATCTGATTGATGCTGAATAAAACTTGCTCTTCAACAGGGAATCCAAGGAATAAGTAAAATCAAAGACGGATATAATCCAGCCACCTGGATGTTGGAAGTCACGGCATCTTCTCAAGAAACGATTTTGGGGGTTGATTTTACTGAAATATACAAAAATTCAGATCTGTACAAGTAGGTTCACTGAACAAAGTTGAAACACAGCAGAAATTTGACTTCTTACATGCTTCTTATTTCGTAAAAGTTGTTATAAATGCTCTGAATTCTAATCATGTATGAACAAATATAGGAGAAACAAGGCACTCATCAAAGAATTAAGTGCACCTCGTCCCGGTTCCTCTGATCTCAGCTTTCCAACTCAGTACTCACAATCTTTCATTGTCCAATGCTGGGCTTGTCTGTGGAAACAGCGATGCTCATACTGGCGAAACACAGCTTATACTGCAGTAAGATTTCTCGTCACGACAACTATAGCATTGATTTTTGGATCGATGTTCTGGGACCTTGGTTCAAAAATGTAAGTCACAAACTTCAGATTTTAGAATTACTGACTGTTGGAAAGATGAAACTATATTCTGGTCAGCCGTTTAACTAAAATTGGATAATATTACAGGGATACTCGGCAAGATCTCTTTAATGCAATGGGTTCTATGTACACTGCTTGCCTCTTCCTTGGGGTGCAAAATGCTGCTTCAGTGCAACCGGTGGTAGATGTAGAACGAACGGTATTTTACAGAGAAAGAGCTGCTGGAATGTATTCAGCTTTGCCATATGCTTTTGCACAGGTGATTAGTCCTTTCGTGTTGATTTATATTTTTCTCAAAATGTTGTGCGTGCCTGCACAAGCATGCATAATTCGGAAATTGATCTAATCTTTCCTTTCTCTGTGCAGGTTCTAGTCGAAATTCCGTATATCATGTCTCAGGCAGGAGTATATGGTGCTATTGTTTATTCAATGATTGGATTCGACTGGACAGCCACAAAATTCTTATGGTATTTGTTTTTCATGTTTTTCACCTTTCTGTACTTCACCTTCTTCGGAATGATGACTGTGGCCGTGACTCCCAATGCCGATGTTGCCTCTATCATTGCTGCTGCATTTTATGGAATATGGAATCTCTTCTCAGGATTTATTGTCCCACGACCTGTAAGTTACAGTACCTCGGCCTATTTCTTGATTTTTCGAAAAACTTGACAAGAACACATACTAAAGTACATTATTGTGACCTGTGTTTCAACAACAGAGTATGCCTAAATGGTGGAGATGGTACTCTTGGGTATGTCCAGTTGCATACACATTGTACGGTCTGATTGCATCACAATTCGGAGACATCGAGGACAAGCGCCTCTCCGACAATGGCGACCAAACCGTAAAGCAATTTATCGAAGATTATTTCGGGTTTGAACATGATAATGTTTGGGCAGTTGGACTAGCAGTGGTTGGATTCACACTTCTTTTCACCGTCACATTTGCTTATTCAATCAGATCATTCAACTTCCAGAGACGGTAGACTATCGAGTTTACGAGCTCGTTCGACTTTCGAGTTACTTATAAGTTGAAAAATGTACGTTTTCTTTAGCTTGCAAGCGGCTTACAGGAGGGGCTAAAGGCTACCTTGATAGTAAATCTTGTTATGTATGCAGTATATGATGTTACGAGTTCAATAGCATATTTTTTGTAATTTTTTTGTTTATTTCAAATTGTAATTTAATGTTTATCTAATTAAATACTATATATGTTTGCGTTTATTTTGCATCCCTTTAATTTTGGCTTTTACACTTAGGGTTTAATAGTTTTAGAATCATCATTTTGCATCCCATAATTTTAGTACCCTCAACACATTTCATCCCTTACATCACTTTTCATTAAAACTAGTCAACTTAATATTAAATAAGAGAAATTTAGTCATTCACTTGAATAAATATTTTTGAAAAATATGAAAATTCAAGATATGTGCTTTATTACAAATATTATATTTGAGAAATTTTATACATTTATAATTAAACACGTTAATAGTGATTTTAAACTAAACACTGATATTTTTTAATTTTAAAAACAAAATCATTCAATAATAGTAAATTTTAAACTTTTATAAAATAAAATTAGGTACTTACATGTAGAAATAAAATATTTATTTTTATTTTGTTATTTACAAATTATATCCGATTCATATTATTTTTATAAAAAATAGTAAAATGTGTATTTTCAGTTTATTTTATTTTTTTGGCAAAATAATTATTCTAATTAATGACTAAAATATCTTTTTATTGAATAACGTTAATGCTTAAAATTAAAAAAAATCACTAAAAGGTAGTATAATATAACAGATTAGAAAGATAAAGGATGTAAAATGTTAATTTATAAATTACGAAATCCAAATTGCAATTCCCTAAAACTATAGGATGCAAAATGTAAATTATACTTTTTATTTTGATAGTTAAACAAATTCACATAAGGGGTGTTCGCGGTGCGGGCGGTGCGGTTTTTCTTTAAAACTGCGGACCAACCCGCACATGCGGTTTGATTAAAATTTTAAACCGCAACCGCGCCACGTAACTTAAAAATTGCTTAAACCACATCACATAAATGCGGTGCGGTGTGGTGCGGTCTATGCGGTCCAATAATATCGATATAAAAATTATAATAAATTGCAAAAACTAGAGATTGCAATAAAATTGAAATATGAAGACAAATTACCAAATTAAATAGAATTGAGATTTGAAATAAAGATAGATTGTTCTTAGCAATGACACTAAAAATGATATAACAATGGCTAAACATCAAAGAATTATCCACACAAAAAAAATTAAGAAAGCGGTGCAAAAAAAAAGTGAAAATATAGTGTATATCGCATACAGATGAAAAAGTGAAAGTGAGAGGCGCAACTACAATTAAAGATTAGGGTTTAAGAGGAAAAGAAGAAGCGGACTGACCCAAAAATTACACACAAATTATAAATGAAATGGAGCAAAAACTCAAATATATATATATATATATATATATATATATATATATATATATATATGTTTATAATTTTTTTTTATTATTATAGTAATATGCGGTGCGGTGCGGTTTGAACCGCGAGAAAGAATTCTCAACCCACAAACCGCATGGACAAAAATAAGTGTGGAAGGTCCTTATCTGAGAAGGGTAATATTTTCGAAAGCTCTATTTTCCAAGGAGGGTAATATTTTTGAAGACCCTATTTCGAGTAAGATAATATTTTTGAAGGCCCTCTTCCAAGAAGGATAATGTTTTTGAAGACCATCTTTCGAGGATGATAATATTTTAGAAAACCCTCTTTTGAAGATGATAATATGTTTGAAAACCCTACGGGTTAATCGTCTTCTGAAGGTATTTCAGGGTGATTTTATTTGATGGCCCTACGTGGTGATCGTCTTTTGAAGACCGTTTGGGGTAATCTTGTTTTGAAGGTCCTGTATCATTCGCATCATGCATTCATTAATCATCATGTGCATCATTCGCATCATGCATTCATTCATATCATCACGTGTATCATACATTTACTCGTAAATATTGGACATTCTTATATTATGTGGTTGTCTCTGTGTGATATTTTTGAAGATCCTTATTTGCGGAAGGTATTGCTTGAAAATTATTTTTGAAGACCCTTCTTTAAGGTGTTGCTTGAAAATTATTTTTTGAAGACCCTTCTTTGTGTAAGGTGTTGCTTGGAATTTATATTTGAAGGCCCTTCTTTAAGGTGTTGCTTGTAAATTATTTTTTGAAGGCCCTTCTTTGTGGAAGGTGTTGCTTGAAATTTATTTTTGAAGGCCCTTCTTTGTAGAGGGTATTGTTTGGCTTGGAACCTTGGGAAACCCGTACTTCCGGGGTGCTTACCTGTTCTTCCGGGAAACTCACCAAGAAGAGAGGCCTCCCTCTTATGGAGAGAAGAGTCCTCCCTCTTCTGGAGAGAAGAGTCCTCCCTAGATCCTCTGGGATAATGCTTGGACTACAATCTCAACACATTACATTCTCTCCTTATATCAACATACAAGGACATCACTACTACTATTACTACATTCTGCTACTTCTTTCTCTTGAATAGTGGATTCGCAAAATCGAACTTGATAGTAAGAAGCGCAACATTATCTACACAAAGTCGCTCATTCTCGTACACTTGCAAGACTACTGGTACTCTAATATTACGGGCACATCATGTTGTCTCCTTCGCATCTACTAGCAAATCACGGGTACCTATGTGCTTCATATTATTCACTAATCTTCTACTCCTAGTTGTTTCAGTGACTCAGAAAATTCGTAAGATCAAAGTATGCTTAGTTCTCAAGTCCATGAAGCTGCACTGAAGAACCGGGGGTAGTTGTTACGCCATATTTTCGGTTGACTCAATTATCTCCTAATTTCCCAATATGAATATATTAATAATTAACTTAATTCCTAAGTTAAATATTTTTTCTCTCTGAAATGAGAAAATATCTCCAATTAATTATAGAAAATATCTCTAAACGATATCTTTCAAATCAGGAAGGTATCTCAATCTAAATCTAAAAAGATAAAATCAACTAATTCCAAATACATCTCTAATAATCAAAGGGATTAAAAACACAATCCTATAAGAGAACTGTGTTGACTTGATCCCTATAAATACATGGTACACAGACATCTTGAAAGATGATCCGACACATCTAACAAGTCGAGACACCTTTCAAGTCCAACCCTGAACATCCAAAAATCTCAAATCCCCCTATTTTCATAATTTGTTATTTCAACAATACCTAAAATTTGTTATTACCAAAATACATCCGTGGACTCTATCAAACATTTATTTTAACTTTTGGTCTAAATAAAACATTATGCTTTCAATAACTACATTACGGTAAGTAACCAGGATTATTAAACCTGGCACATTGCCACTAATCTAAAAACGTGACATATTACCGGCGGTTCCTAATTTAAATATTGCAGTCTTTAAAACACTACTTCTTAAAGATGCTCTTTTATTTTTATATCAAAATTTTATAATTTCTATTTCCTAACAAAAACAAGAATACTGACACCTTAAGCAATTACAAAAATGCTGGCAGCATAATTGTTACTAAATAAATAAAGAATCAGATTCTTGTTGAATAATAAGTCCTCAAGCTAAAAATAGAACAAAACTTTATAACCTAAAATACAGTGGGCCAGGTGTAAGGCTTTTTTTTAATCATCTTCCATATCTTTATCAAATTATGAAATTTAAATATTCTTTCTACTTTCCATTTATAAGTTATGCCACATATCCTAAAATTATTTGCAAATTTTTTATAAAATGACATGACACGATATTTAATTACTTTTAATTTATGAAAGCATTTATTGAAATGCGAATTCCGATATTATTATTAATAAAGTCATTTAAAAATAATTTTAAGACAACTTCCGATTACCTAGCTTTTTTTACATTGATTTTGTGTCTTTATTTCTCCGACTCTTGTTTCCCAGATTGAATAAAATGTCGAGACGTCTTTGGATTTGTATTGACAAAAATTGATGTTGCATGACAGATTGTGGCCCCACAAAACAGGTAAGTCTTGGCTCTATCTGGGCAGCCCACCACCGTTAAACCTAACCGGTGACAGCCGCCACGAGTCCACGGCCCACGTGGATATATGCGCAATATTTAAAAATATAAAGGCAGCCAATAGGCCGAACTTATCAGGGTCAGGTTTGGGCCACCGGGCTTTGGCTCCACCCAATGCTATCAACACGTTATCCGGATAAAATATTCATAATTTTAAATTAAAATATTGCTTTTAACTGTACTGACAAAACAATTCTAAATAATGAACAAGTGGATTCGTATTTCGTGGTGCTTGCTTTAATTTAAGTTACTGCAACATTTATTTAATATATTACTTTTAGTAGTTATCTAGTAGTACTTCCTTCGTTATTATTATTTTTTTACACACGTATTTTAAGGTTTATATAAAATATATATCTACAACTTATTTTTAAAATTTTCTTTTTTAAAATATTATATTTTTATTCAGAAGAAGAAAAAAATTAAAATAATTTATCAAAATATATATTAAAAGAATATTAAAATGTGTGTCGAGCTCCCGTAGAAATGAGGGCGACGGAGAGAGTAATCGGTAACATGTATTTAGTCATTTCTGTCGTGGTTGTGTTTACAGCTAATAATGCGTATTATTAAACGTAAAGTGCAACGTTTTTGTGCCCCAACATGAATGATAATGCAGATGCTTTTTACTAATTATATCCTCTATATTTGATTGTGTTTTTGGACAAAGAATAAACAAGTAAGACAATTTTCTGCATTTCTTCTTACTTTCATTCCGTTTTCCGAGTCTATAAATGATTTATATGTTTTGATTGTAAGAGTAGATATGCCATTTCATTTCGGAATGTTAAAATAATTACTTTTTAAGTAACACAAAATAGAAAATAAATCATTGTTAAATTATAAACTTATTGCAAAAATTTATGAATGAAATTTGTAGATATTAATTTACAGTTTTTCTATAATAACTCAAAATTAATTATATGTAATATAGTAGAGTTATCCGGTGAAAAGTTATAGAAAATAGAAAATTTAATAAATTTAAAATTAGGAAAATATGGAATTTAATACATAAAATACAATAAACATCAAAATAAATTTAATAAGGTTAACATTAATAAAAAAAAGTATGGTCAATTTAATGAAATATAAAGATATCATCTATAAATTTTAATAAATAAATTTGGAAAAATTAATCTATTTAAAATTTTCACAAATAATAATTATAAAAATATTATTGGTGAAATGTAAATGGTGAAATCAGATATAATTTTGATAAGAATGTAAGAAATCTCTTGTATATATAATAGGAGAACATAGGGATAATTTAGGTGCATTTTGAGCCAATAAACCCCTTGTGAAATTATAATTTTACCCTTTATATTTTGAAATTAAATGGTCTGTCACTACTCTCTTATCTAAAAAAAAGATATTAAATAATGTTTTTGTCCATAATCGAACCACTGACCTTCCCTAATAAAATCATCCTTATAACCATTGAGCTACATAACATCATTTGGTTTTGAGTGAAAAATCACATTACATAAACCTCACCTTATTTTTAATCATATATTAATTATTATTTAAACTTTTAAGTAAAAATCATGGTGATTTATTAAATTTTATTTATTAAATTCTTTTTTAGATTATGTTTGCAAAGGATATTTATAATATTTATTTTTAATTATTAAAATATCATACAAAACTATATACTACCAATCTTATAAAAAATTTATATTAAGTTTCAAAAACAATATTAAGTGTGGTGTATTTTTATTTTTCCTTTAGTTTTAAATAAATATTTCAGTTGTGTAACTTTAACTATAATATATTCTATTTTCCTATATAAGAGTCTAACTTTTCTTGTACTATACAATACATTTAAATTATTAAATCATACTTATTAATTTCTATAAAATCTCTTTAAAAAACCTCTTTAAAATTTTATAATAAAATTAGTTTGATAAATCATGATATATAATTTATATTTTGAATTTAATTTAATATTTTAAATAATAATTCAAATTAATATTTATTTAAAATAAGATATAAAATAAATATTATTGTGATTTAATTGTATTCTACATGTGAAAACTTTGAATTAGAAAAATGGATTGAAAGTTTAAACTATAAGAATATATACAAATCATATTTATT
Organism: Heracleum sosnowskyi; assembly: GCA_030848705.1. Classification (NCBI taxonomy): domain Eukaryota; kingdom Viridiplantae; phylum Streptophyta; class Magnoliopsida; order Apiales; family Apiaceae; genus Heracleum; species Heracleum sosnowskyi. Next base: position 3,781,077 of record CM061243.1, on the reverse strand, counting down.
CACAATAATTTATTTAATATACATGAAAATATATAATATTTTTGTTAAATATAGAAATTGGGGACCGGGAAGCGTGGCAGGGAGACACTAATCCCTAACCCCATCTCGATCCCCAGAATTTTTACATATTTCTTCCCGGTCACTAGAAAAGTTCTCAATTCTCAGCCCGAAACGGGGCAGAGAATGGATCAGGGTTGGGCGGGAAGTGGTGAATGTCTATCTCTACAATAAGCATTATTGTATAGCACATATCGATAAAATGTATACATGATATTTATGAATATTCTTCTTATGTATACAATCATATGGTCGATGCAATGCAAAGATGACTTTTAAATTTGTTATCTTATATGTATTTTAATAATTTATTTTATATTTATACTTTTTTTAACGAGGATGAACTTAAATTTAAATAATTTTATGTGATTGTTGAACTCGATGTTGAATTAACGTATGTGTTTGTGTTTGAGTGTGATTAAATTGTGTTTCAAGAATTTTGTGTTTGACAGTATTTAAAAAATATATTTTAATTAAAATTGTTGTTTTTAATAAATCAAGGTCAAGTTTTAAAAGTAAAGGGATTAAAGTGCAAATATCAAAATATGAGTATCATTCTAACCGATCGACTACATTATATTTTGATCAAAATCGTTGTTTTTAATAAATTAAGGTTAAGTCGTAAAAACAAAAGAACTAAAGTGCAAATACCAAAATACGAGTACCGTACCGACTGACTACAAAAATTTCAATGTTTCGGTCTTAATAATACAATATAAATAGATAGATATAATAAAAGTGAGTATATTTATAATTAGATTGGATACATTGTGTATATGAGACATTTTTAATTATTATCACATGAATTTTAATGTCATTTTTTGGAAGAAAATAATTAGTTATTTGGAATTGGATTAATATACACATATATATAACATATGAAAAATATTTGTTTTGAATTAAAACAATTTAAAAGATGAGATAATAAAAATAAATATATAGTACAACAAAAAACAATTAAACGAATTATATGATCACGTTGAAAAGGTTAAACAATATAAACACATAAATTTGGGTTTGAAAAATACTTGGTGATACTAATTTGTGTAAAAAATAAATAGATAAAAATATATAGTCCAATTAACAAATTTTAGAAAACAGGATATTATATAGCATACAAAAATATTATGATCAGATCGATCACATTATACACCCCGGGTTATTTAAAATCATAAGCCCCGATCAATCAAATTATCTATATAAATTAAAGTAAGTATATTATAACGATACGAACAAAATATGTACAAATATAACTAAGTAAAATATTTAAACCGCAAAGAATAAAATTTTATTTTAATCATGCAACAAAATATGAGAATTGAAGTTATAATAGCAAATAATATTTCACGAATGTTAATATTATTGTCAGTTAGACAAACCCAGGTCATTGAAACATAATTATGTTTTAAAATTTTAGTAGTAAAATAAAAAAAATTATTGTATTTGAAAAATAAATAAATAAATATATATATATAAATAATATTGACAATAAATTGAAATATTATTAAATTAAACATATTGTAACACTTGAGTCTCACATCGAGAAATGTGGGGGTTTTAGTCTAGTTTATAAGACAAAATACAACTACTAAGTGCACCAACAATCATGATCTTTTGGAGACCTGTGGTGGGTTTGTGGATTACCCACATTATTACATTTGGGACAATTGGTCGGCGGTTGATTCGTGAAGTTGCTGGAGGTGGGGACACGGAGACTGGTGGTATTATTCCACAATGGACTGAGGTCCAGAGGTGGGGACATAAACTAGCCAGTATTATTTCACCATCGCTAGAGATGTACGATATTGGACATATGAGCTATCCGTTCAGATCTAACGATGATGTCAAGAGTTTAAGTGGGGAGTTTGTACCACTCGAGTCTCAAAATCGAGAAGAGTTGGGACTTTAGTTTAGTTTACAAAACAAAGTATTACTACAAATTGCACCAACAAATCATGATCTTTTGGGAACCTGAGGTGAGTTTGTGGATTACCCAAGTTTTTGCGTTTGAGCTAATTACTTGGCACTGAATTATTCGATATTTTGAAAGTCTGAAAGATAGAGGAAGCGAAACAAAGGAAAAGAATGCTTAAAATCAACAAATTGTAAGAAAAGATATGAACGAGTTAGAAAGAAAGTTTTAAGAACAGAAAGCGCAAGACCTATGTAGAGTATTAGAAGATTTACGAAGGATTTTGATCAAAATCAGTAATAAAACCTACTCTCTAGAATGTAACATCTTGAAGAATTGGAAGAAAATTTAGGATTGTAATGTTCTAAAACTTATCTAGAACACCCAGTATCTATTCTATCCCGCAAAAAAAATTGTAAACTAACATGACAACTATTAGTAATACTCGTATTAATTTTTAAATTAAAAACTTGAACATACTTAAATAAGCACCCAATAGCTACATATACCATCAATAAGAAAAACTCTATATATATCAATCATATACTTGAAACGATAATGATCATGCATAGAATAATTTATAAACACAATTTAAGCTAGCGGTCCGTGCCTCGTACGAGATTTTATGCTAGTTATATTAAAATTTGATATCAGTTCACATTAATCGAGTAAAAATTCGTGATTAACTAAAGTTAATATTAATTTAACGGTGGCCTTCTTCACGGGGCATCCTTTACTTATTTAATAGTAACATGTTGAGGATTGTGATGTTTATTTAATGATTTGTTTTTAGTGCTGGGGAGTGGGGACAAATTTGACAACTATAATCCTGCAAATCTGTATAACACTCTCCTAATAAATATATTATGTCTCTCTCAATTCTTTATATTAGGAAACGGGGCTCATGAATTTTAAATATATTATGTGCTTCTCAATTTTTTATATTAGAAAATGGGGGTTTGACATGAATTTTAAAACTCCTATAAAATATACTTCGATAAATTATTTTAAATTTTTTATTTTTCTGAATAAAAATATAATGTTTAAATTTTTATTTAGATTTTTTTAAAAAAAAAATAAGTTGTAGAGATATACTTTACAAGAGTCTTAAAATACGTAACAAATAATGAAAAAAACTGTAAAGAAATGAGAGGGACGGAGGGAAGTAATATAATATGCAATTTGTATCAGGTTAATTACCCTCCATCATTTCGCAAATCTACAAATTACAAATGAAAATGTTGAACTCGTTTATCTTAATCTGCTATTTAATTAAAAAATGTAATATTTCTAGAGGGCAAAAAATCTCGATTTTCAAGTCATATGATTATGTTAGTTTTCACAATTTTGGGTATCGTTTACGATTTCGAGTCAAACTAAGATACGATAAAAATCACGACTTCTTCTCGTGGGGACGAAGACCAAACTCCTATTCAGACTGGTCGTATCATTTATAATGTGCTCCCTCTGTCCCAACGAATAACGAATTACAAACATGGGGACTGAGCACGGAGATCAAGAAAATATATAAAAATTAGTAAAATTAGATGAAAAGTGGGTAAAGTGGTGGGACCTATCAATATTTAATAATAGATTTGAGATATCGGAGAAAAATAGTGGGTAGTGTTTTATATTATTATATAATAGAGATAGTGGAGAAAGTAGTGAATGTAATAGTATTTTATATTATTAAAAGTTACTAATTTTGAAATATATATAAATGAGAGGGACATCCCAAAATAAAAAATGTATAAAAATGAATGGGACGGAGGGAGTACCAGACTAGATAAGATCGGTCGCAAGATCTGGTTTGAATTGATCGTTCCTATGTTTCAATTTCCAGAGACCCATTCTAAATTTCAACGCAATTACCATGAACTGCACACACATACATGCATAAAGGTTGAAATGACACTTACCATCCACTACTTATGGAATATCTCAACGGTACCAACAAAGTTGGGTTCTGACCTTGTTTATCGGCTGTAGATATTTGACTTCGGTTTATAAACAACTTTACATTTATTTCTACTACAACAAATGTTAAAATTTTCAAAATCGTAAGTAATCGCATTCAGATGAGTTCGAAAAAAAAGAAAAACTGTTTTCAACTATTTCTTAATCCCGATGTTGAGTTTCGAAACTTGTCAAAAACCGCGTGTGAATTTATTTACTTATCAAAAAAAGTAATTGTATTATAAAAACAAACTAAACAGCGGTATTATAATTCAGGTTCATGGTACTCTTTTTGTCCCTCTAATTTCTTTACACTTTCTTTTTTGGTACGTACTTCTCAAAAAATAGTAACAATTTATAATATAAAATCCAATCACATTCACTATTTTCATCCACTATACCTACTTTATACCCAATTTATACATTAAATATTAATTGGTCCTGCAACTTTACTCATTTTTCTTACTTTTCCCTATTAATTTACACTTTTTCTTAACCTCCGTGCCGTCTTCTCAATGTAAAGAATTGAGGGGACGGAGGGAGTAATATTTAAGAAAATATCAAAAGATATTTTGTGTATGTATATATGAAATTATTTCATAAATAAAATGTCATGTATTACGTGGAGCATTTTGATTGGATGAAGAACATGTACCCATTACTCTATTACACCAGCAGCACATGACCGGTGTAATAAAAATGTGAAACCGAAGAACTATTCAAGTGCGTCTCGCGTTCTAGACTTGCCTGACTTTTCAAATAAGATGGCTGGTGTCAAATTTCTCCACGACCCAATTATTTCAATTCTTTATAGTATATTGTATTTCCTAATCCTTAATTTATTGACAATCAACTACTTTTTTCTCTAGTCCAGACTTTCATCCCTGTCTTTCCACTAGAAAAAAGCACTATAACTAAACACAGACAGATGGATACTCACATGTACTTGTCTGCATGAGTTCTTGAAACTCAACTCTGGCAGTAGAGCTACAAAACCCAGGTTTGGGTTCTTGATTTAAGCTTGTTTTGTAGTAAAATTTAAGAAAATCTTGGAGGTTTTGAGGTTTTGAGTGAGTTTAGTGAAGATGGACGGAGGTAATATTTATAGGGCTAGTCATAGTATAAGGCAAAGTGGAAGGAGTTCAAGGGAAAGAATGGGGAGTGTAAGAATGGGAAGTATGAGAACTGGAAGTACTTCAATATGGAGAGATCAGGGTATGGATGTGTTTTCGAAATCTGTAAGAGATGAAGATGATGAAGAGGCTTTGAAATGGGCTTCTCTTGAGAAACTACCAACTTTTGATAGGTTGAGAAAAGGGTTGCTTCTGGGATCACAAGGGGCTGGTTTTGATGAAGTTGATGTTGATGATCTTGGAATGCAACAGAGGAAGAATTTACTTGAGAGGCTTGTTAAGGTTGCTGAAGAAGATAATGAGAAGTTCTTGTTGAAGCTCAGAGATCGAATCGATAGGTATTGGATTCTTGATATTTGGATTAGTAGATTGGATCTTGTGATTTATTTTTTTTATATTTGTTTTAGTGATTTTGTTGATTAATGAATATTGGATGTTTTGTATTAATTGTGATTGGATTGATTTTGTTAGAGTTGGAGTTGAGTTACCAACAATTGAGGTCAGATTCGAGAATTTGAATATCGAAGCTGAAGCTTTTGTAGGAAGCAGGGCTTTGCCTTCTTTTATTAACTTCAATCTTGCTATTCTGGAGGTAAAAACAGATAGATGTAGACACTTGTGTTGTTACATAGTTATTTATTGGTTTTTGTTGGAAATTTTATGTGTATTTTTATTTGGTGTTTGTAGGGAATTTTAGGCATTTTTCATTTAGTTCCTAATAACAAGAAGAAATTAACTATCCTTGAAGATGTTAGCGGTGTCCTCAAACCTACTAGGTATGTTTGATGCAGCCAACAAGACTATTCAGATAATTTATGTATATTCAAGGAATCGTTTTTCAATACTGTTATTCCCTGTTGTGTGTTACAGGATGACATTACTTTTAGGTCCTCCCAGTTCAGGAAAGACCACACTGATGCTTGCCTTGGCTGGAAAGCTCGATCCCGCCCTTAAGGTTTACTATCTGTAACTTATTAATTTTAGATGGACTTGTCAAATATTAGCTCAAGAATTTTGTCGCTTTGTGTTGAATTTTGAAACTGATTTTAAAAATACATGCAATCATAGACTACTGGAAGTGTGACTTACAATGGTCACAGCATGCAAGAGTTTGTTCCCCAGAGAACAGCTGCTTATATCAGCCAATATGATCTCCATATAGGAGAAATGACAGTGAGGGAAACTTTGGCTTTCTCGGCGAGATGCCAGGGGGTTGGATCACGCTACGGTTAGTTGCAAATGCTTATGCTTTTGTCAATTTATTGTAATAACTTTTAATTTGGAACATTGATCTGCTTCCGAGACAAAGTGCTTCTGTGTGTAATAATTAAAGCCCGTCTCTCTTTTTCCCAGAAATGTTGGCAGAACTTGCAAGGAGAGAGAAAGATGCAAATATTAAACCCGATCCTGATGTTGACATCTATATGAAGGTAAATCTTGGATCACCTTATACAAACTGTACATATCATATGTTCCAAAAATCATTGAATCTTGACAATTTTGCCCGAAACTTTAAAAAAACATTATAAAGATGATGTTGTAGTCTTTTAGAGTTCATATGTTGCCATCAGTTTGAAAAGGTGGCCAAAAAAAAACAAAACATCTGAGAGTCAATAAACCTAAAACTTTTGATTTGGGATACATTCAGTTAATAATATATATTGGTAAATATAAAATTCTGGTGTCTGTACTCTGTACTGCATATAAAACTCTGTCGCTCGAATTTGTGACTTAACGTGATTACCAGAAAGTAGACACATTAAGTATGATTTTGTTGTTGTAAGTGAAGGGGATAAAGTAGTGGGAGAAGTACAATCAATATTCTAGTTTATGTAAATCTTTCCTTGTCGTTTAACTGACACTTTGTGACCTTAATTCAGGCTGCTGCAACAGCAGGTCAAGAAGCTAGTGTGGTCACAGATTATGTCCTGAAGGTATAAGAATATTCCATAAATCTTCAAAATCACATTCAGAAAATGTTACATCAATGGCTGAATTCGTTACTTCTCTCTTTATTGCAGATTTTGGGACTTGATGTGTGTGCAGACACTATGGTAGGAGACCAGATGATTAGGGGTATATCTGGAGGACAAAAGAAGCGTGTTACAACAGGTTAAACAAGTGTTAGAATTAGTTTACAGCTCTAAAGAAAGTTAATGGATGTGTAGGCTAATGTTCGGTAGCTAATAAGATTACTGCTATTAATTACAGGAGAGATGTTGGTGGGACCCGCGAGGGCGCTTTTTATGGATGAAATATCTACTGGTTTGGACAGTTCTACAACATTTCAAATTGTAAAAGCACTCCAGCATACTGTACACATTCTGCAGGGAACTGCTCTCATATCTCTCTTGCAGCCAGCACCAGAAACTTTTGAGCTGTTCGATGACATTATACTCCTATCTGATGGCCACATAGTTTATCAGGGTGCCCGTACACACGTGCTCTCCTTTTTCGAATCTATGGGTTTTAAATGTCCACAAAGGAAAGGTGTTGCTGATTTCTTGCAAGAAGTAAGTGACCATCTTCGATAAGTTAAACACCTTGCATAATTGTAGCTTTCTTAAACAACTTAAAATGCCCTACATATTTCAAGTCTAAGCTTATCTCTGGGTGCAGGTGACATCAAAGAAGGATCAGAAACAGTACTGGCAACACAAAGATCAGCCTTACAGATTCGTTACATCCAAAGAATTCTCTGAGGCTTTCCAGTCATTCCATGTTGGACAACAAGTTGGAAATGATCTTGCAACCTCATATGATAAAAGTAAAAGCCATCCAGCTGCTTTGACAACGGAAAGGTATGGTGTTAGCAACTCTGAACTTTTGAAGGCCGTGACTGCAAGAGAAATTTTGCTCATGAAGAGGAACTCATTTGTCTACATATTTAAATTATTTCAAGTGAGTTTATTATAACGAGTTTTTTCCTTCATATTTCTTCAGTTATGCTTATTTGTTGCAGCCAAATGCATTGGTCTTATTTGTACCTGTATTGTAACTAATACTATTTACTTGTGATCTTTTGTAGCTTACAGTGATGTCATTGATAACCATGACATTGTTCTTAAGAACTGAGTTGAGCCAAGATACATTTGCTGAAGGAAACTTATACATGGGTGCTTTATTTTTTGGTGTTGTTATGCTGATGTTTAATGGATTGGCAGAGCTTGCCATGACTATAGCAAAGCTTCCTGTCTTTTACAAGCAAAGAGACCTTCTCTTTTTTCCTCCATGGTCATATTCTCTTCCAACATGGATTACCAAAATACCAGTGACATTTTTGGAAGTTGGGGTGTGGGTTTTCCTCACTTATTATGTTATTGGATTTGATCCAAATGTTGGAAGGTAAATAATTATTTCAGGACAGTTGACTTGATATCTTATTTCCAGAAATATGTACTTGTTATTATCTTTGTGCCTGTGATACTGAAAAACAATACCGATTGCAGATTTGCTAAACAGTACCTGATACTCTTACTGGTCAACCAAATGGCTTCTGGACTCTTCCGTATGGTTGGGGCACTGGGGAGGACTATGATTCTTGCAAATACATTTGGAGGATTTGCATTGCTTATACTTTTCGCATTAGGTGGCTTTGTCCTAGCTCGAGGTATCTCTTTCTATTCGCTCTAGCCAGGCTTTCATCCGCTTCTACTTCAACCTAGCTCTAGTCTTATTTAGAAAATTATTCAAAAGAAAGAGACATGTCATTGGAATTCCATTTTTGATTTCTTCTCATAATGCTGCAGGGGATGTAGCGGATTATTGGATATGGGGTTACTATAGCTCCCCAATGATGTATGGCATGAATGCGATTGCTGTCAATGAATTCCTTGGTCACCAATGGAGAAAGGTAAGCCTACTATACTTAACAAGTCGTTTTCAGTTGTCCCCCTATCTATTCCTTGTCAAAAATACTGATTATATATCTTTTCTCATGTCAAGCCATATCGAAATACAAACGATACCATTGGGGTCGCGGTTCTGAAGAATCGTGGGTTCTTTCCATATTCATACTGGTACTGGATAGGGGCAGGTGCACTTGTTGGATTTATTCTGCTACTCAACTTGGGGTACACATTGGCACTTATGTTTCTCGACCGTGAGTGTTCTTTCTATTTTCTTTAATATGCTCCTATATTTCAGTACAGTTAAGTAGTTTACTGATATGCCACTGCACCCTGCAGCTATGGGGAAACCGCAAGCCGTTTTACCCGATGAAAGTGCTGCTTCTGCCACTGAATTGGAAGAAACCACTGCTGGAAATCAGAAGAAGAAAGGAATGGTTCTTCCATTTGTACCACATTCTATCACATTTGATGATATAAAATATTCTGTAGACATGCCACAGGTACGTAGAAGGATTGAACTGAACAGTTTTTGCTTTGCCCAGTTAAATTGAGAAATTTGTTGCTATGCAAGAACATGAGCATAACCTGTCCCAAATTAAACTTATATAGGAAATGAAAGAACAAGGTGTTACTGAAGATAAACTATTACTTCTCAAGGGTGTGAGTGGAGCTTTCAGGCCAGGTGTTCTTACTGCTCTAATGGGTGTCAGTGGTGCTGGTAAAACAACTTTGATGGATGTGCTGGCTGGTCGGAAAACTGGTGGATATATTGACGGTAATGTTACTGTTTCTGGGTATCCTAAGAAGCAGGAGACCTTTGCTCGGATAGCCGGGTACTGTGAACAGAATGACATCCACTCGCCTCATGTTACTGTCTATGAGTCCTTGCTCTACTCAGCATGGTTGCGGTTGCCTTCAGAAGTTGATGATGACAAAAGAAAGGTATGTCTGAATTATTTGTAAAGATGTCTAAGGTGTATCTGCTTATTTGATGCTTCTCAATTGCAACTTCTCTGGAGCCAGGAAGAGTACTATTTCTATAAAATGGAGCAGAGAACTTACCCTGAATGTTATGTCTTTTACAGATGTTTGTTAATGAAGTTCTGGAACTCGTTGAAATGGACACCTTGAAGGAAGCGCTAGTAGGGCTTCCAGGTGTTAATGGTCTGTCGACTGAGCAGCGCAAGAGGCTAACAATTGCAGTTGAATTGGTATCAAACCCCTCAATAATATTCATGGATGAGCCAACTTCAGGGCTGGATGCAAGAGCTGCTGCAATCGTGATGAGAACTGTCAGGAATACTGTTGACACAGGAAGAACAGTTGTCTGCACTATCCATCAACCAAGTATTGACATATTTGAAGCTTTTGATGAGGTAAAATTTCCTTATATAAACACACCTACATTTGTACAACACAGACATAAATCTACAATTATGTATTTCAGACATAAATCAACACAGACATACACCACCACGAGAGCTCTTATGTCTTACTCTTGTTTTTTCGGACACACACACATGTTTAGATATTAAATACATATTATCGTGTTCTACTTATACACACACCTGTCCTTAAACCATTATACATCTATATGAGAGAAGAGAAGGGCTTAATACAAAATGAAGTGAAGGCGCCTCAAAATTTCTTGGACACCTCTCTATCTCTCTTTATACACACACACACATATGCATTCACAAATAAAATTGTTATTGTTAAACTCTGTTCGTAAAGAGACTAACAAATAATCAATTTACATGATCAGCTTTTCCTGATGAAACGAGGAGGACTGGAGTTATATGCAGGGCCAGTGGGTAGGCATTCTTGCGATTTGGTCAAGTACTTCGAGGTGAGATGCAATGAGTGCAAGCTATAAGTTTGATTTCCTTTAATCTCCAAGTTGTTGTCCGCCAACATAAAACCAATTTTTTAGCATATTTTATGATAAACCCATATTTCTAAAGAAAACAATGAATCTATATATAGATTTACTAATATGGTGAAAAATGTTTGTGACGGGGAAGTTCTATTTTAATATGGTTATACTGACTTCTTAAACTTATTTTTCAAAGGCGATTGATGGAATAAGTAAAATCAAAGATGGGTATAATCCAGCCACCTGGATGCTGGAAGTTACTGCATCATCTCAAGAAATGATTCTGGGAGTTGATTTCACTGATATCTACCACAATTCAGATCTGTACAAGTAGGTTTTCTTGACACAAGTTGGATTTTACTGAAAAACTAATATGTATCAGTTGTGCAAATTGACTGTTACTTGTCACGATTCACGAACATTGTAATAAATGATCTTTTGTATGAATTATACAGGAGAAACAAGGCCCTTATTAGGGAATTAAGTGTACCTCGTCCTGGTTCATCGGATATCAGCTTTCCTTCTCAGTACTCACAATCTTTCCTAGTTCAGTGTGTTGCATGTCTTTGGAAACAACGATGCTCGTATTGGCGAAACACATCTTATACTGCAGTGAGATTTATGTTCACGACAGCTATAGCAGTTATGTTTGGGTCAATGTTCTGGGACCTTGGTTCCAAAATGTAAGTTTACAGATACAAGATTACCTGCTGTTTAAATGATCAAAACTGTTCTGTATGTGTCCTTATTTTAAATGCATAATATTTTGTTTCAGGGATTCACAACAAGATCTCTTTAATGCAATGGGTTCTATGTATGCTGCTTGCCTATTTCTTGGGGTCCAAAATGCTGCCTCAGTGCAACCGGTGGTAGCTGTAGAACGAACAGTGTTTTACAGAGAAAGAGCTGCGGGAATGTACTCAGCTTTGCCATATGCTTTTGCACAGGTGATTGATCCTCTCCTGTTGAGTTTTTTGTTGTTGCAAATGTTGTTTGCGTGTGTGTGTATGCACATGATTACAGAAATTGATCTAGTTTTTCCCGTTGCAGGTTTTAGTAGAAATTCCGTATGTCATGTTTCAGGCTGGAGTATATGGTCTTATTGTCTATTCCATGATTGGATTTGAGTGGACAGTTGCAAAATTCTGTTGGTATTTGTTCTTCATGTTTTTCACCTTTTTGTACTTCACCTACTTCGGTATGATGACTGTGGCCGTGACTCCCAACGCCGATATTGCTGCTATTATCGCTGCTGCATTCTATGGAATATGGAATCTCTTTTCAGGATTTATCATCCCGCGACCTGTAAGTTCTAGTACCTCAATTGCATTTTTCTTTTTGTTCATGTTGTGAAGTTTGTACATTTATAGACATGAGAAGAATGCAGTTCAATGATTGTTAATTTTTCTCCATATGCTCAACAGCGTACGCCCAAGTGGTGGAGATGGTATGCTTGGGTATGTCCAGTTGCATATACATTGTATGGTCTGATTGCATCACAATTCGGAGACATTACAGACAAGCGCGTTGAAGTAGAGTCAGGGAAACAAACTGTAAAGGAATTTATCGATGTTTATTTCGGCTTTAATCATGATAGTGTTTGGGCGGTTGCACTTGCAACAGCTGGATTTGCAATCCTTTTTGGTGCCACATTTGCCTACTCGATAAAGGCGTTCAACTTCCAGAGACGGTAGAAAGCTGTGGTAGAGCTGTTCGTAACAAGATTTGCTGATTTAATTTCAGCAAAAAGTACAAACTGTTAAGTTGTTGCAATGCTAGTATGTCTGAGTTATTTTTGTTTATTGTGCTTCCTTTCATGTAAAGAAATTACGCAACTAATTACACTTCATTTTCTTCTAGTCCTTGATTTCTCGGTTAATACATCAAATAATTTATATTTCCTCCGATGTACAAATGGTGCCTGAGTATGTGTATTGAGGTCCTTGAGGAATCTGTGCTTCTGCATTATATGAATTGTGAAATCTTCATGAATCATGATGCATGCATATATTTTAGGAAAAGTGCACACTAATATGGATACTTAACTTACAAAAACTTAAAGAAAATGTACAATCTTATGTTAAAATATAAATAAATTAAGAATTAGATTACTCTCAATCGAATCCGGAAAATTTAAATTTTGAAATAGTCCAGATTTATATTATTATTATACTATTAAAGACGAAACACTAAAAATTTGATCGATACGGTACATGTTTGTTGATACCTATCTTTAAGAAAAGATCTCAATAGCACAATTTAAAGTAAAATGACCATCAATATCACAATTTGTAAATATGGTCCTTTATGGAAAGTCACTTCTACCTGTATTCTTGATGAAAAGCTTGCTCGTGGGGTGTGGGGGGCAAAGAAAGACATGATTGATGTGAGATCACGTGAAAGTAGCGCAAGGTCAAGAATTTAGGATTCCCAGCAACAAAGGAAACTTGAATGGAAATCACGTTTTATTTCAAACGTAACTTTAACTTACGTTCTTTATTTGAAAATGTAAGACGTTTTAACGTTTTCTATGAACATTTGTTTGACTTGCATTTCTGTGTGATTTGGGGCCATTTCTTCTGCTTGTGTCATTTAAGGCATTATTTTACGAACTAGCATAATAGCCCATGCGAGGCACGAGCATTCTCTAGCATTGTACCAAAATACATATCATTTTTAATTTTAAACGGTTTGAATGAAATAATTTCCTGAAAATTTTGTTGCATGTACTTATATCCCCTAATGAAACTCAAGTGCAAGATCACACGTCAACCAACATCTAACAATTACATAATAAAGCTTGAGGCTATCAATAATATTGTTATAAAGATCTGACATAATTAAAGACCGATATTTTTCAACTCAGAGTAACCTGGTGCGCTTTATAAAGCACCAAGCGTCAACCACATATGTAGAAATAGTCTGCCCCAAGCAATAAAGCATGTCCCTCAACGAAGTAGCGTGTCCTAACCTAACTGTATAAAATTCAGGAATACTAATTGTACTATTCCTCCGATGTTGTGAACTTTTCACATCACGGTGTTTGATATTAGTTTGATACACATCTCTTCTATAGGGAACAATAACAATTGACATAATTCGTTTACTTTTGCGACTTAAAAGATATATTTGAGTGTAATTATATATTTTTCGTTTGTACATGTTTAGTTATAATGTCCATGTTTTCATTTACATATAATTTGACTTACTTGTTCATTTAAGCATTAAAAATAAGATATTTTATAGCTTATTGTACAAACTAACACAAATAAACCGATTCTTTTAATATGTTCGAATTTACGTCATAAGTAGAAAACATCTAGTAATTTGATCTTATAATAACTCCGAACTCTGGGCAAGAGAACATAAAGTTTAAAAATAAGAGTGTTTTTCTTTTTTGTTCTTCTTAGAGTTTTTTATCGACACAAATTAAATTTTGGAATGAAGTTGTTTAATATTTTAATTTCTTTCTTTTGCAAGGTATATTTGAAAACACAGTTACAATATAAATGAGTTGTACAAGGATGACATATTTTGATCTTATATCAGTTATAATTTTGACACCTCAAGAAACAGACTATTTATTAACATAATGTTGAGAAGCGGTTGAGATGTCTTTCAATCAAAATGTGAAAAATTATTAATAATTTTTAAATTATTAATAATTAAACTTACTCATATGTATAATGTGGTTGATCAACCATAATATTTTGTGTATGTGTCTGCCATGCGTTATCCTATTTTCTAAAATGTATTGATTCTTGTTAACTTGACTATTTTAATCCAATTTTTTCAAAGTTTATTATCTTTAATTTTCAACCGAAATTTCTAAGTGCATATTATCCGACATTATAATCGATGCACATATAGATTAATTTTTATATTTTGTCCTATTATATATTATATATGAGCCTTTTTTGATTTATATAAGATTCATTTAACGACCTTTTTTGTTACTATCTAATATTTTTAAGAATCCCATCTTTCAATTATTTTACCTCGTGACTAAATAACTTTTTCAAACATAGTTATATTTATTGATTAATTTGATTCTGACTAATCAATCTATTTTTCTTTGATAAAATTACTATATAAATTCATATTAATATTAACTAAAAATATGGTAAGACAAATTTACATTACGTGATATTATTATTAATATTTTTGAAATTGGTAGAATAAATAATCATGTACCATATTTCTTTTAAAAATAGAAAATTTTAAACATAACATCATTTTACTCGAATGTTAAAGTAATAGTAAAAACATGATATATGTTGGATTTATGTAAAAGAATTTTTAATTCAAAGTTCGAAAATTATGTAACACGATGATTATAATGATGAATTATTTAAATGATATTAGCGGTTTAGTTCACCACAAGAAGTAAATTAACTCATTTTTTTCATTAAATAAGGGAGTGACAATTTGTTTTCAAAATTGGTTTTACGTACCATATTAGAAAACTAATATACAAAATTTTAAAAATAATGTGAATCACCATTATTTTTACTTTAAAGTATAGGACAAATAAGAGGTCAGGTTTATCTAAAAGGATTTTAAAATAGAAACCAAATGACAATGTAGCACAATGGTTGGAAGGAAGAATTGTTTAGAGGAGGTTAGTGGTTCAAATCACCACTTAAACAAAATTAACTTCTTTTTTTCAAATTAAATAAGTGAGTGGCATATGCATGTAATTTTGTAACATGAAAGGGTATATCAGTAATTTCACAGAGGATTTTCTTGCTCAAATTACCCTTGTGTTCTCCTATTATATATAGAAAGAACTAGCATAAAAGCCCGTGCGAGGAACGGGCAGCTAGCTTAAATTGTGTATATAAATTATTCTATGCATGATCATTATGGTTTCAAGTATATGATTGATATATATAGAGTTTTTCTTATTGATGGTATATGTAGCTATTGGGTGCTTACTTAAGTATGTTCAAGTTTTTAATTTAGAAATTAATACGAGTATTACGAATAGCTGTCATGTTAGTTTACAATTTTTTTGCGGGATAGAATAGATACTGATTTTATTACTGATTTTTATCAAAAGCCTCCGTAAATCTTCTAATACTCTATTTAGGTCTTGCGCTTTCAATTCTTAAAACTTTCTTTCTAACTCGTTCATATCTTTTCTTGCAATTTGTTAATTTTAAGCATTCTTTTCCTTTGTTTCGCTTCCTCTATCTTTCAAAATATCGAATAATTCAGTGCCAAGTAATTAGCCCAAATCCAACAACTTGGGTAATCCACAAACCCACTCCAAGTTCCCAAAAGATCATGATTTGTTGGTGCAATTTGTAGTAATACTTTGTGTTATAAACTGAACTAAAGTCCCAACTCTTCTCAATTTTGAGACTCGAGTGGTATAAACTCCTCCACTTAAACTCTTGACGGCATCGTTAGATCTAAACGGATAGCTCATAGGTCCAAGATCGTACATCTCTAGCGATTGTGAGATAATACTGGCTAGTTTATGTCCCCACCTCTGGACCTCAGTCCATTATGAAATAATACCATCAGTCTTCGTGTCCCCACCTCCAGCAACTTCACGAATCAACTGCCGACCAATTGACCCAAATGCAATAACGTGGGTAATCCACAAACCCACCACAGGTCTCCAAAAGATCATGATTGTTGGTGCACTTAGTAGTTGTACTTTGTTTTATAAACTGTACTAAAACCCCCACATTTCTCGATTTGAGACTCAGGTGTTACAATATGTTTTAATTTAATAATATTTCAATCTATTGTCAATATTAGTTGTTTATATATATATTAAAATAATTTTCAAATACAATAATTTTTTTATTCTCCTACTAAAATTTTAAAACATAATTATGTTTAAATGACCTGGGTATGTCTAACGGATAATAATATTAACATTCGTGAAATATTATTTGCTATTATAACTTCAATTCTCATATTTTGTTTCATTTTCTAGTGATTAAAATAAAATTGTATTCTTTGCTGTTTAAATATTATATTTAGTTATATTTGTACATATTTTGTTCGTCTCGTTATAATATACTTACTTTAATTTATATAGATAATTTGATTGATCGGGGCCTATGATTTTAAATAACCCGGGGTGTATAATGTGATCGATCTGATCATAATATTTTTGTATGCTATATAATATCATGTTTTCTAAAATTTGTTAACTGGACTATATATTTTTATCTATTTATTTTTTACACAAATTAGTATCACCAAGTATTTTTTCAACCCAAATTTATGTGTTTATATTGTCTAACCTTTTCAACATGACCATATAATTCGTTTTTTTTTGTACTATCTATTTATTTTTATTATCTCATCTTTTAAATTGTTTGAATTCAAAACAAATAGTTTTCATATGTTATATATATATATATATATATTAATCCAATTCCAAATAACTAATTATTTTCTTCCATAAAATGACATTAAAATTCATGTGATAATAATTAAAAATGTCTCATATACACCATGCATCCAATCTAATTATAAATCTACTCACTTTTATTATATCTATCTATTTATATTGTATTATTAAAATCGAAACATTGAAATTTTTGTAGTCAGTCGGTACGGTACTCGTATTTTGGTATTTGCACTTTAGTTCTTTTGTTTTTACAACTTAACCTTAATTTATTAAAAACAACGATTTTGATCAAAATATAATGTAGTCGGTCGGTTAGAATGATACTTGTATTTTGATATTTGCACTTTAATCCATTTACTTTTGCAACTTGACCTTGATTTATTAAAAATAACAATTTTAATTAAAAAATATTTTTTAAATACTGTTAAACACAAAATTCTTGAAACATAATTTAATCACGCTCAAACACAAACACATACGTCAATTCAACATCGAGTTCAACAATCACATAAAACTATTTAGATTTAAGTTCATCTTCGTTAAAAAGTATAAATATAAAATAAATTATTAAAATACATATAAGATAACAAATTTAAAAAGGTATCTTTGCATTGCACCGGTCCTATGCTTGTATACATAAGAAGAATATTCATAAATATTATGTATACATTTTATCGATATGCGCTATATAATAATGCTTATTGTAGAGATAGACATTCACCCCTTCCCGCCCAACCCCAATCCATTCTCTGCCCCGTTTCAGACGGAGAATTGAGAACTTTTCTGGCGATCGGGATAAAATATGTAAAAATTTCGGGTATCGTGATGGGGTCAGGGATTAGTGTCTCCCTGCCACGCTTCCCGGTCCCCAATTTCTATATTTAACAAAAATATTATATATTTTCATGTATATTAAATAAATTATTGTGAATAAATATGATTTGTATATATTCTTATAGTTTAAACTTTTAATCCAATTTTCTAATTCAAAATTTTCACATGTAGAATACAATTAAATTACAATAATATTTATTTTACCTCTTATTTTAAATAAATATTAATTTGAATTATTATTTAAAATATTAAATTAAATTTAAAATATAAATTATATATCATGATTTATCAAACTAATTTTATTATAAAATTTTAAAGAGATTTTATAGAAATTAATAAGTATGATTTAATAATTTAAATATATTGTATAGTACAAGGAAAGTTAGACCCTTATATAAGAAAATAGAATATCAATACTATTATATAATAGACGAAACATTAAAAGTTTGGTTGGTCGGTATGGTACGTTGTGATTTTACTTAATTGCCCTTACTTATTTATAGAAATATATTACTAAATAATAATATTACCTATTTATAACCAATTACCTTTTTCAACTAAAATACATTATTTTTTCTAAAAAATTCCCAACTTTTTCAAATATATCACGGACAATTACCCTTTTTAACTAAAACATGTTAGTTTTTCTATTTTTCCTTACTAAAACCCTCATTTTCGAAAAATATCCCGGACAAACCTTTAGTTATTTATTTTTAAACATATTTTAATGTTATAATTATTTTTTAAAAATTACTTATTTTAACGAGCCTACTTATTTTTCTTAACAAATGAAATTACTAAAAATATTAAAAATATAAATGATAAAATACCTATTTATAACCAATTACCTTTTCAGATAAAACACATTATAGATTTTTCATAACAAAGTCCTTCATTTTCTAAATATATCACGGGAAATTATTGTTTTAAACTTATTTTTTCTATTTTTCTCACTAAAATCCATTCTTTTTCTAAAAATATCACGGACAAATCCTTTACGTATTTCTTTTAAAACGTATTTAAATATTTTTAATTATTAAATTTTAAAACCTCATTTTCCAAAAATATCACTGACATTTTCCTTTTTTTAAACTAAATACATATGTTACATTTTTTATTTTTCCTTACTAAAACCCATCATTTTCTAAAAATATAATAGGCAAACCCTTACTTATTTATTTTAAAATCTATTTTAATGTTTTTAATTAATTAAAAGTCTTTAGCTATTTTAACATGTCTACTTATTTTTTTAACAAATATAATTAATAAAATATTTAAAAAAATAATAAAATAACAATTAATAATCCGTGCATCGCACGGGTTTTAAGCTAGTATTATAGTTAAAGTTACACAATCGAAATATTTATTTTAAACTAAAGGAAAGATAAAAATACACCACACTTAATATAAAAATTTTATAAGATTGGTAGTATATAGTTTGGTATGATATTTTAATAATTAAAAAATAAATATTATAAATATCCTTTGCAAACATACTCTAAAAAAGAATTTAAAAAATAAAATTTAATAAATATTATAAATCATCTTGATTTTTACTTAAAAGTTTAAATCATAATTAATATAGGATTAAGAATAATGTGAGGTTTATGTAATGTGATTTTTCACTCAAAATCAAAATGAGTCATGTAGCTCAATGGTAATAAGAATGATTTTTTTAAGGGAAGGTCAGGGGTTCGATTCTGCACAAAAACATTATTTACTTTTTTTTTTCTTTAGATTAGAGAGTAGTGACATGTAATGTAATTTCAAAATATAAAAGAGTAAAATTGTAATTTCACAGGGATTTAATTTGTTCTTTTTACCCTTGTGTTCTCCTATTATATATAGAAGGGCCAACACCCCCGATCTTTTGGTATTTCATGATTTTAATTTATCTTTTTCACATTCTTTTCCAAAAAAATCTTGGACAATTACTGATATGGATAGAAAAGTAATTATAGAAATATAATTGCTGATTCTTTGGAAAGACCAAGTATTTAAGGACCAAAACCCAGATTATTTATTAATTTCGTAATTAATAAATAGGGAAAATATACAACTCATAAAAAGAGTCCAAAATATGGTAAATTTATCAAAGAAGGATCCGGAATCCCAATTAAAGGCAATTAATGAGTCATAGCCTTTATCAACAAGGAAAAGACTTATCCTGCAAGAAATACAATGTTTATCCAATATCAAAAAGGAGACTTATTCGCTAAGACTCCTAAACATACCATAAATACTATGCTCCAGACGCCTATATAAGGACCCTGATCCTACAATCAGAACTACGTTTTGGGCACAGCTCCATACGTCACAACGCCTCGAAGGCGCAACAAGCCACAAAGGCACACCAAGAACTACGTCTTTGGCTTGATTCTCAATAACGATTTGAGATACGTAGGCATCTTGTGAGGACCGATTTAGTCTCGAAACACAAGTGCAGCCATAAAAGCTCGAAGCTCATTAAACCCTCGCATTAAATTCGTAAGCTCAGATTTTATTCCACAACATTTGGCGCCGTCTGTGGGAAAACAACATCAACCATGGCAAATACACGAAGAACAGTTCGGGATACTCAAACTCCTAAGGATCGCCCTCTCACCTCTGAGGCTGATACTCATGGAAATCAACCACCGCCGACTACTGGCATTCAAGGGGCGAATATCCCCACCAACACTCAAGGACCGGAAATCCCAATTTCGGTTGAAGGGACGAATCCCCTGCAGATGGTCATTCATGGATCTAATCCACAAGAGACCGTTCACCAGCAACCAATCTCGACTTCTCCACTCATCATGAATGCACCGAGAAGCCTTCAACTCCATACTATTGATCTCTCTTAATACGCAAATCAGACTTTGGGGATGCCAAGCTATGGCATGCCCCCTCGACCCATGGCGGGCGGTAGTGGAACTAATCCAATCTACCATGAGGCATATGTGCCCCCTTATATTCAAGGTCTGGGACCCCAAAATCAAACTCGTCAGACCCCTTTCGTTCAAGATTACTCGGGCCCATACACCGAGGATGAGGGTTATACAACTGGGGAGGATGTCGCCCCAAGAAGGAGACGTTCTTCCCAGACAAATCGGGATCAACCCCAAACTACTAAGGAGAAAATTGCAGCCCATGAGGCAGAGACTACAAGACTCAAGAAACTCCTTGTTGAGGAGGAGGCCGCTCAATCTCAAGGTCGAACGACTGAAGGGATCCCGATAATCAACTTGGATCCACCAGCAAGAAGAACCAAGAGGGCCGAAGCCCCAATGGGTGATCCTAGTATTCTGTTGCCCTTAGGAGATCCTGATGATCCTACACCACCGTTTACTCAAGACATCATAAAAACGACTATATCCAGAAAATTCAAGATGCCTTCGATTAAAGCCTATGATGGAACGGGAGATCCCGCAAATCATGTAAGGACCTTCTCCAATGCACTGCAGTTGCAGCCAACCAACGATGCGGTCAAGTGTAGGGCGTTTCCACAAACCTTGGCAGGCTTGGCCCAACGCTGGTATAGTCGTCTTCCTCCCAACTCAATTGGGTCTTTCAAGGAACTAAACAAAGCTTTTATCAATCAGTTCATTAGTGGAAGGGTGCATGAGAAAAGATCTGCATCACTCATGGCAATCCAGCAAGGAAAGAATGAAGCCCTAAGGGACTACATCAATCGATTCACCCAGGAGGCTCTAAAAGTCCCGAACTTAGAGGACAGAGTGTCTATGATAGCCCTGCAACAAGGAACTACTGATGACCACTTCAAAAGGTCATTAGCTAAACATCCACCCGAGAGCATGCTGAAGCTCCAAGATAGAGCCGAAAAGTATATCAAGGCTGAAGAAAGCATGAGAAATTATGAACCCACTGTTGGCGGTAGTGGAAACTCAAAGAAAAGAAAAGAAACTCAGGAGTACGACGTCAAGGAAAAGTTTCCCATAACGTCAAAGGACTCTGATTCTCCACCCAAGAGAAACAATTTTGGGCCAAAGTTTACAGAGTATGCAAGATTGAACACTCCCAGGAGTCAAATTCTGATGGAGATAGCTAAGGAAGGAGATCTCAAATGGCCGAAGCCAATGAGGGCTGACATGTCCAAACGGAACCAAAATCAGTTCTGTCGGTTCCACAAAGAAGTCGGTCACGACACTGATGATTGTAGGCAATTGAAAGATGAGATCGAATTTCTGATATGAAGAGGAAAACTCAGCAAATTCACCAATGATGGAAATCAAGGGAGTCAAAGAGGAAACTATGAAAAGAAGGATTACGACAGAAGGGACAACGACCAAGATCGTAACCCTAAGCCCCGAGGGCCAGTCATCAGCATGATATTCGGAGGGCCAACTGCTGCTGGGTCCTCCCGAAACTCAAGAAAGGCTTATGCTCGAGAGGTAATGACTGTGGTTGGAGAAGCACCGAAGCGTGCCAGAACAGAAGTGTCAATAGGTTTTGATGATTCAGACTTGGAAGGGGTGAAGTTCCCCCATGATGACCCTCTAGTCATCATACCTGTGATTGGCAATTCCGAAACAAAGAGAGTCCTAGTCAATAATGGAGCTTCAGTGGATATCTTGTTCCACGATGCTTTTATGAAGATGGGTTACACTGATTCTCAGTTAACACCCTCAAATATGCCCATATACGGATTCAATGGGGTGGAATCAAAAGTGGAAGGCACTATCCAACTCCCAATGACCATGGGGCAAGGGATGAATACGTTTACTCAAATGCTGAACTTCATAGTTATAAAGGCAACTTCAACCTACAATGCAATCCTGGGAAGGACTGGTCTTCATGCGTTCAAGGCTGTTGCCTCATCTTATCATCTGAAAATCAAGTTCCCAATGAGGAATGGGATTGGTGAAGAACGAGGAGACCAAAAGATGGCTAGAAGTTGTTATGTAGCCGCGTTAAGGCCTGATGGAATCGGGGGCAAGTTCTCCCAATTGAAGACATGGATACTAGTGACAATGAGGACCGAAGCGGGAAACCAGCTGAGGATTTAATCCCAATTCCCTTAGTCCCTGGTGAACCGGAGAAGGTGACTTATGTCGGGGCACTACTACCTGAGCCATTGAAAAGCAAGCTCATATCTTTTCTTCAAGAGAACAATGACGTTTTTGCTTGGACAACGACTGACATGCCAGGGATTGATCCCCAATTGATAACTCACAAGTTGAATGTGGATCCTGAAAGAAAGACGGTGAAACAAAAGAAGAGAAATTTTGCTCCATAAAGGCAAGAGGCCATTAAACAAGAAGTTGAAAAACTTCTAGAGGCCGGATTCATTGAAGAGATACAATTCCCGGAATGGTTGGCTAACCCCGTAATGGTCAAAAAGGCCAATGGAAAATGGAGGATGTGTGTAGACTTCACTGACTTGAATGATGCATGTCCTAAGGATTGTTTTCCCTTACCAAGGATTGATGCATTAATAGATGCTACAGCTGGACACTAGATGCTCAGCTTCATGGATGGCTTCAGTGGATACAACCAAATCAAAATGCACAAGGATGACATCTCCAAGGTATCATTCATCACTGACTTTGGTGTTTTCTGTTATCTAGTCATGGTATTTGGACTTAAGAATGCAGGGACAACCTACCAAAGGTTTGTGAACAAAATTTTTGGACACCTAATTGGAAAAACCATGGAGGTCTACGTAGATGACATGTTAGTCAAGAGCCTCGATAAGGCCGATCACATTGAGCACCTCCGAGAGGCATTTGAAGTGCTAAGGCACCACAAGATGATGTTGAATCCAGCTAAGTGTGCCTTTGGTGTGGGCTCGGGAAAGTTTTTAGGCCTAATGGTTTCCAAGAGAGGAATCGAGGCCAATCCCGACAAAATCAAAGCAATTCTAGACATGGAACCACCAAAGACTGTCAAGGATGTCCAAAAACTAACGAGAAGAGTGGCAGTATTGGGAAGATTTATCTCCAAGTCAGGAGAGAAGTGCTTATCTTTCTTCAAAGTACTCAAGAACGTGAAATTTTTTGAATGGACAACGGAGAGCCAAGAGGCCTTTGAGGCCCTGAAGAAATACATGGCTGAGGCACCACTATTGGCAAATCCCAAGCCAGGGGAAATTCTCTATTTGTACTTGGCGGTCTCTAGCACAGCCCTTGGAGCCGTTTTGGTAAAAGAAGAATTGAAGGTTCAGAAACCCATCTACTATGTGAGTAAGATTCTACATGGGGCAGAAATAAACTACTCAACGATTGAGAAGTTTGCCTTAGCCTTGATAATGGCCTCAAGAAAGCTACGCCCGTACTTCCAGGCTCACAAGATAGAGGTCTTGACTGATCAACCTCTAAGAAACATCTTGCATAGCCCTCAAGTTAGTGGAAGGTTGATCAAATGGGTCTTTGAATTGGGCAAATTCGACATCAAGTATAAGCCTCGAACGACCATAAAAGCTCAAGCACTTGCTGACTTCATGGTTGAATGTACCATTGACAACCAAGAAGTCGGGGGGCAGGAAGTAATAGTGGAGGATGAGAAAGATCAAGAGATGGATTTCAAAGAATATTGGGTGCTCTATTTTGATGGAGCATCAAAAACAAAATCAAGTGGAGCTGGTTTAGTGCTACAAAGTCCTGATGGATTCCTCATAGAGTATGCACTAAAACTTGACTTCCCAACGACAAACAATGAGGCTGAGTATGAAGCTCTGATAGCTGGTTTAGGGCTGGCTGGAGCCTTGAGGGTCAAAACTCTGAAAGTATGTGGAGATTCAAGGCTAGTGGTCTCCCAAGTAAATGGGGAGTTTGAAGCCAGAGATGAAGTCATGGCCAAGTACTTGAAACTTGTCAAGGCCATTATGACTCAGTTTGACGAATGCTATGTGGAACATATTCCAAGGGAAGAGAACGTGAAGGCTGATGCCTTGTCTAAGTTTGCCTCTTCTGAAATTGAAAACTATGCAGGGAGTGTATACTTCCAAGTCTTGAAGACCCCAAGCATCAACGGAAAGTTGGTAGCACCCATTGATGTTGGCAGTTGTTGGATGGATCCCATTAAATCTCATCTAGAAACTGGGTGGTTACCCAACGACACTTCAGAAGCACGAAAGCTATACGTCAGAGCACTAAGGTATACCCTGATTGAGGGAATCCTATACAAGAAGTCTTTCATCATTCCATATCTGAAATGTTTGAGACCTCAAGAGGCGGAATTGGCCCTGAAGGAAGTACATGAAGGAATTTGTGGGCAGCACTTGGGGGGCAGAGCCCTTGCTCATAAAATCACTCGTCTAGGTTTCTATTGGCCAAACATACTTGCTGGTGCTAAAAGCTACGTGAAGAAATGTGAACGGTGCCAAAAGCATGCACCAGTGGTTAGACAACCACCAGAAATGATGACATCCATTAACTCACCTATCCCATTTGCCATGTGGGGAATGGATATACTCGGGCCATTTCCAATGGCAAGTGCTCAACGAAAGTTCTTGATAGTAGCAATCGACTACTTTACCAAGTGGATTGAGGCTAAGCCATTAGCCAAGGTAACCACCAAGCAAGTGATGCATTTCTTCTGGGAAAATGTGATATGCAGATATGGAATTCCACGAATCCTGGTCACGGACAATGGAACTCAGTTTAACAATGATGAGTTCAAGAAGTATTGCGATGAGAATGATATCAAGTTGCGCTTCACTTCTGTTGCCCATCCACAAGCAAATGGGCAAGCTGAGGTTGCAAATCGAATTATCCTAGATGGACTGAAGAAAAGAGTTGAACGCTCCAGAAACACTTGGGTAGACGAATTGCTCCCCATACTTTGGGCATATCGTATTACCTGCAAAGTCACCACCGGAGCAACTCCATTTCTATTGGCTTATGGATCAGAGGCAGTGGTTCCGGTGGAAATTACTCACACGTCTCCAAGAGTTGAGGCTTATGAACCAGAAACAAATGAAGAAGGCTTGAGGCTAGCTTTAGATCTAATTGCCGAAGTTAGAGATGAGGCAGACGCCAAGATAGTTAAACATCAAAAGAAGGCATCTTTCTACTACAACCTAAGGGCTAAAGAAAGATTCTTTTGGCAAGGAGACTTGGTTCTACGAAAGATTGAGGCATCCGGAGTTGGACAAAAAGGCAAGCTGGCCCCAAATTGGGAAGGACCATATCGCGTTAAGAACGTATTTGGTCGAGGCTCCTACAAATTGGAAACCCTCGAAGGGCATGAGGTGTCAAGGACTTGGCATGCCTCAAATTTGAAAGTCTATTATGTTTAAAGTGTGTCCTGATTGGACTCACTACTAGGACAAATAGAAATAAGGTTCGATGAAATCATGAGCTTCCTAGAAAGCAAATGAAGGGTTGAAACCCCAGAAACCTAAGACATTCAGTCCAAACCCCATCATTCGATATGCTCAATGAAAGGCTTGAAGCCAAAACAAGACGGTATAAGACATAAAAGGCTTATGCAAATGTCAAGTTAGCCTCGAATAAGGCAAAATCGTCGTAAATGTTTAGTTCGCTCCACACTTTACACCAAGACGATACTCGTGAAACACTAGTGTATATTAAAATCCCCAAAAAAGGGTAGTAAGTCCCAGGTAAGGGATAAAAAGACCCCAAGTCTCGAAAAAGACCGGTATAACTTCTATGAAATCCTAGTGCATTATCATAGACGTTGGGAAGCGCGATCAGCCATTTTAAACCCAGAATCTTCAAAGAAAGCCCAGAATCTTCAAAGAATTCTTCAAAACTTCAAGTAAGAAACCCAGAAAACGATGAGATTCAACAGAAAATCTCGCCAGGAATCGCCTAGTGACTGGAAACCCAACCGGTTAAGGAAGGGCAACCATCTATAGCCAGTTAAGGCCCACAAATCCATTTATGGATTAGAGAGATTAAAACCCAAATAATTTGGGTCTCAGGCAAATTCGAAGCCCAAACAATAAAGGCCCAATAAGGCCCAAGGCTGGAATAATTTAAGTCCAATTAAAAATTGGGCTAGTTAAGGCCCAAGAAAAGAATGAAATTTGAAATATAGCCAAGGCAAAATCAAAGATTTAAGGTCGAAAAGACATTAAATCGAAATCGTACGACCGAGAAAATGCCCTTAAAATGGAAAATTTTGAGGAAAAACACGTTATAACTTCTACAAAAACCCCAAGGATATTTTCCCAAAAGTTGGGGGGCAAATGATATAGATAGAAAAGTAATTATAGAAATATAATGCTGATTCTTTGGAAAGACCAAGTATTTAAGGACCAAAACCCAGATTATTTATTAATTTCGTAATTAATAAATAGGGAAAATATACAACTCATAAAAAGAGTCCAAAATATGGTAAATTTATCAAAGAAGGATCCGGAATCCCAATTAAAGGCAATTAATGAGTCATAGCCTTTATCAACAAGGAAAAGACTTATCCTGCAAGAAATACAATGTTTATCCAATATCAAAAATGAGACTTATTCGCTAAGACTCCTAAACATACCATAAATACTAGGCTCCAGACGCCTATATAAGGACCCTGATCCTACAATCAGAACTACGTTTTGGGCACAGCTCCATACGTCACAACGCCTCGAAGGCGCAACAAGCCACAAAGGCACACCAAGAACTACGTCTTTGGCTTGATTCTCAATAACGATTTGAGATACGTAGGCATCTTGTGAGGACCGATTTAGTCTCGAAACACAAGTGCAGCCATAAAAGCTCGAAGCTCATTAAACCCTCGCATTAAATTCGTAAGCTCAGATTTTATTCCACAACAATTACCCTTTTTAAGTAAAACATGTTAAATTTTTTTTTACTTACTAAAACCCATCATTTTCCAAAAATATCACGGGTAAACCATTAATTATATATTTTAAAAGCTATTCTAAATTATTTATTTTTTAAACCTATTCTAATGTTTTTAATTTTTTTAAAAGTTTACATATTTTAACACGCATACTTATTTTTTAGCAAAATCAATTAATTAAATATTTTGATGTAAATAATCAAACAACAACTATTAAAAATCTCCTTATTTCCCAAAAATATCACGATAAATTATATTTTTTAAATAAACATTTTACATTTTCTATTTTTACTTACTAAACCTCTCCTTTTCCAAATATATCACGGGTAAACTCTTAATTATTTATTTTAAAACCTATTTTTATTTTATTTGTACTTACTAAACCCCCACCTTTTTCAAAAATATCACATTTAAAATCCTTAATTATTTATTTAATTATATTTTTTGGTACCTGTTTTTTGGTACCTATTTTTCGGTACGATACTTGCCTTATTTAATTATTTATTTAATTATTATAAAAATATTACAATCAATTACTCATTCCGTTAAAATACATTATTTTCCTATTTTTTCTAACAAAAGCCCCCTCTTTTTCTAAAATAGTCACGAACAATTACATTTTTTTAACTAAAACATGTTTTATTTTTTCTATTTTAAAATTCCTCATTTTTAAATATATCACGAACAAACCATTACTTATTTATTTTAAAAACCTATTTTAATACTTTTAATTGGAAATTACCTTTTTCAACTAAAACATGTCACTTTTTTATTTTTTTCTTACTAAAGTCCCTCTTTTCTCAAAAATATCACGAACAAATCGTTACTTATTTTAAAATATATTTTAATACTTTAATCATTTAAAAAAGTTTAACACACCTACTTATTTTTTTTAAAAACGCAATTAATAAAATATAAATAATAAAATTAACAATTATTAAAAACAATCTGTGTATCGCACAGGTTTTAAGCTAGTATTATAAATTTGTGAATAACCGGTACCTAAGATTTGGTATTCATATGTTCTGATAAAATTTTGAACTTTATTTTGCCACGTGAATTATCCAAATTTAGGTTTTGTAGAAGATCTAATTTGTTATTTGATATATTTTTATTGGAAAGTTTGTATACTAATTTTAAATAACATTAATATACTCTATTATGTCATAGTAATCTCATTAATATAATCTTTCATATTTGGTGACTCATTATACATATGATCACATAACATATATAATAAAATATTTAACTAAATTAATTTTAAAATGTATTTATTATAAAATATTTGAAAATAACATTTTATCGTATTAAAATTAGCTCATTCAAAATATTTTGATATGGGCTGAAATATAACCCTAGAGATAATTAATGATATATTAATTAGACCTAGTTTGGTCCAAGAATTAGGCCCGACAAAAGGCCCAAAACCCTAACTATTTATTAATTTCGTAATTAATAAATAAAGGAAAATATGCAGCTCATAAAAGAGTCCAAATATGATAATATCTTCATAGAAGGATCCAGAATCCCAATCAAATATTATGATGAGTCACAGCACTTATCAGATGAGGATAATACTTGCCTGCCAAGCAAAACACTCCTTATCAGTTATCAATAACGAGACTTATCCGTTAAGTCTCCTAAACATACTCTAAATACAAGGCTCCTGACGCCTATATAAGGACCCTCGTCCTTCATTCTAGAACTACGTTTTATTGACTTGATTCTCTATACAGCAGAGATACGTAGGCATCTTGTGAGGACCGATTTAGTCCCGAAACACAAGAACAGTCATTAAAGCTTGAACGCTCACAAACCCTAGTCTTTAATTCACAAGGTACGTTTTTTGATCCATAACATTTGGCGCCGTCTGTGGGAAAACAACATCAACCATGGCAAACACGCGAAGAACAACTCGAGCTTCTGAAGAACTTCCTATCACCTCCGGGGCTGATACTCATGGAAGTCAACCACCACCAATCACCAGCACTGAAGGGACGAATATCCCCACCAACACTCAAGGATCAGAGATCCCAATTGAAGGGACGAATCCCCTGCAGGTGGTCATTCATGGATCTAATCCACAAGAGACCACTCACCAGCAAGCAATCACAACCTCCCCACTACTCATGAGTGCCCCAAGGGGCCTTCAACTACATACTACCGATCTCCCTCAATATGTGAATCAGACCCTTGGGATGCCTACCCATACCAGGCCCCCTCGACCCCCGGTGGGCGGTAGTGGTACCACTCTGGTACACCATGAGGCCTACGTGCCCCCTTACGTCCAAGGTTTAGAACCCCTGAATCGACAAACCCAAACTCTTCAAATGTTTCGAGACGATTTCTCTGGGCCTTACACTGAGGATGAAAATTATAATACTGATGATGACTATCCCCCGCGAAGGAGACGATCTGCAAACAAGGAGCCGACCACTCTGGAAAGGATTGCAGCCCATGAGGCAGAGGTTGCAAAACTCAAAAAGAAGTTAGAGGAGGAAGAGGCTGCAAGAGCAGCCGGGAAGACTCCGGTAATTAATCTGGATCCTACTCCTCCGAGATCCAGAAGGGTTGAAATCCCAAGAGGAGATCCTACTGTGTTGTTGCCCCTAGGAGATCCTGACGATCCTACACCACCCTTCACACAAGAGATAATAAAAGCCATTATATCCAGGAAGTTTAAAATGCCAACCATCAAAGCTTATGATGGAACGGGTGATCCCGCAAATCATGTAAGAACCTTCTCAAACGCACTGCTGTTGCAGCCTGCCAATGACGCTGCAAAGTGTAGGGCGTTCCCACAAACTCTAGCGGGAATGGCTCAACGTTGGTATAGTCGCCTTCCGCCCAATTCTATTGGATCCTTCAAAGAGCTGAGTAAGGCATTCATCAATCAATTTGTTAGTGGGAAGATACATGAGAAAAGTTCTGCCTCTCTTATGGCGATTCGACAAGGCAAGAATGAAACGTTGAGAGAATACTTGAGTAGATTCACTAAGGAAGCTATAAAAGTCCCAGATTTGGAAGATAAAGTGGCTATGATAGCCCTACAGCAAGGAACCACCGATGACCACTTCAGGAGGTCTTTGGCCAAACATCCCCCCGAAAACATGTTGTCACTACAAGATAGAGTTGGGAAATATATCAAGGCTGAGGAGAGCATGAGAAAGTACGAACCCATTGCTACTGGCAATGGAAATTCAAAAAAGAGAAAGGATGCTCCAGAATATGATGCAAGAGAGAAGTATCCTAGGGCATCAAAGGATTCAGATTCACCACCCAAGAAAAGCAATTTTGGGCCAAAGTTCACAGAATATGCAAGATTAAACACTCCCAGGAGTCAAATTCTGATGGAGATAGCAAAGAAAGAAGATATTAAATGGCCGAAGCCTATGAGGGCCGATGTGTCAAAGAGAAATCAAAACCAATACTGTCGGTTTCACAAAGAAGTTGGCCATGAGACAGATGACTGCAGGCAGCTGAAAGATGAAATTGAGTTCTTAATTCGAAGAGGAAAGCTTGGTAAGTACACCAAAGATGGAAACCAGGGAAATCAGAGAGGAAATTATGAAAGGAAAGACTATGATAGGCGGGACAATGATCAAGACCGAAATCCCAAGCCCCGAGGGCCTGTCATCAATATGATATTTGGAGGACCAACTGCGGCCGGACCTTCCAGAAACTCCAGAAAAGCTTATGCCCGTGAGGTAATGACTGTGGTTGGAGAAGCACCGAAGCGTGCCAAGACTGAAGTATCTTTGAATTTTGACGATTCAGACCTTGAGGGAGTGAAATTTCCCCATGATGACCCTCTGGTCATAGTACCTGTGATTGGGAACTCAGAAACCAAGAGGGTTCTGATTGATAACGGAGCTTCCGTGGACATCTTGTTCCATGATGCATTCATCAAGATGGGATATACCGATTCGCAACTGACTCCTTCAAACATGCCCATATACGGGTTCAATGGGGTTGAATCTAAAGTAGAGGGAACTATTCAGCTCCCTATGACAATAGGGCAAGGTTCACAAACAACGACTCAAATGCTGAACTTCGTGGTGATAAAGGCAACCTCGACTTATAATGCAATCCTTGGGAGGACAGGCCTTCATGCATTCAAGGCTGTTGCCTCAACTTACCATTTGAAAATCAAGTTCCCAACAAGGAACGGAGTTGGTGAAGAACAAGGAGATCAAAAGATGGCTAGGAGTTGCTATGTAGCCGCGTTAAGGCCTGATGGAGTCGGGGGGCAGGTTCTCCCAATCAAGGTTATGGATTCGAGAGACGATGAAGAAATAAGGGACTGAGATGCCAAGAACATGGCATGCCTCAAATTTGAAAGTTTATTATGTTTAAGTGTTTCCTAAAAGGATCCACAAATAGGACAAGTAGCAATAAGGTCGACGAAACCATTCTGAGCTCTTAAGCTCTTAGTAGGAAGTAAAGCACTATGTAAGGGTCGAACCCTCTTTTTCAAAGGAAATATTTCAAGTTCTCATTCACTATTTTATTACTTATCTTTGTTTGAGTATTTCCTTATTGTTCTACTAAAGAACAAGTTGTACCAATATCACTTGATCAAAGTGCCAGCCCATTCAAGAGGCCAAGTACTAGGAATTGCCTTACAAAAGAAAAGCTAAATAAATATAAGTGAATGCAAGAACGAAGAAACATAATATGCATAAATAACATGCATGGATAGAAGATCCCGAAGGATCAAAGAGTTATGTTACCAGCTCAACTAGAAGCCTTTGAGGCCCTGAAGAAATACATGGCTGAAAGGATTGAAAGTGCAGAAGCCTGTCTACTATGTGAGTAAGATTCTTCATGGGGCAGAAATAAACTACTCTACCATAGAGAAGTTTGCCTTAGCCTTGATAATGGCCTCAAGAAAGCTACGCCCATACTTCGAGGCTCACAAGATAGAGGTCTTGACTGATCAACCTTTAAGAAACATCTTGCATAGCTCTCAAGTTAGTGGAAGATTGATCAAATGGGCCATTGAATTGGGCGAATTTGACATCAAGTATAAGCCTCGAACGGCCATAAAAGCTCAAGCACTTGTTGACTTCATGGTTGAATGTACCATTGACAACCAAGAAGTCGGGGGGCAGAAAGCAATAATGGAAGACAAGGAAGTTGGAGATAATGTTGGGTGCTCTATTTTGATGGAGCATCAAAAACAAAATCAAGCGGAGCCGGTTTAGTGCTACAAAGCCCTGATGGATTCATCATAAAATATGCACTAAAACTTGACTTTCCAACGACAAACAATGAGGCCAGAGATGAAGTCATGGCCAAGTACTTGAAACTTGTCAAGGCCGTCATGACTCAGTTCGACGAATGCTATGTAGAGCACATTCCAAGGGAAGAAAATGTGAAGGCTGATGCCTTGTCTAAATTTGCTTCTTCCGAAATTGAAAACTATGCAAGGAGTGTATACTTCCAAGTCCTGAGGACCCCAAGCATCAACGGAAAGTCGGTAGCACCCATTGATGTCGCTAGTTGTTGGATATATCCCATCAAGGCTCATCTGGAAACTGGGTGGTTACCCAATGACACTTCAGAAGCACGAAAGCTATACGTCAGAACACTAAGGTATACCCTGATTGAGGGAATCCTGTACAAAAAGTCTTTCATCATTCCATATCTGAAATGTTTGAGACCCCAAGAGGCAGAATTAGCCCTGAAGGAAGTACATGAAGGAATTTGTGGGCAGCACTTGGGGGGCAGAGCCCTTGCCCGTAAAATCACTCGTCTAGGTTTCTATTGGCCAAACATACTTGCTAATGATAAAAGCTATGTAAAGAAATGTGAACGGTGCCAGAAACATGCACCAATAGTTAGGCAACCACCAGAGATGATGACGTCCATTAACTCACCCATCCCCTTTGCCATGTGGGGAATATATATACTTGGGCCATTTCCAATGGCAAGTGCTCAAAGAAAGTTCTTGATAGTGGCAATTGACTACTTCACCAAGTGGATTGAGGCTAAGCCATTAGCCAAGATAACCACCAAGCAAGTGATGCAATTCTTCTGGGAAAATGTGATATGCAGGTATGGAATTCCCCGAGTCCTTGTCACGGACAATGGAACTCAATTCAACAATGATGAGTTCAAGAAATATTGTGAAGAGAATGATATCCAATTACGCTTCACTCCTGTTGCTCATCCTCAAACAAATGGGCAAGCTGGGGTTGCAAATCGAATTATCCTAGATGGACTAAAGAAAAGAGTTTAACACTCCAGAAACACTTGGGCAGACGAATTGCTCCCCATACTTTGGGCATATCGTAATACCTGTAAAGTCACCACTGGAGCAACCCCATTTCTGCTGGTATATAGGGCAGAAGCAATGGTTCCAGTAGAGATTTCCCTCACGTCTCCAAGAGTTGAGGATTACGAACCAGAGACAAATGGAGAAGGCTTGAGGCTAGCTTTAGATCTAATTGATGGAGTTAGAGACGAGGCAAATGCCAAGATATTTCAGCATCAGAAACGAGCATCTTTCTATTACAACCTAAGGGTTAAAGAGAGATTCTTCCGTCAAGGAGACTTAGTCCTCCGAAAGATTGAGGCATCCGGAGTTGGACAAAAAGGCAAGTTGGCCCCAAATTGGGAAGGACCATATCACGTTAAGAACGTGTTTGGACGAGGCTCGTAAAAGCTAGAAACCCTCAAAGGGCATGAGGTGCCAAAAACTTGGCATGCCTCAAACTTGAAAGTTGATTATGTTTAATGCATCCTCAAAGGATCCGCTAGTAGGACAAGTAGAAATAAGATTCGATGAAATCATGAGCTTCCCAGAAAGCAGATGAAGGATTGAGCCCGTTTTGACTGGTAGAAACATCCTCAAAAGTTTTGCCAGGACAAACTACAAATTATTGCAAAGAATCGAGGTCGAATGACCGAGGTCGAAAATGACTGGGAAGTCGAGGTACCATCGACCTGGGACCAATCAAGGTCCAAAAGGCCGGATCGAGGTCGAAGGCTCGAGGTCGAAAAAGACTTAAAAATCGAGGTCGAAACCTTCGACCTCACTCCAGTCGAGGTCGAAATCCAGACCGAATTTCAGGTCGAAAATGACATGTTTCCTGGTCGAATTTGAGGTCGAAAAAGACTTGTTTCCTGGTCGAAAAGGAGGTCGAAAATGACCTGATTTGAGGTCAAAAATGCCCTTAAAATGGAAAATTTTGAGGAAAAACATGTTATAACTTCTACGAAAACCCCAAGGAGATTTTCCCAGAAGTTGGGGGGCAATGATATGGATAGAAAAGTAATTATAGAAATATAATTGCTGATTCTTTGGAAAGGCCAAGTATTTAAGGCCCAAAACCCAGATTATTTATTAATTTCGTAATTAATAAATAGGGAAAATATACAGCTCATAAAAAGAGTCCAAAATATGGTAAATTCATCAAAGAAGGATCCGGAATCCCAATTAAAGGCAATTAATGAGTCATAGTCTTTATCAACAAGGAAACGAATTCTCCAGCAAGAAATACAATGTTTATCCATTATCAATAAGGAGACTTATTCGCTAAGACTCCTAAACATACCATAAATACTAGGCTCTAGACGCCTATATAAGGACCCTGATCCTACAATCAGAACTACGTTTTGGACACAGCTCCATACGTCATCTACTACGTTTTGGACACAGCTCCATACGTCACGTTTTGGACACAGCTCCATGCGTCATCTACTACGTTTTGGACACAGCTCCATACGTCACGTTTTGGACACAGCTCCATACGTCACAACGCCTCGAAGGCGCAACAAGCCACAAGGCACCCCTAGAACTACGTTTTAGACTTCATCCTCGAATAAGGACATACAAGTCACTACGTCCTTGGTGTGCCCCTGCCGCCATAGCCCCGAGGGCAACACCAAGAACTACATCTTTTGCTTGATTCTCAATGTTAAAAATACCTGTGGGTACATGGAAATTCCTAAAATATTAGGAATAAATGTTAAAAATACCCGTGGGTACACGAAAATTCCTAAAATATTAGGAATAAATGTTAAAAATACCTGTGGGTACACGAAAATTCCTAAAATATTAGGAATAAATGTCAAAAATACTTGTGGGTACACGAAAATTCCTAAAATATTAGGAATAAATGTTAAAAATACCTGTGGGTACACGAAAATTCCTAAAATATTAGGAATAAATGTCAAAAATACCTGTGGGTACATGGAAATTCCTAAAATATTAGGAATAATTCATATAAATGTCAAATTAGCCTCGAATAAGGCAACAATCGTCGTAAATGTGTAGGTCGCTCCACACTTTGCAATAAGGCGATATTTGTGAAACACTAGTGTGAATGAAGTCCTAGGTAAAGGATAAAAAAGACCCCGAATCTCGAAAAAGGTCAATATAATTTCTACGAAAGCTTGAAAAGTTTTCCTAGAAATTGGGGGGCAAATGATATGGGCTGAAATATAACCCTAGAGATAATTAATGATATATTAATTAGACCTAGTTTGGTCCAAGAATTAGGCCCGACAAAAGGCCCAAAACCCTAACTATTTATTAATTTCGTAATTAATAAATAAAGGAAAATATGCAGCTCATAAAAGAGTCCAAATATGATAATATCTTCATAGAAGGATCCAGAATCCCAATCAAATATTATGATGAGTCACAGCACTTATCAGATGAGGATAATACTTGCCTGCCAAGCAAAACACTCCTTATCAGTTATCAATAACGAGACTTATCCGTTAAGTCTCCTAAACATACTCTAAATACAAGGCTCCTGACGCCTATATAAGGACCCTCGTCCTTCATTCTAGAACTACGTT
Source organism: Heracleum sosnowskyi (assembly GCA_030848705.1). Classification (NCBI taxonomy): domain Eukaryota; kingdom Viridiplantae; phylum Streptophyta; class Magnoliopsida; order Apiales; family Apiaceae; genus Heracleum; species Heracleum sosnowskyi. Next base: position 3,744,503 of record CM061243.1, on the reverse strand, counting down.
TTATTGACTTGATTCTCTATACAGCAGAGATACGTAGGCATCTTGTGAGGACCGATTTAGTCCCGAAACACAAGAACAGTCATTAAAGCTTGAACGCTCACAAACCCTAGTCTTTAATTCACAAGGTACGTTTTTTGATCCATAACATATTTTATCTTAAATTTAAAATTATTTAATTTATTAAATTTTATTATTATTTTATATAAATAATTTTATTAAATACTATTTTAAACTACTGTTTGCATATCACGGGTTATAACCTAGTTTTGATTGAATCGTCGAATAAACTATTAAACCGGATAAGTTTCTAAAAATAATTTTTGCGATCTGAAAATGAATATTCAATTAAAATTCACAAATTGGATTATGTTTCGAACTTAACCCACCCCAACGATATGAAAAATAAAATAAAAAAATGGGTTGCTTTCAAGCTCCTCTGTGAAACAGAAACACAACTTGGCCCGAAGCCCGGTCAATTCTTTTCAACTATTTGAACCCAAAAAGTTATACACGGACAGGAGTAGGATCACAAAAATCACAATACTTGGAATTTTTCTTTTCATCCACTATTCTTCTCTTGAATAAGCCCAACAATTTTTTGGTTCAACTAAAAAGATAAATAGTCTGATAATTTTTTGGTAAACTAAGTTCCGTTTGTTTGCAGTAAAAGATTTATTTAAAATATTAATTTTGAAAAAAAATATAAATTAAGATGCGTTATATTCTTGTGGTTACTCTATGTATGCTATGAAAGGTAATACAATTTTTACAATTCATATTACACCTGAAAATGCTTTCAGATATTCTATCGTGGCTTGTGGGCTACCACTTTTAACTTCTGAATTTGTATTCAGCTAATTGAAAACTTCTGAATTTGTATTCAGCTAACCGATTTTCGATTTTCGATTTTTGATTTTCGATTTTCGATTTTCGATTTTCCATAAGTGATTTATCCCGTATGTTCTGCTGGTCTGTTTCATGATAAGTATTTTATGATGGTTTGTTATATGATATAATATTTTTTGTTTCTGAGTGAATGATATAATGTTTGGACTACTTTTCGTGAACTTCTCAATTTTATGGAAATATGTAATCGTAAATAGCAAAATATCTTATTTTGTGCTTATGTGCATTCATTCTCATTTCATCTTCTGTCCATCGAATGTGTAAAAGTGAGCGGTAAATGTCACCAAATAGTGAATACAATACATAATCAGGAATCCATCAAAGAAAATATATAAACCCTAGGCAAATCCTAGTCGAGGCCGATCAAGGGTAGGGAGGACTGTAAACTTCTGTGAACTAACTGTATATTGATAGAAAGATGATTTACAAAACTTGTTCTTTACAAAGTAACTAAGGGAGCTATATATATACACTAACTAAGACTAACTAAGGCTCCAGTTTGTTATAACAGAATAACAGAATTTGTACAGCTGGATTGTTCAAGTGCTGAGCTGGATTGCTGAGCTGGAATGTACACTAGACATATCAATATCCCCCCTCAAGGTAGGAGTGGTAGAATCAACCAGTCCGAACTTGTGAGAAAGATACTGAAGCTGATTAGAAGGCACTGTCTTGGTGAGAATATCTGCTATTTGATGCTGAGTAGGAAGATAGGAAAGCTGAATCAATCCCTCAAGAACCTTATCCCTGGTGAAGTGACAACCGACTTCAATGTGCTTAGTACGTTCATGAAAGACAGGATTCCGAGCAATATGAATTGCAGACTGATTATCACAATGGAGTGTTACCGGAGACAGATCATGAACACCAAGTTCCTGCAGTAAATTTACAGTCCAAGTAACTTCTGAGGCTGCAGAAGCCATAGCTCTATACTCAGCTTCTGAGCTTGATCTAGAAACAGTAGCCTGTTTTTTTGATTTCCAAGCAATAGGAGAATTGCCAAACAACAGTACATATCCAGTGACTGAACGTCTAGAGTCAGGACATGAGGCCCAATCAGAGTCTGAGTATGCTTGTAATCTGAGTTGATTAGAATCTTGTAACAAAATCCCTTGACCAGGTGTATGACTAATATAGCTCAGTGTATGCAATAAAGCATCATAATGCAAATTAGTTGGAGCATGCATATACTGACTTAACACTTGAACAGAATAATTCAAGTCTGGCCTTGTATTAGTGAGAAAATTCAATTTGCCTACCAATGATCTGTATAGCTCAGGATTATGAAGCAAGATACCTTCATTTTTTGACAGCTTGACATTTTGAGGTAAAGGTGTAACAGCCTTACCCTTGAGAATATCAGGACAACAACTTAACAAGTCTTTAGTAAACTTCTTCTGGCTAAGAATAATTCCTTCAGAAACATAAGAGATTTCTATTCCCAGAAAATAATGCAACTTACCAAGATCCTTAATACTGAACACCTGATGTAGATGATTTTTAATCTGCTGAATATGGACAGGATTACTACCAGTGATGATGATATCATCTACATAAACACCCATGATGGTAATATCACTTTCATGTTTATGTATAAACAGACTGTAGTCATGTTTAGATTGAGTGAAACCTTGTTCAACCAACTCAGTGGCTAGCTTAGCAGACCACTGTCTAGATGCTTGCTTCAGTCCATACAAGGATTTTCTGAGTCTGCAAACCTTGTGAAATGGATTAGGATACCCCTCAGGTGGTACCATGTAGACTTCCTCATACAAATCACCATGCAGGAATGCATTATTCACATCCAGTTGATGCAGAAACCATTTTTTACTAGCAGCTAAGGCAATGATACATCTGACAGTTACCATTTTAACAACAGGAGAAAAGGTTTCCAAATAGTCTATACCAAATTTCTGATTAAACCCTTTGGCCACTAACCTGGCCTTACACCTTTCTAAGGAACCATCAGCATGCAACTTAACTTTGTATACCCATTTACATCCAATAGGTTTCTTGCCTAGAGGTAAATCAACCAAATCCCAGGTTTTATTCTTTCTGCATGGCTTCTTGCCATACAGGATACTTAGCAGCCTCTTGATAACAAGAAGGTTCAGTAATTGTTGATTTAGATGCTAGGAGACTGTAGCATGATTGGAAGGAAGCAGAAGGAACAATGTTGCACCAATTGGAATTTAAAGTAGAGAAATGACATTGATAATCAGTCAAGTAAGAAGGTGGTTGTTTGTGTCTAGCAGATACTCTAAGAGATTGGGAATTACCAAGAACAGGATCTAAAACAGTGTCAGTATTTATTAAAGAAGGATTATCATCATTATTGATCAAAGAAGTAGCATTGGTAGGTGAAAAAATAGGAACAGATGGTGAAAAAATAGGAACAGATGAAGGCACATGTTCTTCATCATCAACTCTTTGAGAATGTGAAATAACAGGAAGAAAAATCTCATTTAAAAACTTCTTAGGGAAGGAATCAGAATCAGAGTGAATCATGTGAAAAGGAAAAGAGTATTCATAGAATAATACATCTCTTGAAACAGATATAGTATTAGATTTGAGGTCATATACTCTGTAGCCTTTCTGAGAATTAGAGTATCCTAAAAAAACATGAGCAGTTGCCCTAGGATCAAACTTAGTCCTACTGACTTTGCAAGTTGAAACAAAACATAAGCAACCAAATATTTTCAGATTGCTGAGATCAGGATGAGAAATGTATAATTTGTAGTAAGGTGTTTGAAAATCAATAGATTTTAATGGCATTCTATTAATCAGGTGTGCAGCACAGAGAATAGAATCTCCCCAGAATTTATCAGGCAATTTAGCATGAAAAATTAATGCTCTTGCTGTTTCTAGTAAATGTCTGTGCTTCCTCTCCACAACACCATTTTGTTGTGGAGTATAGGCACAGCTGGTCTGATGGATTATACCTTTTGTCAAGTAAAAAACCTTAGCAGGCCCCTCAGATAATTCTAATGCATTATCACTTCTTATACAAAGAATAGATGTATTAAACTGATTCTGGACATACTGATAAATTTTTTCCAAAATAGAAGGTACCTCTGATTTGAATTTCAATAGATGTACCCAAGTAAATCTTGTGAAATCATCAACAATGGTGATGAATTGAGAACAACCAGTAGTAGATTTTGTCCTATAGGGACCCCATAGATCAACATGTATCAACTGAAAAGCTCTTACAGTCTTAATAGAGCTAGAGACAAAAGACCTCCTAGTTTGCTTAGCCTTATGACAAATGTGGCACAATACTTTGTCTTGACACTCTTTTATAGGTAAATCAGGTAGTACTAACTTCATTTGTGAGAAAGGGAGATGTCCAAGCCTGAGATGCCACATTTGAGTATGTTCCATAGAACTGAAAGAAACTGCATTAGCTTGAATCCCAGATTGCTGAAAACATGTATCCTGAACACTGTAGAGACCATTGCACAATTTACCAAGTAGCATCTGAGACCTGTTCTGACATAGGTCCTGAATGTAGCAATTTTCATTAGTAAAATTGACCTTACAATTAAGATCTGAACATAACTTGTTGACAGATATCAACTGGAACTGAAACTCTGGAACATGTAGAACACCCTGTAGAGTAATCTCATTGTTAAGTTTAACAGTGCCTACATGACCAACCTTGACTTGTCTTCCATCAGGAATGGTTATGAAGGAATCTGAATCCTTAGATTGTTCATATGATAAGAACTTTTCAATATATGGACAAATATGATGTGTTGCCCCACTATCAATTAACCAGTGATTAGTATTAGTGGAGAGCATACAGAATATACCTGCAAGTAGTGCATGCTTTGAGTTGTCTGTAGACTGTATAACAGATGTTTGTTGTGGATTCAGCTGTAACATATTCAAGAGATGATTGTATTGTTCAATAGAGACTGTCTTTTGAGTCTCAGAATCAGAATTCTGAGTTGTTGTAGCTGTCCCAGTATGAACAGTATCACCACCATATTGTGACATTGCAGCAAACTTCTTGTCATTTCTAGGTTGAAAACCAGGTGGATAGCCATTTATTTTGAAACACCTTTCAATACTGTGACCAGGAATGTTGCAATGACTACAGAAGTAGTTTGGTTTTGTGAACTTCTTAGTGTTGTTGTTAGCCACACTGGAACCAGATTGAGTGTTTGAACTACCAGAAAAACCACCAGAAAAACTAGGTTTAGAATTTGCATTCCTGAAACCACCAGTATTCCTTTGCCCTGTGTTAGGAAAGAACTTTCTCTTATTGTCAGCTGCATAGAAGGCCATCGCCTCAGTACTGGAAGAAGACATTTCTTTGTGCCTTTCTTCCTGAGCAAAGATCCTGTAAGTCTGAGCAATATTAGGCAGAGGTTGCATCATAAGCACATTCCCTCTTACAGTAGCAAAGCTTTCAGATAGTTTCATCATGAATTGAAGAACTCTTTCATCTTGTTGTTTCTTCTGTAACCTCTGAGTAAGATCACAAGTACACTTATTGCAAGTGCAATGAGGTAATGGACTAGCATCATTCAATCCATCCCATAGAGTCTTTAGTTTAGTAAAAAACTCTGAAACTGAGTCATGATCTTGCTTTAACTCTGTTAGCTGTTGTTCTAACGAGTAAATCTGTGCAATTGAAGCAAATCCAAACCTCTCTTCTAATTCTGTCCAAATCTCATGAGCCGTATGCATAAACAGTACACTTTTTGCAATACTCTCATCCAAATTGAAAATCAACCAAGAAATCACAAGATCATTACACCTTTCCCAATTTTTATAAATTGGTGAAGTTTTCTCAGGAGCAACAATCGTTCCATTAACAAATCCTAGTTTATTTTTGCAGATAGAGTTAGCATCATAGAACGTTTCCAGTTATGAAATCCAGATCCATTGAACTTAACAGAAACTAATTGAGTGCTAGATGCGTCAGATGGATGAATGTAATAGACATTAGATGTATCTTGATTTTCTTGATTCGTACTCGCCATTTTAAAGCAACAATATAGCACACAGATAACAGTAGTAGAACGAATATGAACAAAGAAACAGAAACACCTAATGTGCAGTGAAGAAGAAGACGATCGCAAGAACAAACAGTAACGGTGTAATCGAGCAGCTCTGATGTGCAATAGAAGAGAAAAAAAACGTGAATCAAGCGAAGAATAAGAAAAAAACATGCGAATCGAGTGGAGAATCAAGCTGAATCCGCCATTGAAGCAGTTTTAAGCAAGCTCTGATACCATGTAAACTTCTGTGAACTAACTGTATATTGATAGAAAGATGATTTACAAAACTTGTTCTTTACAAAGTAACTAAGGGAGCTATATATATACACTAACTAAGACTAACTAAGGCTCCAGTTTGTTATAACAGAATAACAGAATTTGTACAGCTGGATTGTTCAAGTGCTGAGCTGGATTGCTGAGCTGGAATGTACACTAGACATATCAATAAGGACAACAGCTTGAGCACAATTTTTTTTTTTAAAGTTATCAAGTATATATATATTCAAACATCGTCCTTTAGAAAAAAAACTAATTCAGTGAAAATGATCACGATGATGAAGTACACTAAGTGGAGTTTTTTTAGAGTAATTAGTTTTTGGTTGTGGTAGATATTGTAATTGATTGATTGAATAAAAGATTCTAACGACTACAAAAATTTGAAAGCATTTTCGGGTTTATGTATGATGTCACGAGAAAGATTGAATGGTCTTGTGATACTATGCATCGATGAAGATATGTTGAAGAAGATCCATATATATACAAATTGTTTACGACTTTGCATCAAGAAATATTGCACGAAAAAATTGTTTTTCATCATCTTAGTTCCACGACTTTTTGGTTATTTTTGTTTACAACGTTAATGTTTAGACATCATTATTATCAATGACAGTAAATATCAACTCAACTCAACAACTCGAAAATAACTTAAATCTCACCAAGAAAAGCACAAAAAGTAATGAACATCAACTTTGATTTATGTTGATTCCTGCCGATCTGCTACAAAATAAATTAAATGCAACTTTTAATTGTTTGAATCAACCACAATCAACTTAGTTCAACCAAATTAAATTACAAAAAACAACCCAAAGAATGAGATTTTCAACTGACTGCAACCAGTAATTGTACAACGCAACCAAGTACAACCAAGCCGTCATCGATTTATCGTAAACCTACCTTCGTATTTTGTTTCACTCAATTCCGTGAATATCAGAAGATTCTTATTCCTATCCCTGAGAACTTAAAAATTTCGGCGATTAAACATTAATCTTTACGAATATAGAACATTTGTATATTGTTATATATACACATATATGTATATATATAACTCCATCACATAACTTTGTCTTTATTAGATCTGAAATTGATGAGTCAATTGAAAAGGAAAAAAATAGAAGCGAAAGGATGAGACATAGATGATTGTTGAAAAGAAAAAAAAAAGGGAACGACAGAGGTAGAAGAAAAAGATAGAAAAAACGTAAAATTGCAAAAAAAAATTCAAATATCGTATTTTTGCAAACAAAAGTAAAAAAGACACTAAATACCCTAAATTATATGGTTAAGATTTTTAAATTTTATATTTACCAGTTTTTTAATAAAATCGAGATCTAATCCTTTTTGGGTGAGTTCTTGTCGAGTACCTTGTTATCAAGATTGTTTAGTCGTGCCCATCTTTTTGGGATGTTAGTGTGTTATGTTTTGATGTTTTTGTGTGGTTTGTTATGGGTTTTGATAGTTTTTCTGAGAAGGATTTATATGGTATTTTGGGTGATCTGTAAGGCTTGCATCAAATTTGGGATGGTGGTGAATACCGCAAGAGCTCACCTTTCACAACAAAAAATTGTTCATATTTTGGAGGCATTTGTTACTTCAATATCAGTCGATGTAACTGATAGTTCTGAACATTGGGCTACAGATGGTGCTTATGTGAAGGTCAATTGCGATGCTACTAGTTTCACAGCTGATGTAGGTTGGATTGTTCGAGATGTCATTGTAATACTTTTTAGATTAAAGAATTTGGATATTCTATGTGTTAAGCGATCTGAAAATAAAACGGCTATTTGTTTAGCTCGTTTTTTTTTTCACAATCAGGTTGTAATTGACAGTTCAGGGGTTTGTCCTGGCTGGATTTCAGTATTTTAATGAATTCTTCCCTTTACGTCAAAAAAAAAACTTCTATTTACACTTTTAAACAAATAATAAATTGCAACTTGCAATAAAACAAAAAAAGTGCACTTATATATGCAAAGTAGCTTAAAAATCTTGGTACTCCATTATAAAAAGAAGAACATTTAAAAAACTTTACATTTGTATGCAATTTTCATAAATTCACAACCTCCATCATACTTAAAGTTGAAAAGGAAAAATGAAAGAGGATTGAAGTTGAACTCATAACAATAATAATAATAATAATAATAATAATAATAACAACAACAACAATAACAATAATAATAATTAATAAAATAATCGATAATTATTACTCCCTCCGTCCCAGCAGGAAGTTAACATTTGGAAGATGATGCTCGACATGTATTTTAAGGCTCCTTTAAAGTATAGTTTCATTAATTATTTTAATTTTTTTTTCTGAATAAAAATTAAATGTTTGGATTTTTATTCAAAAAAGAAAAAAATATAAAAATAAATAATGGAACTATATTTTATAGGAGTCTTAAAATGCGTGTCGAGCCCTTTATTTCAAATGTTAACAAATGGATGGGACGGAGGGAGTATATTTATTATTATATTCAAGGCCTCATTACTAAAACCTGCCTTCGACCTCCAAATACCTGTAACCATGTCGACTTTATTATTATTATTATTATTATTATTATTATTATTATTATTATTATTATTATAAGATAGTGGACATTGAACATTTTATCTTGTTTTGTGTCATCCTGGTAATTATGCTTTAAAGGAAGATTTTTAATGTGAGAAAATCACGTACTACAAAAAACATAATTATCCAATGCATACATGGCTTTTTAGTCAATCGGGGGATACCAACAAAAGTTATCAAAAACTACAAAGCATAGAGTGTTCAATAGTAGTAATCCAATCCATCGTCGTTTTCGTCTTACTCTGATGGAAACCTCACTTGTTTAATTTGCTACTTAAGTTTACTTCAAGATCATGAAAACCTCACTTGCTTAATTTGCTACTCAAGTCTTATTTCAAGATTTGGATCGTAAGCATAACGGAGGTTATAACAGTCGCGAATGTCAAGAATCTCTAGATAGTGACGGCTGTAAAAAATTGAAATCAAACCGGTATATGTTATGTGATTTTCGATGACTTTCATACATATTAACAAGGGCATTCTTTTGGCAATAACAATAGCTTGCTCATCATGATCTTGAAGATATGAATCGTCTGCAAAAGGCCTGATATTTAGTGTAAAAGACCTTAATTAGACGAGGGCAAGGTTCTCCAACAACCTCGATGTCTTCTACAGTGATTAGGGTGAACTGAAATTGTAGCACCTCCAACAGTGGAAGACTTCTTAACATAGTTATTAAGCCTTCAATGGTACAGTCGGGTCACAATCTCTATTTCCTATAACTAGTAGAGGGTCTATGTTTTAAATCCTCATTCACGACATGGATTTGGTTGATGTCCAAAAATATAAATGTTTTTTTTCTTTTGACAAATTCGAGTCACATTGCAACGGAAACAATGCGTAAGATATAAAATTCAAATGATATCATGTTTACAAGGAACCATGGTTAAAATGTATGCAAATAAGATGCATCATTTAACTTGAAAAACAATTTAATTGCGGGGTCACTCTTTGTATAACCGTCGTTAGTTTTGAATGTTTTTCAATATTCAATTCTTGTATACCTCTTATCATGAAATCATTAAGAAGGTCCTTCTGGTCAAGTTCTACATTTTTCATCGTGATCTTTTAGGTCTGGGGTGAATTCGTAGGCTAATTTCTGCCTTAATTTGTATCATATTTCAAGTGCAAATTCGTATCACATTTTATTTTTAAAGTTATTTGTATTTTAATATTTTATAATTGAAAAAAATATGTCAATGTTACCATTCATTCAAGTTATATTTTAACTCAAGTTGTTGATCAATGTTTCTTACGTGAGGCGTATGCAAGTTTAACCCTGAATTTAAACAAGAAAAACGAATAAGGTTTTGGAATACAGAGATATACTAGTTTAATCCAAAATTCCCACTCAGTCTCCGGTACCCACTTGTGATCGGAACATTCTACGTCCAATTTCACAAAAACATAATTCACATTATTTATCATGCAAACTCAAAAACATTGTGAAGTTACATCATTCTTTGGCAACAAAAACAAAAAATGAAGCACTTTCATATACATATCATGATTATTCGCTTGAATTTGGTTATCAAGATAGTCAAAACTTTTTTTACCGCCAAAAAAATTCAAACATGATGTTTCACTACCATCAACAAATTCTCTATCAATTCTTCCGAAAATTTTTGATTTGTAATTTCCTCTCCACTTGTTGCTAATTTTTCAATTTGATCTTCTAAATCTTGCAAAATATTCATCACTCTCATCAACAATATAATTTTATGATCAAAATTACAACAAGATAAAGAATTGAGAAGAGTTTTCATTAGGGTTTTGTGGGATCAGATGTGAATATCTAGAAAATTAACAAAATAACATCCTAAATTTCAAGAAGATGAAAAATATGGCAAATGGGAGTAGATACAGTAGTGTGTCTATGTGAATATTTGAGAGAGGTTCAAGTACATAGTTTTGAAATATATGCAGTTTAGTATTATGTTTTAATTGGTTTTCAATTTTGTGTGAAATAACTAGTGGTTCTAATATCAAACATCTACAAAAAAAATTTCATTTTTACCTCGTTTGGGATAAAAGCGTGTGCAATCTTGTGCAAGATCGTGTCCGGTAGTTTGAAAAGCACCTTAAAATTTATCAACCATCTTCTCCATCAAAGAAATTAGCCACTCCCTTCGCACCCCATCACCCCGCCCTACTTCATTCTTAAGAACATTGCGAAGTTACATCATTCGTTGGCAACAAAAACAAAAAAATGAAGCACTTTCATAGACATATCATGATTATCCGCTTGAATTTGGTTATCAAGATAGTCAAAACTTTTTTTACCGCCAAAAAATTCAAATATGATGCTTCACTACCGTCAACAAATCCTCTATCAATTCCTCCGACAATTTTTGATTTGTAAATTCCTCTCCACTTGTTGCTAATTTTTTAATCCGGTCTTCTAAATCGTGCAAAATATTCATCACTCTCATAAAAAATATAATTTTATGATCGAAATCGCAACAAGATAAAGAATTGAGAAGAGTCTCCATTAGAGTTTTATGGGATCATAGGTGAATATCAGAAAACTAACAAAATCTTAAATTTCAAGAAGATGAAAAATATGGTAAATGGGAGTAGATATAGTAGTGTGTCTATGTGAATATTTGATAGGGGTTCAAGAACACACTTTTGAAATATATGTAGTTTAGTATTGTGTGTCAGCTGATTTTCAATTTTGTGTGAAACAACTAGTGGTTCCAATATCAAACATCTACATTTTTTTTTCATTTTAACTCGCTTGGGATAAAATCGTGTTCAATCTTGTGCAAGATCGTCCCCGGTAGTTTGAAAAGCACCTTAAGATTTATCAACCAATTTCTCCACCAAAGAAATTAGCATTCCCTCCGCACCCCATCACCCCACCCTGCTTCATTCTTAAATGTTACTCTTATATCCTTCTCCAAATCATCTGCATTTGCTCATATTATATTGGTTATAGAATCACCAAGAATGTCATCACTGTCAATCTCTACAGAGAATTGCTTTTCATCGGCTTGTGGGTCTGGAATGAATTCATAAGCTAGTTCCTACCTAAATTTGCACCCTGTTTCGAGTGAAAATTCATGCCCCCTAGCTCGAGTTGCTCAACAAAGTATTCTATGTTACTAAGCATGCATTCTTGATATCGTTGTTCAGTCACATCATCCTTAGGCAAATTATAAAGAATCTTAAACATTTCCATATACCCCCACAAAGGATCAACAAGGTGATCATATATGTTATCAAGATAATCGAAACGAAACCCAAAAATCTTTTCATTTTCGAAAAATGTTCGAAATGTGAAATGCTTAACAATCAAGAGAAAATCGTAAACCAAAGCTAGTTCTACCTCATAATCTTCTTCCCTCACTCTTGCGACCCCGTCTGTTGCTAATTTTTCAACTCGATCTTCGAGATTCTCTAACATACTCATTGTTTTCACCAGTAAAAAAATTTCATGTTCGATATCTGGATTTGATAAAATAATAAGATTAGTGCCTGATTTTTCGTCTTTATCTTCCATTGGACATGTCAAGATATGTTGATTAAAGATACTAATTGATTTTTTCTAGTAAAATTTTGGAAAGAAACGAACAAGCTGATCAATGCTAGGGTTAAAATTTAGTAAAGTGATTTTTTGTTTTGTTTTGGAACAAGACAAAGTTTCAGAAATCAATCGAACAGTGAGAATATGGTTTTTATGGAAAGATGGGAATAAATAAAAATACTTTTTTTCATATATATACGACATTGATTTGATTTTTTTATTATTATTGAAAGAGCGTGTCATCTTTACTACTAATCACAACTGAAAATTCGAAAATATTACTCCAACTAATTAGAAACTTATTATGGGATCTACATAACATCTTTCTATTAATAATAGCCCAACATGAGTCAATTAATTGGTGGCATATTTTATTCAATCTAAATTGGCAAGACATTTTAATGCATTTGAAATGTCCAAATTGCCCTTGTGTTTACTATTTTTAAAAAAATTATTGTGGAGTGGATTCAAACTTGGGTCTATACAATAATTTGCACCTTCTCTTACCACCACACCACTCAATTATATGTGTTGTCAATTACACACATCATATGTGTGTGTGTCGCGTGAGTAGAGAAATATTTGGTATAATTATTATTATATATCAATTTTATCATAGCCCAATAAAAACAATGATTCATGAGACATTTAATCTAATCTAAATTGGTGAGATTTTTTATTTAATTTAAAATATCTAAATTTTCCTTGTGTTTACTTTTTTTTCTAAAAAAAATTGTTATTGAATGAAATCGAACTTGGGTTTATGCACTAATTTACTCATCTTCCTACCATAACACTACTCAGTCATCTCCATCAAACACATTATATGTATATGTGTGTTTCGCGTGAGTAGAAGAGTATTTGGTATCTATTTTTATATCAATTAACATAATCTTATAATTGGTGAGATAATTTAACTATTGAAAAAATATAAAAGGTACTATATATAATATTTTTAGTTATAAAAAAGATATAAAAGGTACTCTATATAATATTTTTAGGATTTTATCTAACGGTTCTAATTGATTTCTATTTTGTCCTTATTTGTAAAACTTATATGAAAACAATTAGTTGAAAAAATATAAAAGGTACTATATATAGTATTTTTAGTTATACACAATATAAAAGGTACTATGTGTAATATTTTTACTATTTTATCTAACGGTTCTCATTGATTTGATTGAAAATATCTAACGACTGTGGAATGAGTGAACAAACTATGGGGGACCAGACTACCAACCAAACTTTTATTGTTCCGTCTATTATATAATAGTATAGATAGATAATGTTGTTAGAAAAGAGAAATTTTAGTTGTAAAAAATATAAAAGGTACTCTATATAAAATTTGTAGTATTTTATTTAACGGTTTCCATTGATTTGATCGGAAAGATCTAACGACTGTGGATCTAACGGTTCTCATTGATTTGATTGGAAATGTACTTAATTCACGTGAACATACTAGAAAATCCGTTATATATTAAATTTTAATATTATGCATGTACACATTCTACAATGCAAATTACATTTCACAAACAAGAAAATGTTTCATTGTACACATTCTACAATGCAAATTACATTTCACAAACAAGAAAATGTATCATTCGCTCAATGAGCTAAATTAGTAAAATCGTGTAGGTTAATGTCTTGTATGTAAGATAATCATATTTTGACATAGATCTTACACATAACAAATATCATAAGTATCGAATTTACTCATTTCTTAACTCAAAAACACCTCAACCAAAGATACTTTTCAACGCTAACTATCTCACACTACAGAGATCAAGTCCAGCTTTTGTACCCACAATGAGACGTCTGTCAAACGATCTATAAATTATCTATAAATTATCATAAACACCGAATTACATAGAAGTTAAAACAATTATGCTAGATAGTTACCCATGCCTTACACGGGTTTTCATGCTAGTTATTACTAATTGGCATATACCATGTCCGAGAAAATTGTGCCCGACTTTGTCGACAACATTTATTTACGATAAAACTCGGACCTATCCATTGTTCTCTCTTAATTTTTCTTGTGTACTCCATGTAAACTATTCTTACAAGAAGTTGTGCTAAAATTTTCTAATTTTCAAGCCATTTTATTAATATTAATATATCAAAAATATATTAATTTAGATTTTGTACCTTATTCCACTTACTAACTAACTGTCTTTAATGTTATAATTATTAATTATATTATCAACTTAATAATTGATTAATAACTTTGCATCATTTTGTTAAGTGAAAATAATTGCATTATTTTTAAAATATTATCGACTTTCATCGTTTATTTGACACATGTAGAATGTTCTATGTATGTACAGGTGTGGCAATTTGGCAAACATCGGTCACTTATCGACACAAAGAGTCCTAAAAGAAAGATTTGGCACATAACAAGTCCATTGCCCTTTTTAGAACCATACTTCCCGTAAATAGCATAAAAAGAATCAAAATCAAAAATTCGCTTAAACCAATTCGGAAAAAATACAAGAAAATTTTAATTCGAAAAAAACCCGATCCGATTCGATGCACGTAGGCATTGCCTAGTAGTAAGACAAAAAAAAGGTTTATTGAGCAAAGGCCCAAGCCGGACATAAACATTGTTAGTTGCTTCAGTTTTGTTGCTTATGTATTTATATGTTGGTTATGATGATTACATTAACGTCGGTGCTTTGATTAGTTGATGTTGATTTTTTATTTTAGAATTTCTTTTTGTTGGGCTAGCAGAAAATGTAGAATTGTTCTAAAAATTTGTGATCTATCGAAATTTTTTCGATTAATTCATGATTAATTTTTATAAAATATTGTACTGATTGTGTAAAAATTTCAATTTATTTAAAAACTAGTTGATAAAGCCGCGCTTTGCGACGGTGTTATAATTATTTACAAAACTTTTTTAACATAAATTTATCTTATATAATATTACTAATATTAAAATTTAAAAGTTACACGTTATTTTATGATGAGTCGTTCTCTCGTTAAATATGATTCTTCTTATTGAGCCGCTCTTTTGTTAAAACGGAAACCCCAACTTTAACATATTTTATGAATACTTCTTTCGTTAAAATCGAAACCCCAATTTTAACACATATTATGAATACTTGTATAATCATTTTTATCCATCAAAGTCAAAACCTAAATTATATCTTTATATATAATAAGCGTAATAGAGATTGTATCCAAAAATTTGGTCAATATACCGCCAAACTAATAAAGATCGTTGATTTTAAAATAGATGAATGAAACAGTTAGAACTAATTTTAAAAAGTATATTTGATTGTTAGTAAAATTATATTCAAATACTAAAAAATGTATTTTAATAATATAAACCAAATATGAGTAGATTTTCTAAATTGAATAAAATTCTCAAAATAATAAGGATTGTCAGATCTTAGAATAAATATATAATAAACATTAAATCTAATATTTAAAAGTGTATTTGATTGTTAGTAGATATATTCCAATACTAAAGGTATTTTGATAATATAAACCAAATATAGTATATTTCCTAAATTGAATAAAATTCTCAACGTAAAAGTTCATCATATTTTTCTCTTTTCAGTTTCAGGGTAGTTTTAATTGAAAAATAATTGTTAAACCATCGATATATTAAAGATTATTTTGTGAATTTTACGTGGACCGTAAAATCGTACAAGTCTATTTTTTAGAACTCAAGGATACAACACAAACCTAATAAATATCAACTTTTAACTATGAATTGATTATGTAAACTATATAAAAAAAATTGTAAATAAATATAATTATAAATATTAAAACAATTGTGTATTATACGGATTATAAGCTAATATGAAATAAAACTTATAACATCAATATCAAAATATAATAGTAAATACGATCTTTCCTAGTGAGCCATTTTTTCGGTAAACACCTGTTCTACTTCCCACACAACTTTTAATTATATGTCTTTTGTATAATTGAGTGAACCGTCTTCTCGTTTAACACATATTCTATTTTTAATAAAACTTTTAATTATGTCTTTTATATAGATCGAACTCCTATTCTACTTCCAATAAAACTTTTAATTATAGGCGTTACAAAACATTTATTCCACTCCAATAAACCTTTTAATTATACATCTTTTCTATAATTTCGATCACCTATTCTACTTTTAATAAAAATTTAATTATATGTCTTACCTATAAATTCGAAATATTCTCCTTTACAAATTCAAACATATATTCTATTTTCAATAAAAGTTTTTAATTATATGTTGTTTCTGTAAATTCAAATTTTTCTCCTCTATAAATTTGAACACATATTCTACTTATAATATGTTAAAGAATATTTTTATTTATTAGTATTTAAATTTTAGAACAAATTATATATATATATATATATATTATATATTATAAAATATATTGATTTCAAAAATTATAAAATATTAAAAAAAAATTTGAGAGAATTTTAGAGTCGCCAAAAATAACCTCGCACTTGTGCAAATATGTTGAAGTAATCTTAGGATACTTTTTTCCATAACAAATAAAGCGACAAAATATTACTTATTTGGAAATTGGTAAAATACGAATAAGAACTAAGACACTTTTTCACCAATAAGACTCCGTTTTAATTTGAAGACCGCCTCTTCCTAGGATAAAATTGCATTATATGCTATCAAATATGGCAGCAACAAAAACTTATCCAATCTAAATTAATGTATTCAATTCAAAATATTTGTAGGAAACCGACCCACCTTTGTGTTCCTGCGAACTGTGAAAACGCGTGTCAATGATGTCTAAGTTGTTTGCTAAATACTGTAATCAAATGTCTAACGCTATTAAATTTCGTCTTCTTGGCAAAAACGTATCATAAGTATATAATAAATCATAACACATACTTATTTACTTTATAATAAAGTCATTATATATAAAGATTAGTCATTATTATCTACCAAATCAAATCAGCGAGCAAGGACTATGATTGAATAAAAATTAACACCGTGATCATATTCTACTAATTTTTCATAAGCAAAAAGACATTAACATGGATTAGCAAAAACAAAAGGGCGTTAACATGCAATTTGTATGAATTTGTAGCCACGCTGAAAATAAAATACATGGTCAAGCTTGAAAACTAAACACTACATCTAGGTCGGAACCTTTTGGTTGTTAAATAATGTAGATAATACAATTTTTAAAATAAATTATATATTTTATTATAAATTTACTTTCTTCTCTATAAATTCGAACTCCTATTAAAGTTTAAATATAACTTTTACTTATATGTCTCCGCTACAAATTCTAACTCTTCTCCTTTATAAATTCATACATGTATTCTACTAACATATAACTTAACTATTCTCATTTATAAACTCAAACACTTATTATACTTTAAAATTTAAATATAACTTTTATTTATATGTCTTTTCTATAAATTTGAACTATTCTCCTCTATAAATTCGAACACATATTCTACTTGTAATATGTTAAATGATATTTTTTTTATTTAATAGTATTTAAAATTCTAAAATTTTAAAAAATTAGAAAAATAGATTGAGACGACTCCTTTATAAATTCAAACACATATTCTACTTCAAATAGAACTTTTAGTTATATGTTTTCGCTATAAATTCGAACTCTTCTCCTTAATAAATTCGAACACCTATTCTACTTCTAATATGTTAAAGATTTTTTTTTTGATTTATTAGTATCTAAAATTCAAAAATTCTAAAAAATTAGAAAAATAGATTGAGACAATCTTAGGAGCGCCACCTCACCTCCCGCGTATCCTCCTTTATATATATATATTGATGATTGATTTTGATTTATCAAGAAACATTCAATTAATGCACCATTAATCCTAATCGGTAAGTCAATCTTTTATTTCTGATTCCTGATTTTTGCAATCATGGAAGAGTGAATTTTAGCTTCGAATTTTATGATTATAATTAACAAATTATTTAATACTATTATTTATTCAATTCTCTTTGTCATGTCATTGTAGGAGGAACAGAAAGAGCCATTTTTTAGTAACAGACTTAAAGGACATGAGTTTTTTTACGAGGAACATGCAACAAGATTAATTAGCAAAACAGGATTATTAGCAAAAGTTTGTAATATATAAATTTACCTACTTTAACAATTTCCAGATTCCTAGATATTCAAACTTTCACAGCTAATCGATCCTAGTACAATATAGAAAATTTCAATGGAGAAAATTAAAACTCAATTTGCAACACAAGTCCGTAAACGAACCAAGTCGAACCGAGTTTCACCATGTTCGAGTACGAGTCAAACTTTTTCTTACCGAGTCGAGCCAAAACTCGATTAGCTTATCGAACAAATTTTTCGGTTCGAGTTCGAGTTCGTTATCAACCAAGTCGAGTACGGAGTTATTATCGAACTTTGTGAGTCGATCCCGAGTTCAAGTCTATTTTTTATTTTCATTTTGGGCTTTTTTAAAAAACAAATGGGAGCAGATTGAGCCCAAACCAAAGTAAAAAACACTATTCGATTCAAAAGGCCAAAACCCAGCCCAGCACTTTAAAAATTAAAAATTTAAAGTTTCAAAATTAAAATTAAAATTAAAAAAATAAACAGAATAATAAACAGAAAAGTAAAAACTAAAAAGTGAACTTTACCAATCCATCTACTATTGACTATCGAGTATCGACTAAACCCTCTTTTATACATCCTTGTCTCAATTCAATTCAAAACCCTTCTTTTGATTGTATTTGTGGATCGCTCCCTCAGGTCATCTCTCTCTCTTCTTTAGATTGTATTTGTGGATCGCTCCCTCAGGTCATCTCTCTCTCTCTCTCTCTCTCTCTCTCTCTCTCTCCCTCTCTCCCTCTCTCCCTCTCTCTCTCTCTCCCTCTCATTCGAAAATTAGGGCATTGTGGAGAGATATTTTATTTATTTATGATTAAGATTTATTCTTGTTGTTGTATTATTGATTATTCTGATCTAGTATTGTTCGCTATTTGATAAATTCGTTGTAGGGTAATTAATATGTTTGTGTGTGTGTGTATATTGTTCGAATGATTCGCTAATTTATAAATTCGAATGATGTTTCTTCAATTCTTCCTAATTGTACATGTAAGGTTGGCTATGACATTTTTAAGGTTGGATATGTTTAGGGTGGGTTTTGATGGACTAATTTCGAACTCGTGTTCGCCTTTCGGTGTTAGTTTTAACTTTTAAGTTTATTACTACTGTAGTACTGTCTCCTGGTTTCGTAGTTTGGATTATTTTGAAACGTGGAACTACGGTTGTGTGGACTGTGTCTGGTGTGAATGAGTGATGATACTGCCAGTACAGATAAAAAAATAAATATAATATTTAAAAGTATTTTATATTTTAATTATCTAAAATATTACTATAGATATAATATTTAGAAGTGTTTTAATTTTAATCATGTAAAATATTACTAAAGGTCTACAGTTCGAATCATGTCAACACATATTAAATTGTGCATTCTGAATCTGATATGTATTGCTCCTGATCCAATTCTGAATCTGATACGTATTCTATGATCTGTAGCCTATATATATGTGAATGTGATTGTTATTTTGTATTCTGCACAGATACATAGACATGGATAACAAACTTACAATATGCACATCGAGCTCTCCACAACATCTAAAGCGTAAGAGATGCATCTCTAGCTCTCAAGAGATTGTTCTAGATGAGGAGTTTCTATTAGCATTAATCATGTTGCGTCTCCCTTATCGAAAACTCATGTCCTGTAAGTCTGTTTCCAAAAAATGGCTCTCTCTCATTACCAGTACATACTTTACTCGACTCCTCTGTGATTCACTCCCTTCACTTCGTGCGTCTGGTCTCTTCCTGCAATGCCCACCTCAAAGTGGCAAAATTCCTGATCAAGTCTATTTCGTTTCTTTAGACAAGAAAAACACCCCCTCCCCATTCAGAACCCCCGCTTTTGCTCATGACATTTATGATCCTCAAAAAATTCGTATTCTCCAATCCTGTAAGGGCTTGTTGTTGTGTTCTTCTGCCTTTTTTAATCCTCGCGGAGAGTGTAATGGTTATGTTTATAACCCCTCCACCAATCAGTTAGCTACCCTTCCTAAACATCCTCTTGGCATTGGCTTCGGGATTCTTCTAATTGGCTTGACTTTTGATCCTTTAAAGTCCATTCACTATAGAGTTATTGGTTTAACTACTTCTCGATCAGGTTCTGCTGGTGACTTTTATATTTACTCCTCCGAAACTGAGACTTGGAGGTCTTCTATACAGTCTTACGTTTCAGCTCCAGGAATGCACTTCTTTGGCGGTGTCTATTGGAAAGGATGTATGTATTGGTTAAGTGAATTGCACACTAGTTCAGAACCTGAATCATCTGTTTCTGATTGTTTGTACTTAAATGTCGACGAAGAAAGGTTAGGAGCTTTTCCAAGGCCTCCTATTGTTGTGAGGTCGAGTTCAAGGAGGAGTTTGTATTTTGGGGAATCTGAAGACCATTTGCATGTTATTGAGGTTTGTCCTTATGACACTTCACTCAGCGTCTATGAGATGAAGAGTGACTACTCAGAATGGTTTGTCAAGTACCAAATTGATCTTGATCCAATTTCCAAAGTTTTCCCTGAGATGACCAAACATAAGTATATCTTTCGTGACAAAAGTGATTATGCAGTTGCTGTGCTCTCTCTTATTAGAAGAGAAAATTTCCGGGAGGATTCGTTTGTGGTATTAGAAATACCTGGTAAGGCTATACGGTACAATCTCGTGGACAGAAGCTTTGAAGTGGTATGGGACTTCAGTGTAGACTTTGGTCTAACAAAAATTGGGCGTTGGCCCTTTGGAAGGTTTCAAGTTTCGCAGTATGTTGAGCCTGTACCGTGCGTGTATTCAAGTATGGCGAAGCCTGTAGATTTGAAAACTTTGAGTGCATATTCACGGGGACTTTGATAGACTGTTAGACTTTCAAGTGCCTTTGAATAGTCAAGATCTTCTAGAATTGCTGGTATATAGAGATTAGTTATCAACTCACATGTATCTTTTATTATTATGACTTAAAATTGTGCATTGAGCTTGAATATTGTTGTTACATTATCTGTTTCAGTGTTCTATGACAATTTAATTTGCTTATGATATGTTGTTTATCATTTTATGTTTTTACATGTATAAGATGTACATATTATCTTCCATGAAAATCGCTACATCTATGGTGGTTTGATTGAGGATGAAAACTGCATAAAACGGCACACGAGACCTGGAAATAGGAATCTGTCCAAGTTTAGGGGTACTTTGGAGTTCTTTTTTAAGAAGTGTGATGAGCCGTATATAGTTTTTAATGTTATAGCAGCGGGAAAACCAGCAAGTCGAAATGAACTCTTGTGAGATGCTGGTGCTTGTATAGTTTTTGTTTGTCCTGCAGTTTTTTTCTTCTTCTTTTGCTAATTTCTTTTTCATTATTTTGATGTTCATTATGCATTGCCAAATGTTAAATGATATATATATTAATGACTTTTTCATTCATTCATTTACTTTTTATAATAATAATACAAAGATGTTAACGAAGGAAGGAGGTACTTGGGTATTGGAACCAGAATATAATTAATGACTAAATATTAAAATTTCACTGTCCATGTTCCTTTTTAAATGCTTCGGAAGGAAGTTCTCTTGCACGTTACTTTCGAACTAACCAATTCAAATCAGTAGTTACTCTGTTTCGCAATTGATCCACATGTAAAATTTCTAAGAACTAGAATAGTACTTATTTGCTTTAGTATCAAGATATCCCATGCAATGTGGTTTGCTGTCGGACACACCGTGTGCCAGAAAGAAAATCTCTTTTTCTAATCATACCGCGAGATCCTCAAATGTGGGATGAGTGACTATGCAGTTTGCACACAGTTCACATGTGGTGATTCCTCATAATTTATACTAAAAATATATGGTATTAAGTATGCACTCTGATTTCAAGAACTTGGTTCTTAGTTTCTTGATAATATTACATTAAGTGTGTGATGCTTGATTGTCTGTGGTTGAGTATCAAACATGGATGGAAGCAATCTTTATAACTTGAGTAAAAATGTAAGAGATAGCATGAGTACACAAGAAAAAATGGGGAGTATGAGATCAAATAGTTCTGCAATATGGAGGAACAGTAGAATGGAAGTGTTCTCAAAATCGCAAGAGATGAAGATGATGAAGAAGCTTTGAAATGGGCTTCTATTGAAAAATAACCCACTTTCAATAGATTACTAAGGGCTGGTTCTTGGAACTGAAATTGATGTGCATGATCTTGGAACTGAAGAGAGGAAGAAATTATTCGAGAGGCTTGTCGATGTTGCTGGAGAAGATAATGAGAAGTTCTTGTTGAAAGCACAGAGATCGAGTTGACAGGTGAATATGTACTGCTAAGTTGGATAATTTTGGTTGATTGGTATGAATTCAGTGTTCTGCTTTCTATGATCTCAGATGTTATCATTTGTATTTTTGCTGCCAGGGTTGGAATAGATTTGCGACAAATAGAAGTTAGATTTGAGCATTTGAAAATCGAGGCAGAAGCTCATGTTGGAAGCAAGGCTTTGCCTTCTTTTTTGAATTTCTGTATTGGTATAGTGGAGGAAAGAACCTGTGTGAAAGAATTGGTTTGGTCACATCTTGTTGCTTGTTTGCTTTCCACCTTGGTGTAATCATAAGCATAGATAACATGATTAATTATGATAGTAGTTGAATTCAAGTAGAGATTGTTGTGCAATTTTGATGCGTTTTTTATATGTTTATTATCAGCGACTCTTCATAGTGGCAAGTTTGTATTTGCGTTGAAGGGGTTGTTGGATACTCTCCATATAATTCCAAGAAAAAAGGAGCGCCTAAATGTACTTAATGATGTTAGCGGAGTCATCAGGACTTGTAGGTGAATCATGCAAATCATTGAATTAATATAAGATCACTTTCCGATGTTTTACTTTGTATTTTTTAATTCAGGATTCTATTTTCTTATTAGCATATTCATCTGCGTGATGTTTTTTCAGGATGACATTGCTTTTAGGTCCACCAAGTTCCGGAAAGACCACCTTATTGTTGGATTTGGCTGGAAAGCCTGATCCTACCCTTAAAGTAAATTTCCTGATAGTTTACACGTTGCTTTCTGCTATTTTAATTTTTTTTTTTAAAAAAAATCCGACTCAGGGATTGAATCCATCACAGTAATAGTTTTCTGGAAGGGTAACTTACAATGGCCATGAAATGACTTTGTGCCCTAGAAAACGGCTGCTTACATCAGCCAGCACGATCTCCATATTGGAGAAGTGACTGTCAGAGAAACTTTGGTATTTTCTGCAAGGTGCCAGGGGGTTGGATCACGCTATGGGGATAGAACTTTCAAGAAGAGAGAAAGATGGAAACATCAAACCAGGTCCTGATGTTGATATTTACATGAAGGTAAACTATAACACACTTATTTACATGAAGGTAAGCTAAAACACGCTTAAATAATGTGCATATAATAAAGTGATTCACTTTGTTTAAAGACAATCAGAAGAAAAATGAGATATCGTTGTCTAGACGGAACTGTAGGTTATTATAGTTTAGTAAAATTATTTTCATATAAAAAGCATAAAACAATTGAAAACTGATTTCCCTTTCCATTTCATAATGGAACATAATTAGCATGATAAAAATTGAAAACTCATGCCTATGTCTATATATGAAATCATATAAAAAGAGACAGATAGGTATTTACGAGAGAGGATGCAGGTAGCTTGTTTGTACCTTTGATGTGAAACCTAATAGTATATGGATAAGTAGATGATATGCCTAGGTGTAAAATATATGCGTGAGAGAGTGGTTTTTTTTCCTGAACAAGAGAGAGCTAATATGAATTGTGATCTTACATGGTACTAGTGATTAAGACGGTCTTGTGTTTTAACTTTCTTTTATGATTCAGCTGCTGCAACTGATGGTCAGGAGGCCAGTGTTGTCACAGATTACAAAATGTTATTCCCTCTATTTTATCCAATTTTTTACCCTTCCCTTTTTGGATGTCCATGCGATTCTTTACATTTCAAATAGGTTACATCAAAGAAAGACCAGAAACAGTACTGGCTATGCAAAGACGAGCCTTACAGATTTATTACAGCCATGGAATGTGCTCAGGGCTACCAGTCCTTTCATACAGTAGTTCCATTGGGAGATGATCTTGCAACACCATATGACAAGAGCACAAGTCACTCAGCTGCTTTGGCAACTGAAATGCATGGAATTAGCAAAAAGGAGCTCCTGAAACCTGTTACTGCAAGAGAAAATTTGCTTATAAAAAGAAACTCATTTGTATACATATTCAAGCTGTCCCAAGTAAGTTCCATTAGCTGCCTAGAATGCATGGTATTAGCTTTAGTTCTGTATGTGTATTTTCTAAATACTAATATTCAATATCTCATGGCTTACAAGTTACAACAATCGCCGTTAATGTTACCATGACATTGTTTAGCTTACAATAATTTTGCCTTGCGAGATGAAAGGCTAATTAATTATTTTCCGTAGGTTTTTAAGCAGAATGTAGTACTTTACTCATCAACCAGATGGCCTCGGCATTGTTTTGACTTATGGCAGCACTGGGTAGGAGCATGATTCTTGCAATGGCATTTGGGGTTTTTCCGTTGCTTGTACCTTTTGCTTTAGGTGGCTTCGTCTTTTAGCACAAGGGATGAGTTCTCAAATTAATTTTTAAAGCTAAATTTTCTGATTTGTACCCTTCTTCTGATGTTATTGCTTTTGTCTATGTAGACAATGTAGCGAAGTGGTGGCTATGGGGTTACCCATGATGTATGGGATGAATGCTATTGCTGTTAATGAATGCTATTGCTGTTACTCTTCCTCCTTCATCGATCGTCATCACTGTGGTCACTGCCGTCACTGAAATAGTAATAGTTTTTCTTAAAGCTCTGAGGTGATGACCTCATAATTTCATTGTACGACTTGTACTTGGCAGGATCTGTTGCTCTTATGTCTTCCAAAGTGATTTTCTTAAAGCTCTGAGGAATGCTACTAGCTACAACAATAACTACCTTAACGGAAGCAAGTTACAACAGTAACTACCATAATCAATAGTATTTGACAACACATACAAGATTTATGAAAATTTATGGAAACTATCTTGTGGCGGTTATCTAATATTATTAAATTTTGTTTATAATCGAAAAAGATAGTTAAATATGGTATGTGTTTTTTAATTGACCTCACTCAATTAAAATTTTATTTGGGCCGGAATTACATAGTGTCTATCAGTCGTATACATAAAATCTTGACCCTTATTGTTTTTTTTTGGATCTTTTCTATTGATTTTTTTGGGATCTTTTTTATTGATTCATCATGTTCATCTGAAACTTTGCCTTTTCGAATAAAAGGAGGTATGAAAACTTTGTTAATAGTCGTATCATATAATCTGATACTTATTCTATAATCTATTGCATGGGTATCAAGCGTAGAAGATGCAAATCTAGCTCTCAAAAGACTATAAAGCGTAGACGATGCACATATATTTCTCAAGAGGTTTTAAAGCGTAAAAGATGCACATCTAGCTCTCAAGAAGTTGGAAAACGTAGAAGATGCACATCCATCTCTCAAGAGGTTTTAAAGCGTAAAAGATGCACATCTAGCTCTCAAGAAGTTATAAAGCATAGAAGATGCACATTTAACTCTCAAGAAGTTGTAAAGCGTAAAAGATACGCATCTAGCTCTCAAGAAGTTGTAAAGCGTAGAAGATGCACAACTAGCTCTAGCTCTCAAGAAGTTGTTCAGACAATGAGGATCTATTAGCATTAATCATGTTGCGTGTTCCTTATAGAAAACTCATGTCCCCCTTTAAGTCTGTTTCGAAAAAATGGCTTTCTCTCATCACCAATCCCCACTTCACTGAACTCCACCATAAATTACTGCCTTCTCTTCGTAGCTCCGGTCTCTTCATTCAACGCCCACCTGAAATTGGCACTACTCCTGATAATGTCTATTTCGTTCCTCTAGACAAGAAAAACACCCCTTCCCCATTCAAAACCAGCAGTTTTGCTCATGACCTTTATGATCCTAAAAAAGTTCGTATTCGGCAATCCTGTAAAGGCCTTTTATTGTGCTGTACTGCCCCTTTCAATCCTCATGGAGAGTATAATGGTTATGTATATGACCCCTCCACCAATCAGTTAGCTACTCTTCCTAAACATCACCTTGGCATTGGGTCTCGGCTTCGTCTTATCGGCTTGGCTTTTGATCCTTCAAAGTCAATTCACTACAAAGTAATTGGAGTTACTGCATCTCGATCAGATAATGCTAGTGACTTTTATATTTACTCCTCTGAAACTGGGACTTGGAGGTCCTCTCTAAAGTCTTATAATCCAGCTCCAGGAATGCATTTCATGAGGGGTGTCTTTTGGAATGGACGTATGCATTGGTTAAGTGATTTTATCCCCGGCTCTGATTCACCAGAATCTTCTACTTCCGATTGTTTGTACTTCAACATGGACGAGGAAAGGTTAGAAACATTTCCAAGGCCTCCTATTGCTGAGAGTCGGACTTCAAGGAGGACTTTGTATTTTAGGGAATCTGAAGACCATTTGCATGTTATTGAGGTTTGTCATTATGCCATTTCATTCAGTGTGTACGAGATGAAAAGTGATTACTCGGAGTGGTTTGTGAAGTACCAAATTGATCTTGATCCAATCTCCAAAGTTTTCCCTGAGATGACTAAAAATAAGCATCTTTTTCGTGACAAAAGTTATTATGCAGTTGGTGTGCTCTCTCTTATTAGAAGAGAAAACTTCCAGGAGGATTCGTTTTTGGTTTTAGAAATACCTGGTAAAGCTATAGGGTACAATCTCATGGATAAAAGTTGTAAAGTGATATGGGACTTCAGTGTAGACTTCAGTCTAACTGAAGTTTGGCATTGGCCCTGTGGAAGGCTTAAGGCTTGGCAGTACGTTGAGTCTCTACCGTGTGCGTATGCTCCTTGAGGTGCCTGAAGTTTAGCATAATTGACTTGGTAATGTACCTTTTATGGATGCAATTAGTCACTTCCAATATATAAGCAAAAGTACAATGGTTTTTCGCCTTACAGAGTATGTTTTTTTTGCCTATCTGTACCAGCTTAACAGTATGCAAATCAATCTTGTTTCTCTTGTTATTGTTCGTTTTTACTAAATTGCTCTTGTTATTGTTAATTTCAAAAAATCTGTTTTGGTGAAGACTGAATCTTGATGGATAGTCAAGAATTGATGTTGTATCGAGATAAGTTATTAACTCAATATTCAAGGGAACAATAATTGGCTTTATATACTGTTGTTGTGGATGTGTGATTGCAGAAGCATAAATCAGGACACAATCTAAGGTGGGTTGATGGAGGATGAAAATTACATAAAACGGCACACGAGACATGTAATAGGAATCTGTCCAAGTTTAGGGGTGTACTTCGGAGTTCTTTAATAGGTTTGTAAAGATGAGACGGGTGTTTTTTAAGAAGTTTGATGAACCTTATTTACAGTAGATTATAATTTGATAGCAGCGAGAAAACGAGTAAGACTATAAGCATTGTGTTGTGAAACTTTAATTTATCCGGATTTTGGTTAGCTTTCTTCCCACTGGATTCTTGCAGTGGTAGTGACTTTGCTTGCTGTCAAATACCCCATGTCGTAACCAAATCTTTCTTACTACACCACGAGATCCTCGAACCAGAATGAGTAATTGTAATATATTAAATTTTCAGATAAAAATAATAAACTTTACACATTGTGTAAGGTAAAAAGAGTAAGCAATTTGAATTTGAGAACTGGGTTTAAAATGTCTTGAAAATCTTGTATTTGTTTATTGGGGGTTGAGTAATTTGTTTATGAATGACTAAAAATTAAAATATCACCATCCATGTTCCTTTCTTAATGCTTTCAGAGCAAATTCTGTCGAACTTAAACAATTCAAATGAGTAGTTACTCTGTTTCGCAATAGATGCACATGTGAACTTTCTATAAACTAGAATATAACTTCTTTGCTTTAGCATCAAGATATCCCATGCAATGTGGTTTGCTGTCGGACACACCGTGTGCCAGAAAGAAAATCTCTTTTTCTAATCATACCGCAAGATCCTCAAATGTGGGATGACTGACTTTGCGCGCAGTTCACACGTGGTGATTTCTCGTAATTTATACTAATATATATGGTTTCAAGTTATGCACTTTGATTTCAAGAACTTGGTTCTTAATTTCTTGATAATATTGCATTAAGTGTGTGATGTGTGAATTGTGATTGTCTATGGTTGAGTACTAAACATGGATGGAAGCAATCTTTATAACTTGAGTAATAATGTAAGACAGAGTATGAGTACTGGAGAAAAGATGGGGAGTTTGAGATCAAATAGTTCTGCAATATGGAGGAACAGTGGAATGGAAGTGTTTTCAAAATCAGCCAGAGATGAAGATGATGAAGAAGCTTTGAAATGGGCTTCTATTGAAAAGCTACCTACTTTCGATAGATTACGGAAAGGGCTGCTTCTTGGAACTGAAGTTGATATACATGATCTCGGAGCTGAAGAGAGGAAGAAACTACTCGAGAGGCTTGTTAATGTTGCTGAAGAAGATAATGAGAAGTTCTTGTTGAAGCTTAGAAATCGAGTTGACAGGTGAATAAGTACTGCTAAGTTGGGTAACTTTGGTTGATCGGTATGAATTCATTGTTCTGCTTTCTATGATCTCAGATATTATTATTTGTATTTCTGCTTCCAGGGTTGGAATAGATTTGCCACAAATAGAAGTCAGATTTGCGCATTTGAAAATCGAGGCAGAAGCTCATGTTGGAAGCAGGGCTTTGCCTTCTTTTATGAACTTCTGCATTGGTATAGTGGAGGTAAGAACCTCTGTAAAAGTTTTATCACAAGTGGAGATTGTTGTGCAATTTTGATGTGTTTTTTACATGTTTATTATCAGCGACTCTTCATAGTAACACATTTGTATTTGTTGAAGGGACTGTTAAATACTCTTCATATAATTCCAAGCAAAAAGGAGCGCCTGACTATACTTAACGATGTTAGCGGAATTATCAGGCCTTGCAGGTGAATCATAGGAAGTTATAAGCAAACCTATGAATTAATATAAGATCACTTTCCGATGTTTTAGTGTGTATTTTTTAATTTATGATTCTTTTTTTCTTATTAGCATTCATCTGGGTGATATTTTTTCAGGATGACGTTGCTTTTAGGTCCACCGAGCTCGGGAAAGACCACCTTATTGTTGGCTTTGGCTGGAAAGCTTGATCCTACCCTTAAAGTAAATTTCCTGATAGTTTACACGTACTTTCTGCTATTTTAGTTTTTTTTACAAAGAATCTGACTCAGGGATTGAATATATCACAATAATAATAGTTTTCTGGAAGGGTAACTTACAATGGCCATGAAATGACTGAATTTGTGCCAAAGAAAACGGCTGCGTATATCAGCCAGCATGATCTCCATATCGGAGAAATGACTGTCAGAGAAACTTTGGCATTTTCTGCAAGGTGCCAGGGGGTTGGATCACGCTATGGTGAGTTCATACTATACTCGAGGGCTGCATATATCATATCTTAGTTATAAGTTTATAATGTGATTCACAAATTTTCCACTGAGGTTTGTTTACTGTTTAGCGCTTTGAATCACAATGTAATCAATCTTTTGCAGAGATGTTGACAGAACTTTTAAGAAGAGAGAAAGATGGAAGCATCAAACCAGATCCTGATGTTGATATTTACATGAAGGTAAACTAAAACACACTTAAATAGTGTGCATATATATATTAAAAAGTGGTTCACTCATACCTATGTCTATATATAGAAAGACCATAAAAAAACAGACAGACAGGTATTTACGAGAGAGGATGCAGGTAGCTTGTTTGTACCTTTAATGTGAAACCTAATATATGGATAGGTAGATGATATGTCTAGGTGTAAAAATTATGTCTGAGAGAGCTAATGTGAATTGTGATCTTACATGGTACTAGTGATTAAGATGTTCTTGTGTTTTAACTAACTTTATTTATAATTCAGGCTGCTGCAACTGAAGGTCAGGAGTCCAGTGTTGTCACAGATTATGTTTTAAAGGTATTAGAGCTGAACCCAAAAAAATGTTTACAATCATACAACAGCAAGATAAATCTTCTTCTTTCTAATTGATTGCAGGTTCTGGGACTTGACTTGTGTGCCGATACTATTGTAGGAAACCAGATGATTAGGGGAATTTCTGGAGGACAAAGAAAGCGTGTAACAACAGGTAAATAAATTTCCTTCCTGACGCTAATTTATGTACATGCATTTCTTATATTTGGTGAAAATAATTGGTCGATACAGGTGAGATTTTGGTTGGACCGTCAAAGGCACTTTTCATGGATGAGATTTCCACTGGTTTGGACAGTTCCACGACTTATCAAATTGTGAAAGCACTCTGGAATAGTGTCCACATTTTACAAGGAACTGCTCTAATTTCTCTCCTGCAGCCGGACCCTGAAACTTATGATTTATTTGATGACATTATTATCCTATCTGATGGACAAATAGTGTATCAAGGTCCCCGTGAGTATGTACTTGAGTTTTTCGAATCTATGGGCTTCAGATGTCCAGAAAGGAAAGGTGTGGCAGACTTCTTACAAGAGGTAACTGAGCTATATTTTCTTCAAAATCTAACTGCATATATGTATGATGTGTTTATCAATTAAATATTTGAAGAGTCTTATAAGTTTTAAGTCTTATGTATACCGCATGTAGGTTACATCAAAGAAAGATCAGAAACAATACTGGCTACGCAAAGATGAGCCTTACAGATTTATCACAGCCATGGAATTCGCTGAGGGTTACCAGTCATTTCATACAGGAGTTAGATTGGGAGATGATCTTGCAACACCATATGACAAGAGCAGAAGTCACCCAGCTGCTTTGGCAACTGATGGGCATGGAATTAGCAAGAAGGAGCTTCTGAAAGCTGTTACTGCAAGAGAAATTTTGCTAATAAAGAGAAACTCATTTGTATACATATTCAAGCTGTCCCAAGTAAGTTCCCTCGTCCATTAGCTAGCTAGAATACATGGTATTAGCTTTGGTTCTGTATGTGTATTTTCTAATACTAATATTCAATATCTTATAGCTTACAACAATCGCCATTGTTACCATGACACTGTTTCTAAGAACTGAGTTGAACCAAAATTCAACTACTGATGGAGGGATATATATGGGTGCTCTATTTTTTGCTGTAGTCATGCTTATGTTTAATGGATTCGCGGAGATTTCAATGACAATAGCTAAGCTTCCGGTCTTTTACAAGCAAAGGGATCTTCTATTTTATCCAGCATGGTCATATGCACTTCCAGTGTGGATCATCAAGATCCCCATCACCTTTTTAGAAGTTGCCGTCTGGGTAGTCCTCACATATTATGTTATTGGTTTTGATCCCAATATTGAAAGGTGAAGAATCTAAAGTTGAAAAATATATAACGGAAAAATCACTACTTCCCAAATACTTTTGCCATATGTAATAAAAGACTAATTAATTATTTTCTGCAGGTTTGTTAAGCAGTACGTAGTACTTTTACTCATCAACCAGATGGCCTCTGCCTTGTTCCGACTTATGGCAGCACTGGGTAGGAACATGGTTCTTGCAATGGCATTTGGGGGTTTTGCATTGCTTGTACTTTTTGCTTTAGGTGGCTTCGTCTTAGCACGAGGTATGAGTTCTCAAATTAATTTCTAAAGCTAAATTATCTCATCTGTACCTTCTTCTGATGTTATTGCTTCTGTTTACGAAACCATAGACAATGTAGCGAAGTGGTGGCTATGGGGTTACTATTCATCACCCATGATGTATGGGATGAATGCTATTGCTGTTAATGAATTCCTTGGACCTCAGTGGAACAAGGTATGTTTATATCATAGAATGCCTCTTTTTATTTTGCACTAGTCTATATGAAAAATAAGCTGAAGTTTTAAAATCTTTGTCATGGAACAGCCAGTTGCAAATGGAACTGAGACCATAGGAGTTGCGATTTTGAAGTCAAGGGGTTTCTTCCCATATTCGTACTGGTATTGGATCGGAGTGGGGGCATTGATTGGCTTTGTTTTGCTACTCAACTTTGCAGTAACGATGGCACTTACTTATCTTGACCGTGAGTATTCATACCACTTGACCCTTCGGATTGTGATAATAATTTGAGAGAAATAAATATATATTGCCACTATTCTGCAGCTCTGGGGAAACCTCAAACTGTTCCACCAGAAAAAGAACCTGCCAATGTCATTGTGCTGTCATCCCGACGAGGTAACTCTGCTGGACGAGCTGGAAGTCGGGGTTAGAAAGCAACTTTATGCAGCTTAATACACGTCTGTTTAGATGTCACATTGTAAGTGTTATAAAATAATTAATCTCAACTCCAATTGCTGTGTTGATATTGATCCATAACAGGTATCCATGATGAGGCCAATGAGAACAAGAAAAAAGGGATGATTCTTCCTTTTGAACCACATTCCATCACATTTGACGATGTTAAGTATTCTGTTGACATGCCCCTGGTAAGCAAAATGATCAAAATGGTCAGATCTGATTGAGCATACTGTTCTGATGCTAGTCCTTATAATTAGCCTGATTACTAATTATGGCTTCTAATTTATGATCGCTGAAGGAAATGAAAGACCAAGGTGTTGCTGAAGATAAATTGTTGCTTCTGAAGGGTGTGAGTGGATCTTTTAGGCCAGGTGTTCTCACTGCTCTAATGGGTGTCAGTGGTGCTGGTAAGACCACTTTGATGGATGTGCTTGCAGGTCGAAAAACTGGTGGTTATATCGAGGGGAACATTACCATTTCTGGCTTTCCTAAGAAGCAGGAAACGTTTGCCCGTATATGTGGATACTGTGAACAGAACGATATCCACTCACCTCATGTTACAGTCTACGAGTCACTAATCTACTCAGCCTGGCTGCGATTGCCTTCAGACGTTGATTCAACAACCAGAAAGGTGGGAAATTGATAACTGTTCCCCTCTTGGCTACTCATTTTTTGTAGTAAATGCACTCACTTTTTAAAGAAGTCAAAATATGTGGAGATTTAGAGGAGAGCACTTGGTTGTTGAGCTCCTGATGATCTATCTGAGGTAAATATTAGACCACGGGATAACCTGCTTAATGTTTAAAACTTTCACAGATGTTCGTGGATGAGGTCCTAGAACTTGTTGAACTCAACACATTGAAGACTGGATTAGTTGGAATTCCAGGCGTAACTGGACTCTCAACTGAACAGCGAAAGCGTCTAACAATTGCAGTTGAGCTGGTGGCAAACCCCTCAATAATATTCATGGATGAGCCTACTTCAGGTTTAGATGCAAGAGCTGCTGCAGTTGTGATGAGAACAGTAAGAAACACCGTGGACACGGGGAGAACGGTTGTTTGCACCATTCATCAACCTAGCATAGACATATTTGAAGCTTTTGATGAGGTGAGAAAAGTTGTGATATAGATTGATTTAACATTTTATAGAAACTGAAACAGTTAAACACGGAATGCAGCTTTTCCTAATGAAACGTGGAGGGGAAGAAATATACGCGGGACCAGTTGGTAGACATTCTTGCGAACTAATCAAGTACTTTGAGGTGAGAATTCAGATGCAGACACAAACAGAACTCAAAATCATAAATTTTACTAGCTTTGGTATTCAAATTATGTTCTAAAACTTCTCTTCCTCGAAAAAGGATATCGAAGGAGCAAGTAAAATTAAAGACGGATATAATCCCGCCACCTGGATGTTAGAAGTTACTGCTTCTGCACAAGAAAGAGTTCTAGGAATTGATTTCGCTGAATTCTACCATAATTCAGATTTGTACAGGTCGGAATCTGTTAACAACATTATATTGCACATGCTACAGGCAACACTAATTGTAGAACATAATTTTATCGATGAAAATTCCAAAATTCCTTAATCAAATGTTCTACTGCCTTATTACATAACACAGGAGAAACAAAGCACTTGTTCGAGAATCTAGCATACCTCGTCCTGGTGCAGAGGATCTCTGTTTTCCCTCCCAATACTCGCAATCTTTCATCACCCAGTGTATGGCATGCCTATGGAAACAACGATGCTCATATTGGCGAAACACATACTATACTGCTGTCCGTTTCCTGATTGCTACAACTGTAGGAGTATTGCTTGGCTCGATGTTCTGGGATCATGGTTCTAAAATGTAACTTGCAATTAGAAACTTACCCGCTGCTCAATGGTTAAAGATTGTTTTAATCGCTGTCTTCATCTGATGATAAATTTTGGATGTATATTGTAGGCGAATGCAACAAGATCTCTTCAATGCTATGGGTTCTATGTATGCTGCTTGCATCTTCCTCGGGGTCCAAAATGCTTCATCAGTGCGGCCAGTGGTGGATGTTGAACGGACAGTCTTTTATAGAGAAAGAGCAGCAGGAATGTACTCAGCCTTGCCATATGCATTTGCACAGGTAAAAACTAGTTTTACCAGATTACCCAGATTTTCTTGTTTGAATCTTATATGTTAAGCAAGTCCCTTTTCTTCTCTCATTGAAGGTTTTAGTAGAAATACCATACGTTTTTGCTCAAGCCGCAGTCTATGGTGCTATAGTTTATACAATGATTGGATTTGACTGGACAGTAGTAAAATTCTTTTGGTATATATTCTTCATGTTCTTCACCTTTTTATACTACACTCTTTTTGGAATGGTGACTGTCGCGGTGACTCCTAATGCTGACATTGCTGGGATCATTGGTTCTTCGATTTCTTTATTATGGAACGCCTTTTCAGGATTTATAATCCCACGACCAGTAAGTTCTCTACCACTCGGGAACATATTCAATCTAAAGAGCACGAGACGAACACTAATATATCATAACCCTTTTTTTCATTGAATTTGTCAATGGCAGAAAATGCCGATATGGTGGAGATGGTACTCGTATGTATGTCCACTTGCTTGGACTTTATATGGACTGATAGCATCACAATTCGGAGATGTAGAAGACAAAATACTTTCTGATGCAAAACTAACTGTTAAAGATTTCGTCGAAGACTACTTTGGATTCAAACACAATAATGTATGGATAGCTGGAGCTGCTGTAGCTGGCTTTGCAGTTCTTTTGGCATACACATTTGCGTATTCTATTAAATCATTCAACTTCCAAAGGCGGTAAACAAACTTCAGAGACGAGAAGTTTGTCACAAGAGTTGCGAATTGTCGTATCAGAAATTATTGATGAGGTTTCAGATGTCAGGAATTAATTAGTTAGGACAGGTTCTTTGTTTACTTCATAGGTCAATACATAGTCTGGAGTAAAATCTTTCATTCTTGTGCTTTCGGACCTAAAATTATAAATATCAACAACTTCGGAGGCTTGAAAACATGATCTCTATTAACCTACATTGGCCCTCAATGGTTTGTAAGCTTCAAAGTCCCATATCACTTTGAAACTTTTGTCGATGAGATTGTAATGTATGATCTTACCAGGTAATACCAATACCAAGAATGAATCCTCCTTGAAATTTTCTCGTCTTATAATTGATGCAACAGCAGCATTATAGCAACTTTCAAAAGGATAAAAAGAGCAATCCTTCATCTCTGGGAAACCTCTGGAAATTGGAACGAGATCAATTTGGTACTTGACAAATCACTCTGAGTAATCACTCTTCATCTCGTACACACTGAATGAACTGTCATAAGGACGAACCTCAGTGTAATGCAAATGAAAATCAGATTCCCCAAAATAAGAATTACTTGTTGACCATCCGCTAATAGGAGGGCTAGGAAATGTTTCTAACCTTTCATCAATCACATTGAAGTACAAACTATCAGAAACAGGTTGAGAGTTGGAGTATGGACTTAACCAGTGCAGACACCCATTCCAATAGACACCATCCCTGAACCACATATCAGAGGAGGGAGTAAATTACGAAAGTGAGGAGCGGTGATGAGTGAGTGCCATTGTCTTGAAACCAACTTTAACGACATGAGTGTTTCCAGAGGGACACGCAACAAGATTAATGTTAACAAGTCATCGTTGTTTAGAACATCGTTAACAAGATTATCTTTTGTTTTGTATTTGCCGATGCATTAACAGAGAAGTAAAAGGATTTGTTAGCCTTTGCAGTTGTTTTCTCTGTTTTTCCTCCAGAAATTTTCATGATGTTGATTCTAATATTTATTACCAAGTAAGGTAGTTCATGTATTACTCGCCGATAACCCGTGCGAAGCACGGGTCGAGATTAAAATATTAATCGAAACCTGGATGAAATTCAAAAAAATAAATCTTTAAATTACGTTTTGTGTTAACCAAATGTGATATTTTGGTACTTTTGTACCACACACCATTTTCAAATTATTTTGCTTATTAATATTAACTCCTTATATATAATAAACGTAAGGAGATCTTATCCAAAACTTTGGTCGGTCACTGTACTACCAAAAGTATATGATCCGTTGGATTATAAAACTATAAATATTCAAATAGACGAGGACCGTTAGATATAATATTAAAAACCGTATTTGATTAATAATAGGATAGTATTTAAATACTAAAAGGTGTATTTTGATAATTTAAACCAATTATAAATAGATTTTCTATATTGAATAGAAATCTTTATGTAAAAAATTGTAATTATCTTTTCTCTTTAGTTTATGGATAGTTCCAGTTAGATAATAATTATTAAACCATCATTAAATTAAAGATAATTTTGTTAGCTTCGCGTGGGCTGTAAAATTGTTAAAATTGTTAAAATCTGTTGTCTAAAACTTAAGATAGAGCCCAAACAGTAAAGTGATCATCTAAATTTTAATATTTTTTTTTAATTTAAACAAATTATAAATCGGTTTTCTATATTGAATAGAAATCTTTATGTAAAAAATCGTAATTATCTTTTCTCTTTAGTTTATGGATAGTTTCAGTTAGATAATAATTATTAAACCATCATTAAATTAAAGATAATTTTGTTAGCTTCTCGTGGGCTGTAAAATTGTTAAAATTTGTTGTCTAAAACTCAAAAAACTCAAGATAGAGCCCAAACATTAAAGTGATTATCTAAATTTTAATAAATTTTTTTTATTATTGTAGCACCAATATCATTTTTTTCCTAATTCTTTTAAATTTATAAATTCTATGTTTATTTCAATAAAATATTAAAATCAATTTAAGAAAAAATTAAAATCGATTTGGTCCGTGTACGACCACTATACGACCAAATTAATTATTACAGTTAGATCTTAAATAGATCGATGAGAATTGTTAGATCTAATATTAAAAAGTGTATCTGATTAATAATAGAATTATATTTAAATACTAAAAAGTGTATTTTGATAATTTAAAATTTTTCTATGTAAAAATTCTTAAATATCTTTTCTCTTTAATTTATGTATAGTTCGAGTTAGATAATAATTGTTAAACCAAATATCAGATAACAATTCATATCGATTACAATATTAAAAATTATCATGTATATCATATAACAATGATACATGTGGACCCTGCGTTATAAGAGACATAGGAGAACTCATGTACATGAATAAATTTAAACATTTTTTTTTTCTGAAGGAACATAACAATTTGATTAATCCAAATTATAATTATATTATTTTACATACAAACATAAAAGGATAATATCAAAATATTATTAAAATATTGAGGGTTTCATATTCATAAACAATAATTTTGAATATAATACTTAACCATCTTTTCTTTTCGGTTTTCTTTTCGGTTTATGGGTAGGTCAACTGGTCAAGTTAGATAATAATTATTAAATCATCATTAAATTAAAGATAATTTCGTTAGTTTCACATGAGTTTTAAAATCATCAAAATTCAATTTCTAAAACTCAGGATAGAACCCAAATAGTAAAGTAAGTATCTAAATTTTAATAAATATTTTTTTATAATTGTAGCACCAATTTATTTATTTTTCCACTAATTCTTTTAAATATAGAAATTTTATCTTTCTTTCAATAAAGTATTAAAATAAATTAAGAACAAATTCAAATCGATAAAGACTATAATAATATGAGAATAAAATTTTATATAATCATAACATAATTTTTATTCTGTTTAATAATTTTAAAGTAATAATGTATTTTAAAATTTTATATACACTATAAATAAAACCGAAACATTAAAAGTAAAAGCAGTTAGTAAGATACTTATATCAGTATGTACTTGATATCCTTATTATATTAAACTCTTTTATATAATAAGCATAATAGGGATTTATCCAAAATTTTGATCGTGACAACCAAATTAATAAGGACTATTAGATCTTAACTAGATAAATGAAAATCGTTTGATCAAATATTAAAAAAAGTGTATTTTATTTATAATAGGATTATATTTAAATTCTAAAAAGTGTATTTTGATAATTTAAACAAATATACCAAATATAAATAAGTTTTCTATATTGAATAGAATTCCCCATGTAAAACATTCGTGACTTTCTTTTCTCTTCCATAGACAATTCCAGCTAGATAAAAATTGTAAACCATCTTTTAATTAAAAATAATTTATTATCTTCACGTGGGGTGTAAAATCGTCAAAATCTGATTTTTAAAACACAAGATAAAGCCCAAATCAGTAAAGTGAGTATTTAAATTCTAATAATGCTTATTATGTCATCATTATTTTAACGCCAATTTAATTACTTTTTTCTAACTATTTTAAATTTAGAAATCTATGTTCAAAAATTAAAATCAATCTAAGAAAAATTCAAATCAACAAAGAAAATAATACGAGGATAAAATTTTATAAAATTGTGCATATTTTTTATCCTATTTTATTAAGTTATAGATCATAACTAATCAAATATAATTTATTATTAGAATAATAAATTATACGCAAATGGTGATTTTGTTTTATAAGCACTCATAGAGACCTAATTTCGTTGTTAGCAGGACTACATTCATATTAAAAAAAACCGTATTTTGAAATTGTAGACTCAGCTACATACCTAACTTTTTTAACCTATATAAATTGTAAATTATTAAATTCGAAACTTTAAAAGTTTGTTAATCAATTAGTATAGTACTTTTCTGAAAAATCGTACTTTACAAAAAATATTATCAAATAACCTATGTCTGAAAGAAAAAAAATGAAAAAATTCTTTTTTTTCAAAAAAAACCCTGTAAATTTTAATATGTTGTTGGTAGATTCAAATCTTAGATCATTCTACATGATAATTTTACTGTTATATGTAACATTTCTCAACAATTTAATTTGAAAGATCCAACGATTATGGATTGAGTGATCAAAGATCATACAAAGCGATCATACTTATAAGAAAGCTTTCATTATTTAGTCTTTAATATAATAACATAGATATTTACGGGATATACTATAAAAAAATGAATTTTATACAGAATTTTAGCAAAAAAGAGTATATTATATTTTAGCAATAAATATTTTAAAAAATTAAAAATTAAAAATATTATAAATATTATAAATATTAAGAAAAATTAATGATGTTATCCTGGTAGTTTGGTCCTAAATACCGCCAAAACATTCTCAACCGTTAGATCCAATACTTTTAAAAATAGATGATCAAGATTATATCATATAAAAAAAAATTATTATCTAAAAATGATATAAGTTAAAAGATATTATATTAGGATTGGATTTTCCAAAAAGTTAAAACATAAAAATGGTTGTAATTAAATAAGGAAACCCATTTATAACCAAAATAATAAAAATCGTTTAATCTTAAATAGATAGATGAAAACCGTTAGATTTAACATTAAAACATGTATTTGGTTAATAAAGGTTATTCTAATAATCTAAACCACATATAAGTTAAGTAGATTTCCTAAATCGAATATAATTCTCAACATTAAATTTCGTCACTTTATTCTCTTTTTAGTTTTAGAATAGTTTTTAATTGAAAAAAAAACTATTAAACCACAACTAAATTAAAGATTATTTTGTGAATTTCATGTGAACCGTAAAATTAGCCAAATCTAACTTTTATAACTCAATATAAACAAATATTAAATTGAGCGTGTAAAATGTAATAAATATCAAATTTTTAACTATAATTTTTTTTGGCTAAATCTTTTTTAACAATAATTTAATCATGTAAACTAATAACTTTTAAATATTAAAATATTCATAAATAAATATAATTATAAATATTAAAAAAAACAATTGTGTGTTGCATCGTAATAAAAATATAATGATAAACATAATAATTATAAATAAAATTTAAGTAACCGTGCATCGCACGGGCTATAAGCTAGTAGATAATAGATTCTAAGGTAGTTCAGCATTGGTCAAGCTGCTGGAATTAGTGTTGAGATCGAGTTTTTTATTAACTTGTATGGGGTGGTAAGATTAGTCAAATTTTAATGATTTAATCTATTAAAAATAAATCAAACTTATATACATAACATAAGCTCAAAATTGCATTCAACTATGTGTCAGGACTCTCAGTGAGAAATGGAAAAACCCGAGATGGACTGAAGAGTCGGGTGAATCATTCCATTTTTATGTGAGCGAAAGGTCAGCCCATTTAGCAAGCCGATAAGACATGGGCTGGCACACTGATTAAGGCCTTTAAAATATAGCTATTCTGATAGGAAAAAATATAAAATTCTTGGTACAAGCCATTGAATTTTAGAGAAGTTGCATGCAAATACCTGAAACTTTTAGTGGAAATGTCAAAGTTCATGTTCCCGGAACGCACAAGTTTTTGGCAAAGGACGGTAAACACAACTTAGGATTTGAACACTACATAGGAAAAGAAATTCGGTTTTTCCCTAACAGTCTCGATACTCTTGAAAATCGAGTTAAGTTGTGTCACATTTTGTATTTCTCGAAATTACAGAGGTAAGTTGTGCTACATTTTGTATTTCTCGAAACTACTCAGTTAAGTTGGGCTATATTTTGTATATCTCGAAATTACATGCATATAATCTTAAATTAGCATGTCCAAACTACTGTCAGTACAACTTGCTACAGGTTATGAACTTACGATTAGAATCAGACACTTTTCAAAAAGAGAAAATCAAGCAAACGCCCTTGTACTAAACAGGATAATCAGAATACATTTGGAGTACCTGCAATTCGAATAACTGAAAGTGTGTCCCTAAAGTGTTTACTTTTCAGTTCCAAATACTCACTCCAAGTGACAGGTCTATATAAACAAAGGTGATAATGATCCACTAATTTAGGCAGCGGGGAGATATGAACATTAGCTGGAGGCCCGTATATGTAAGCTACAGAAATCCGCTGTTGCTTCCCGTTCACCAGGGCTCGATGAAGAACAGTCGGATACAATCCATTCGAGAGAATGTGCATTAAATCACCTATGTTCACTACTAAAACCCCTGTTTGTGGCTGGACTGTAAGCCAACCAGTTCCTTTCTTGAATATTTGCAAACCGCTTGTTTTGTTTTGATGCAGGATGGTAAGGAGGCTAGAATCAGTATGTGCAGCTAGTCCCATGGCGCGGTCTGGATCAGGACAAACAGGGTAGGAGTTTAACTGTATCACAGCTTCTCCTCCTGATTTTCCTTCTCGACTAGCCCGATCAATATCTACCTCTGTTATGCCTAATGACTCCAGCATTAGCCACATAAGCCTTCCCAGCTAACTTTTTCATCTCTTCCTTATATTCTTCAACCAAGTCACTACAAGGTCATCAACAAATTAGAACTTCGTGATGCTAGCCCAGACTACAGCCCCGACTTCAATTTTATTAATAACGGATAATTGTTGCATAAGTACGTAACATTAAAAATTAGAAGAAAAGTTTACTTGCAGCAGCCTCCATATTTTCAAGAAGCTTGAGAGAGATACCATGGTTTCTTATTT
The DNA here is from genome assembly GCA_030848705.1 of Heracleum sosnowskyi. Classification (NCBI taxonomy): domain Eukaryota; kingdom Viridiplantae; phylum Streptophyta; class Magnoliopsida; order Apiales; family Apiaceae; genus Heracleum; species Heracleum sosnowskyi. Next base: position 3,702,443 of record CM061243.1, on the reverse strand, counting down.
GTAAAACTCCCCATGTTTTACATGCATGCCTCACAAGTGCTAGTACATCTGGATCATTCAGATCAATGATCGATCTCAACACTAATTTCAGCAGCTTGACCAATGCACTAATTGTTAAAATAATAATATAATCTAAACTTTGGATTAGTATTTTTTATTATCTAGAATGTTCTTGAAAGTATCTAGAATAGACTTTTGAAGTTCAAGACCTTTTGCATTTCAAGATGGTTCATGTGCTTAGGGAGTTGCATATTAAATAAGGTGCATGTACTAGAAGTGTTCTAGGAGGTTCCATCTTGTCCTATAAATAGGACAATCTTCCAAGCTTTGTATAATCAAGAATTATCAAAATCTTTTGAGTGAAATACATTTGTGAGTTTTATATTTTGTGTGAGTAAGTTGTGTGGATTATTGAGAACAAGTTTCTTCTCTTTAATCTCCAACACTTTATACACTTAAAATTCCTACAAAGTGGTATCAGAGCGAGGTTAGAGATGGCTTCCAACAACAATATGTTGCAACCTCAACTTCCTCGTTTGACGGGAAAGAATTACAACCAATGGAGCATACAAATGAAAGTTTTATATGGCTCTCAAGATATTTGGGAGATTGTGGAAAGTGGATATGAAGAACCGGCGAATCAAGTCAATCTCTCACCACAACAATTGAGTACTTTGAAGGAAAATCGAAAGAAGGACAAGAAGGCTCTCTACTTTATTTATCAAGCGGTGGATGAAGTAATTTTTGAGAGAATTTCAACGGCATCAACATCAAAGGAGGCATGGGATATCCTCAACAAGGCCTACAAAGGAGAAGAAAGAGTAAAAATGGTGAGACTTCAAGCTCTAAGAGGTGAATTTGATTCACTCAAGATGAAGGAAAGTGAAACGGTGGAGGAATATTATAATCGAACAATTTCGATTGTTAATCAACTTCGTGTAAATGGTGAAGATATTACGGATAAAAGAGTCTTGGAAAAAATTCTTCGTAGCATGACTCAAAAATTTGAGCATGTTGTTGTGGCTATTGAAGAATCAAAGGATTTAAATACTTTCTCTCTTGAAGAATTATTGGGTTCACTCCAATCTCATGAACTTCGCATTAAACAATTTGATTCCTCTCCTTCCGAGCAAGCTTTTCAAGTTCAAGACACTAATCGTGGCGTTTTTAGAGGAAGAGGTAGAAGACGATCATTTCGTGGTCAAGGACAAGGAAGAGGAAATGTGCCAAGTGAAAATTCAAGCTCATTCCAAAGAGGAAGAGGAAGAGCTCGTGGAGGTTACAATGGAAGAGGAAGAGGTAATTCTTTTAATTTTCAATGCCATTATTGTCATAAAATTGGGCATATGAAAAAAGATTGTTACAAAAGGATTAATGATGAAAAAGATGACTCAAATTTTCTACATGAGGACATTGAGGAGAAAGATGAAAGTACGTTTCTTGTTAGTAATGTTCAAGAAGTTCAAGAAGAATCTCTTGATGAAGTTTGGTATATCGATAGTGGTTGTAGTAACCACATGACCGGAAAGAAAAATTGTTTTGTGAATTTTGACGAAAGTGTCCAACGAGAAGTCAAGACCGGTGACAACAAAAGGCTCATTGTCAAAGGTTGTGGTGATGTTCCAATTCGAACAAAGCAAGGTACAAATTATATCTCTAATGTTTATTATGTTCCCGATCTTAAACATAATCTTTTAAGTGTTGGGCAACTTTTAAGAAAGGGGCATCATGTGAATTTTAAAGATGATTTTTGTGAGATCAAACATAAAAATGGGATTCTTGTTGCAAGAGTCAAGATGACATCAACTAAAATGTTTCCATTGAAAATTCAAAGTGAGGCTCTTCCATGTTTTGCTAATATTGTGAACGACAAGTCTTGGCTTTGGCATCTTCGATTTAATCACTTGAGTTTTAGCACTCTATCCAAGATTTGTAAAGGTTATATGGTAAGAGGCATTCCTAATATTCAAAAGCAAGATCAAGTATGTGAAGATTGTGTTTTTGGCAAGCATCACCGAGATCCATTCCAAAAGAGAAGGCATGGCGAGCTAAAAAACCATTGGAATTGATACATTCGGATTTATGTGGACCTATGCGCACCAACTCTATTGGAGGTAGTCGTTATTTTCTCACTTTTATTGATGATTATAGTCGCAAAATGTGGATTTATTTTCTCAAAGAAAAATCACAAGTTTCTTCTCTTTAATCTCCAACACTTTATACACTTAAAGATTTTAAAGCATATGTGGAGAAAGAAAGTGGTCGTTCTTTAAAGACACTACGATCTGATCGTGGTGGTGAATATATGTCCGAAGAATTTGGAGGTTTTTTAAAAAAGCATGGAATTCGCCATCAACTAACGGTTCGTTCAACCCCTCAACAAAATGGGGTAGCCGAGAGGAAGAACCGAATAATCATGGAGCTTGTTCGAAGTATGTTGAAAACAAAAGGATTGCCTAAGATGTTTTGGGCCGAAGCGGTTGCTTGTGCATGTTATGTTCTCAATCGTGCACCTACTAAAAGTGTGGAAGGAAAGACTCCACAAGAAGCTTGGAGTCGCAAGAAGCCATGTGTCTCTCATTTTAGAATTTTTGGAAGTATTTGTTACTCTCATGTGCCCGATGAAAAGAGAGGTAAGCTTGATGATAAATCTGAAAAATGCATCTTTGTTGGCTATAGTGAAGCTTCTAAGGCATACAAATTGTACAATCCCATCACAAAGAAAGTCATAATTAGTCGTGATGTAATTTTCAACGAGGAGGCTTTATGGAAATGGAAGGATGAGAAAGAAAGTTCAAGTACTTTTCTTGATTATGATGCATTTGATCCAATTGAAGAAGAAGGCTCCACTCCACCTATTCCACCATCTAATTCTCCACCAAGCTCATCATCTTCATCTTCAAGTTCCGAGTCACCACCAAGAAAGACAAGATCAATGGCGGATATTTATGGAGCAACAAGAAGAATTTTGGAAGATGAATTTGTTGATTTTGCCTTATATGCAAATGCGGATCCGGTTGCTTTTGAAGATGCCGCTAAGGAAAATAAATGGAGACAAGCCATGGATCAAGAAATTGATGCAATTGAAAGGAATGAAACTTGGGAGTTAGTTGAAGCTCCTAAAGGAAAGAAATCCATTGGAGTCAAGTGGGTTTACAAGACAAAGTTGAATGCACAAGGTGAAGTTGAAAAACATAAGGCACGTTTGGTGGTAAAAGGCTACAAGCAAAAATATGGTGTTGATTACAAAGAAGTATTTGCTCCCGTGGCACGTCTTGAAACAATTCGCTTGTTAATTTCTTTGGCCGCTCAAAACAAGTGGCAAGTTCACCAAATGGATGTCAAATCCGCTTTTTTGAATGGAGTATTACAAGAAGAGGTGTATATTGATCAACCACCGGGCTATGTGAAAAAGAACGAAGAAAATAAAGTCTATCGTTTGAAGAAGGCTTTGTACGGTCTAAAGCAAGCCCCACGTGCATGGTATAGCCGCATCAATGATTATTTTATGAAGATGGGATTCAAGAGGTGTCCATTTGAGCATACACTTTACATCAAGGAGAACAAAGGTAAAATTCTCATCATTGGCTTATATGTGGATGATTTGATCTTTGCGGGAAATAATCATGATGACATTGAAGAATTCAAGAAAAATATGATGCAAGAATTTGAGATGACCGATTTGGGACTACTCCACTATTTTCTTGGTATTGAAGTAAAGCAAGATAAGAATGGAATTTTTATCTCTCAAGAAAAGTATGCCAAAGATTTGTTAAAGAAGTTTAGAATGGAAGATGCAAAACCAAGCACTCCCGTTGAAGTTGGCTTGAAGTTAAGTAAGGATGATGATTCTAAGTTTGTTGATCCTACTTTATATAGAAGTTTTGTCGGAAGTTTGATGTACTTGACCGCCACTCGGCCGGATATTACATATGGTGTTAGTTTGATTAGTAGATTCATGGAGCAACCAAAGAAGACACATTGGGAGGCCGGAAAAAGAATTTTGAGGTATGTTCGTGGAACACTTGGAGATGAAATTTATTATCAAAAGGCAAGTGGTCCTAAGGTGCTTGGATATTGTGATAGTGATTGGGCCGGAAGTGTTGATGATAGTAAAAGTACTTCGGGAAATGTTTTCTTCATTGGCTCTAGTGCAATCACATGGATGTCAAAGAAGCAACAAGTTGTGGCTCTATCAACGGCGGAGGCGGAATATATTTCTTTATCATTAGCTAGTTGTCAAGCTTTGTGGATCACATGGGTGTTGGAGGACCTTAAGCATGATACGAAAGAAAGTCCAATTATATATTGTGATAGCAAGTCCGCTATAGCACTCACGGAAAATCCGGTGTTTCATGGGAATAGCAAGCATATACGAATCAAATATCATTTTATCCGTGACTTGGTGACGAAAGGAGAAGTTGTGGTTAAACATTGCAAAACCCAAGACCAAATTGCTGATATCTTTATAAAACCTTTGAGGCCCGACATTTTCAAGGAGTTAAAGAAGAAGTTTGGCATGTGCAAAGTTTAGCTTAAGGGGGGCTGTTAAAATAATAATATAATCTAAACTTTGGATTAGTATTTTGTATTATCTAGAATGTTCTTGAAAGTATCTAGAATAGACTTTTGAAGTTCAAGACCTTTTGCATTTCAAGATGGTTCATGTGCTTAGGGAGTTACATATTAAATAAGGTGCATGTACTAGAAGTGTTCTAAGAGGTTCCATCTTGTCCTATAAATAGGACAATCTTCCAAGCTTTGTATAATCAAGAATTATCAAAATCTTTTGAGTGAAATACATTTGTGAGTTTTATATTTTGTGTAGTAAGTTGTGTGGATTATTGAGAACAAGTTTCTTCTCTTTAATCTCCAACACTTTATACACTTAAAATTCCTACACTAATTGCTTACTTATTTCTTCATATATGTGTGGTATGATAACATGTGTTACGGACATTTATAATCTCGCTCAATAGACAAACTATATCTGTTTTCTTTAGAATAATACATGAACTACCTTACTTGGTAATAAATATTAGAATCAACATCTTGAAAATTACTGGAGGAACAACAGAGAAAACAACTGCAAAGGCTAACAAATCCTTTTACTTCTCTGTTAATGCATCGGCAAATACAAAACAAAAGGTTATGGATTTGGATCCTAATCGATTTGGATCCTAATCGATTGATGCGTGTCCCTTTGGAAACACTCATGTCGTTAAAGTTTGTTTCAAGACAATGGCACTCACTCATCACCGCTCCTCACTTTCGTAATTTACTCCCTCCTCTCCGAGTCTCTGGTCTCTTCTTTCAGCGTACTAAAGTCTTATTTGTTCATCGAGATGATCCAAACACCCCCTCCCCATTCAAGTCCCTCGCTTTTGTTCATGACCCTTGTGACCCTGAACGTATATGTATTGTGCAGTCCTGCAATGGCCTTTTACTGTGCTCTACTGACGATCATGCTCTTGTTGCCATCAATAAACGTAACCATTATGTATATAACCCCTTCACCAATCAAGTAGATACCCTTCCTAAACATCCTTGTCACAACAAATATGGGCTCCCTAGTATCAACTTGATATTTGATCCTTCAAAGTCAACCTCACTACAAAGTCATTGCTTTTCTTGCTAAACCTCAATCTGATGTTGGTGACTTTTTTATTTGCTCCTCTGAAACCGGGACTTGGAGGGCCTCTATACAGTCGTATCTTCCATCTCCTGATATGTGGTTCAGAGATGGTGTCTATTGGAATGGGTGTCTGCACTGGTTAGGTCAATACTCATGACCTGTTTCTGATAGTTTGTACTTTAATGTGGATGAGGAAAGGTTAGAAACTTTTCCCAACCCTCCTATTAGAGCATGTCCAATGCTAATGTCAAAATAGATGTAGTTATTGCGATAATATGAAACCAAAAAGTGGTTTTTGATGTTAAAATATAATTTGTAGTCCAATGCATAGTTTTAAAATAACACCGAATAGATTCAAATTTAGCTATATTCCAAAATCCTAAACTTTAAATTTAAAATTATGATTGTCACCATTGCTTTAGTTTTTCATTTTCCACCATCTAACCACTTGCATGCCTATATGGCGATTATAACTACATCTATAGCATTTTTCTATTTTAGAACCAACTATAGCATTGCATTGGAGAGGTGAATTCTATAATTGATGCTATATTATAGAAATAGCACCCCTTTTAGTGGATTAGTGCATTGCATTACACTGAGGTCCGTCCTTCAGTACATTCAGCATTCAGCGTGTACGAGATGAAGAGTGATTACTCAGAGTGGTTTGTCAAGTACCAAATTGATCTAGTTCCAATTTCCATAGCTTTCCCAGAGATGAAGGATTGCTCTTTTTTTCCTTTTGAAAGTTGCTATAATGCTGCTGTTGCATCAATTATAAGACGAGAAAATTTCAAGGAGGATTCGTTCTTGGTATTGGTATTACCTGGTAAGATCATACATTACAATCTCATTGACAAAAGTTTCAAAGTGATATGTGTTAGGCCGAATACACAATATATAATCAAGTATGTATGAGAATAACAATCAAGAACACAGGTTTGTAAATCAACAAACTGAATTATATTAAATAATTCTCTCTTAGTGATGTTAATGAATCACAAAGAGCTACTAGGTTACAAGAATAATATATTCAATGTTCGCGTCCCTTCTAGGGATAACCTATCTGTGTTTATATAGTACACAGCTACATACAATCCTTTTCTAATTGATACTCCTATAAATTAGCTATACAATCATTATCAATTAAGGATTGCTTCAGTCTTCTGTCCAGTCTCCTTAGCTGTATCAATATATTCTGCTTCTTTCCATCTTCAGAATATATTGCTTCTAGAATCTTTATCTTTGCACCGACAACTAAGTCAACTATCACCCTGTCAGACTTTATCAAACTCTGACCGGCTTCTATGTAAACTCTTCACCCAGTCAGACTTTATCAAACTCTGACTGGCTTCTATGTAAACTCTGATATGTACCTGGTACTTAAACACTGATGAACAAACGTCAGCAATTATATCTAACAATCTCCCCCAACTTGTTCATACCAAAATGTACAAGTTAAACAGATAATTGATGATGTCAAAACATATAACAAATGAAGTGTTTAAAATATGTCAGAGTTTAATTTTAAAACAGAGTTTAAATTTAACTTAGAATAGAAAACATAAAAACTTACAGTCAGACTTTACTTGACTTCTTGAACATCAGGTACTGTCCTGAGATAATCAATCAACAGTCTTCTTTCAGCATTTTCAAGTTCAGCTATCATAATCTCTTTCAGCTCCTTATACTCTGGATCTCCTTCACCAGTTTGATATATGGCAGCCCTCAGAGAATAGATACTGTTTTTCTTCATGTCATTCCCTAGTCGAATGTAATGAGCTTTGTCTGACTCTAGGTTAAATTCTAAAACCTTTACTCCAAGTGCAGTTTTAAATCTAGCACTGTTTCTTTTCATTTCCACTATTTTTCCAGCATGATCCCTATACTTTGGAATATAAACACTTGACACTCCTCCTCCAAGCATAGCTTTAGATCTCAGCATCTTTTCTTTCAACACTTGAGCAACATCATGAGTGTGTCTGTTCTTGACTTTCAAAAGATAAAGTACATATTCAAGTTCTTCCCATGATTTGAGATTGACATCAGATTCTCCAACCTTATAAACTCTTCCATCACTCATGAAGTATAACAGAAATTGCTTCTTCAATACTCTGTGAAAAATCAACTGAACAGACTCTAACTTATCAAGGTTTTCTTGTGTAACCCCAATACCAGATTCTGCCAGTGAAATGTTGTCTTGAGATCTGTTATTTGTTCTTCTCTCTCTGTGTGAACCCAGTCCAGATTTATCAAAGGCTTCTTTTCCCAATACTGTTCTGGTTTCTGAGAAATTTACAGCTTCAAGCTTTAAGTCTTCAAGAATTTTTGGTTTGCTGAATCCTGGAAGTAGTGTAGATTTCTGTACAACTTGAGCAACGTCAGAGGTTGTCATATCTTCAGTAGAAACATCAACTTGAGCAGCGTCAGAGGTTGATTTGGCTAATCTTGTTTCAACTTGAGCAATGTCAGAGGTTGATTTAAACTTCTTATTCAGGTTAGGCTCTTCAATCATCACGCCTTTACCTTTATCAGCATTTGAACCACTAGGCCTCCTTGAGTACTGTAAACTCTGATCAGAGTTTACATTCTCTTTGATAACAATTCCTTTTTCTTTTCTCCTCGGAGCCTTGATAACCTTCTGTTTGTAAATTCCAGCTTCAACATCTTTCCTGTGTTCTTCAGCAAGCAATTGCTCTTCTGCCTGGATATCTTCAATAGTAACATCTTTACCATGTTCTGCTAAGAATAACTGTGTAGCAACTTCTTCATCAGTAACTGGAGATTTAGAGGAAAGAAGTAAACTTCTAACCCTTGAAGAAGACTGCCCTCCAGTGTATAATCTTTTTCCATCAGCATTTGTCTGAGCATCAGAGTTTGACCTCCTCCCTTGCCTTTGAACATTCTTTGATCTTGGATGATGTTTGTCTCTTGCACCACCATCAGCAGTATCATCCTTCTGAGTCAGATTTTGAGAGCTCTTGCATTTGTCTTTAGATACTCTCTCCCCCTTTTTGACATCATCAGACAGCAAAACTGATGTGAGCAATTCAATGGAATTTGCAATTTCATCCAACTTAGTGGACATTTTAACTTGATTTTCTTCAACTTTGGACAACCTGGAATCAAAATTCTTCTGATCTTTACACAAGGAGATGTATAGAGATTTGTCCTTTTGCTGTGTAAGCTCTCTTTGAGCTATATCATTCCTTAATCCAGTAATCACCTTGTCAGAATCATCAAAACGATTGTTCAATGATTTGATTTGTACAATGGTTGCTTTGAGATGACTGAGAAGTTCTGGATTTTTAATCTCTTTGGAAGACTTTGTTACAAAATCTGCAGCTCTTTCATTTGAAAAGATAGTATCCTTGCTTGACCAATTGGAGAAGTACATATTCTGAAAATGCTCTGCAGTAGCACGATTGACTTCTCTTTCCTCATCAGAGTTAGCTTGAATATTAGATAACTCGACTTGAATATCAGGATTAGAATGAGTAGGACTAGCTTCAGCATTGTCATCCTCTGCTTCATTCTCTGTAATAACATTCTCTGCCACTTTGTCAGGATCATCAGAGTGTGCATTATTACTATACTCTGCTTCTCTTTGAACAATCTCAACAACAGATTGTTGTAGAGCTTCAAGAACAAGAGCATCCTCAGAGTTTGCAACAAACTCTGCTTGAAAAGGAACATTTTCTGTTGCATCCTTTTCAACAACATCAGGATTTGCAGCAACAGTTTCTGTAGCATTAGCAGCTAAAGTCTGATTGACTTCCTCACCTTTCTCAACTTCAAAAGTAAGTATTTCTGTGTGAGAAGCCATAGATTCTTCAATTCTCACAGTATCTAGATCAGCTTCCAAACCCTCTGTAAAATGTTCAGAGTTTAAAGAGGTGTTTGCTTCAACTTCCATATGAAATCCTTGAGGCTCAAAAATCCTGCTATCAGAGTGATCAGCAGCTTCCTCAACTACATCATCAGCATTTGATGTAGGAGCTTCTGTTGCAGTATTTACTCTGTCCTTAGTAGGCACAGTAGTATCAAAAATCTCCTCTTGTACTTCAGGAGTTACATTCTCCATAGAAACTCTGTCCTCAAAGACAGCTTCATCCTCTTGAATCTGAACTTCAAGATTTTCTACAGCTTTGGAAGAAATATTCTCAGCACCAAATAGATGTGCTGCTACTAATCTTCTTTTTCTCTGATGAAGAGTTTCTTCATCAGTTTCACTATCTTCAACATCAGCATCAGACTGTGCTCTGTTGGCTCTTCTTTTCTTTAGCCTTTTCTCCTGAGGCATACCATCAGTTTTTGATGCCCCAGCTTCAGCATTTGACTTAGCAACCCTGGCAGGTTTAGTACCAACATGCTTAGTCCTACCACCCCTTTTAGATTTAACAGAAGTTGACGGAGGCAGTTCTTGTTGTAGAGGCTCAGGTTGAGAAGAAGCTTGTGGTGGTGGATTGGCTTGAGCATTTAAAAACTGTTGCACAGATTGAGGTAGCAACAAGTCTCCAACAACCCCTTTCTTAACATCTTTATTAATAAGATCAGAAAATATTCTCTTATGTAATTTAAAACAAGAAACATCTTCTTCACCTACTTCCACGCCTTCAACACAGTAAGAGAACAAAGTCTGACAGAATCTAGAGAAATAGACTACTCCTCTATTCTCTGTCATTTTCTCTCCTAGATTATTCAAAACAAGTCGTGCAAAATCAAAATGATTATCGAATAAAAGAGAATACCCGATTTGCAGACTGTCTGTGGGAATAACATCCCAGTTTGTGCATTTCTTGCTAAAAGTCCTTGTGATGCAATCAAAGAAGAAGCTCCACTCCTTCCTTAAGAATGGTCGTTTTAGCTGTCCAATCTTCGACAAGGATCCAGAATACCCAATTTCTCGCATCATTCTTATCAAGTCCTCATCACCCATTCCAATTGTATACGAAGAAAATTCAGGAAACCCCATTGCAGCGCGAATGGTTCCAGCAGTTATTACATACTCTGTATCTTCATATTCAAAAATAATCGATGGGTTACCTGTTTCACCACCATCATCATACAATCCTGTTTCCCAGAACGCCTTTATCTGTGAACTAGAAAGTTTTTCAGGTTCCACCAAAGCACGCCCAATCGCTGACTGAGCAAGAAAGTTTTGTATGATATGAAACACCTCTGGGGCATTGACAGTGTTTAATGGGGCTGAATAATTATTAGGAACAAACTCTAACCCAGAAGCAACAAAAACTGTAGTAGCCATTAGTACGAATCGAGAAGAAAAATCAAAGAAACTGATTCAAAAGAGTTTGTGTGTAGAAAAGTGTTTGTGAATATGCTTGTGTGACAATTGATGTGTGTTGGAGTAAGATGTGAAAAGTTTTGACGAAGGTGTGTGTATTGTATAAATGTAAAATTCAAAATTAAAAACTGAACAGTTTTTAATCATTAATACACAACTGTCTTACTCCGTTAACTGTGTTAGTGGAACACGTGGCATACATGCAATGACTGACAGCAAATAATTGACAGTTTTCAATGCGCATGCGCAGTAAAAACAACAATAATTACCGCCTGTTACACTTTCCTAGGCATTAACCTCTCTCCTCTGTTCAAAAACATCCTCGAACAACTGTCCAATCATACTCTTTTTAAATTTTCAAAACAAATGTCTTTTTCTCAAAATTATAATATGTCTGAAACAAAGAAATCATTTTAACCATCAGAGATTAAAACAACATTACCTCGGCGTATTTCACACAAGACATCAGTGTTTACCATTTATCCTTCTTTGTCAATAAACTCTTTTCTCAGACTGTACAGGTGTGAATAATAGTGTGTGCAATAGCAGAGTTTACCGAAGTCAATATTTAGATCATCTCAAAGTGCATAAAATCCACAAACTAAAGCAATAAAAACTGGTTGCCTAAACTCTCATGTATAAAATAAAATCTGATTTTATATCTAAACTCTGTATACTGATATCCTTTCATTTGGATATATCTTTTATTTTTCACCCCCTTTATATATATTTATATACATTTTGTGTTTTTTTTTTTTTTTTTTTTAATTAATTTTTTTTTTCCAGTAATCAGTGGTTGGCACTAGTCACCAAAAATCAAAGACTTTAGCCCTTATTTCATACAATAAGTTCCCGGATCTTCCTAGGCACAACATGATCTCAAAGGAATTTGTGCACTTTTTGGCATCTTTTGATTTGAGGGTGAATTTTTTTTCAATTAATAATCAGAGTTTAGACTTTTCATCAGTTAATTCAATTAATTTATGAGAGAAAATGCAAACAGCTAATACAGACTCAGTGTATAGGATTAATAAACTAAGAGATGGTATAAATACAGAGACAGTATCATGCTGTGTTAACTTACTGCACATGTTTGAGATCAGAATCTATACAACTCTTAAGGATTCATAATTACTTACTGAGAATTATGCTTCATACAAATTTCTTCATTGGTCCATATGTTTCAGACAAAATTACAATCAGAGTATAACATTAGACTCTTACTATCAGAGTATGACCAACACTTTATGACTAACAGAGTTTAGCATCAGAGTTTACTTTCAGAGTTTATGACACTGGTATTCATAACAGTTAATACATGCAAGGAATCATGAGCATTTAAAAATCAAACATGTATAGTTTTGAGTCTAACCTGTATCCCTAGTCAAAACCAGAGATCATTCCAAGTTCATTTACCAATCCTGTAAAAGTAGCTTCACTCAAGGGTTTTGTGAAGATATCTGCAAGTTGTTGGTCTGTAGACACAAAATGAAGCTCAATGTTTCCTTCTTCCACATGTTCCCTGATAAAATGATACCTTATGCTGATGTGCTTGGTCATGGAGTGCTGTACTGGATTTCCTGTCATAGCAATAGCACTTTGGTTATCACAGAAAATAGGTATTTTAGAGTACTTCAAACCATAATCCAGCAACTGATTCTTCATCCATAGAATCTGTGCACAACAGCTACCAGCTGCTATATACTCTGCTTCTGCAGTGGATGTGGAAATAGACTTTTGTTTCTTGCTATACCAAGAAACCAATCTGTCACCTAAGAATTGACATCTTCCACTTGTACTTTTTCTGTCTATCTTACAGCCTGCAAAATCTGCATCAGAGTAACCAATTAGCTTAAACTCTGATTCTCTAGGATACCACAAACCCAAGGTTATGGTTCCTTTGAGATATTTGAAAATCCTTTTTACAGCTGTTAGATGAGGCTCTCTGGGATCTGCTTGAAATCTTGCACAAAGACATGTTGCATACATGATATCAGGTCTACTTGCAGTAAGATACAGTAAAGACCCTATCATTCCTCTGTAGTTTGTCATATCTACTGAGGCTCCTGTGTCTTTGTCTAGCTTTGTTGCTGTAGCCATGGGAGTTGTAGAAGATGAACTATCAAGCATACCAAATTTCTTGAGAAGATTTCTAGTATATTTTGCTTGATTGATAAAAATACCATCATCTGTTTGCTTGACCTGTAAGCCTAGAAAATAACTAAGCTCTCCCATCATGCTCATTTGATACCTGGATTGCATAAGCTTTGCAAACTTCTTACAAAGTTTGTCATTAGTAGATCCAAAAATAATATCATCTACATAAATTTGAACTAAAAGCAAATCATCACCAAAATTGAAATAAAACAAGGTTTTATCAATTGTACCTCTTGTGAACCCACTTTCTAAAAGAAATTGAGCAAGAGTTTCATACCATGCTCTTGGTGCTTGCTTTAGTCCATATAATGCCTTGTCAAGCCTGTAGACATAATCTGGATGTTTGGGATCTACAAATCCTGGTGGTTGTTCAACAAACACTTCTTCTTCAAGCTTCCCATTGAGAAAAGCACTTTTTACATCCATCTGAAAGACTTTAAACTTCTTGTGTGCAGCATAGGCCAGAAAAATTCTTATGGCCTCCAATCTTGCAACTGGAGCAAAGGTTTCATCATAGTCAATTCCTTCCTGTTGTGAATAACCTTTAGCCACAAGTCTAGCCTTGTTTCTTGTAATCACACCTTCACTGTCAGTCTTGTTTCTGAAAACCCACTTTGTACCTACAATTGATCTATTCTTAGGTCTAGGTACAAGTGTCCAGACTTCATTTCTTTCAAATTCATTTAACTCTTCTTGCATTGCTGTAATCCAATTAGCATCTTGAAGAGCTTCTTCCACTTTCTTTGGTTCTGTTTGAGACAAGAAAGCATGATACAGACACTCATTATTTGTTGCACTTCTAGTTCTCACACTAGCATCAGGATCTCCAATTATGAGATCAGGTGTGTGTGCATGTGTCCACTTTCTTGCTGTTGGTAAGTGGTTTCTTGCATCATTATTGGATCCTCCCCCTTGATCCATGCTCTCCTGATTCATATGTTGACTTTCTGCAGTTTCTGAGGCTCCCCCTGAATTGGATGGCTCAGAGTTTGAACTGTCAGAGTTTGAATCAGTTTCCTCAACTGACTCACTTGCTGTGTCTTGTTGAGCTTCTTCACGCTCCCCCTCAACTGGTTCTCCATTTTGTTCAATTTGAGAATATTCAGTTTCTCCAGTATTTACCAGTAGAGGTTCAGAGTATGTCAGAACCGCTTCATCAGAGTTTGTCAGAACCGCTTCATCAGAGTTTGTCGGTACTGCTTCATCAGAGTTTACATCATCAGAGAATAAACCTTCATTTTCAAAACGCAGTTGATCATATCCATCTAAGTCATCAAGTCCAGTTATTTTCTTATCATCAAATGACACATGTATGGATTCCATGATCACTTTAGTTCTCAGATTGTAGACTCTGAATGCTTTTGTTGACAATGGATAACCAACAAAGATTCCTTCATCAGCTTTTAACTCGAACTTGGTCAACTGTTCAGGATGAGTCTTCAACACAAAGCATTTGCATCCAAATATATGAAAATATTTCAAATTTGGCTTCTTATTTTTCACCATCTCATATGGTGTTTTCCCATGCTTGTTGATCAATGTTGCATTTTGAGTAAAACAAGCAGTTTGAACAGCTTCTGCCCAGAAGTATGTTGGTAATTTTGCTTCTTCAAGCATAGTTCTGGCTGCTTCAATTAAAGTTCTGTTCTTTCTTTCAACTACACCATTTTGCTGTGGAGTTCCAGGTGCAGAAAATTCTTGTTTCACTCCTCTTTCCTTGCAGAAAGCTTCCATTATTGAGTTTCTGAATTCAGTCCCATTATCACTCCTTATAATTTTAACTTTGAGCTGTGATCCTTTGTCCAGTAGATTTACATGATCCATCAGAGTTTGAGCAGTTTCATCCTTCTTTGATAAGAAATACACCCATGTATATCTAGTATATTCATCAACAATTACTAGAGCATATTTCTTTCTGCCCATGGACATCACATTCACTGGTCCAAAGAGATCAACATGAAGAAGATGATAAGGTTCCACTACTGAAGATTCAGATTTGCTCTTGAAGGATGACTTCCTTTGCTTGGCCTTTTGACAAGAATCACATAGGCCATCTAGACTGAGTATTGATTTTGGAAGTCCCCTTACAAGATCCTTTCTTATAAGCTCATTTATGTTGTTCAAATTGAGATGAGAGAGCTTCTTATGCCAATTCCAACTCTCTTCGTTTGACATTCTGGCAGTCAGACACACTATTTTTCCATCAGAGTTTGTTACCAAACTTGCTTCATAAATGTTGTTGCGCCTGTGTCCAACTAGAACAACTTTTCCAGTAGATTTACTGATAACTTCACAGTATTCAGTGTGAAAATCTACATGATTTCCTCTGTCACAGATTTGACTCACAGATAGCAGATTATGCTTGAGTCCTGAGACTAGAGCTACATTTGTAATGATGACACTACCAAGATTAATATTGCCATATCCTAGAGTGTGTCCTATGTTGCCATCTCCATAGGAAACCTTTGGGCCAGCCTGCTCCTTAAAGTCTGATAGCAGGGCTTTATTTCCAGTCATATGTCCTGAGCATCCACTGTCCAAGATAAGTGTGCTCTCTTTTATACCCTGCAATCACAAACAAACACTAAGTGTTAGTTTTAAGGACCCAGACTTGCTTGGATCCTTTGTCTTTATTAACAGTGTTAGTTTTTGCAGCGGAATTACTATCAACAGAGTTTAAACTAACATTGTCAGACTTTACACTTGCAGAGTTTGCTCTAACCCACTTCAGATTGGGTTTTAGCTCATAATAGTTGTGATAAATAGCATGATAACTCTTGCAAGTATAAATGGAATGCCAAGTGCTCCCACAGTGTGTGCATAAAGTCTGTGGTCTAACTCTAACATAATCATTCTTTACTCCTGATGTAGAAGGTAAAGAATTGATATTTTTATTCTTTGTGCAGTAATTAGCAAGATGATTAGAACTACCACAATTATAACATGTTTTCCTTGGAGCAGCACCAGTAGGCAAATGATTATTTCTTTTATTTATGCCTATCTTTCCATTCCTATTCTTCTTGGACCCTTTTGGTTTCATGGCAGATTTTACCTCTTTCAACTTATGATTGAACTGTTTTCCTGTCATCAAGCCAACATTAACCTGTTTTTCACAAGTTTTTACTGGTTTTCTAACAGCTTCTAATTCCATAAGATTTTCTGTTATAATATTTTCCTGTTTTTCACAGGCTTCATCTGATTCCATATCAGCTTCCCTTATTACAACAGATTTTAACTTATTGGCTTCTGGAACAAATTTCACAGGTTTAAGTTGTGGTTTTACCTTAACCTTGTCTTTAAACCTAAGTTCATCATTTTCACAATAACCTAAACCTACAGAATCAGTCTGAAACACTTGATGAGTGTCTCTTCCAGAATCTGTCCAAGTCTTGATTATTTTTCTTTCTTTTTCTAGATCAGATTCTAATTGCTTATATTTTTTCAGCAACTCCTGTTCTATATAAACAGCATCATCTCTTTCTTTTTGAATCTGCTTCATATTTTCAAGTTCTCCTTCAAGAAACTTGTTTCTATCTTTAAGACTAAGATTCTCAGCTTTAATTCTCTCATTCTCTAAAGTCTGATCCCTATAGCTAACATGTACGCTTTTCAGATATACTCTCAATTCAGATATATTATCAGTATCATAAGCATAAGTAGTTAGGGGTACCTTATTTTCAGATGATTCAGTCTCATCTCTGACAGTTGCCATAAGAGCATAATTTTCTCCATCATCAGAGTCTGAAGTATCTGCCCAGTCTTTGCCTTTAGAGATGAGTGCTTTCTCAGATTTGCCTTTCTTGCACTCTGGGGCATAGTGACCCATCTCCTTACACCTGTAGCACTGGATTTCAGATTTATCCTTTTTGCCAGACTTGGTCTCCCTTCCATCAGACTTTCTAAAACTTTTCCTTTCAGAGTTTGAATCTTTCCTTGAGAATTTCTTTCCTTTCTTAAAGTTCTTGAATCCCATCTTCTTGAAGGTTTTCACCATCAGTGCAGCCATTTGCATCATCTGTTCTTCATCATCCTCAGAGTCAGAAGCTTCATCAGAGTTTGAGTCATCATCAGAGTTTGATGACTCACTTTCAGATTTAATAACTAAAGCCTTTCCCTTGGCTTTCTTCCTTGATGATTCCTTCTTAATGGGCTTCTCCTCAACTTTGAGAGCAACAGATTTTGTCTTTTTGCTCAATCTTCTATTCCTTTGTTCTATCTCCAGTTCATGAGTTTTCAACAACCCATAGATTTCATCAAGATCTGTATCAGCAAGCTCATAATTATCTCTTATTGTGGTTGTCTTTAAATCCCACTTTTCAGGTAGAGATAACAGAAACTTGAGATTAGACTCTTCAAGCTCATATTCTTTATCAACCAGAGACAGATCATTCAATAGTTTGCAAAATCTGTCATAAGTCTCAGTCAAGGTTTCATTAGGTCTTGATCAAAGTGCTCATACTCCTGTGTGAGTATTGTCTTTCTGTTCTTCTTAATAGCACCTGTTCCCTGGCATCTGACTTCTAAAGCATCCCATATCTCTTTGGCAGTCTTGCAGCCAATTACTCTGTTAGACATAACATTATCTAAAGCACTGTGGAGTAGATGTCTCACCTTTGCATCTTTTGCAATTGATGAGATGTCCTCAGGAGTCATATCTTTCTTTTCCTTTGGAACAGACTTTTGTTCTTGACCATCAACAACAGGGGACAATTTAGTTGGCATATGAGGACCATCATAGATTCTGTCAAGGTATTCTGGATCTGTAGCCTCCAGAAACATGGTCATCTTCACCTTCCAAATCGGATACTCTACTGGCCTGAGAATTGGAACCCTGATTGTTTCATATCGACTCACAGAATTGGGCTTAACCTGTTCAGCCTTAGGAGCAGTTTGATTTTCTTCAGACATGATTATTACTGTGTTTGAATCGTAAAACTGTATATATTAAACAGCCTTGGCTTTGATACCAATTGTTAGGCCGAATACACAATATATAATCAAGTATGTATGAGAATAACAATCAAGAACACAGGTTTGTAAATCAACAAACTGAATTATATTAAATAATTCTCTCTTAGCGATGTTAATGAATCACAAAGAGCTACTAGGTTACAAGAATAATATATTCAATGTTCGCGTCCCTTCTAGGGATAACCTATCTGTGTTTATATAGTACACAGCTACATACAATCCTTTTCTAATTGATACTCCTATAAATTAGCTATACAATCATTATCAATTAAGGATTGCTTCAGTCTTCTGTCCAGTCTCCTTAGCTGTATCAATATATTCTGCTTCTTTCCATCTTCAGAATATATTGCTTCTAGAATCTTTATCTTTGCACCGACAGCTAAGTCAACTATCACCCTGTCAGACTTTATCAAACTCTGACCGGCTTCTATGTAAACTCTTCACCCAGTCAGACTTTATCAAACTCTGACTGGCTTCTATGTAAACTCTGATATGTACCTGGTACTTAAACACTGATGAACAAACGTCAGCAATTATATCTAACAATATGGGACTTTGTTGTAGACTTGGAATTACAAGGAAATCTCCGTCACTGGTTATGTGGAAACTTTAAAGCTTGGCCATACAAACCATTGAGGGCCAATGTAGGTTAATAGAGATCATGTTTTCAAGCCTCCGAAGTTGTTGATATTTATAACTTTAGCTCCGAAATTGCTCGTCTAGGTGATGGAAATCCAGCATGATTTATAAAATTGTTGACCACCCCTTACTTCTGTACAAAAGAAAAGCACAAGAATGAAAGATTTTACTCCAAACTATGTATTGATCTATGAAGTAAACAAAGAACCTGTCCTAACTAATTAATTCCTGACATCTGAAACCTCATCAATAATTTCTGA
This sequence comes from Heracleum sosnowskyi, assembly GCA_030848705.1. NCBI lineage: Eukaryota > Viridiplantae > Streptophyta > Magnoliopsida > Apiales > Apiaceae > Heracleum > Heracleum sosnowskyi. The sequence goes on along the minus strand of CM061243.1, from coordinate 3,683,476 downwards.
TACGACAATTCGCAACTCTTGTGACAAAATTCTGAAGTTTGTTTACCGCCTTTGGAAGTTGAATGATGTAATAGAATACGCAAATGTGTATGCCAAAAGAACTGCAAAGCCAGCTACAGCAGCTCCAGCTATCCATACATTATTGTGTTTGAATCCAAAATAGTCTTCGACGAAATCTTTAACAGTTACTTTTGCATCAGAAAGTATTTTGTCTTCTACATCTCCGAATTGTGATGCTATCAGTCCATCTAAAATCCAAGCAAGTGGACATACATACGAGTACCATCTCCACCATATCGGCATTTTCTGCCATTGACAAATTCAATGAAAAAAAGGCTTATGATATATTAGTGTTCGTCTCGTGCTCTTTAGATTGAATATGTTCCCGAGTAGTAGAGAACTTACTGGTCGTGGGATTATAAATCCTGAAAAGGCGTTCCATAATAAAGAAATCGAAGAACCAATGATCCCAGCAATGTCAGCATTAGGAGTCACCGCGACAGTCACCATTCCAAAAAGAGTGTAGTATAAAAAGGTGAAGAACATGAAGAATATATACCAAAAGAGTTTTACTACTGCAGTCAAATCCAATCATTGTATAAACAATAGCACCATAGACTGCGGCTTGAGCAAAAACGTATGGTATCTATACTCTTTATTAATAAGCAAAACAATGTGAAAATGACGCGCGGTACTAAAGTACCAAAGTACCAAATTTGGTTATCACTCAACCCGGTTCGATTCCTCGCAACTACATAATTATACAAGATTTATCTATACTCTTTATTAATAAGCAAAACAATGTGAAAATGGCGCGCGGTACTAAAGTACCAAATTTGGTTATCACTCAACCCGGGTTCGATTCCTCGCGACTACATAATTATACAAGATTTATTTACTTTAAATTCTTTAGCTTCATCTAGGGTTCGATTCCTTACAACTACGTAATTATACAAGATTATTTATTTACTTTAAATTCAATAGTTTCATCAAGCGTTAGATTTTTTGCGTAATCATACAAAATTTATTTATTACTTTAATTTCTTTAGCTTTATGCACAGTTCGATTGTCTATAACTACATAATTAAATCGTTATTTATTTATTATTTATTTTTATCATTCAATTCTTGAGAAATACATTTTTAAATAATATTTATTAATAATTTATTAATACTAATATTTTAATGTCGACTCATGCTCGGCCCGTGCTTGGCACGGGTTATAAGCTAGTTTCTACTAAAACCTTCAATGAGAGAAGAAAAGGGACTTGCTTAACATATAAGATTCAAACAAGAAAATCTGGGTAATCTGGTAAAACTAGTTTTTACCTGTGCAAATGCATATGGCAAGGCTGAGTACATTCCTGCTGCTCTTTCTCTATAAAAGACTGTCCGTTCAACATCCACCACTGGCCGCACTGATGAAGCATTTTGGACCCCGAGGAAGATGCAAGCAGCATACATAGAACCCATAGCATTGAAGAGATCTTGTTGCGTTTGCCTACAATATACGTCCAAAATTTATCATCAGGCGAAGACAGCGATTGAACAATCTTTAACCATTGATCAGCGGGTAAGTTTCTAATTGCAAGTTACATTTTAGAACCATGATCCCAGAACATTGAGCCAAGCAATACTCCTACAGTTGTAGCAATCAGGAAACGGACAGCAGTATAGTATGTGTTTGTCCAATATGAGCATCGTTGTTTCCATTGGCATGTCATACACTGGGTGATGAAAGATTGCGAGTATTGGGAGGGAAAACAGAGATCCTCTGCACCAGGACGAGGTATGCTAGATTCTCGAACAAGTGCTTTGTTTCTCCTGTGTTATGCAATAAGGCAGTAGAACATTTGATTAAGGAATTTTGGAATTTTCATCGATAAAAGTATGTTCTACAATTAGTGTTGCCTGTGGCATGTGCAATATAAAGTTGTTAACTGATTCCGACCTGTACAAATCTGAATTATGGTAGACTTCAGCGAAATCAATTCCTAGAACTCTTTCTTGTGCAGAAGCAGTAACTTCTAACATCCAGGTGGCGGGATTATATCCGTCTTTAATTTTACTTGCTCCTTCGATATCCTTTTTCGAGGAAGAGAAGTTTTAGAACATAATTTGAATACCAAAGCTAGTAAAATTTATGATTTTGAGTTCTGTTTGTGTCTGCATCTGAATTCTCACCTCAAAGTACTTGATTAGTTCGCAAGAATGTCTACCAACTGGTCCCGCGTATATTTCTTCCCCTCCACGTTTCATTAGGAAAAGCTGCATTCCGTGTTTAATTGTTTCAGTTTCTATAAAATGTTAAATCAATCTATATCACAACTTTTCTCACCTCATCAAAAGCTTCAAATATGTCTATGCTAGGTTGATGAATGGTGCAAACAACCGTTCTCCCCGTGTCCACGGTGTTTCTTACTGTTCTCATCACAACTGCAGCAGCTCTTGCATCTAAACCTGAAGTAGGCTCATCCATGAATATTATTGAGGGGTTTGCCACCAGCTCAACTGCAATTGTTAGACGCTTTCGCTGTTCAGTTGAGAGTCCAGTTACGCCTGGAATTCCAACTAATCCAGTCTTCAATGTGTTGAGTTCAACAAGTTCTAGGACCTCATCCACGAACATCTGTGAAAGTTTTAAACATGAAGTAGGTTATCCCGTGGTCTAATATTTACCTCAGATAGATAATCAGGAGCTCAACAACCAAGTGCTGTCCTCTAAATCTCCGCATATTTTAACTTCTTTAAAATAGTGAGTGTATTTTCTACAAAAAATGAGTAGCCAAGAGGGGAACAGCTATCAATTTCCCACCTTTCTGGTTGTCGAATCAACGTCTAAAGGCAATCGCAGCCAGGCTGAGTAGATTAGTGACTCGTAGACTGTAACATGAGGTGAGTGGATATCGTTCTGTTCACAGTATCCACATATACGGGCAAACGTTTCCTGCTTCTTAGGAAAGCCAGAAATGGTAATGTTCCCCTCGATATAACCACCAGTTTTTCGACCTGCAAGCACATCCATCAAAGTGGTTTTACCAGCACCACTGACACCCATTAGAGCAGTGAGAACACCTGGCCTAAAAGATCCACTCACACCCTTCAGAAGCAACAATTTATCTTCAGCAACACCTTGGTCTTTCATTTCCTTCAGCTCATAAATTAGAAGCCATAATTAGTAATCAGGCTAATTATAAGGACTAGCATCAGAACAGTATGCTCAATCAGATCTGACCATTTTGATCATTTTGCTTACCAGGGGCATGTCAACAGAATACTTAACATCGTCAAATGTGATGGAATGTGGTTCAAAAGGAAGAATCATCCCTTTTTTCTTGTTCTCATTGGCCTCATCATGGATACCTGTTATGGATCAATATCAACACAGCAATTGGAGTTGAGATTAATTATTTTATAACACTTACAATGTGACATCTAAACAGACGTGTATTAAGCTGCATAAAGTTGCTTTCTAACCCCGACTTCCAGCTCGTCCAGCAGAGTTACCTCGTCGGGATGACAGCACAATAACATTGGCAGGTTCTTTTTGTGGTGGAACAGTTTGAGGTTTCCCCAGAGCTGCAGAGTAGTGGCAATATATATTTATTTCTCTCAAATTATTATCCCAATCCGAAGGGTCAAGTGGTATGAATACTCACGGTCAAGATAAGTAAGTGCCATCGTTACTGCAAAGTTGAGTAGCAAAACAAAGCCAATCAATGCCCCCTACCAGTACGAATATGGGAAGAAACCCCTTGACTTCAAAATCGCAACTCCTATGGTCTCAGTTCCATTTGCAACTGGCTGTTCCATGACAATGATTTTAAAACTTCAGCTTATTTTTCATATAGACTAGTGCAAAATAAAAAGAGGCATTCTATGATCTGTACCTTGTTCCACTGAGGTCCAAGGAATTCATTAACAGCAATAGCATTCATCCCATACATCATGGGTGATGAATAGTAACCCCATAGCCACCACTTCGCTACATTGTCTATGGTTTCGTAAACAGAAGCAATAACATCAGAAGAAGGTACAGATGAGATAATTTAGCTTTAAAAATTAATTTGAGAACTCATACCTCGTGCTAAGACGAAGCCACCTAAAGCAAAAAGTACAAGCAATGCAAAACCCCCAAATGCCATTGCAAGAACCATGTTCCTACCCAGTGCTGCCATAAGTCGGAACAAGGCAGAGGCCATCTGGTTGATGAGTAAAAGTACAACGTACTGCTTAACAAACCTGCAGAAAATAATTAATAACATAATATGGCAAAAGTATTTGGGAAGTTGTGATTTTTCCGTTATATATTTTTCAACTTTAGATTCTTCACCTTTCAATATTGGGATCAAAACCAATAACATAATATGTGAGGACTACCCAGACGGCGACTTCTAAAAAGGTGATGGGGATCTTGATGATCCACACCGGAAGTGCATATGACCATGCTGGATAAAATAGAAGATCCCTTTGCTTGTAAAAGACCGGAAGCTTAGCTATTGTCATTGAAATCTCCGCGAATCCATTAAACATAAGCATGACTACAGAAAAAAATAGAGCACCCATATATATCCCTCCATCAGTAGTTCAATTTTGGTTCAACTCAGTTCTTAGAAACAGTGTCATGGTAACAATGGCGATTGTTGTAAGCTATAAGATATGGAATATTAGTATTAGAAAATACACATACAGAACCAAAGCTAATACCATGTATTCTAGCTAATGGATGAGGGAACTTACTGGAGATCATGCTGGCTGATATACGCAGCCGTTTTCTTTGGCACAAATTCAGTAATTTCATGGCCATTGTAAGTTACCCTTCCAGAAAACTATTATTGTGATTTATTCAATCCCCGAGTCAGATTCTTTGTAAAAAAACTAAAATAGCAGAAAGTATGTGTAAACTAGCAGGAAATTTACTTTAAGGGTAGGATCAAGCTTTCCAGCCAAAGCCAACAATAAGGTGGTCTTTCCCGAGCTCGGTGGACCTAAAAGCAATGTCATCCTGAAAAAAATATCACCAGATGAATGCTAATAAGAAAAAAAGAATCATAAATTAAAAAATACACACTAAAACATCGGAAAGTGATCTTATATTAACTCATAGGTTTGCCTATAACTTCCTATGATTCACCTGCAAGGCCTGATAATTCCGCTAAGATCGTTAAGTATAGTCAGGCGCTCCTTTTTGCTTGGAATTATATGAAGAGTATTTAACAGTCCCTTCAACAAATACAAATGTGTTACTATGAAGAGTCGCTGATAATAAACATGTAAAAAACACATCAAAATTGCACAACAATCTCCACTTGTGATAAAACTTTAACAGAGGTTCTTACCTCCACTATACCAATACAGAAGTTCATAAAAGAAGGCAAAGCCCTGCTTCCAACATGAGCTTCTGCCTCGATTTTCAAATGCGCAAATCTGACTTCTATTTGTGGCAAATCTATTCCAACCCTGGAAGAGGAAATACAAATAATAATATCCGAGTACCGATCAACCAAAATTACCCAACTTTGCAGTACATATTCACCTGTCAACTCGATCTCTAAGCTTCAACAAAAACTTCTCATTATCTTCTTCAGCAACATTAACAAGCCTCTCGAGTAGTTTCTTCCTCTCTTCAGCTCCGAGTTCATGTATATCAACTTCAGTTCCAAGAAGCAGCCCTTTTCGTAATCTATCGAAAGTAGGTAGATTTTCAATAGAAGCCCATTTCAAAGCTTCTTCATCATCTTCATCTCTGGCTGATTTTGAAAACACTTCCATTCCACTGTTCCTCCATATTGCAGAACTATTTGATCTCAAACTCCCCATCTTTTCTCTAGTACTCATGCTATCTCTTACATTATTACTCAAGTTATAAAGATTGCTTCCATCCATGTTTAGTACTCAACCATAGACAATCACAATTCACACATCACACACTTAATGCAATATTATCAAGAAATTAAGAACCAAATTCTTGAAATCAAAGTGCATAACTTGAAACCATATATATTAGTATAAATTACGAGAAATTACCACGTGTGAACTGCGCGCAAAGTCAGTCATCCCACATTTGAGGATCTCGCGGTATGATTAGAAAAAGAGATTTTCTTTCTGGCGCACGGTGTGTCCGACAGCAAACCACATTGCATGGGATATCTTGATGCTAAAGCAAATAAGTTATATTCTAGTTTATAGAAATCACATGTGCATCTATTGCGAAACAGAGTAACTACTAATTTGAATTGTCTAAGTTCGACAGAACTTGCTCTGAAAGCATTAAGAAAGGAACATGGATGGTGATATTTTAATTTTTAGTCATTCATAAACAAATTACTCAACCCCCAATAAACAAAATACAAGATTTTCAAGACATTTTAAACCCAGTTCTCAAATTCAAATTGCTTACTCCAGATTCCTAAACTTTAAGAACTCCTAAACAAATACAAGATTTTCAAGACATTTTAAGAACTCCGAAGTACACCCCTAAACTTGGACAGATTCCTATTCCAGGTCTCGTGTGCCGTTTTATGTAATGTTCATCCTCCATCAACCCACCTTAGATTGTGTCCTGATTTATGCTTCTGAAATCACACCTGCAGAACAATAGTATATAAAGCCAATTATTGTTCCCTTGAATATTGAGTTAATAACTTATCTCTATATAACATCAATTCTTGATTATCCATCAATATTTTTAATCTTCACCAAAACAGATTTTTTGAAATTAACAATAACAAGAGCAATTTAGTAAAAACGAACAATAACAAGAGAAACAAGATTGATTTGCATACTGTTAAGCTGGTACAGATGGGCAAAAAAAACATACTCTGTAAGGCGAAAAACCATTGTACTTTTGCATATATATTGGAAGTGACTAATTGCATCCATAAAAGGTACATTACCAAGTCAATTATGCTAAACTTCAGGCACCTCAAGGAGCATACGCACACGGTAGAGACTCAACGTACTGCCAAGCCTTAAGCCTTCCACAGGGCCAACGCCAAACTTCAGTTAGACTGAAGTCTACACTGAAGTCCCATATCACTTTACAACTTTTATCCACGAGATTGTACCCTATAGCTTTACCAGGTATTTCTAAAACCAAAAACGAATCCTCCTGGAAGTTTTCTCTTCTAATAAGAGAGAGCACACCAACTGCATAATAACTTTTGTCACAAAAAAGATGCTTATTTTTAATCATCTCGGGGAAAACTTTGGAGATTGGATCAAGATCAATTTGGTACTTGACAAACCACTCCGAGTAATCACTTTTCATCTCGTACACACTGAGTGAAGTGGCATAATGACAAACCTCAATAACATGCAAATGGTCTTCAGATTCCCCAAAATACAAAGTCCTCCTTGAAGTCCGACTCTCAGCAATAGGAGGCCTTGGAAATGTTTCTAACCTTTCCTCGTCCATGTTGAAGTACAAACAATCGGAAATAGAAGATTCTGGTGAATCAGAGCCGGGGATAAAATCACTTAACCAATGCATACGTCCATTCCAACAGACACCCCTCATGAAGTGCATTCCTGGAGCTGGATTATAAGACTGTATAGAGGCCCTCCAAGTCCCAGTTTCAGAGGAGTAAATATAAAAGTTACTAGAATTATCTGATTGAGATTTAGCAACACTAATAACCTTGTAGTGAATTGACTTTGAAGGATCAAAAGTCAAGCCGATAAGACGAAGCCCAGACCCAATGCCAAGGTGATGTTTAGGAAGAGTAGCTAACTGATTGGTGGAGGGGTCATATACATAACCATTATACTCTCCATGAGGATTAAAAGGGGCAGTACAGCACAATAAAAGGCCTTTACAGGATTGCCGAATACGAATTTTTTTAGGATCATAAAGGTCATGAGCAAAACTGCTGGTTTTGAATGGGGAAGGGGTGTTTTTCTTGTCTAGAGGAACGAAATAGACATTATCAGGAGTAGTGCCGATTTCATATGGGCGTTGAATGAAGAGACCAGAGCTACGAAGAGGAGGCAATAATTTATGGTGGAGTTCAGTGAAGTGAGGATTGGTGATGAGAGAAAGCCATTTTTTCGAAACAGACTTAAAGGGGGACATGAGTTTTCTATAAGGAACACGCAACAGGATTAATGCTAATAGATCCTCATTGTCTAAAACAACTTCTTGAGAGCTAGTTGTGCATCTTCTACGCTTTACAACTTCTTGAGAGCTAGATGCGCATCTTTTACGCTTTACAACTTCTTGAGAGCTAGATGTGCATCTTCTACGCTTTATAACTTCTTGAGAGCTAGATGTGCATCTTGTACAATTACCAATTTCTTGAGAGCTAGATGTGTATCTTTTACGCTTTACAACCTCTTGAGAGATGGATGTGGATCTTCTACGCTTTCCAACTTCTTGAGAGCTAGATGTGCATCTTTTACGCTTTAAAACCTCTTGAGAGCTATATGTGCATCGTTTATGCTTTATAATCTCTTGAGAGCTAGATTTGCATCTTTTACGCTTGATACCCATGCCTATATTTCTGTGCATCATACAAAATAATAATCATATATTAAAATAAGCAATAGATTATAGAATAAGTATCAGATTATATGATACGACTATTAACAAAGTTTTCATACCTCCTTTGATTCGAAAAGGCAAAGTTTCAGATGAACAAGACGAATCAATAAAAAAGATCCAAAAAAAACAATAGGGGTGCTATGTAACAAGATTTTATGTATACGACTGATCTCTGTTTCTCTCTGCATATATACTACTTGATGCTATATTCCGGCCCAAATAAAATTTTTATTGAGCGAGGTCAATTAAAAAACACATACCATATTTAACTATTTTTTTTCAATTATAAACAAAATTTAAAAATATTAGATGACCGCCAGCACAGTTAATATTAGGCCAGTACTTTCCTGTTATAACAGTTAAATATCCCAAACCTAATTAGAAAAAAAAAAAAAAAATCCCAAACCTTTTATGTATGTAATTATTGGTGTTAAACAGTGCGTGTATATATACTACATGCATGGCATGCATGTAGTATACACATACTCTCGTTCTTAATTTTTTTTTTTTTAGTGTCTGCTTTCTGTGTTCTAATCTTTCAATTCTCAGCTCCTCATAAAACCAGCTTATATGATGGAAACTTTTCTTGATTCTTTATCTTGTTCTAATATTGATCACAAAACTATATTGTTGCTCAGAACTATGGATAAGTTGCGAGATTTAGAAGACCAACTAGAAAAAGTAGCAATAAGTGGAGAGGGAGTCACAAATCAAACATTGTCAGAACAGTTGTTAAAGGATTTGTTGATGATAGTCAAGCATCCGACGTTCATATCTTTTTTTGCCAATAGAAAAATTTTCAACTTCTCTTTCGGCTATTTGGATAAGCTTATTCAAGCAGATGATCCTGATGATTATATGAGGGTGCTTCAGATTCTATCTCTTTTGCCAAAGGATGACGTAACTTCACAACAATTTCAAAGATGCATGTTTAATAACGTGGATTTTTTTGCTATGAAACTGGGCTTTGTAGTTCGTCAGGAGCACGAATGGATACTCGAGACGGGGTATGAATTTAGGGTTAAACTAGCCTACCACTCTATCCCTATCTTGCACAATACTGATCAACAACTTAAGTTAGAAATCAATCGGGAGAACCTTGTGCAAGATTCGATAACCAAGATATTGGAAGCAGACGAGTTTGATTTGAGACGTGGTATTTCCGTAAGATTCGTGGGTGAAGCAGGGATTGGTGATGGGGTGCGCCGGGACTGGCTTATATCGTTGGTGGGTAAGATGGTTGAAACCCAAGATGCTTTTCAAACTTCTGGAGGTGATCTTGCACCTGATCACACCCGCATCTATCCCAAGCAAGGTACTAAATTTTCAAAATATATCTTGTATGTGTTGTCAAATACTATTGATTATGGTAGTTACTGTTGTAACTTACTTCAGTTAAGGTAGTTATTGTTGGTTGGTTGACTATTATTTACTTTTTTTTAGTAGTCTTGAGCATCTCCAACGGTGTTGGCTAAAATCGTTAGCTAAAATAATATAAAATGCTGATTATGTAAAATTTGCTGAACCTGTAAGATATTGTGTTCCAATGGAGTTGGCTATACTAGTTGGCTATATTTTAAAAATAGAATGTTATTATTATTTCAAGTTGTTAAAAATAGAATATATGATTTGAATATGGTAATAATTGATGTGGAGTTTTACTACAGGTCCATAGGGGTTCGACAAAAATAGCCAACATGGAGAGGTTGGCTAAAATTTTAGCTAACAGTTTTATCCCATTGGAGCGGATTTTTTTTTACACATTATCTAAATTTTTTATTTATGGCAATCCACCTATGATTTTAGCTAAGGGTTCTCCACCATTGGAGATGCTCTTATATGCCTATAAAATTGTATCCATTCCTTAAAAATTCTCGGGATGAGCAATTATCAAACCAGTGGGAGTTCTTAGAGAATAAACCAAGCATGCATGTACACAAAAAGAAAGAGAGAAAGGTTTTCTAATGCTCTAACTGTTGTCCATCTTAGCATGGGTTCATGTTTTGATCTATCATGTTTAGTTTGTTAATTACTTCTTAGTTGTTTTACTTTGTATGATACTAGGTAGTTAATATCACATACTAAATATATTATGGATATATTAAAAAGTTTAAGAACTAGATTGACCAAGTGTGGCTGGTTTTGTTCTTACAGGATCGTCGGCAAGTGCTGATTTCTATAGATGTTTTGGTAGACTTATTGTTCTGGCCCTTATTCACAATATCCAAGTAGGAATTACATTCGACAACATACTTTTTCTACAACTATCCGAAAAGAAAATCACTTTGGAAGACATAAGAGCAACAGATCCTGCCAAGTACAAGTCGTACAATGAAATTATGAGGTCATCACCTCAGAGCTATGACGAAGAATATTACTATTTCAGTGATGGCAGTGACCACAGTGATGACGATGAAGGAGGAAGAGTCGTACCATTAGAGGACAGAGAAAAATATGTTGCTGGAAAGATACAGAAGGAGTTTGTAAGCTCCATACAAGCACAAACTGATAATATACTTAAAGGGTTTGATGGCCTCCTTTCCGTTTTCAGGATAGTAATTTTTCAGATTTTAAAGCTTGAAGATTTTGATTATTTGATACGAGGAATCAAAGAGTTGAAGATGGAAGATTGGAAAAAGTTCACACGTTATGAGCAGGGTTATGAAGCCAATGATCGTCAAATTAAATGGTTTTGGCAGGTTTGTTTTTTCATCTTAAACAATACATCTTGTGTACCTGCCTTTCTCATCATTTTTCTTGTGAATAGGATAGTAAATTTATATTTTATATATGCATTGGTTTCCATTGTAGTGTGTCCAAGATTTGCCGGAAGAAAAAAGGAGAAAACTTTTATATAATTGGACAGGAATCAAATATCTGCCACGAGGAGGATTCGAAGCATTACGCCCTCCAGTTGTTATAAGAAATTGGCCGCAAGACAAAGAATTGCTTGATGATCTACCTAGAGCGCAAACATGTTTTCATAGGCTCAGTTTTCCTCGGTACGAGTCGTATGAAAAAATGCTCAAGAAATTACATTTATTCATTGATGAGTGTGACGGTACTTTTCGAATGGAATGATCTAGTTTAGTATACATGTATTTTTTTGTAATGTAGTGTTGGGGAACAAAGATATGGTAACCATAAGTTTTCATTACTGAATTCAATATTTTTCTTCCACGTTAGAAGATAGAATCAACCTCTCCTGTCTCAACATTTACAATTCAGCAGGTTTATATTCTTAATATCCATATCCTTGCGTGCCTCTTGACCTGCTGTTGCAGCTGCTTGAGTTAAGGGAACAAAGATCTAACTTAAACAGCGAGGAAAGATTCAGATAACTAGGACATTTATTGTACTTCTCCCTATAGTTTATCTCCTGAACAAAATTGTACTTGATAATGTCTTCCATTAGGGGACCTTGTGTTCTTTGATCAAATTCAAGTCACAAGTTCGAGCTTCAGTGCATAATGCAGAACTATTTTCACATGATTTTTCTATGAAACTGCCCTTCTTTAATCCTTTCAAAAGTAGGTAGTTTTTCACGAGAAGCCTATTTAATTCAAAGCTTCATCGTCTTCATCTCTTTGCTGGTTTTGAGAACACTTTTATTCTACTACTGCAGTACTAGTACATATTGCAGAACTATTTGATATTAAACTCCCATGGAATTTCTCACACCATTAATCAAGTTATAAAGACTAGTTTCATCAAATTTTCAATTAATTACTCGCCCAAAGTAGAATGATTTACACACTACACTACAAGAAATCAGGGCAATTACGACGGAATGTTGGGCGCGCCCTAGTTACGACGGAAAAGAAAATTCCGTCGTAACTATTTACGACGGAAAACAATTTCGTCGCAAGTTTATTATTTTATTAATAAAATTTGGCACCAAACAAATAAAAGAGAGGGAAATCTGCGCGCGAAATAAAACGACGCCGTATTATCTTATGACGGATTTGCAAATCCGTCGGAAGTTTATTATTTTATTATTTTACCGAAATTAGATTTAATTATAAAATAAATTAAATTTTCGTAAGAAAAAACTACGTCGTTTAGGACTGAATATACGACGAAATTTATGTCGTAAAAAAACTTACGACATAATCCGTCGTAAGTTATCGGGGCGGTAAATTCAACTTTTTACCAAAATATAGGGCGGTAAATTCAACTTTTCCCAAATTTTTGGCATCCAATAACTTACGACGAATTTCGTCGTAAGTTAGCACGTGAATTTTGGTGTTTTAATATTTTTTGAAAAAAATTCTCAATGATCCAACCGTATGGATGTCAAGATCTATGTATTTCAGTGATATTTTCAAAAAAATTAGATTAAAAAAAATTATTTAGTTTGAGATTATATTAGTCAACAAGTAATTTGATTATTACTCCTTGCTAATGTTAAGTTCCGAATTGGTGTTTCAATTTTTTTGAAAATATTTCTCGACATCCAACTGTATGAATGTCTAGATCTATATATTTGAGTGATATTCTCAAGAAATTAGAAAATAATAAATTAATTTGCTTTAAGATTATAGAAACAACTAATGATTTGACTGTACTCGTAACTAGTGTCTAGTCCCGGGTTGGTATTCTGATTTTTTTTAAAAATATTTCTCAACGACCCAACCATATGGATGTCAAGATCTATATACTTGATTGATAATATACCAAAAATTCCAGAAAAAATAATTTTATTTAGTTTGAGATTATAGTAGTCAATGGGTGATTTGATTACCTTACTAATGTTAAGTTCCGAATTGGTGTTTGAATTGATATCGGGAGGATTGTTTGAACTGATATCGGGAGTGGTAAATATCATAGTTAAACACTTAAAACATTATGTACTAAAAGTAAACTCAATCACAAATATTACATTGTTCTCATGCAATGTTTTTTTGCTAATAAAAAGTTTTAATACGCATAATGGTAAGTTGGTAACTGATAAATTTAAGAAATTTTTTACGTGAAAGTAAATAATGGAATTTAAACATCATCCATTAACATTACCTATACACTAGACCCAAGAGCTCTTACTTAAACATCCACTAGCACACAAGAAGCATTTCTTTATTAGTAAAATAATAATTATTTTAATAAGAATAATTAATTTCTATTTTCAAATTTGAAAAAAATTGCATAATAAAAATTTATAATACAATTTGATAAAAAAATTGATTACTACAATTAATATAAAATTGCATAATAATACAATTAATATATACGCTATATTTATAACTATTACCTTTTATACTATAAGTTATACAATAACTCTGTATTAATGTAATTACTATTTTTCTTACTATTACGGATGTGTATTTCATCCGTTTGATCTCGATATGTTCCTCACCTCAATCGGGTCGGGAATTGTCCGGGTTCGAGCGGGAATGGCCAGATATATAGAAATAATTTGGAAATTTCTTTTCATTGAAACACAATAGTACTAAGACTCATGTTTGATTTGTTGTTACTACTACATAATTATACAAGTTATTTATTTATTAAATTTAACTTCTTTGATGAAGATTTTATCAGGATTCAATTATCATAACTATTTAATTGAATAGTCTTTATTTATTATAGACTTTCATTTAAATTTCACATTGAATTATACAAATCAACATATTTAAATTAATAATGTAATTACTATCTCTCTTACTATTACGGATGTGTATTTCATCCGCTCGATCTCGATATGTTCCCCACCTCAATCGAGTCGGGAATTTGGGGAATTGTACGAGTTCGAGCGGGAATTGCAGATATATAGAAATAATTTGGAAACTTTTTTTCATTGAAACACAATAGTACTAAAATTCAGGTTCGATTTATTGTTGCTACTACATAATTATATAAGTTATTTATTTATTAAATTTAACTTTTTTGATTTCACCGGGATTCGATTATCATAACTATTTAATTAAATAGTCTTTATTTATTATAGACTTTAATTAAATTTCACATTGAATTCTACAAATCAACATATTTAAATTAATATTTATTAATTATTTTTATACTCAATATTCAATTTTTATTTTAATAATTTAATTTTTATTCTCGATTCGTGCTTCGCACGGGTTATCGGCTAGTATAAAAAAAACGGAGGGAGTATTAAAAATAAATCAAACTTATATACATAACATAAGCTCAAAATTGCATTCAACTATGTGTCAGGACTCTCAGTGAGAAATGGAACAGAAATGTGTCAACTCTTCATGTACATACTTTTCTGCAATGGAACCTTCAACTCGTGCGTTGTTCCCCACTTTCTGTTTCATTTTGCGTTGTAGCCTTTCAATATTATACATCCACCGTGTTGGGACAGGGCCAGCGAGTCTGCACTCCTCAGGTAAATGAAGGGGAAGATGCTCCATTGGATCAAACATGGCTGGAAAGAATTTATTCTCTAAAGTACAAATGATCCCAGCTATGTTTTTTTCCATTTGCCTCAAATTTGATTCGAGTAGTGTAGTTGAGCACAAGTCTTTGAAAAAATTTGAAAGATCACAAAGTACTTTGTTTATATCATCCGGAAGAAGTTCACGAAATGTAGAAGGCAACAACTTTTGCATAAATACATGACAGTCATGGGACTTCATGCCTTGGAATTTCAGCTGAGCTATCTTACAACATCTCTTCAAGTTTGATGAACAACCATCGGGGAGTTTCAATCGATACACCCATTTACATAACAATTTCAGCTGATCTCGGGTGAGTACGTATCTAGCTCTAGGCCTGTGTTAACCATTCATCCATAGATCTTGCTTGATGCCCATTGCTTTCAAATCCCCTCTTGAGTTTGTGGTATCCTTTGTTTTGGCACTTCAGATAATAGTATGAAAAATATTTTCAAACACATTTTTCTCAGTATGCATGACATCAATGCAGTGACGCAGGCGCAATGAATCCCAATATGGCAGGTCAAATAAGCTAGTGACATGTGTCCAGTTGTGTGAATCCCCAAATCCAATTGCCCTTTCTTTGCTGTGTGGTTTCCCAGGTGGTAGAAAAGTGATACCGGCAATCATGATACGAACAATCCGGCCTTCTCGTCGAATGTTTCGGCGTTTGTCTTGGAATCCCTTATGTAACCCATAAAAACTGGACTTCTTGCTGTGTGGTAGTTGCTTAGCTTTGACATCACCCATACAAACATGACAGGCCATCTTCCCATGGGTTGACCTGACCACCCACTGACCATACCCAGTCCGGGAAAGTCACTAATAGTCCATAGCAAAGCTGCACGCATCATGAAATTAGTCTTCGTATAAGTATCAAATGTTTGCACCCCAACTTGCCATAAATTAAACAGCTCATCAATCAAAGGCCTAAGATAGACATTCAGATTCCTCACAGGATCATTTGGCCCGGGTACTAGTAGTGTCATGAACATATATGGCTCCTTCATGGACATGGTATGTGGAAGGTTGTATACAAGTAGTACAACATGCCAAACTGAGTATATAGTAGAAGTGACATTGATGTACGGGGGGGAATCCATCAGTTTCAAGACCAAGTCTAACATTACGAATCTCTGCTGCAAAATCCGGATAGTTCTTGTCAAATTCCTTCCATTCTTCTCCATCAGCAGGGTGACTAAGAACCCCTTCAGTCACTGTTCTAGTCTTGTGATACTTCATATGGTCAGCTGTGTGGGTACACATGTACAAACGTTGTAGACGAGGAGTGATTTTGAAGTATCTTAATATCTTTCTCGGGATGGTGACACTCCCGCCATTAGTTGCAACTTTGTATCGGCTCAACTCACAATACTTGCAATTTTCCAAATCTTTATCATCACCATAGAACAACATGCAGTCATTCTCACATGCATGTATTTTTTCGTATCCCAAGTTCAGCTTCTTGACCATCTTCTTCACAGCATCATAATTAAAAGGAAGTTTATGCCCCTTCGGAAACACATCTCCAAGTAAAAGGAGCAGCTCGTCAAATGCCTTATCACTACATTTATTATGATTCTTCCAATGTAGTAATCTCGTAACAAACTTCAGTTGCGAGTACTTGGTATTGCCCGGATATATTGGTTCCCCGACGCTATTCACATTGTCTAAAAATTTAGCCGCTTGCTCATTCGGGTCCTCGTAAGTGTTATATTCCTCCACAAAATCATCCCCTCTAAAGGCATCCCTCATCATTTCTAATTCATCAAACACATCTTCACGATCAACCATTTCTTCATCTCCCGGCTCACTTTTTTTTTCATGATAATTCCATACGGTGTAACTCTCAAGAAAACCGGTTGCAAATAAGTGGAACTCGACATCGTGAATGAGTTGAATGAGTTGATTCATACATGTCTTACATGAACAATTAATTAAAAGGTTCGGATTATCCGGTTCCTTACTATTTTTTCTTGCAAATGCCAAGAAATCTTGAACCCCTTTAGTATATTCTTCGGTAAAACCATAACCACCGGGTATAATTCGTTTAGAGATCCAACTAGTATCATAAGACATCTACAAATATAAAAAGAATATACAAATCAATAACACAAGTGAACACACATATATGTTAAACATGTAATGAACTTAAAAGTAAATCACATATATGTATATATATATATATATATAGTTGCATTAAAATAAAGTAGAGGAATTTAAAATTGAATCCTTACCTTGATGATTGTTGTGATCGTGGTTGCTATGTCATTTTATGAACTAAATGATATGAAGATGTGATTTTGTTAAAAGAAAGAGGGGAAGAATAGGGGAGTTAGGAAAAAGGGACAGGAGGAAAGTGAATTTTACGCAGGATAACTTACGACGGCACAAAGGATTCCGTCGTAAGTTTATTAAATTTTTTTAAACGGCTACTTTTTCAAGGGGGCACTAGGATAAGAAGTTAGCGGTTAATTTTGGACATGCTATTTTACGACGGAAAATATGATTCTGTCGTAAGTTGATCTTACGACGGAAAGATCGTCGTATATTCAGCCTTAAACGACATCGTTTTCTTCTAGGAAAAAAATATGTATTTTACAATTAAATATAATTTCTAAAAAATAATAAAATATTTAACTTACGACGGAAATGAAAATTCGTCGTAAAAGAAAACGGCGTCGTTTTATGTGGCGCGATGATTTCCCCCCTTTTAATTTGGTTGGTGCCAAATTTTAATTTTAAAATAATGAACTTACGACGAAATTATATTTCCGTCGTAAGTACTTACGACGGTTTTTTGTTTCCGTCGTAAGTACGGCGCGCCCAGCATTCCGTCGTAAGATTGGCGTCGTAATTGCCCTTATTTGTTGTAGTGATAAGCGCAACGTACAAGTGTGGTGATTATCATGGAATATAATATGTACATATTATACATGTAAATTATGTAAAACATATATATCTATAGTCTTTATTAATAAGCAAAACAATGTGAAAATGGCGCGCGGTACTAAAGTACCAAAGTACCAAATTTGGTTATCACTCAACCCGGTTCGATTCCTCGCAACTACATAATTATACAAGATTTATCTATACTCTTTATTAATAAGCAAAACAATGTGAAAATGGCGCGCGGTACTAAAGTACCAAATTTGGTTATCACTCAACCCGGGTTCGATTCCTCGCAACTACATAACTAATTATACAAGATTTATTTACTTTAAATTCTTTAGCTTCATCTAGGGTTCGATTCCTTACAACTACGTAATTATACAAGATTATTTATTTACTTTAGATTCAATAGTTTCATCAAGCGTTAGATTCTTTGCGTAATCATACAAAATTTATTTATTACTTTAATTTCTTTAGCTTTATGCATAGTTCGATTGTCTATAACTACATAATTAAATCGTTTACTAATATTTTAATGTCGACTCATGCTCGGCCCGTGCTTGGCACAGGTTATAAGCTAGTATATATAGCTAAGTGGTCTGCCCTTTCATTCACATAAAAATGTACTGAATCGCCCGCCCGACTCTTCAGTCCATCTCGGGTTTTTCTATTTCTCACTGAGAGTCCTGACACATAGTTGAATGCAATTTTGAGCTATGTGTCAAAATTGCTGCTATCATTCCATAATGCAGAAGATACGGCACCAATGATAGCAGCAATGTCCCTGCTGTGAGTCATCGCGACACACATCAACATTAACATCAACACACATCAGCAAAGCACAGGTACCAGGTTGAGTACCTGGCATTACAAAATTTGATGAATCCTAACCCATACAAGTTAAAAAAAAACTCGATCTCAACACTAATTTCAGCAGCTTGACCAATGCACAAATTGCTTACTTATTTCTTCATATATGTAGGTATGGTATGATAACATGTGTTACGGACATTTATAATCTCGCTCAATAGACAAACTATATCTGTTTTCTTTAGAATAATACATGAACTACCTTACTTGGTAATAAATATTAGAATCAACATCTTGAAAATTACTGGAGGAACAACAGAGAAAACAACTGCAAAGGCTAACAAATCCTTTTACTTCTCTGTTAATGCATCGGCAAATACAAAACAAAAGGTTATGGATTTGGATCCTAATCGATTTGGATCCTAATCGATTGATGCGTGTCCCTTTGGAAACACTCATGTGGTTAAAGTTTGTTTCAAGACAATGGCACTCACTCATCACCGCTCCTCACTTTCGTAATTTACTCCCTCCTCTCCGAGTCTCTGGTCTCTTCTTTCAGCGTACTAAAGTCTTATTTGTTCATCGAGATGATCCAAACACCCCCTCCCCATTCAAGTCCCTCGCTTTTGTTCATGACCCTTGTGACCCTGAACGTATATGTATTGTGCAGTCCTGCAATGGCCTTTTACTGTGCTCTACTGACGATCATGCTCTTGTTGCCATCAATAAACGTAACCATTATGTATATAACCCCTTCACCAATCAAGTAGATACCCTTCCTAAACATCCTTGTCACAATAAATATGGGCTCCCTAGTATCAACTTGATATTTGATCCTTCAAAGTCACCTCACTACAAAGTCATTGCTTTTCTTGCTAAACCTCAATCTGATGTTGGTGACTTTTTTATTTGCTCCTCTGAAACCGGGTCTTGGAGGGCCTCTATACAGGCGTATCTTCCATCTCCTGATATGTGGTTCAGATATGGTGTCTATTGGAATGGGTGTCTGCACTGGTTAGGTCAATACTCACGACCTGTTTCTGATAGTTTGTACTTTAATGTGGATGAGGAAAGGTTAGAAACTTTTCCCAACCCTCCTATTAGAGCATGTCCAATGCTAATGTCAAAATAGATGTAGTTATTGCGATAATATGAAACCAAAAAGTGGTTTTTGATGTTAAAATATAATTTGTAGTCCAATGCATAGTTTTAAAATAACACCGAATAGATTCAAATTTAGCTATATTCCAAAATCCTAAACTTTAAATTTAAAATTATGATTGTCACCATTGCTTTAGTTATTCATTTTCCACCATCTAACCACTTGCATGCCTATGTGGCGATTATAACTACATCTATAGCATTTTTCTATTTTAGAACCAACTATAGCATTGCATTGGAGAGGTGAATTCTATAATTGATGCTATATTATAGAAATAGCACCCCTTTTAGTGGATTAGTGCATTGCATTACACTGAGGTCCGTCCTTCAGTACATTCAGCATTCAGCGTGTACGAGATGAAGAGTGATTACTCAGAGTGGTTTGTCAAGTACCAAATTGATCTAGTTCCAATTTCCATAGCTTTCCCAGAGATGAAGGATTGCTCTTTTTTTCCTTTTGAAAGTTGCTATAATGCTGCTGTTGCATCAATTATAAGACGAGAAAATTTCAAGGAGGATTCGTTCTTGGTATTGGTATTACCTGGTAAGATCATACATTACAATCTCATTGACAAAAGTTTCAAAGTGATATGGGACTTTGTTGTAGACTTGGAATTACAAGGAAATCTCCGTCACTGGTTATGTGGAAACTTTAAAGCTTGGCCATACAAACCATTGAGGGCCAATGTAGGTTAATAGAGATCATGTTTTCAAGCCTCTGAAGTTGTTGATATTTATAACTTTAGCTCCGAAATTGCGTGTTTAGTTTTACAGGAGTGGCTCTATTGCTCGTCTAGGTGATGGAAATCCAGCATGATTTATAAAATTGTTGACCACCCCTTACTTCTGTACAAAAGAAAAGCACAAGAATGAAAGATTTTACTCCAAACTATGTATTGATCTATGAAGTAAACAAAGAACCTGTCCTAACTAATTAATTCCTGACATCTGAAACCTCATCAATAATTTCTGATACGACAATTCGCAACTCTTGTGACAAAATTCTCGTCTCTGAAGTTTGTTTACCGCCTTTGGAAGTTGAATGATTTAATAGAATACGCAAATGTGTATGCCAAAAGAACTGCAAAGCCAGCTACAGCAGCTCCAGCTATCCATACATTATTGTGTTTGAATCCAAAATAGTCTTCGACGAAATCTTTAACAGTTACTTTTGCATCAGAAAGTATTTTGTCTTCTACATCTCCGAATTGTGATGCTATCAGTCCATATAAAATCCAAGCAAGTGGACATACATACGAGTACCATCTCCACCATATCGGCATTTTCTGCCATTGACAAATTCAATGAAAAAAAGGCTTATGATATATTAGTGTTCGTCCCGTGCTCTTTAGATTGAATATGTTCCCGAGTAGTAGAGAACTTACTGGTCGTGGGATTATAAATCCTGAAAAGGCGTTCCATAATAAAGAAATCGAAGAACCAATGACCCCAGCAATGTCAGCATTAGGAGTCACCACGACAGTCACCATTCCAAAAAGAGTGTAGTATAAAAAGGTGAAGAACATGAAGAATATATACCAAAAGAGTTTTACTACTGCAGTCAAATCCAATCATTGTATAAACAATAGCACCATAGACTGCGGCTTGAGCAAAAACGTATGGTGTCTATACTCTTTATTAATAAGCAAAACAATGTGAAAATGACGCGCGGTACTAAAGTACCGAAGTACCAAAGTACCAAATTTGGTTATCACTCAACCCGGTTCGATTCCTCGCAACTACATAATTATACAAGATTTATCTATACTCTTTATTAATAAGCAAAACAATGTGAAAATGGCGCGCGGTACTAAAGTACCAAATTTGGTTATCACTCAACCGGGTTCGATTCCTCGCAACTACATAATTATACAAGATTTATTTACTTTAAATTCTTTAGCTTTCTTTAGCTTTATGCACAGTTCGATTGTCTATAACTACATAATTAAATCGTTATTTATTTATTATTTATTTTTATCATTCAATTCTTGAGAAATACATTTTTAAATAATATTTATTAATAATTTATTAATACTAATATTTTAATGTCGACTCATGCTCGGCCCGTGCTTGGCACGGGTTATAAGCTAGTTTCTACTAAAACCTTCAATGAGAGAAGAAAAGGGACTTGCTTAACATATAAGATTCAAACAAGAAAATCTGGGTAATCTGGTAAAACTAGTTTTTACCTGTGCAAATGCATATGGCAAGGCTGAGTACATTCCTGCTGCTCTTTCTCTATAAAAGACTGTCCGTTCAACATCCACCACTGGCCGCACTGATGAAGCATTTTGGACCCCGAGGAAGATGCAAGCAGCATACATAGAACCCATAGCATTGAAGAGATCTTGTTGCGTTTGCCTACAATATACGTCCAAAATTTATCATCAGGCGAAGACAGCGATTGAACAATCTTTAACCATTGATCAGCGGGTAAGTTTCTAATTGCAAGTTACATTTTAGAACCATGATCCCAGAACATTGAGCCAAGCAATACTCCTACAGTTGTAGCAATCAGGAAACGGACAGCAGTATAGTATGTGTTTGTCCAATATGAGCATCGTTGTTTCCATAGGCATGTCATACACTGGGTGATGAAAGATTGCGAGTATTGGGAGGGAAAACAGAGATCCTCTGCACCAGGACGAGGTATGCTAGATTCTCGAACAAGTGCTTTGTTTCTCCTGTGTTATGCAATAAGGCAGTAGAACATTTGATTAAGGAATTTTGGAATTTTCATCGATAAAAGTATGTTCTACAATTAGTGTTGCCTGTGGCATGTGCAATATAAAGTTGTTAACTGATTCCGACCTGTACAAATCTGAATTATGGTAGACTTCAGCGAAATCAATTCCTAGAACTCTTTCTTGTGCAGAAGCAGTAACTTCTAACATCCAGGTGGCGGGATTATATCCGTCTTTAATTTTACTTGCTCCTTCGATATCCTTTTTCGAGGAAGAGAAGTTTTAGAACATAATTTGAATACCAAAGCTAGTAAAATTTATGATTTTGAGTTCTGTTTGTGTCTGCATCTGAATTCTCACCTCAAAGTACTTGATTAGTTCGCAAGAATGTCTACCAACTGGTCCCGCGTATATTTCTTCCCCTCCACGTTTCATTAGGAAAAGCTGCATTCCGTGTTTAATTGTTTCAGTTTCTATAAAATGTTAAATCAATCTATATCACAACTTTTCTCACCTCATCAAAAGCTTCAAATATGTCTATGCTAGGTTGATGAATGGTGCAAACAACCGTTCTCCCCGTGTCCACGGTGTTTCTTACTGTTCTCATCACAACTGCAGCAGCTCTTGCATCTAAACCTGAAGTAGGCTCATCCATGAATATTATTGAGGGGTTTGCCACCAGCTCAACTGCAATTGTTAGACGCTTTCGCTGTTCAGTTGAGAGTCCAGTTACGCCTGGAATTCCAACTAATCCAGTCTTCAATGTGTTGAGTTCAACAAGTTCTAGGACCTCATCCACGAACATCTGTGAAAGTTTTAAACATGAAGTAGGTTATCCCGTGGTCTAATATTTACCTCAGATAGATAATCAGGAGCTCAACAACCAAGTGCTGTCCTCTAAATCTCCGCATATTTTAACTTCTTTAAAATAGTGAGTGTATTTTCTACAAAAAATGAGTAGCCAAGAGGGGAACAGCTATCAATTTCCCACCTTTCTGGTTGTCGAATCAACGTCTAAAGGCAATCGCAGCCAGGCTGAGTAGATTAGTGACTCGTAGACTGTAACATGAGGTGAGTGGATATCGTTCTGTTCACAGTATCCACATATACGGGCAAACGTTTCCTGCTTCTTAGGAAAGCCAGAAATGGTAATGTTCCCCTCGATATAACCACCAGTTTTTCGACCTGCAAGCACATCCATCAAAGTGGTTTTACCAGCACCACTGACACCCATTAGAGCAGTGAGAACACCTGGCCTAAAAGATCCACTCACACCCTTCAGAAGCAACAATTTATCTTCAGCAACACCTTGGTCTTTCATTTCCTTCAGCTCATAAATTAGAAGCCATAATTAGTAATCAGGCTAATTATAAGGACTAGCATCAGAACAGTATGCTCAATCAGATCTGACCATTTTGATCATTTTGCTTACCAGGGGCATGTCAACAGAATACTTAACATCGTCAAATGTGATGGAATGTGGTTCAAAAGGAAGAATCATCCCTTTTTTCTTGTTCTCATTGGCCTCATCATGGATACCTGTTATGGATCAATATCAACACAGCAATTGGAGTTGAGATTAATTATTTTATAACACTTACAATGTGACATCTAAACAGACGTGTATTAAGCTGCATAAAGTTGCTTTCTAACCCCGACTTCCAGCTCGTCCAGCAGAGTTACCTCGTCGGGATGACAGCACAATGACATTGGCAGGTTCTTTTTGTGGTGGAACAGTTTGAGGTTTCCCCAGAGCTGCAGAATAGTGGCAATATATATTTATTTCTCTCAAATTATTATCACAATCCGAAGGGTCAAGTGGTATGAATACTCACGGTCAAGATAAGTAAGTGCCATCGTTACTGCAAAGTTGAGTAGCAAAACAAAGCCAATCAATGCCCCCTACCAGTACGAATATGGGAAGAAACCCCTTGACTTCAAAATCGCAACTCCTATGGTCTCAGTTCCATTTGCAACTGGCTGTTCCATGACAATGATTTTAAAACTTCATCTTATTTTTCATATAGACTAGTGCAAAATAAAAAGAGGCATTCTATGATCTGTACCTTGTTCCACTGAGGTCCAAGGAATTCATTAACAGCAATAGCATTCATCCCATACATCATGGGTGATGAATAGTAACCCCATAGCCACCACTTCGCTACATTGTCTATGGTTTCGTAAACAGAAGCAATAACATCAGAAGAAGGTACAGATGAGATAATTTAGCTTTAAAAATTAATTTGAGAACTCATACCTCGTGCTAAGACGAAGCCACCTAAAGCAAAAAGTACAAGCAATGCAAAACCCCCAAATGCCATTGCAAGAACCATGTTCCTACCCAGTGCTGCCATAAGTCGGAACAAGGCAGAGGCCATCTGGTTGATGAGTAAAAGTACAACGTACTGCTTAACAAACCTGCAGAAAATAATTAATAACATAATATGGCAAAAGTATTTGGGAAGTTGTGATTTTTCCGTTATATATTTTTCAACTTTAGATTCTTCACCTTTCAATATTGGGATCAAAACCAATAACATAATATGTGAGGACTACCCAGACGGCGACTTCTAAAAAGGTGATGGGGATCTTGATGATCCACACCGGAAGTGCATATGACCATGCTGGATAAAATAGAAGATCCCTTTGCTTGTAAAAGACCGGACGCTTAGCTATTGTCATTGAAATCTCCGCGAATCCATTAAACATAAGCATGACTACAGCAAAAAATAGAGCACCCATATATATCCCTCCATCAGTAGTTGAATTTTGGTTCAACTCAGTTCTTAGAAACAGTGTCATGGTAACAATGGCGATTGTTGTAAGCTATAAGATATTGAATATTAGTATTAGAAAATACACATACAGAACCAAAGCTAATACCATGTATTCTAGCTAATGGATGAGGGAACTTACTGGAGATCATGCTGGCTGATATACGCAGCCGTTTTCTTTGGCACAAATTCAGTAATTTCATGGTCATTGTAAGTTACCCTTCCAGAAAACTATTATTGTGATTTATTCAATCCCCGAGTCAGATTCTTTGTAAAAAAACTAAAATAGCAGAAAGTATGTGTAAACTAGCAGGAAATTTACTTTAAGGGTAGGATCAAGCTTTCCAGCCAAAGCCAACAATAAGGTGGTCTTTCCCGAGCTCGGTGGACCTAAAAGCAATGTCATCCTGAAAAAAATATCACCCAGATGAATGCTAATAAGAAAAAAAGAATCATAAATTAAAAAATACACACTGAAACATCGGAAAGTGATCTTATATTAACTCATAGGTTTGCCTATAACTTCCTATGATTCACCTGCAAGGCCTAATAATTCCGCTAAGATCGTTAAGTATAGTCAGGCGCTCCTTTTTGCTTGGAATTATATGAAGAGTATTTAACAGTCCCTTCAACAAATACAAATGTGTTACTATGAAGAGTCGCTGATAATAAACATGTAAAAAACACATCAAAATTGCACAACAATCTCCACTTGTGATAAAACTTTTACAGAGGTTCTTACCTCCACTATACCAATACAGAAGTTCATAAAAGAAGGCAAAGCCCTGCTTCTTCCAACATGAGCTTCTGCCTCGATTTTCAAATGCGCAAATCTGACTTCTATTTGTGGCAAATCTATTCCAACCCTGGAAGCAGAAATACAAATAATAATATCCGAGATCATAGAAAGCAAAACAATGAATTCATACCGATCAACCAAAATTACCCAACTTTGCAGTACATATTCACCTGTCAACTCGATCTCTAAGCTTCAACAAAAACTTCTCATTATCTTCTTCAGCAACATTAACAAGCCTCTCGAGTAGTTTCTTCCTCTCTTCAGCTCCGAGTTCATGTATATCAACTTCAGTTCCAAGAAGCAGCCCTTTTCGTAATCTATCGAAAGTAGGTAGATTTTCAATAGAAGCCCATTTCAAAGCTTCTTCATCATCTTCATCTCTGGCTGATTTTGAAAACACTTCCATTCCACTGTTCCTCCATATTGCAGAACTATTTGATCTCAAACTCCCCATCTTTTCTCTAGTACTCATGCTATCTCTTACATTATTACTCAAGTTATAAAGATTGCTTCCATCCATGTTTAGTACTCAACCATAGACAATCACAATTCACACATCACACACTTAATGCAATATTATCAAGAAATTAAGAACCAAATTCTTGAAATCAAAGTGCATAACTTGAAACCATATATATTAGTATAAATTACGAGAAATTACCACGTGTGAACTGCGCGCAAAGTCAGTCATCCCACATTTGAGGATCTCGCGGTATGATTAGAAAAAGAGATTTTCTTTCTGGCGCACGGTGTGTCCGACAGCAAACCACATTGCATGGGATATCTTGATGCTAAAGCAAATAAGTTATATTCTAGTTTATAGAAATCACATGTGCATCTATTGAGAAACAGAGTAACTACTAATTTGAATTGTTTAAGTTCGACAGAACTTGCTCTGAAAGCATTAAGAAAGGAACATGGATGGTGATATTTTAATTTTTAGTCATTCATAAACAAATTACTCAACCCCCAATAAACAAATACAAGATTTTCAAGACATTTTAAACCCAGTTCTCAAATTCAAATTGCTTACTCCAGATTCCTAAACTTTAAGAACTCCTAAACAAATACAAGATTTTCAAGACATTTTAAGAACTCCGAAGTACACCCCTAAACTTGGACAGATTCCTATTCCAGGTCTCGTGTGCCGTTTTATGTAATGTTCATCCTCCATCAACCCACCTTAGATTGTGTCCTGATTTATGCTTCTGAAATCACACCTGCAGAACAATAGTATATAAAGCCAATTATTGTTCCCTTGAATATTGAGTTAATAACTTATCTCTATATAACATCAATTCTTGATTATCCATCAATATTTTTAATCTTCACCAAAACAGATTTTTTGAAATTAACAATAACAAGAGCAATTTAGTAAAAACGAACAATAACAAGAGAAACAAGATTGATTTGCATACTGTTAAGCTGGTACAGATGGGCAAAAAAAACATACTCTGTAAGGCGAAAAACCATTGTACTTTTGCATATATATTGGAAGTGACTAATTGCATCCATAAAAGGTACATTACCAAGTCAATTATGCTAAACTTCAGGCACCTCAAGGAGCATACGCACACGGTAGAGACTCAACGTACTGCCAAGCCTTAAGCCTTCCACAGGGCCAACGCCAAACTTCAGTTAGACTGAAGTCTACACTGAAGTCCCATATCACTTTACAACTTTTATCCACGAGATTGTACCCTATAGCTTTACCAGGTATTTCTAAAACCAAAAACGAATCCTCCTGGAAGTTTTCTCTTCTAATAAGAGAGAGCACACCAACTGCATAATAACTTTTGTCACAAAAAAGATGCTTATTTTTAATCATCTCGGGGAAAACTTTGGAGATTGGATCAAGATCAATTTGGTACTTGACAAACCACTCCGAGTAATCACTTTTCATCTCGTACACACTGAGTGAAGTGGCATAATGACAAACCTCAATAACATGCAAATGGTCTTCAGATTCCCCAAAATACAAAGTCCTCCTTGAAGTCCGACTCTCAGCAATAGGAGGCCTTGGAAATGTTTCTAACCTTTCCTCGTCCATGTTGAAGTACAAACAATCGGAAATAGAAGATTCTGGTGAATCAGAGCCGGGGATAAAATCACTTAACCAATGCATACGTCCATTCCAACAGACACCCCTCATGAAGTGCATTCCTGGAGCTGGATTATAAGACTGTATAGAGGCCCTCCAAGTCCCAGTTTCAGAGGAGTAAATATAAAAGTTACTAGAATTATCTGATTGAGATTTAGCAACACTAATAACCTTGTAGTGAATTGACTTTGAAGGATCAAAAGTCAAGCCGATAAGACGAAGCCCAGACCCAATGCCAAGGTGATGTTTAGGAAGAGTAGCTAACTGATTGGTGGAGGGGTCATATACATAACCATTATACTCTCCATGAGGATTAAAAGGGGCAGTACAGCACAATAAAAGGCCTTTACAGGATTGCCGAATACGAATTTTTTTAGGATCATAAAGGTCATGAGCAAAACTGCTGGTTTTGAATGGGGAAGGGGTGTTTTTCTTGTCTAGAGGAACGAAATAGACATTATCAGGAGTAGTGCCGATTTCATATGGGCGTTGAATGAAGAGACCAGAGCTACGAAGAGGAGGCAATAATTTATGGTGGAGTTCAGTGAAGTGAGGATTGGTGATGAGAGAAAGCCATTTTTTCGAAACAGACTTAAAGGGGGACATGAGTTTTCTATAAGGAACACGCAACAGGATTAATGCTAATAGATCCTCATTGTCTAAAACAACTTCTTGAGAGCTAGTTGTGCATCTTCTACGCTTTACAACTTCTTGAGAGCTAGATGCGCATCTTTTACGCTTTACAACTTCTTGAGAGCTAGATGTGCATCTTCTACGCTTTATAACTTCTTGAGAGCTAGATGTGCATCTTGTACAATTACCAATTTCTTGAGAGCTAGATGTGTATCTTTTACGCTTTACAACCTCTTGAGAGATGGATGTGGATCTTCTACGCTTTCCAACTTCTTGAGAGCTAGATGTGCATCTTTTACACTTTAAAACCTCTTGAGAGCTATATGTGCATCGTTTATGCTTTATAATCTCTTGAGAGCTAGATTTGCATCTTTTACGCTTGATACCCATGCCTATATTTCTGTGCATCATACAAAATAATAATCATATATTAAAATAAGCAATAGATTATAGAATAAGTATCAGATTATATGATACGACTATTAACAAAGTTTTCATACCTCCTTTGATTCGAAAAGGCAAAGTTTCAGATGAACAAGACGAATCAATAAAAAAGATCCAAAAAAAACAATAGGGGTGCTATGTAACAAGATTTTATGTATACGACTGATCTCTGTTTCTCTCTGCATATATACTACTTGATGCTATATTCCGGCCCAAATAAAATTTTTATTGAGCGAGGTCAATTAAAAAACACATACCATATTTAACTATTTTTTTTCAATTATAAACAAAATTTAAAAATATTAGATGACCGCCAGCACAGTTAATATTAGGCCAGTACTTTCCTGTTATAACAGTTAAATATCCCAAACCTAATTAGAAAAAAAAAAAAAAAATCCCAAACCTTTTATGTATGTAATTATTGGTGTTAAACAGTGCGTGTATATATACTACATGCATGGCATGCATGTAGTATACACATACTCTCGTTCTTAATTTTTTTTTTTTTTAGTGTCTGCTTTCTGTGTTCTAATCTTTCAATTCTCAGCTCCTCATAAAACCAGCTTATATGATGGAAACTTTTCTTGATTCTTTATCTTGTTCTAATATTGATCACAAAACTATATTGTTGCTCAGAACTATGGATAAGTTGCGAGATTTAGAAGACCAACTAGAAAAAGTAGCAATAAGTGGAGAGGGAGTCACAAATCAAACATTGTCAGAACAGTTGTTAAAGGATTTGTTGATGATAGTCAAGCATCCGACGTTCATATCTTTTTTTGCCAATAGAAAAATTTTCAACTTCTCTTTCGGCTATTTGGATAAGCTTATTCAAGCAGATGATCCTGATGATTATATGAGGGTGCTTCAGATTCTATCTCTTTTGCCAAAGGATGACGTAACTTCACAACAATTTCAAAGATGCATGTTTAATAACGTGGATTTTTTTGCTATGAAACTGGGCTTTGTAGTTCGTCAGGAGCACGAATGGATACTCGAGACGGGGTATGAATTTAGGGTTAAACTAGCCTACCACTCTATCCCTATCTTGCACAATACTGATCAACAACTTAAGTTAGAAATCAATCGGGAGAACCTTGTGCAAGATTCGATAACCAAGATATTGGAAGCAGACGAGTTTGATTTGAGACGTGGTATTTCCGTAAGATTCGTGGGTGAAGCAGGGATTGGTGATGGGGTGCGCCGGGACTGGCTTATATCGTTGGTGGGTAAGATGGTTGAAACCCAAGATGCTTTTCAAACTTCTGGAGGTGATCTTGCACCTGATCACACCCGCATCTATCCCAAGCAAGGTACTAAATTTTCAAAATATATCTTGTATGTGTTGTCAAATACTATTGATTATGGTAGTTACTGTTGTAACTTACTTCAGTTAAGGTAGTTATTGTTGGTTGGTTGACTATTATTTACTTTTTTTTAGTAGTCTTGAGCATCTCCAACGGTGTTGGCTAAAATCGTTAGCTAAAATAATATAAAATGCTGATTATGTAAAATTTGC
This sequence comes from Heracleum sosnowskyi, assembly GCA_030848705.1. Classification (NCBI taxonomy): domain Eukaryota; kingdom Viridiplantae; phylum Streptophyta; class Magnoliopsida; order Apiales; family Apiaceae; genus Heracleum; species Heracleum sosnowskyi. The sequence goes on along the minus strand of CM061243.1, from coordinate 3,652,717 downwards.
TGAACCTGTAAGATATTGTGTTCCAATGGAGTTGGCTATACTAGTTGGCTATATTTTAAAAATAGAATGTTATTATTATTTCAAGTTGTTAAAAATAGAATATATGATTTGAATATGGTAATAATTGATGTGGAGTTTTACTACAGGTCCATAGGGGTTCGACAAAAATAGCCAACATGGAGAGGTTGGCTAAAATTTTAGCTAACAGTTTTATCCCATTGGAGCGGATTTTTTTTTACACATTATCTAAATTTTTTATTTATGGCAATCCACCTATGATTTTAGCTAAGGGTTCTCCACCATTGGAGATGCTCTTATATGCCTATAAAATTGTATCCATTCCTTAAAAATTCTCGGGATGAGCAATTATCAAACCAGTGGGAGTTCTTAGAGAATAAACCAAGCATGCATGTACACAAAAAGAAAGAGAGAAAGGTTTTCTAATGCTCTAACTGTTGTCCATCTTAGCATGGGTTCATGTTTTGATCTATCATGTTTAGTTTGTTAATTACTTCTTAGTTGTTTTACTTTGTATGATACTAGGTAGTTAATATCACATACTAAATATATTATGGATATATTAAAAAGTTTAAGAACTAGATTGACCAAGTGTGGCTGGTTTTGTTCTTACAGGATCGTCGGCAAGTGCTGATTTCTATAGATGTTTTGGTAGACTTATTGTTCTGGCCCTTATTCACAATATCCAAGTAGGAATTACATTCGACAACATACTTTTTCTACAACTATCCGAAAAGAAAATCACTTTGGAAGACATAAGAGCAACAGATCCTGCCAAGTACAAGTCGTACAATGAAATTATGAGGTCATCACCTCAGAGCTATGACGAAGAATATTACTATTTCAGTGATGGCAGTGACCACAGTGATGACGATGAAGGAGGAAGAGTCGTACCATTAGAGGACAGAGAAAAATATGTTGCTGGAAAGATACAGAAGGAGTTTGTAAGCTCCATACAAGCACAAACTGATAATATACTTAAAGGGTTTGATGGCCTCCTTTCCGTTTTCAGGATAGTAATTTTTCAGATTTTAAAGCTTGAAGATTTTGATTATTTGATACGAGGAATCAAAGAGTTGAAGATGGAAGATTGGAAAAAGTTCACACGTTATGAGCAGGGTTATGAAGCCAATGATCGTCAAATTAAATGGTTTTGGCAGGTTTGTTTTTTCATCTTAAACAATACATCTTGTGTACCTGCCTTTCTCATCATTTTTCTTGTGAATAGGATAGTAAATTTATATTTTATATATGCATTGGTTTCCATTGTAGTGTGTCCAAGATTTGCCGGAAGAAAAAAGGAGAAAACTTTTATATAATTGGACAGGAATCAAATATCTGCCACGAGGAGGATTCGAAGCATTACGCCCTCCAGTTGTTATAAGAAATTGGCCGCAAGACAAAGAATTGCTTGATGATCTACCTAGAGCGCAAACATGTTTTCATAGGCTCAGTTTTCCTCGGTACGAGTCGTATGAAAAAATGCTCAAGAAATTACATTTATTCATTGATGAGTGTGACGGTACTTTTCGAATGGAATGATCTAGTTTAGTATACATGTATTTTTTTGTAATGTAGTGTTGGGGAACAAAGATATGGTAACCATAAGTTTTCATTACTGAATTCAATATTTTTCTTCCACGTTAGAAGATAGAATCAACCTCTCCTGTCTCAACATTTACAATTCAGCAGGTTTATATTCTTAATATCCATATCCTTGCGTGCCTCTTGACCTGCTGTTGCAGCTGCTTGAGTTAAGGGAACAAAGATCTAACTTAAACAGCGAGGAAAGATTCAGATAACTAGGACATTTATTGTACTTCTCCCTATAGTTTATCTCCTGAACAAAATTGTACTTGATAATGTCTTCCATTAGGGGACCTTGTGTTCTTTGATCAAATTCAAGTCACAAGTTCGAGCTTCAGTGCATAATGCAGAACTATTTTCACATGATTTTTCTATGAAACTGCCCTTCTTTAATCCTTTCAAAAGTAGGTAGTTTTTCACGAGAAGCCTATTTAATTCAAAGCTTCATCGTCTTCATCTCTTTGCTGGTTTTGAGAACACTTTTATTCTACTACTGCAGTACTAGTGCATCTTTATTAATGAAAAAAGATTGCATGCCGTTAAGCTGGTCCAAATAGACGAAAACACCGACCATATAATGAAAGAAATCCAAAGTATTTTGCAGTATATATTGGAAGTGACTAACTGCATATAGAAAAAGTACATTACCAAATCAATTTTTGTTAAACTGATGTCTACACTAAAGTCCCAAATCACTTAAAAACTTCTATCCACGAGATTGTACCATACAGCCTTACCAGGTATTTCTAAAACCAAAAACGAATCACCTTGGAAATTTTCTCTTCTGATAACTACTCTGTGTAATCACTCTTCGTCTCAAACACGCTGGGTGAAGGGTCATAAGGACAAACCTCAATTACATGCAAATGGGCTTCAGATTCCCAAAAATATAAAATCCTCACTGAAGTCGACCTCGCAACAATAGGAGGCTTTGGGAATGTTCCTAACCTTTCTTCGTCGACATTGAAGTACAAACAATCAGAAATAGACGATTCAGGTTCTAAATTGGTGTGCAATTCACTTAACCAATGCATACATCCATTCCAACTGACACCGCCGATGAAGTGCATTCCTGGAGCTGGAACACAAGACTGTTTAGAAGCCATAACTAGTAATCAGGCTCAATATTTGGACTAGCATTGGAACAGTATGCTCAATTAGATCTAAGCGCAATCCAACCATTCTGATCACCAGTGGCATGTCAGCGGAATACTGAACCTCATCAAATGTGGTTCAAAAGGAAGAATCATCTCTTTTTTCTTGTTCTCATTGGCCTCATCATGGATACCTGTTAATGATCAATATCAAGATAGCAATTAGAGTTGAGGTTAGTTATTTGTTAACACTTGCAATGTAACATCTAAATTACTTTAATTTCTTTAGTTTTATGCACAGTTCGATTTTCTATAACTACATAATTAAATCGTTATTTATTTATTATTTATTTTTATCATTCAATTCTTGAGAAATACATTTTTAAATAATATTAATAATAATTTATTAATACTAATATTTTAATGTCAACTCATGCTCGGCCCGCGGGTTATAAGCTAGTATATATATATCTATCTATCTATACTCTATACTAAAAGCAGAAACTCTTCTTAATGGTATGTGTTATACTGGATTTTCGGTAATGGGCCCTGGACAGGTCCCTAAGTGATTTGGGTCTAGGGATTGGGTTATGATTTGGTAAGATTGGTGTGGACTGGAATTAGGGCTCGCATCGTGAAGTTATGTTGAGCCCAAAATCCTTCCAAGTATGGTGGGCTCACTTCGTTAAAAAGAGTTTTGGGCTCTCTTCCTTATGAGTTCATTTTGATGAGCTCGCTTCGTTATTTATACCATAAGCTTATGGGCTCTCACCATTATGAAATAATGGGCTCGTGGTACTTGTCAGAAATAAGAATATTTGAACATAGGTGAGCTCGCACCACTTGAACTTTGAAAGGGTGATTTTCATATGTTTTATGCGATGCGAGCCTGGCCAGCTCGCATCGTGGGTGAAGCCCAATATATGGAAATTCCCATTTATGGAATGTAACTTGGTTGACACGGGACAGACCTGCAATCATGGGAAGAAATGCGGAGATGCCGCGAGATTGTAGGAAAACGTGTGAAAACCGGATTATTTATGGAAACTTGAAGAGGATTGATGATCCTTAGACTATTTATGGGAACTTGAAGAGGATTGATGATCCTTGGAACTACTTATGGGAACTTGAAGAGGATTGATGATCCTTAGACTATTTATGGGAACTTGAAGAGGATTGATGATCCTTGGAACTACTTATGGGAACTTGAAGAGGATTGATGATCCTTGGAACTATTTATGGGAACATGAGGTGGATTGATAATCCTTGAGTTATTTATGGGAACATAAATCCTGACTATTTTATGGGCTTGGACTGAATGGGCTTATTCAATGACTTGTTCTCCAAGAACTACGTGAGGCTTGATCCCTATATAAAGGGGTACGTAGGCACCTTGTATGATACACAATTGACACTCGGTAAAGTGCAAGAGAAACAACCCATTCTCTAATCAATTTTCTGAGGAGTCATCATACAAGTCCAGCCACAACTTTCCATAAACCTCCAACACACTGTTGTACGAAATTCTCCTTACAACAATTGGCGCTAGAAGGAGTCATTCTACCCGACTTGGTTGTCTAATCCTGTGCTGGTGAAGAAGCCAAATGGAAAATGGAGAACTTGTGTGGACTTCACCGACTTAAACAAAGCTTGTCCGAAAGATAGCTTCCCTCTTCCTCGTATCGATCAGCTCGTGGATGCTACGGCAGGACATGCATTGTTAAGCTTCATGGATGCCTACTCAGGCTATAATCAAATTCCTATGTATGGGCCAGATCAAGAACACACTTCGTTCATCACTGATCGAGGCCTATACTGTTATATTGGGATGCCTTTCGGGCTACTGAATGCAGGAGCAACTTATCAAAGATTGGTGAACAAGATGTTTAAAGATCACATCGGGAAGACAATGGAGGTGTATGTTGATGACATGCTTGTTAAGTCAAAGGAGGCCAAAGATCACATGCGGCACTTGTCAGAAATGTTCACTATCTTACGGATCTACAGAATGAAGCTCAATCCCCAGAAATGCGTGTTTGGAGTAGAGTCGGGAAAGTTTCTAGGATTCATTGTTAACCACCGGGGAATTGAGGCTAACCCGGCCAAGATCAAGGCTCTATTAGAGATGAAGTCACCTCGAAAGGTGAAAGATGTGCAAAGTCTCACAGGGAAGATCGCGGCATTAAATAGATTCGTCTCCAAATCTTCTGACAAGTGCCATGAGTTCTTTAAAGCTATTAAAAAGGTGGGCAAGAATTTTCAATGAACAGAGGAATGTGAAGAAGCCTTTCAGAATATCAAGAAGCATCTAAGCACACCACCCTTATTGTCTAACCCACAGCAAGGAGAGGTACTGGTGCTTTACTTGGCTGTGTCTGAGTATGCGGTGAGTGCGGTGCTAGTTCGAGAAGAAGGCGATACTCAGCTCCCTATATACTATATGAGCAAAAGGCTAGTCGGTGCAGAAACTCGGTACTTGAACATGGAAAAACTGGTGTATGCTCTAATCCTTGCCTCAAGGAAGCTTCGTCCCTACTTCCAAGCTCATAAGATCGAGGTGAGAACTGCCTATCCTCTTAGGCAAGTGTTGCACAAACCAGAAACCTCAGGAAGAATGTTGAAATGGGCGGTCGAGCTAGGGCAGTTTGACGTGGAGTATAAGCCTCGGGTCGCGATTAAAGGGCAAGCTCTGGCAGATTTTGTGTTGGAATTCTCACCTCAAGTAGAAGAGGACTCTAGGGCCTTGCAAATTTACCCAGAGGTGACAATGGAGGAAAATCAGAATAGTGCCCCTTGGTGGAGCCTATATGTTGATGGGGCATCTAATGGAGATGGAGTCGGAGCTGGATTCGAGTTAGTGAGCCCAGAAGGATGTAGAGTGAAGAGGGCTGTTCACTTCACTTTTCATGCAACAAACAATGACGCTGAGTATGAGGCCTTGATCAACGGATTCAAGTTGGCATTAGAGCTGAAGGTGGAAAACCTTAACGCTTTTAGTGACTCCATGATTGTGGTATACCAGATAAATGGAGGGTATCAGGCACGAGGGCCTAGAACGGAGTTGTATTTGCGTTGTGCAGAGAGGTTAATCAAGCTATTTAATGAAGTCAGCCTAGAGCTCATCCCTCGCGGCCAGAATGAGACGGCGGACGAGCTTGCTAAGTTCGGTTCACGTCGCGAGACCACTCTGTTAGGGTCAACACCCTTAGAAATACAGAGGAGGCCTAGCGTGCCAGAGGTAGAGCTCATGGTTGTGGAAGAACAGGCTACATGGATGTCTCCACTCTTAGCTTATATCAAAAATGGTGTGTTACCAGATGACAAGAATGAAGCGCGGCGGATGCGATATATGGCTGCAAGATATGCAATATATGAGGGAGACTTGTATAGGAGAGGCTTCAATGTGCCCCTACTCAAGTGTGTTGATGGAGATGAGTGCAATTATATACTAAGGGAAGTTCATGAAGGCATCTGTGGTAATCACTCGGGGGGTAGCTCATTGGCACAAAAGATACTTCGTCAAGGATATTACTGGCCGACTCTCAAGAAAGATGCTTTCGAGTTTGCTAGAGCTTGTGACAAGTGCCAAAGATATGCAAATTTTCATAACAGTCCAGTGGCACCTTTAACCTCACTCATGAGCCCTTGGCCCTTTGCCATGTGGGGGATAGATTTGATTGGAGAACTGCCTAAGGCTAAAGGAAGTGTGAAGTATGCTGTGGTTGCGGTGGATTATTTCACTAAGTGGGCAGAGGCTGAGCCATTGGCCACAATAACTGCAAAAAAGCTCATTGATTTTGTGTATCGGGCTATTGTTTGTCGATTTGGAATACCCTACAAGTTGATCTCAGATAATGGTAAACAGTTTGACAGTAAGGAGATGAGAGAATTTTGTGACCGGTTGGGAATGCTGAAAAGTTTCAGTGCAGTGAGCCATCCACAGACAAATGGTCAGACTGAGGCAATCAACAAAATTTTGAAGCACACGTTGAAAGCAAAGCTTGAGGATGCTAAGGGGAATTGGCCAGAGGAACTTCCACAAGTTCTATGGTCTTATAACACCACTCCCCGAACCACAACGGGGGAGACCCCCTTCTCCTTGGTGTATGGATGTGAGGCTATGGTCCCAGTGGAGGTGGGAGCTGGATCTTTTAGGAGAGCTCATTATGACCCAGAGAATAGTGAGAAGAATCATCGTCTTTACTTGGACATGATTGAAGAAACAAGGGTTGATTCCCAAGCAAGGCTGCTAGCATACCACCAGAGAACCGCAAGGCATTATAACCGCAAGGTGAGAGCCCGACCTTTCCGGGTAGGGGACTTGGTTCTCCGTCGAGTAATGCCTAACACCAAGATAGTTAATCATGGAGTGTTTGGTGCAAATTGGGAAGGCCCATATCAGATCAAATCAGTTCTATGGGAAGGAACTTATCATCTCAATGACATACGGGGAAAGCTCATACCAAGGGCCTGGAATGCTGAGCACTTGAGGAGATATTATCAGTAGTTTCTATCTATTTAAGACTTAGCATGCATTGATATTTATCCTAAGTCTCGGGGGGTAGTGTCATATAGGCACCTTCCCTTGGCATACAATGTAATAAGTCTAGGTCTGTTATTATGTAAGAAGATGGAGGTTTTATTATCTAAATAAAGTTGAAGTTTATTGAGCATTAAGTAAATTTTACTTTCTTTTTTAGAACATTGGATTGGGCCTCGGCCCATCAATTATGCAAAAAGAGCTCTTGCGAGGCGAACCCTCTCTAGAAACGAGCTCAAGAAAGTTGGGAAAATAAAAACTTATCTAGAAACTCTATGCAAGGAGAACCTCTGTGCGAAGTGGAACTCTGTGCGAGGTGAACCCCTGTGCGAGGTGGACCTTTGTGCGAAGTGGAACTAAATACGGTGCGAAGAGGGACCTCGCATGAATAGTCAAAGTAGTTCCGTGCGAAGTAAACCTGGTGGGAGTTGTAATTATAATGTTAAGAAAAACAAAGACATACAGGAAAATATGCAAAATCAGGCGCGAATACAAAATACTTAATAAAATGTTGAGTGTTATGGGACCAAAATCATCAAATGCTTACAAATGGCGAGGCAAACGGGGTGCCCGCATCCCCAAAGAAAGATAATAAAAAAAAACTAAGCTTGAGGAGTATCCTCATTAGCTTCTTGAATTGGCTGGGATTCCAGTTCGGGCTGAGCCTCGGCTTCGATGCGAGCCCTCTCTGCAGCCTCCTCCTCCATTTCCTTTCGAAGCTTTTCAGCATAGGTGACAGTGGCTGCACCTAAAGGACTCCAATCGAACTCAGGGACCTTCGACATGAAGCCCTTCATGAAGTTCTTGGATCCTAGGGCCTTTGCATCCCTGACCTCTTCAGCCCGGCTCGCCTCTAGCATTGAGAGTTTGGCCTCGAATTCAGCATTTTGGGCAGCCATCTTAGCTTCGGCCTCAGCAACTTGGGTTTTTAGAGAATTGATCTCAGAAGTAGCATCAGTTAGAACGTTGGAATGCTCTTCCTTCATCTTTTCCACAAGTGCTTTGGACTCGCACAAATCCTTCTCAAGACTTGTGGTCGCGTCAAGGATACTTTGCTTGGACTCCTCGACCAAGGCCACATTTGATCTCCTCGCTTCGTCAAGCTTAAACTTCAAAATTTTGTTATCCTTATCAAGACGAGCAGAGGCCTGACCCATCGAGCGAAGCTCCTTGTGTCTATGAATCTGCCTTATGTACACCTCGGCTGTGGCCTTGGTAAGAGCATCATTGTTGGCTTCGAATGAACTCGAAGTCCATGCCCTCAAATCACTCTCGGTAATATGTGGGGCTCCTAGTCAAACTAGGGTACTGGCCACAGTACTTCCTTGAGGATTAGGGGGCAAGTCTTTGCGAGCCCGTTTCACTACCTCGACTTCATGAGGGACATCCTTGGACTGCCTGGATCTCTTTTTATGAGGAGAAGCCCCCCAGTAGCCAAATATTCAGTAAGAGTCCTCTGGGGAGGGATCTCTTTTCGAGGAGCCACTTTGTTCGAGCCCTCGGCGTGAGAGCCGGCCTGGCTGGCAGAAGGGACGGTGCGAGCCTGAACCTCTGGCTCGTCCAGAAAGGGAGGAGGAGAAATTGCCATTCCTGAAAAATAATGAGGACAAAAGAGTTAGTATACAATTAAATAAAGGTGCCAGAAAAAAGGTAAAACGATGCGAGCTGAAGGCTCGCATCGAGTAAAACTTACTTTTTCCTTTTTTCTTAGATTTCCTACTAGGGGTTAGTCTAGTCCCTTCCTTTAAAAAGCCATACTCGACAAGGTTAGCAGTTGTAATCAATTTTCTAATGTTGCGTTCGGAAACGGGGATCTTTAGAAGGTTATCAGCGTTAACCTTCTCCTGACCTTGCAAAGACGTTCTCACGGGGGGTTCTGCGAATAGAAATAAACTATGAGCACGATGCGAGCTCAAAAGAACGATGCGAGACGACGAAGAAACGATGCGAGCTCAAATAAAGTACTTACCAGGGTCGTAGTAAAAATGAGTTTGAACTCGGGGAACTTCGTGAACATAGAAGAAAGGGTCCTTCCATTTGCCTGAGTTGCTTGGGCCCCCGTAGATTAACTTTTTCTTGTTGTAGTAAGGCCATACTGAAAGGTAGAAGTAGCCAAACTCAGCCGAGTGCTTCAAATTTAAGAAATATCCCAGCTGCCTTGCGGTGAGAGTAGGGTAGCCTTGTTTTTTGTAGAGAATGTACAAAGCAATAGCAGACCTGTACCCGTTAGGGTTAATTTGCAGCGGTGCGAGCCCGTAGTACTCTAAAATTTCTTGAATAAAAGGATGAAGAGGTGCAGAAATGCCCAGCTTCAACAGGAAAGCTGAAAGAACCATGCGAGGTGCCCGTCCTCCATTTTCTGGATGATTAAAATGATAGCACCTCATATGCGGTGCGGGCAGGATAATACGACCCTCTAGCCTAAACTGCTCTACGAGGTCGCGTAGAGAGTCCTCCGTCATCGAGGTAGACATGTCCCGGCAAGCTAAAATCTTACCGTCCTCGTGGAAAGCAGACGAGCTCTCATCGCCATCAGGAATTATTCGCTTCTTAAGAAAGACCACCCCTTCGAGCTCGGGTTGTTTGACAGGTTCGTATGGAACAGGGGACAGTTCGGGGACGTAGGTGTAGTTACAGAAATCTATCTCTTTTGATACATCTGCTACCTCCTCGCTAGCAGGGCTGTCATAGGACCAGTGTGAACTGGTGTCCTCGTCTTCGTCATCTTGATCAAACTCATCTTGAGGAGATGCGATGCGAGCCACAGCTTTGCCCTTACGTTTGGCATAAAAAGCACTCCCTAGGGAGCTGTCAGTGGACGACTCTGAAATCTCAATAGGAACATGAGCAGAATCAGGGTTGAGGCGAAGCTTTGCCTTTCTTTCTTGAAGTAATTGATTTATACGAGCATTAGCCTCTTCTTCACTTAAGGGAGGAATTGGACGATTAAAAAGGTCATCAAGATCGAATGAGCTAGGAACACTTGGCCCTGTTTTCTTGTTTCTCCAAGAATATAGGTTCTTCTCCCTATTATAATCTTCTGGTGTAGAGTTGGGATCGAGCTGAAGTCCCAACGAACTGGAACCACTAGCTCGCATCGCACTTTCTACCCGTGCGATGTTGGCAGCCCCTTCCGGAGTAATAGCTGAATTGGGAGAGATGGGCTGACTTAAACGACCTGAGATGGATGTCAGTTCGCGTTGGAACTCCTTGGAACCCCTGAGTTCGGGAGGATACTGATTCAAGGGAGATGGGGTCGCAGAAGAATGAGCCGGGCTCAGAGTTTTGAGCGAACCGACAGACGGAGATGGGGTCGCACTCGACATCTGAAAAAGATGGTGAAAATTAGTGTGTGCCCCTAAAAATAAGAAGAAAAAAGGTATTAACGAATCCTAAGTGTTCTCGCCTCGCATGGACAATTGGGGCTACTGTTCGATGCGAACAGAGGCCTCGTTTTATATGCTACCAGGTTCAGCTCGAACCGTGGTGTGAGTTCGCTTCTATAAGGGAACTCAGTTCGCAACTTGCCAAGTTCGAACAATTACGCATTATAGAAACATAAAAAAATACATATGAAAGAAGGTTTTTGAGATTAAAAACTCACTTTGGGAAGTATTAGAAGATGAATTTGAGGAACTTGATGAAGTCGCAGACGAACGCCGGGAAGTTATGATAATTCTCGCCGTGTTTGATCCTTTAGCAAATTGGACAGAGTTTCTTTGCTGTTTCTGATAAAATGAACTTATGAAATGAAATTTTGAGGTATTTATAGAGGATAGGAGAGAGAATACAAGAGACACGTGTCTAAATTTGAATGGACGGCACGTCTTTTTATGAACAGCTGTCAAAACGGTTGGATGAACACGCGTCTGACAAGTAGTAAGCAAATTGGATGCTATGCGAGCTGTACGTTATGCGAACTGGGAATTGAGCTCGCATCGTGTTATTTGAAGCAAATGAAAAATTCCTTATTTAAGATTACTAAGGAATTTTGGGGGGTAGTTGTTATACTGGATTTTCGGTAATGGGCCCTGGACAGGTCCCTAAGTGATTTGGGCCTAGGGATTGGGTTATGATTTGGGAAGATTGGTGTGGACTGGAATTAGGGCTCGTATCGTGAAGTTATGTTGAGCCCAAAATCCTTCCAAGTATGGTGGGCTCACTTCGTTAAAAAGAGTTTTGGGCTCTCTTCCTTATGAGTTCATTTTGATGAGCTCGCTTCGTTATTTATACCATAAGCTTATGGGCTCTCACCATTATGAAATAATGGGCTCGTGGTACTTGTCAGAAATAAGAATATTTGAACATAGGTGAGCTCGCACCACTTGAACTTTGAAAGGGTGATTTTCATATGTTTTATGCGATGCGAGCCTGGCCAGCTCGCATCGTGGGTGAAGCCCAATATATGGAAATTCCCATTTATGGAATGTAACTTGGTTGACACGGGACAGACCTGCAATCATGGGAAGAAATGCGGAGATGCCGCGAGATTGTAGGAAAACGTGTGAAAACCGGATTATTTATGGAAACTTGAAGAGGATTGATGATCCTTAGACTATTTATGGGAACTTGAAGAGGATTGATGATCCTTGGAACTACTTATGGGAACTTGAAGAGGATTGATGATCCTTAGACTATTTATGGGAACTTGAAGAGGATTGATGATCCTTGGAACTACTTATGGGAACTTGAAGAGGATTGATGATCCTTGGAACTATTTATGGGAACATGAGGTGGATTGATAATCCTTGAGTTATTTATGGGAACATAAATCCTGACTATTTTATGGGCTTGGACTGAATGGGCTTATTCAATGACTTGTTCTCCAAGAACTACGTGAGGCTTGATCCCTATATAAAGGGGTACGTATGCACCTTGTATGATACACAATTGACACTCGGTAAAGTGCAAGAGAAACAACCCATTCTCTAATCAATTTTCTGAGGAGTCATCATACAAGTCCAGCCACAACTTTCCATAAACCTCCAACACACTGTTGTACGAAATTCTCCTTACAACAGTATGTCATGTATACCGCGGTATACATATAATTATTAATTTAATTAGTTTAATATAAGTGATGAGAAAATGTGAGCAATTCGAGTAGTGCTAGAAGCACAAAATTTGGTATAAAAAATTGTTACCAAATGACATGACATGAGTGATGTGGTAGTTTGGAATATTTTAATTGGTGTTGTTGGTGTGAATGCAGGGGGTCCACTAATTAATTTAATTAGTTTAATATAATTGATTTAATTTCAAATTAACTATTATTAAATTAAAAATTAATCTCTTTACTAAAACTAGAAACCCCTATTAATGGTGTGGTATGTCATGTAGATATAATTAATTAGTTTTAAAAATAAGCAGAAACCCCTTCTTAATGGTATGGTATGTCATGTATACTGCGGTATACATATAATTATTAATTTAATTAATTTAATATAATTGATTTAATTTCAAATTGACTATTATTAAATTAGAAAATTAATCTTTTTACTAAAACTAGAAACCCCTATTAATGGTGTGGTATGTCATATAGATATGCTTAATTAGTTTTAAAAATATTGTTAATATAAAAACTAATCTATACTTTTTAAAATCACAACTCTCTCTTAAAGGTATGATATGTCATGTATAATACGATATACACATATAATTATTACTTTAATACATAATTAGTTTAATTCAAAATTAATATAATTATTACTATTAAATTAAATTAATTGCCAACAATAGTCAAGTTATGTACTAGAAATCTACCAACAACGTTTTTGAATTGATATCGGAAGGGGTAAATCGTGAAGTATCATACTATTGTACTAAAAGTAAACTCCAACAAAAAGACTACTCCCTTTGTCCCAACCATTTCTTCACACTTTCTTTTTTGGGATGTCCCTCTCAATTCTTTACATTTCTAAATTTTCCAAAATTAGTAAACATTTATAATATAAAAATCAACTACTTCCACTACTTTACACCACTATCCTCACTTTATACATTAAATATTAATTGGTCCCACCACTTTACCCAATTTTTCTACTTTTTCCACTACTTAATTATTTTTTCTTAACCTACATGTCCAACCCAAATGTAAACAAATGGGTGGGACGGAGGGAGTACATTGTTTCCTTACAATATTTTTTTGCTCCTAAAACATTTTAATATGCATAATGATAAGTTGGTAACCGATAAACTTAAGAAATCTATACTCTATATTAAAATCATAAGTTGGTAACCGATAAACTTAAGAAATCTATACTCTATATTAAAATCAGAAACCCTCTCTTAATGGTATGGTATGTCATGTATACCGCAATGTACATATAATTATTAGTTTAATTATCTTAATATAATTGATTTAATTTCATATTAATTATTATTTAATTAAAAATTAATCTTTTAGTTTAAAGCAGAAACCCCCTCTTAAAGGTATGATATGTTATGTATACCGAGGTATACACATATAATTATTAGTTTAATGCGTAATTAGTTTAATTCAAAATAATATAATTATCATTATAAGATTAAATTAATTGCCAACAATAATAAAGTTGTATACTAGAAATCTACCAACAACTTGGTGTTTGAATTGATATCGGGAGGATTGTTTGAACTGATATCGGGAGGGGTAAATATCATAGTTAAACACTTAAAACATTATGTACTAAAAGTAAACTCAATCACAAATATTACATTGTTCTCATGCAATGTTTTTTTGCTAATAAAAAGTTTTAATACGCATAATGGTAAGTTGGTAACTGATAAATTTAAGAAATTTTTTACGTGAGAGTAAATAATGGAATTTAAACATCATCCATTAACATTACCTATACACTAGACCCAAGAGCTCTTACTTAAACATCCACCAGCACACAAGAAGCATTTCTTTATTAGTAAAATAATAATTATTTTAATAAGAATAATTAATTTCTATTTTCAAATTTGTAAAAAATTGCATAATAAAAATTTATAATACAATTTAATAAAAAAATTGATTACTACAATTAATATAAAATTGCATAATAATACAATTAATATATACGTTATATTTATAACTATTACCTTTTATACTATAAGTTATACAATAACTTTGTATTAATGTAATTACTATTTTTCTTACTATTACGGATGTGTATTTCATCCGTTTGATCTCGATATGTTCCCCACCTCAATCGGGTTGGGAATTGTCCGGGTTCGAGCGGGAATGGCCAGATATATAGAAATAATTTGGAAACTTCTTTTCATTGAAACACAATAGTACTAAAACTCAAGTTTGATTTGTTGTTACTACTACATAATTATACAAGTTATTTATTTATTAAATTTAACTTCTTTGATTTCACCAGGATTCAATTATCATAACTATTTAATTAAATAGTCTTTATTTATTATAGACTTTAATTTAAATTTCACATTGAATTCTACAAATCAACATATTTAAATTAATATTTATTAATTATTTTTATACTCAATATTCAAATTTTATTTTAATAATTTAATTTTTAGTTTCGATCCATGCTTTGCACGGGTTATCGGTTAGTATAAAAAAACGGAGGGAGTATTAAAAATAAATCAAACTTATATACATAACATAAGCTCAAAATTGCATTCAACTATGTGTCAGGACTCTCAGTGAGAAATGGATAAACCCGAGATGGACTGAAGAGTCGGGTGAATCATTCCATTTTTATGTGAGCGAAAGGTCAGCCCATTTAGCAAGCCGATAAGACATGGGCTGGCACACTGATTAAGGCCTTTAAAATATTGATATTCTGATAGAAAAAAATATAAAATTCTTGGTACAAGCCATTCAATTTTAGAGAAGTTGCATGCAATTACCTGAAACTTTTAGTGAAAATGTCAAAGTTCATGTTCCCGGAACGCACAAGTTTTTGGCAAAGGACGGTAAACACAACTTGGGATTTGAACAATACATAGGAAAAGAAATTCGGTTTTTCCCTAACAGTCTCGGTACTCTTGAAAATCGAGTTAAGTTGAGTTACATTTTGTATTTCTCGAATTACAGAGGTAAGTTGTGCTACATTTTGTATTTCTCGAAATTACTCAGTTAAGTTGTACTATATTATGTATATCTCGAAATTACATGCATATAATCTTAAATTAGCATGTCCAAACTACTGCCAGTACAACTTGCTACAGGTTATGAACTTACGATTAGAATCAGACACTTTTCAAAAAGAGAAAATCAAGCAAACGCCCTTGTACTAAACAGGATAATCAGAATACATTTGGAGTACCTGCAATTCGAATAACTGAAAGTGTGTCCCTAAAGTGTTTACTTTTCAGTTCCAAATACTCACTCCAAGTGACAGGTCTATATAGACAAAGGTGATACTGATCCACTAATTTAGGCAACGGGGAGATATGAACATTAGCTGGAGGCCCGTATATGTAAGCTACAGAAATCCGCTGTTGCTTCCCGTTCACCAGGGCTCGATGAAGAACAGTCGGATACAATCCATTCGAGAGAATGTGCATTAAATCACCTATGTTCACTACTAAAACCCCTGTTTGTGGCTGGACTGTAAGCCAACCAGTTCCTTCCTTGAATATTTGCAAACCGCTTGTTTTGTTTTGATGCAGGATGGTAAGGAGGCTAGAATCAGTATGTGCAGCTAGTCCCATGGCGCGGTCTGGATCAGGACAAACAGGGTACGAGTTTAACTGTATCACAGCTTCTCCTCCTGATTTTCCTTCTCGACCAGCCCAATCAATATCTACCTCTGTTATGCCTAATGACTCCAGCATTAGCCACATAAGCCTTCCAGCTAACTTTTTCATCTCTTCCTTATATTCTTCAACCAAGTCACTACAAGGTCATCAACAAATTAGAACTTCGTGATGCTAGCCCAGACTACAGCCCCGACTTCAATTTTATTAATAACGGATAATTGTTGCATAAGTACATGACATTAAAAATTAGAAGAAAATTCAAATACCAGAATGATTTGGAGTCATGAGGCCAAAGTTTGAGAGCATGTTCAACAGGTGATCCAAATATGGTAAAACCCTCACGCCACATGAGTTTCGGAAAAAATGGAGAAATCGTAGGCAAGCGATAGCCAGAAGTATCATTAGTAGACGAAGGCGAAACCTTGAGCTTTTGTTCCATTGGCAAAGAGAAAAGTTTACTTGCAGCAGCCTCCATATTTTCAAGAAGCTTGAGAGAGATACCATGGTTTCTTATTTGTAAAACACCCCATGTTTTACATGCATGCCTCACAAGTGCTAGCACATCTGGATCATTCAGATCAATGATCGATAAAGACTCCGTATCCGTTGCGAGGCAATCGGTGCAATCATCTTGCAGTGATGTCCATGTATAAGACTCTGGCAACTCTTTTATTGAGTTGAGATCTAAGTATTGGTTTTGGCTTTGTGGTAAAGTATGCATAATAATAGTGTAATGATCGATCTATGGTCTTTTGATATATACATGAAATTTCAAACCGACGAGAGAAATGAGATTAAATAACAAAATACGAAAATGTATTAGAACTTCATTCTCATTCTCGCAAGTATTACTATTTCCGTCCCATTCATTTCTATACACTTTCCATTTTGGGACGTTCCATTCATTTCTATACATTCCAAAAATAGTAACTTTTAATAATATAAAACACTATTACACCCACTACTTTCTCCACTATCTCTATTCTATAACAATATAAATCATTATTACACCTAGGGCTGTCAATGGATCGGAAATCCGATCCGATCCGATCCGATCCGAAGGCTAATGGAGCGGATATGGATCACTACAAAATAAATCCGATCCGTTAAAAATCCGATCCAGTAACGATCCGATCCGATTAGTATCGGATATGGATTTAACATGATCCGATCCGTTAAAGATCCGATCCGATTATTTTATATATAATATATATTTAATTTATATATTATATGTTATATATTAAATATATCATATATTTTTATCAATTAAGTCAAAACAATTCTCTTTTACTTGTATAAACTGGACCTCTCTTTTATTTATAAAATTGACATAAAAGACAATGAAATATAAGGCACATAAACTAGCTTCAGATTTGTTGCTGAATGGTTACAAACTTACAATGGTTGTATGGCAAACAAGTGTATTTAGGATAGCTGGACATTCAAAATTTGTGTTTTAGTTTTCGGATTGTAATTAGGTTTTAATTTATTTTGTAATCTGTAAATTAATATTGGTGTTAAATTTGCATTTCAACTTTGTGAAATGTTTAGTAATGTTTGAATTTGAATTTAAGTAAAATATGTTTTTAAAATATTAACGGATCGGAGCTCCGATCCGTTAACCGTGATCCTAACGGATCCGGATATGGATCGGGCTATAAAAAATCCGGCTATGATCCGATCCGAATCCGAATCCGGTAAAATTAAATGGATCAGGATATGGATCAAGGCCGATCTGATCCAGATCCGATCCATTGACAGCCCTAATTACACCCACTACTTCCTCCACTATCTCAAATCTATTATTAAATATTGATATGTCCCACCACTTTACTCACTTTTCATCTAATTTTACTCATTTTTAATATCTTTTCTTAGTTTACGTGCCCAATTATAAAATTCACTGGGACGGATGGAGTATATGTTAACTAGGAGACCAGTGCACATTATATTCCAGACAAACAACTGTGCAAGTGACACATTTTTGTTTATACATGCATATATATTTTTTTTATATTCTCGCCTTCTGCGCCCTGTGGCAGAAAACTTACCAACTATTTATAATAAACAGAAAAATGCAGACTGCTTCGAAAATTTTAGTGATTTATTTTAGACAGGTCTCGAATTCTTAAAAATTAAAAATCAAAAATATTAGTCCTCTTCTTTGATGGATAATGACATATTTTATTATAAATTTTGGTTCTGTTAACGTGATGGGATGTTTTTGATTTGTTAATCAATACGATGGTTAAGTATTTTATTTTTAAATTATACTCCTCCCTGTGTCCCTCTCATTTCTTTATACTTTCCTTTTTGGTACGTCCCTCTCATTTCTTTACATACCAAAAATAGTAACATTTTATAATATAAAATCCAATCATATCAACTATTTTCCTCCACTATACCTATTTTATACCCACTTTATACATTAAATATTGATTGATTCCACCACTTTACTCATTTTTCTTACTTTTCCCTGTTAATTTATATTTTTTCTTAAGCTCCGGCCGTCCCCCAATATAAAGAACCTAGGGGACAAAGGGAGTATTTATTATTCTAGGTTAAATTATTGTTATTATTTTATGTGTATACTGTGGTCATGTTTTACGGTTTCTTGTGTGGACCTTTTTCTTTGTTTGTCTTATGTTTCAGTGTTGTTAATTTCTTACTCTCCCGTCCCCTTCAATACCTCAATTTTTTATACGGTAACTTAACACGCATTTTAAAATTATTTAATATATAATTATCTATCGACATGCATTTTAAGATTATTTAATATATAATTATCCGCCGACGACAGCAAAAATTAACCTAATTAAAAGAGGATTAGTGCACGAACCCTGCAATGAAGTATAAGTTAGCAGTCATGACTCATGAGTAATAACTTTTTTTACCGAACTATGAAAACTTAGAATCAATATATATTTTACAATTTTACTTTGTTGTAGACTTGTAGTTGTGTGCTCATGAATAAGTTATTTTTATCATTTTCTTCCAAATTTACAATTTACATGAATTTTTCCTATTTAAACTCATGAAACTAAGGAGTCATTTTATCTTTAAAAATAAACCAATATTTTGATGGTTGTATTGTTTATTTGTTCCATTGAAATTATATTATTTACTAAGGTATGGGAGGAAACTGTATTATTTTGTATTATTAGTTGATTTTTGTTTCAGAGTTGCAGATATTTTAACCAGAACGAAACATTGATGTCAACTAAATCAAAATTCCAAGATCATATTCGCACTTGAAATTCCATTGCAGAAGCCGAAAAAATGACAATCATAAGTATCTGGCATTCTCCTAGATTCATGGATATATAGAACAACGTATAAGTTATCATGCTTGCATATTCATCAAAATGTTGTGTACCGCAAATATTAAAGGAATATTTTTATGTATATTTGAAAATGGAAATATATCCACAACATGTTTGTTATTTATTACTGTTGTCATTTTAGGTTGCATTATTGTTATTATTTTATGTTACTATGGTCATGTTGTATGTCTTTTGTAAAAAAAAAAAATTGCTAAATACCTTTTGTAAAAATTAACTTAATTAGAGTATCTTTGATAGGACAAACCTTTGGCAGAAAAAATTTTAGTTGTACTCATAAATTTAATTATTATATTCAATTTCATTAAGGTATATTATTTTATGGATTCAATAAATTTAATCATTATTTTTCTTAAGATTTTAGTCAAATCACTGAAGATGCTCTTAAGAGTATAATTTATTTTTATGCTTTTTACGTGGCCTAATATACTTTTAGAAATATGCTAGAGGTACAAAAATTGTTCCCAAAATTTTTCCCAAATACACATGGCAACTCCTGATTCGTTATAATAATAAGTGGACCCCCTGCATTCACACCAACAACACCAATTAAAACATTTCAAACTGCCACATCACCATTTGGTAACAATTTTTTGTACCAAATTTTGTGCCTCTAACACTACTCATACTTTTAATAACTTTAAAGTTTTACCGCAATTCAGGATGTACCATAATCTTTACAATATCACCTGCACTTGATACGACCCAATTTTTGGTCTTTATTCTTTAAGATTTTATTGAAACTTAAATAAACTATAATGGAAAAATAGAATATTATCAGGAAAGGGATTTGTATTTGTTCGCGTAAAATATAATATTACCTCTGTTCCTAAATAAATGGTGGTATACAAATTTTGAAAGTCAAACCCACTCGAGTTTGACCACATATTATGCGTTTATAATTTTGTAAATTTAAAAAGTAAATATGATAAAAAAAATCAAATATACTTTTTAATAATCTATTTTTTATAATTTTTGTGTCTAACAAAATTTATTAATTATTGATCAAAGTTAAAATAATTTGATTTTAAAATTTTATAAAACACCAATTTTTGTGGAACGGAAGGAGTACTATTTTGCAATTTCGTATGCACCGTTTGTGCTCTGTTGGGTATGTATTTTGTGCACGAACCCTGCAGTGAAGCATAGTTAGCACTTAGCAATCATGAGCAAATAATTTTTTTATGAAACAGTACAAAATTTTACAACCAATCTATGTTCTATTTTGTTGTAGTTGTGTGCTCATGAACAAGTCATTTTTATCTGTTTTTCCCGAATTTACGATTTGCATGAAATTTTTGTATTTAAATCCATGAAACTATGAAGTCATTTTTGTCAAAAATAAACCGTTCTTTTGATGCTTGTATTGGTTTATTATTTCATTAAAATATATTAGGTATTATGGTATGGGAGAAAACTATGTTATTTTGTCCTATTGTTTGAGTTTTGTTTCATCTACAGAGATGCAGATCCAATTTACAAAATTATATTTGGCACTTGAAATTCCAATGCCGAAGCTGAAAAAAAGTGAAAATTATTCTTTTCTTTTCGTAACTAGGATAGCCAGTAGGATTTAGATTGTGCATTGCAATACTTACTCTTACTTAACTTTTTCTTTTTTGAAAAGCAAAAGGATTATATTAATTTAGCTAGAACAAACCTAGCAGAAAAATTCAACAGGACAATCATGAATGCATTGTCTTACAATTCTTGGAGTAACCAGCTCTCAAACTAGACTAAAACAGAGTACTGTTTGGAACCACAATAAAATACATAATATAACATAATATCATATGATAGTATAGTATTTATCATCATTTTTATTTTTCTCAAAATTCATATTTCATCTTCTATTTTAAAATACATAATATAACATCAATATTAAATTCTAACATATAATATGATACTCGTAATGAATCGCTCTCTCGTTAAACATATTTCCTCATAATGATCCGCTTTCACATTGTTACCGAATCTAAACAGATAATAAACTAATTTACTAAATAAATTATATCATCTATTAATCAATTTATTATATCATAAAATTTATTTCAAATATTGTTAAAAATTCTAATTTATTGTTTAAAATATAGGTACTCGGGAATATAAAAGAAAATAAAATAAGACTTCTAAATCTTATTTCATTTTATAGAAACTTGCATTTTCTGTAAGTAGCATCTTCTCTATAAATTAGAAGCTAATTTTTTTTTAAAATGATTTTTAATATATATGTAAAATATATAGATAAATTAAACGTGGGTGTTTTTATAAGACTATTAAGATGATAATCTGATTTTAAGATAAATTTTAGAACTTCAAGGAAAAATATATAAGAATAATAAGATGGTAACTTTGAGTTCAAGAGAAAGTTTAAGAAAATATCAGCATGGTAATTTGACTTGGAAGAAAAATTTTAGGAAAATATTAAGACATTAATTTGAGTTAAATATTAAGACAGTAATTTGAGTTATTGAAGAAAATTTAGGAGAATACAAGGTAATTATGATCAAGGCAGTTTTAGAGGTGTCAACTCACCATACTTATATAAATGAAAAAACGGGTGCGGCGAAGTGGTGCCTCTCAAATCGTCTGGCACCTCTCAAATCGTCTCATTTATTATTTTGATCGATTAAAAAATAGTAAATAAATAAATAAATTGGACTCGTAAAATAAATTTAGGAAAATATTAATATAGTATACTTAGTTTGCTCCCTTAGAAGATAGTACGAAGGAATTAGTAAATAAACTAGTTTACTAAGTTGCGCTTCGCAGCGGCCATATAATAACTTCTCTAAAAAATTTCAAAATATTCTACGAAATATGTTCTTAAATGAAATCAATAATAATATTTCTGACATGAGGTTTTTTATTTATTTTCCGTCTCATCTTGATCGTTCATTAAAATTCTGAATAAATATAAAAAATGCAATTGTTAAAGATTTTCATTATTTTAATATTATATCAAATATTATTATATTAATTACCTTTTATATTTTTTTTTTCAAAATTTAAATCCCAACTTAAATTTTAAATACATAATCTGACATCAAAATTTTATTTTAACATATAATATGATGATCTTAATGAACCAACCTCGCTTTAAAACTGTTTTCTCCCAATGAGTCGTTCTCTCGTTGTTAAGAAATTTAACAATAACACATTAAAATCACTCTACTCAATAAATTGCATAATTTTCAAATTTGTTTTGTATTCTTGATCGCGCTTCGCAGCGGTCTTATAATAACTTCTCTAATTTTTTTTTAAAAATATTCTACGAAATATGTTTTTAAATGGAATAAATAATAATATTTCTAACATGAGGTTTTTTTATTTATTTTCCGTCTCATCTTGATCATTCATGAGAATTCTGAATAAATATAAAAAATTACTCTACTCAATAAATTACATGATTTTCAAATTTGTTTCGTATTCTTGACATATAATACAATAGTTACAAAAACTTACATTTATTATCTTGAAGATAATTTTTTTTAATTCTTTTGAGGAGTTTTAGACCAGAAACCATATTCAATAACGATGAAATGTACTACATTGAAGAATGAGAGAAAATCCGGAAAAAAAAACATACAAAAAGATAGAATAAATACCAAAAAATTTATCAAAATAATATAAAAACTAAATTAGATTGCGTGAAATCTCCACCTTATGGGTATCAAATTTCCATTCTTTGTATTTGTAGTATAACAGAACTTTGACATCGATTCATGTATCCTTATAAAACAAAAATAATCAAAATTAAGAGTAGGTGATGAAAAGTTCAGATATGAGAATATAAATATTCTAAAATTAAACACAAATATAAGCTCGATGAAATAGAGAGTAAAAACTTTGGACTCTATAAATTTGTTTATATAATCGTCTAAATTCGTAAAAGAAAGTTGACATCTTCTTGTTTTTTTATAATTTATTTATATATTGTAGAATTTAATAAAGTTTATAATCATAAGATTATATAGTCAATTGACTTTGACTAGATGTATAATTTTTGAAGAACTTATCTTGTATAAGTTTCCTCCATTTATAAAGATTTTAAAGACAATAATATTAAACTGTATATTTAATTTCCTGCATTAGTAAAGATTTATAAGGCAAATGAGATTTTTTCTAATTTTTGATATAACTAATTCAAAAATTTGAGAAAAATAGAAAAATAGATCGAAGCGATGTGAGAGCCGTCACCTCACAACCCCCGTATTCTCCTTTATTAGCGCCGAAATATTTTCCTTTATATAAAGATAAAAGATAAAGATTATAAAATAATAATAAAGATAATGATATTGATTAGCAATTATATTAACAAATAAAAAATTTGGGAAAATATTAAAATTATATATTTAATTTTTTTTCATTACTAAATATTTAAAGGCAAAAATGTTAAAATTGTTTATTTAGTTTTTGCATTAGGAAAGATATAAAAGTCAATTGTGATATATTCTAATCAAATATTTAGTAGAATATTTAAATTATATATTTGATTTCCTCCATTTGTACAAATTTTAAAGGCAACAATATATAAAACTATATATTTAGTTTTCTCCATTAGTAAAGATTTAAAAGAGAAATGAGATTTTTTTTCTAATCTTTGATATAATTAATTCAAAAAATTTAGAAAAATAGTTCGAAACGATGTGAGAGCCGCCACCTCACAACCCACGTCTTCTTCTTTAATTTAATTTTATTGAATTAAAATGGAAGAACTCTAGAAAAATAAATAAATATTTTTCAGACGATCTAAGAGCTCATGGTTTTCCTTTATATATATAATCAATATACTTATATAAAGGAGAAGACGGGGGCGGTGATGTGGCGCCTCTAGAATCGCTCCGTTCTATTTTTATACTTATATAAAGGAGAAGACGGGGGCGGTGATGTGGCGCCTCTAGAATCGCTCCGTTCTATTTTTCTAATTTTCTCAATTTTTCTCAATTTTTAATTTTAATAATTACAACTTCCTTTATTATTTTCGATTTTGTAGGAAGGAAATTTAAAATTACACTTTTATTATTTTCAAAATTCATAGAACTTTCTTTTATTATTTTCAAAGTTGATAAAACTTTCTTTGATTTAGAAAATTACAACTTTCTTATTATTTTCGAATTTGTAGGACTTGATAGAATTTTCTTTGATTTAGAAAATTACAACTTCCTTATTATTTTCGAATTTGTAGGACTTGATAGAACTTTCTTTGATTTAAAAAATTACAACTTCCTTATTATTTTCGAATTTGTAGGCTTGATAGAACTTTCTTTTATTATTTTCAAACTTGATAGAATTTTCGAATTTGTAGGACTTGATAGAACTTTCTTTGATTTGGAAAATTACAGCTTTCTTATTATTTTCGAATTTATTTGTAGGCTTGATAGAACTTTCTTTTATTATTTTCAAATTTGATAGAATTTTCGAATTTGTAGGACTTGATAGAACTTTCTTTGATTTGGAAAATTACAGCTTTCTTATTATTTTCGAATTTGTAGGACTTGATATAACTTTCTTTGATTTAGAAAATTACAACTTCCTTATTATTTTCAAATTTGTAGGCTTGATAGAACTTTCTTTTATTATTTTCAAACTTGATAGAACTTTCTTTGATTTATAAAATTACAACTTCCTTATTATTTTCGAAAATTAAACAAAGAGATTAAATAAAGGAAAAGAATGTAATTCCGTTTATTATAAACCTTGCTTTAAATAAAGAATAATTCAAGACAAATATATCTTTTATTAAAAAAAAGAGTGTTTTCGGTTTATAACAAACCTTACTTTAAAATACAAATAATTCCTTCGAGACTTCTCTTCCAACAAACTATAAATATATATTCCAGAGTCCAGACCCCTGATTACGGCACGTCAGACAAAGTATAGCTTCTTTGCAAAAGATTGCTCACACCATCCGCAAGGTTTGTTAAACATGCCAACAATTATTATATATAATAACAGGAGATTTGTCACCCCAGTACACAATCACAATATCTTAAAGCTCAACTGTTATTTTTTTTGCTAACTAACGCTTGATTTTTTCAGTTTTATTTGTATTGTTTTTGCAGGTTTTAGATTTAATAATGGACTACCCAACAAATTTATCATGGATGTCAAGCAAGGATTAAAAAGATGTACATTTAATAGAATGAGCAAAAATATTTGATTAAAACTGAATGAAACTTAGATCTTAAAATAAATTTTCTCTGTATTTTCTTCTTCGCAAAATCATGTATTTAATGGTTGACGTCGGAACAATATGCACGTATTCTTTATACCGAAAGAGTTGATCTTACCCTCCCTATTGTATTCTTATGATTTTGTAACCTACCTATGCATGATTAGTAACTTTTGTACATATTTTTCTTTTTCAATTAATTTAATATCTGGTAAAGTGGATTGATAATATTTATATTTGAACATCTTATTTAACTTTAATTGTGTTGTAATTTAGTTTGTACCAGGTTTGAACTATAGAAAGAGGTTTAGACAATGTCGAAAGTTGTCTGATCCTTCTAAACAAGCAATAATTTTCAGTTTTATTTTCCCTTCTTTATTTTTTTAATCTAATCTGAGTTTACGAGTTTTTTTTTAATTTTGAATAAATTTTATAAAATTATGAATGTGCAGTATTTTAATATCTCGCATTCTTGCTACAATCATCAATATCTTTTATCTTTATATATATAATATAAAGCAAAACCCATGGGAGCTCTCCAATAGTTCGGAAAAAAATTATCTATTTTTCTAGAGCTCAACTTTAATTCAATAAAATTAAATTTTCTTATTTACATTCGAATTTTCAGGGAACACATTCCTTATTTACAATCAAATTTTGAGGAAAGCCAATAAATATATAAAAGTCAATCCTATTTAAAATTTAATTAAACAACTATTATCATTTTTCTCAACTAACTTAGATCCTATTTAAGTTTTAATTTATTTTACTAGAGTTTTACTATTTTAATTTAATTTGATTTTTAGCAAAACAATAAATATATAAAAGTCAATCATATTTAAAATTTAATTTAACAAAATTAACTTCTATTCTCAACTAAATTAAATCCTATTTAAGTTCCAATCTATTTTTCTAGAGTTTCTCTATTTAATTCAGTAAAATTAAATTATTTTACTTAGATTCGAATTTATATGGAAGACAATAAATATATAAAAATCAATTTTTTTAGAATTTAATCTTTATTATAATGTTAGATTACAATCGTATTTTGGATTTAATCTTTATTAAATCTTAAATTGCCTATAAAAGTATGACATACTAATTAGTTTTCATCACGTGACAAATTTGAGGATTTTAGGATAATTTGTGTCCGTTATTAACATTGCATATTGATGATAACTGTTTGTATATTTTAATTTATTTTCTTATTTCTGACATATGTAACTTGAGGTTTTGCATGGGTTATATATGTGCATACTTAGCAGTAGAGCACACAACATATACAAACTATTGTTAATCAATTTTTTGTGTTTATGAAGATTAAAATTACATACGTGTATACAATTTTTTTTTATTTTTTTTAGTTGATTTCTAATTGAATTTCTTTATATACATTCATATTCATAGCAAAAACAAGAAATATATAAGAGTCAATCATGTTCAGAATTCAATTAATCGAATGTTAATTTTTTTCTTAACTAAACTAAAATTTAAATCCCTTATTTACATTCAAATTCACAGGGCAATGATTATACAAATATCGATTATGTTTACATGATGAACCTTTTGTATTATAATGATACAAATGTACGCACTAAAAGTTTTTTTTATAATGTCTAAGAATATTTAAAAATTTTGTAATTTTGTAATAATACAAATAGTTGAACTTTGAAGCGGTGGTTAATACTTCAAATTTTATTATTTGCTTAATTTTTTATTTTTTACTTTATATGTATTTAGTGTAATGGGCGTCGGCTCAAAAAAGTATGAGACAAAATCGGCATATAAAGATTAAGGGTATTTAAGAAATTTGTAATTTTTTTTATGATACTAATAGAGTAATAGTCGAAGTTTGAAGCGGCGGTTAATACTTCAATTTTATTATTGCATATATTTTTAGTATTTTTTATATATGTATTTATGCAACGGTCGTCGGCTCAAAAAACATGACACAAAATCGGCATATAAAGTCAAGGGATATTTAAGAAATTTGTAATTTTTGTGATAATACAAATGGTTGAAGAATTAAGTGGTGGTTAATACTTAAATTTATAGTACTGCATATGATTAGTATTTTTTTATATGTATTTAGTGTAACGATGCATATGTTTAGTATTTTTTATATGTATTTAGTGTAACAAGTTGGCCGAAGAAAATATGATACAAAATCGGCATAAAAATATGCCAATGGTTTAGTTGTTGTTTTGTTATTTATATTTTAATATTTTTCTTAACTGCATTTGTTAAAAAAAATATGCATGTTAAATACGTAAAATTTTTAAAATAATTAAAATATGTTTTAAAATAAATAAAAATATAAGAGTCTGCCCTTGATATTTTTGGAAAATAAGGGGTTTTAGTAATGAGAAAAAACATACTTTAGTTGAAAAATGTAATTGTCCATGATATTTTAGGGAAAGAAGGAGAGCTTGTTTAAAAAAATAGAAAAAGTAATGTTTTTGGCTGAAAAATGTAATTGGTTATAAATAATTTATGTTATTATTTTTTTTATATAAACAGGCATGTTAAAATAGGTAAATATTTTAAAATAATTAAAAGCATTAAATATGTTTTAAAATAAATAAATTATTATTTGTCCGTTATATTTTTGGAAAAGGAGTAGTTTGGGTAAGGAAAAATAGAAAAATAACATGTTTTAGTTGAAAAAAGTAATTATCCGTGATATTTTGGAAAAGGAGAGAACTTTGTTAGAGAAAATAGAAAAAAGTAATGTGTCTTGCCTGAAAAAGATAATTGTTGAAGTAAGAGTAATTAAGTAAAATCACTTATTACGTACCGACCAAACTTTTAATGTTTCGTCTATTATATAATAGTATATATTATATTTTTTTCTTGATTTTATTTCTTAAATAGTTAATATTTAACATTAAGGAGGATTGTGGACCTTATATAATAATTGTCACATCTACCCAGAAATATAAATCAATATAAATTTAGTATTTTATAAATTTAGTAATTTAGTATTTTTTTATCAATATAAATTTCCTTTTATATATATATGTCAATGGTATCGGTCCAAGAAAATAAAAAATCAAACTATATAAACAAAAGGAATATGTAAATACTTTATAATATTACCTATCCAAATACAAATTTTATAAAATATATTTTATTTGATAATTTAAATAATTTTGTAGATATTTATTTCACAATTTTTATTCTAATATTCTTTTTTTAACAAATATATTCTAATGCCGCTGATTTTATAGAATATATTTTATTTGATAATTTAAATAATTTTGTAGATATTAATTTCAAAAATTTTATTCTAATATTCTTTTTCTTAACAAATATATTATAATGCCGCTGCGAAGCGCGGCTTAGTAACCTAGTATAAGTATATTGAAGATATTGACTGGACTTGAATAAAAAGCTTAGGAGAATATTAACATATCATATTGAACTTACTTTCTTATTGAAAGATAGTAAGAAAGAAATTAGTAAATAAATTGAATTAGTAGATAACGTTTAGGAGAATATTAACATAGTATATTTAGTTTTCTTCATTGGAAAATAGTAAGAATGAAATTGAAATTTTATCTAATATGAATTTTTTATTAATCCAAAATTTTGTTTCCTCCAATAGTAAAGATTCTAAAGATAAAAATATTAAAATTATATATTTAGTAAATAAATTAAGTTTATAGAGAACATTTAGCAGAATATTAACATATTATATTTAGTTTCCTCCATTAGAAAATAGTAAAATGAGATTGAGAATTTATCTAATATTTAATTTTTATTAATCCAAATTTTTTTCCCTCCCATAGTAAAGATTATAAAGAGAATAATATTAAAATTATATATTTAGTTTCTTTTAAAGATTTAGAAGGCAGTTGAGATATTTTCTAATAAAAAATTTAGAAGAATCGTAAAATTATTTATTTAGTTTCCTCCGTTAGTGAATATTTTAAAGGCTAGAATATTATAATTGTATATTTAGTTTTCTCCATTAGTAAAGATTTTAAAGGCAATTGAGATTTTTTAGAATCTTTAATATTATTAGTTCAAAAATTCAAAAAAATTAGAAAAATAAATGAAAGCGATTTGAGGTGCGCCACCTCACCGCTCCCGTGTTCTACTTTATATAATACTTTATATAATAGTATTGATGATTCTAAAATTACCCCATGCAATACATTATTGCTTATCTATATCGCTACTATATTATATAAAAGTTGTATGAAAATAACCTGTGATGTTAGATATTATAATTTTATTGTTTTTAGTTACCATACAATTACATCAAACTAGAATTAAAAATGAGATATCTGTAAACTGTAAACATAAAATTAGAATTGTACATGAAAATGTGCCACCAGTGAAAACTCACCAGTCAGTAGTCACCGCATTGCGTTGGTCCAAGTAAGTTGTTGCCTTCACGAGTTGGCCCAATCAGACGCACCAGGCTTTTGAACTTCTAATTCGAATCTTGTACATCCTGATTACGGCTTGGTAAATTTATAAATTTACAAAAAAAAGATTAAGTTATATAAAATATATAATTTTAAATTAATATTATTTGAATAATTTTACTATTATTATAAAAATTTGTGACTTATTAAAATTAAATTTAAAATTAAAATGTATATTACATGTAAATGATGATATTAAAATTTATCAAATTATTTAATTTTTTCAAAGAGTAAATCCAAATTTTTTTTGACTATAAGTTAATTTAATTTATTAATTATCTTTAATTTATTACACATGTATATATTCAATCTAAAATGTGTTTTCCCTTTTCAGTGTCCTTAATTAATCAAACTATTATTCGTAAATATATATATTTTTAGAAAAACTCATAAATTGGCCCAGTACGTACTACGTATCAGCCTTTTGCTCGCTTAGTTCAACTTCTTTGGATCTCTCACGTCCAGCCCATTTGGAATTTGGATAAATAAAATAAGCTTACTTGTAATTTGAAGTTACTTTAATTTTAATTTTAAATTTGTATTTTTATAAAATAATTTTGTTGCCATTTATAGGTTATTAAACATAAAAGATTAAGATAGTACTAGTAAACCACGATTTTAATTATTACCAGAAGAATTTACAAAAAATAAATTAAGTTGATCAAAAAGATATTTTTCACTAAACTTTAAGTTTGAGCATTTTTCTTTAAATTTTAGTCATTTTTAGTTTAATACACAAATATATGAATTTTGGATTTAAAGTATTGAACAAACAAGCTCTGAGCATTAGTAGAACAACATATATTCTTCATGCCGATCATGACTAAATACTACTGTTATGGATTAAAAAACGTACTTATGTATTAAATACTAGAATTTATGAGCTTTCGAGCTTTAATGGCACTTATCTCAATTAATGCTGAGAATCAAGAATCAAGCCAAGACGTAGTTCTGATTGTAGGATCAAGTCCTTTATATAGGCGTCTGGAGCCTCGTATTTATGGTAGGTTTAGGAGTCTTAGCTAATAAGTCTCCTTTTTGATAATGGATAAACATCGTATTTTTTGCTGTATAAGTCTTTTCCTTGTTGATAAAGGTTATGACTCATTAATTGGGATTCTGGATCCTTCTATGACAAATTTACCATATTTTGGACTTTTTTCATGAGTTGTATATTTTTCTTAGTTATTAATTACGAAATTAATAAATAATCAGGGTTTCAGACCTTAAATATTGAGCCTTTCCAACGAATCATTAATTATATTTCTATAATTACTTTTCTGACCATATCAACTACTCCCTTCGTCTCACCGGATTCTATACATTGAGGATGAACACGAATATCAACAAAAATATATAAAATGAGTAAAATTAGATGAAAATGGGTAAAGTAGTGGGATCTATTAATATTTAATAATAAATTTAAAATAGTGGAGGAAAGTAGTGAGTATAATAATATTTTATATTATTAAAAGTTATTACTTTTGGAATGTATAGAAATGAGAGAGACATCTTAAAATAAAAACCGTATAAAAATGGACGAAACAAAGGGAATGTGATCTAACTTCTGTCTTAAAGTAGTAGTTAGATCACAAACAAATCATTTTCATATCACTCCCCCAAAATTAATTTACACTATTTATATCATTTTAAATAAGCTCTCCCAAACTCACAATTTGTATGAAATTTATCTATTTAAACTCATTAAACTTATGGGTTCATTCTTTCTTCAAAACATCATTTTGGTGCTCAAATCTGTTTGTTACGGGGATCATTAAATTTATGCGCTCATTAAGATATTTGAGAAAATTATATTATCCATGCACACAAATGTGTTTGTTACATGTTCAATTATTGAAGACGATTAAAATTCATCGAACCATGGTATATAATCATAAATTAGAGCAGTATTGTATTAGACATTAGTTTGTTATTAGTAGTTTATTGTTGATTGTATTGCCAGAAATACTTATCTATAAAATAAAAATAATGTTATATGCTATGAGTTTTATCAAAACAATTTAATAAGTACATTATAGATAATAACGTATAATATACTATAATATTATATGACAAAAATGGGATTGAGGATCCGGTAACTTTCCTCAAGTTGTAACCTTTTTTTCCGTACAAATTTAACACTCCCTCCGTTTCATATTAAATGACGGTTTATACTTTTTTAAAGTTAACTCATTTTAAGTTTGACCGTAGATTATATATTGTTGGTTTAATATTTTACAAATTTAAGAATTAAATTTGATAATAATTGAAATATTTTTTTTGATTTTTTTATAATTTTTGAATTTAATAATAATTATTAATAAGTAATCAAAGTTAGCTTAGTTTAAATTTGAAAATTTTAGAAAGTGTCAATTTTTGTGAAATAAAGAGAATAATATCTTTTGTAAATATTAAAAAAAATTCAATCAAATAATTTGATCATAACTGAGTGTCTGTTTGGCTGCAACTTAATGTTGCAGCTTATGGCTTATAAATCCAAAATTGCTTATGGGGGGTGTTTGTCAAAATAAGTGAAACCAACTTATGGCTACTTAAAATGGATAAGTTGAATGTTAAGAATCCTTAACATTAAACTTATAACTTATAACTTATTCTCGATACACGCAATATATAATATCCTTCAAATCTTAAAAACTATATATCTTTTGATCCGTTCATTAAAAAATTGATATGTATATATCAAATTTCTCTACTCATCGAGATCTATCCATTGATATCCATTTATATATATTAAAAAATAAATATTTTAAAAATAATAAAAAAAAGTTAACTTATAAGTTATGATTTACCCAAACACTCTACTGCTTATAAGTTCTGATTTTTCAAACACTCTAGGACTTATAAAGCTCAGCTCTACTTATCACTTATAAAGCACTTACTCATTTTAAGCTTTAAGTCAACTTAATAAGTTGCAGCCAAACAGGCCTTGAATTTACCGCTCAGCTTACAAGTGGAAGTGGGTGACTGAACTCAACTCATTAAACAAATTAGAGATATTCCATTTGGTACCATTGTACAATTGGCTTTTCCATTTGGTACCACACAAAATTTTTGACTTCCAAGTGGCGCCATCATACTTTTGGCTTCATCCACATGATACCACTCCGTTAACCAAACGTTAGTCGGCCATTACAAAATTATGAGATTGTCCATTTGGTACCACTCAAAGTTTTCAACTTCCAAGTGGCACCATTCTACTTTCGGCTTCAATTCCAAAATACCACTTCATCGAATTTATTAACAGTGGTATTTTGGAGTTGAAACACAAAGTAGAAGGGTAGTACTTGGAAGTCGAAAACTTTGAGTGGCACCAAATGGACAATCTCATAATTTTGTAACGGCCGACTAACGTATGGTTAACGGAGTGGTATCATGTGGATGAAGCCAAAAGTATGATGACTTCACTTGGAAGCCAAAAATTTCGAGTGGTACCAAATGGAAAAGTCAATTGTACAATGATACCAAATGAAATATCCCAACAAATTATAACATGTAATTAAATAACTGCCGTCAACTCATTTAACAGGCCTAACAGAATGGTGATGTGATTGTGAC
Organism: Heracleum sosnowskyi; assembly: GCA_030848705.1. Classification (NCBI taxonomy): domain Eukaryota; kingdom Viridiplantae; phylum Streptophyta; class Magnoliopsida; order Apiales; family Apiaceae; genus Heracleum; species Heracleum sosnowskyi. The sequence goes on along the minus strand of CM061243.1, from coordinate 3,619,253 downwards.
GTAGTTATGTGGATTTTTTTTTTTGATATAATGATGTGGGTCTGTTAATGTGTTGAATTATATCACGTCTCGCCATATTTTTCAATTTTTTTAGGAAATTACATTTCCATAAAATTTAAACCTTGGTATGTTGAATTATCCATTTATAAATAAGATTAATTATCTTGTTGGTCATTAAAGTAGGTCTAAAGTATCAAATTGGTCACCTAACTAAAAATGGTCTCAATCAGGTCACTAAAATCGGCTACAGGTACACTCTGTTAAATAACTCATTTTTTTGGACGAAAAATGATGATGCATTAAAAAATATTTGATATGATATCTATATGGTAGGGTAACATACCCATTTCAGATCATAAAATCGAAGAAATCAACATTAATATTAGTATTTTCCGTTCAAAAAAAATTAAGTTTTATAATGGAATATACCCCTAACTGATTTTAATGATCGGTTTGAGACCGTTTTCAGTTTGGTGACCAACTTGATATTTTAAACTCATTTTAGTGACAAATAAGATAATTAATCCTTTATAAATAACACGATGTTTAATTGTAGTTAGCTCACAAATAAATCATTTTTTATCACACACACAAATTATTTATTTCCCACTAAAATTCATCTATTTAAAGGGCGGAACTAAATACTTATCCCCCGCTATACATAATCTTTTATCTAATTAATATACATAATTTTGTATACATAAAAATGTATTTTTTTTCATTGATGTCAAAATATCGGAGTAAATTAACAAAAATTATTTAGCAACGGTTGCTTTTAGGTTTATTCTACACTAAAGATTTTGCGGGTGCGAAAATGCACATTTACAAGTGATTGTAACGCAACTTAACTAATTCAGTGTTATTGAAATCAGGTCTAAACTCCTGCAATTTATAATTTTCAACTCAAGTGCGCCTATTTAAACGAACTAGGTTACTAAGCCCCGCTTCGCAGCGGCATTATAATATATTTGTTTAAAAAAGAATATTAGAATAAAAATTGTGAAATTAATATCTACAAAATTATTTAAATTATCAAATAAAATATATTCTATAAAATTAGCGGCATTAAAATATATTTGTTAAAAAAAAGAATATTAGAATAAAAATTGTGAAATAAATATCTACAAAATTATTTAAATCATCAAATAAAATATATTCTATAAAATTTGTATTTGGGTAGGTAATATTATAAAGTATTTACATATTCCTTTTGTTTATATAGTTTTATTTTTTATTTTCTTGGATCGATACCATTGCCATATATATATAAAAGGAAATTTATATTGATAAAAAAAATACTAAATTACTAAATTTATAAAATACTAAATTTATATTGATTTATATTTCTGGTAGATGCGACAATTATTATATAAGGTCTACCATCCTCCTTGTATAAATTTGTATCAACCATCTCGGCCAACTTTTCCCACAAAGTTATGGTAAGCTGTTTAAGAAAAAAATTAGAACAAATTAAGTAAGTAAAACAAATAAATTGGGGTAACCAAAGAAGTAATATAAAATTACAATAACAATAAAAAAACAATTAACAGTTATATTAAAATTAATATAATGCATAACTTACTAATTTGTGACAATTTTGAGATCTCTTTTTTTTCCAACCGCCTTTGACAACTTCAATGCCACCAAAGTAGGTCAAGCAGCCCACAACATCTAAATCAACATAGAAAAAACTAATATTAGAACATGATAGTTTGAATTATAACTTATATAATAGTATTACTTATATATTACTCTAATATATTAGAGCATCAAAAACCTGAGAGTATGTTGGTGTCATTAATATGTGCATCAATCATATCCGGACATATGAACTGAAATCCATACATGGAGCCTTCCTCTAAAAGATTTTTGAATCGAGAGACCAGAATCTTTAATTACGGGTATTTACATTTTCAGCTAAAACATGTTAATTTTTCTATTTTTCCAAAAATATCATTTATTAATTTATTTTAAAATCTATTTTAATACTTTTAATTATTTAAAAAAGTTTAACACACCCACTTATTTTTTTTTAGCAAATGCAAATTAGTAGAATATTAAAACATAAATAATAAAAATAATAATTATTAATAACAATCCGTGCATCGCACGGGTTTTAAGCTAATCAATACTATTATATAATAGACGAAACATTAAAAGTTTGGTTGGTCGGTATGGTACGTTGTGATTTTACTTAATTGTCCTTAATTTTGGTTGGTCGGTATGGTACGTTGTGATTTTACTTAATTGCCCTTAATTAATTGTACTTTGTGTTTTTACTTAATTAACCTTACTTATTTATAGAAATATATTATTAAATAATAATATTACATATTTATAACCAATTATCTTTTTCACCTAAAATACATTATTTTTTCTATTTTTTCTAACAAATTCCCCTACTTTTTCAAATATATCACGGACAATTACCTTTTTTTAACTAAAACATGTTAGTTTTTCTGTTTGTTTCTTACTAAAACCACTCCTTTTCCAAAAATATCACGAACGTTTAGTTATTTATTTTTAAAACTATTTTAATATTATAATTATTTTTTAAAAGTTTACCTATTTTAACATGTCTACCTATTTTTCTTAACAAATGCAATTACTACAAATATTAAAATATAAATAATCAAATACCTATTTATAACCAATTACCTTTTCAGCTAAAATACATTATATATTTTTTCTAAAAAGTTCCTTCTTTTCTAAATATATCACGGGAAATTGCCTTTTACAATTTACTTTTTCTATTTTTCTCACTAAAATCCATTCTTTTTCCAAAAATATCACAAGAAACCATTTACTTATTTATTTTAAAACGTATTTAAATACTTTTAATTATTAAATTTTAAAACCTCATTTTCCAAAAATATTATGGGCATTTACCTTTCTAAACTAAATATATGTTACATTTTTTATTTTTTCTAACTAAAACCCCTCATTTTCAAAAATATAATGGGCAACCCCATATTTATTTATTTTAAAATATGTTTTAATGTTTTTAATTAATTAAAAGTGTTTAGCTATTTTAACATGTCTACTTATTTTTTTCACAATTACAATTAATAAAATATTAAAAAAAAATAATAATAAAATAACAATTAACAATCCGTGCATCGCACGGGTTTTAAGTTAGTATATTATAATAGACGAAATATTAAAAGTTTGGTCGATATTTTGGAGGTTTTCTACGTTCTTTGTACTTAACTCGAAGCTATCTAGTCTAATAAAGAGGCTTAAATAGTAATTTTCTGCAAATTAAACTATGTATATGAAAGTTATGGTATTCTTAATGCATGTTTCCGTATAAGGTAGGGTACCAACTGCTCAGGAAAATAGTTATTTTTTTTTATAGTTAAGACGAGTAGTCAAATTCGTGAATTTTTGATCAACATATTGACTCCTTATCATTGGAACAGTCGCTCGCTTAAAAGGGTATCAAGTTTGAAAATAATAAAAGAAAGTTCTATCAAGTCTACAAATTCAAAAATAATAAGGAAGTTGTAATTTACTAAATTAAAGAAAGTTCTATCAAGTTTGAAAATAGTAAAAGAAAGTTCTATCAAATTTGAAAATAATAAAAGTGTAATTTTCAATTTCCTTCCTACAAAATTTGAAAATAATAAAATTGTGAAAAATTGAGAAAATTAGAAAAATAGAATCGGAGCGATTCTAGAGGCGCCACCTCACCGCCCCCGTCTTCTCCTTTATATAAGTACTAGTCGACTAAGCCGCGCTTCGCGGCGGTCCTATAATATTTTTTTGTAAAATTGTAAATATTAACTATTTAAGAAAAAAATTGAGACAAAAATATATTAAATATTATATAAATAGTGAACACAACATTTTACCTAAAATAAATGAACAATAAAAAAAACCTACTTATATATTTTTTATGATGATTTTGTGTTATATTTTTCTTGAGCCTAATCCAGTTACACTATATATATATAAGTTAAAAATACTAAAAATATGAAATAATATAAATTTAAGTATGAACCACCACTTTAAACTTCAACCACTCGTATTATCACAAAAAATACAAATTTCTTAAATCTTCTTGGATTTTATATGCCAATTTTATGTCATATTTTTTTGAGCCTACACTCGTTGTAGTAAGTACATATAAATAAAAAATACTAAAAATATGCAATAACAAAATTTAAGTATTAACGACTGCTTTAAACTTCAACCATTAGTATATTATAACAAAAAAATATAAATTTCTTAAATATCCCTAACTTTATATGCTGATTTTGTGTCATATTTTTTTGAGCCGGCGCCCATTGCACAAAATACTAAAATGAAACAATAATAAAATTTTCACATTTTTTTTAGCGACACCCGTTGTAAAATATCCACTTGTCTTGTCATTTATATGAAGATATTTTAGAAATATAAAAATAATCCAATCCGATAGGTATCTAACTCGTTAAAAATAATCAGATATAATGGGTACCCGACTCATTCCGATTCGATTGAATTTTATTGAATTCGAAATTTTGAATTTAAATTTGAACTTATTTTTTAAACTTGAAAGGTCGTAGATTTGGATTTCGACATGGGTGTCAGATTTGTTATAAATAAATTAGGTGGTAAATTATATTGTGATTACATAGAAGAGACATATTTTAATATAATTTTTATCTTATATATAAATTAGATAGTTAAAAGAGAAATTTTGATTTTTAATATTCAAATATCATATCCCAACGTGGCAATCTCGCTAAGAATCTACTACTCTTCATAATGGATCTAACTGATAATTACAAAAAAAAACTTTTATTTTAAAAATATAATATCAATTGAAAAGTGTAAAAAAAATGGGAACAGGAGATACATATCCAGTATTTACCCTCAATTTAAAATCAAATAACTGTCGAATTTATTACATATAAGAATCAAACAATAAATGTTAGTTGATAAGATACAAATAAAATAACTATTAAATTAATTACATGTAAAATGAACATAAATTAATTTGGACAAAAATAATTGAAAAATAAAGTGCCGACCGCAAACAAACCTTGATTAATTGGAGTTGATTCATGTCATGTGCTTGTACAAATTAATAGATAAAAAACATTCATAATACAATTGGGAAATTTGCCGCGAAAATTTGCCCACAAAAGTTAGTATCAGGAGTGTTATTTATATAATTAATTATATATATTAAAATTTAAATGAAATTTAAGTTATTTGAGAAAAAAAATTATATTTGTTTATTGTTTTTCCTATAAATTCGAGTGCAAATAAACAAATTCAATTTTATGTAATTAAAATCGAGTAGCTCCATTTATGTAATTTGATTAAAATTATAAATTTTAGATGACTTGTATTTTATAATAGGAGTTATAAAATAAAATATTAAAATGATATTAAAAGGTTTTGATGTTTTTCTCTAAAAAATAGGACCTACAAAAGAATAGAATTATTTCCCTCATAAAAATTTGTTTTAGAAAATAATTTTGATTCAATTTAATTCTTGTAATAAATTAAAACATAAAAAAAGTTAATTAAATTTTAAAGTAAATATTTGTTTAATTATATTCTAAACCGGATTGATTTTTTAAATATTTATTATTTTTGTTATAAATTAAAATATAAATAAGGAAATGCAAGTTTATTTAATTAAAATTGAAGAGATGTAGTAACATAATTTTATTAGGTTTATAATTATTGGAGGACTTGACTTTTATAATAGGAGTGTTAAAAAGAAATATTAAAAAACGTCAATTTTTTCTCTGAAAAATTGGACCTAAAAAATGAAATTTTAATTTTAATTATTTAATATAGAGGAGCTCTAGAAAAATAAATAAATATGAACGGATCGATTATAGAGCTCGTGGGGGGTTTCCATAATGAATGTAAATAAGGTTTAAAATTATCACATAAAAAGAAAAAACAAATTCATAAAAGGAGATTTTCTAGCATAATTATATAATTTTACTATTTAAATAATAAAGGTGAAAGGAATACTATTAAGAATTTTGGTGGTCAGTGTAAAGTATTAGAAAAATTGATAAATTTTTTAATAAATAATTAAAAATTATTGAATTTAATATAAAAATATTTAATGTTTTAATATGTAAATTACTTGTCCAAAATTAAAAATTTAAACCCCCATCGGTAATATATCAAAAATAATATTTATTTTCTTACCTTAATTTGAGTAAGCCTAATCACGTCTGATTCTAATGTTTCTCTCGAATCAATGGAATTGATTCTATTCGTTATAAAATAAGCGTCTAAGTTGAGCTCTTCATAATATTTCAAGCCGTTAATCCGTCATAAAATTATACGGAGTATTTGTTTAACTAAATTCTAAGTAGGATTGTTATTTTTATATTTATTGTCTTGGAAAAAACGTAATATTTTCTAATTAAATTTTAAATAAAATTGACTTTTATAGATTTATTGTATTCCCTAAAAATTCGAATGTAAATAATAAATTTTAATTTTATTGAATTAAAATTGAAGAGATCTAGAAAAATAGATAAATAGATTTTGAACGAAAAGTATTACTTTTTCTAAATATTAGGAGTTATAAAAGAAAATTTAAATATTTAGATGTTATAAAAGAAAATCCAAAACTTTAATTTAAAATTAAAATTTTAAGACAATACCATGCGCAAGTTCCAAACTCTCTTCATGCACATGTTCTAAACAATTTGTTAAGTCGGAGTTTCATAAACATAACCAAAAAAAAAAGATTAGTGGGATGGATACAGAATAATTAGGTAATTACTTGCCTCGAGTTTTATAGTAGGTGTTCTAAAAATCGTTCGATTTTTCAGAAATCATTGATAAATCGTTGATTTATTAATATTTGACCAAAAAATTTAGGTAAAAGACCCACCTGGCAGCTGGCAATCATGTTACGCGTAACATTACTAAACACAATTCATAGAATATATAAAGATGAAACTTTTTTCTACCACTCAAATAATAGATCAAAAATTTAATTAGAAAGATAAATCAACAAACTTAAATTTTAGAGTCAAAACTAAAAGTTTAAACTTCAGCTAAAAAAGACATATGTGGAGACACTCAGAACAAAAAGGTTCGAATAAATGAGTCTATCTTAAATAATTGATAATTTTTTATAACCTTCGACCAATTAACTATACGCAGAATAGCTTAGAGAAAAAGTGAAAAAGTAATGGCCACATGATTGTTGAATATTCAATATATTTTCTATCATTAACCTCTTGCACCAAAGTTAACAAATTTAACAAAAATATGAAGATCTGTGCCTACAACATAAAAAAAAAACATAAAAAAAATTTATCACATCGATTCATGTAACCAAATTTTAATGTATATATTAACGTAAAACAAATATATGGACATACTAACCTGGCTTGTCGTTTCTTGTTTCTGGCTTGCATCAATTTTTACAAATTCCTGGGAAACATCAAAAAATTTATTATTAAGAAACGTTCGACCTATGACCAAAACTGCATTCAGTATATATAAAGAAGAGCATAAACACAAAAGTTTAGCTTTTGGTACCTAGCAGTCTAGCAAAGCACAAAAAAACAATATGATAACCAAAAAAGAAAACAATTGCATGTCATTAGCTATAATTTTAACATAAACGGATGAATTGTATTTTGTGGGGTGATTATGTTTATATAGGATTATAGAAGACAATTAAATTATTAGAAATCGATTAGGTATATAGTTACAATTCTTAAAATTGGAATGTAAATAAGAAAATTTCAATATTCATGAAAGAAATAAAATTGTTTTCTTATATAAATATCGAGTTACCTATAAATTCGAATGTAAATAAAGTAATTTTAATTTTTATAAATTAAATTAGAGAAACTCTAGAAAATTAGAAAATTATGATTAAAGATAAATTTACCTTTTATACAATTGTTTCTTTTATATAATTTTAAAAATATTTCAATTAGAGGTAGACTTACCTTTTATACAATTTTAAGAAGGTTTCAAATATCGATAGACTTACCTTTTATAGAATTGTTTCTTTTATATAATTTAAAAAAGGTTTCGATTTTTTCTCTAAAAAATATGACTTAAATAAGGAAGTTTTAATTTTAAGTTTTTTTTATTAGATAAGCTCTAGAAAATTAGATAAATATGAATCGAGCGATTCTGTAGCTCCTGGGGTTTTCCTTTATATATATAAAAGATATTGATTGTTTAGCTAATTAGTAATTTTTTCGTTTATCGTTTTTCGGTTAACCAATGCACTATTTATTTCATATTTACTTGCTTATTCACATTTAGATAAAATTAATAGCATCTTTTAGTACTCTTTTTCATATTCATTTACTATACAATATATGTTGCGTATTGTTAATAACATTCTTTTGTTAAACATCAAATTAGTATAAAATAAAAGAATTTTTTTCTTTGAATATAAATTGTATTCAGAAAATGGATAACAAATATAAGACTAGTTTACGATCCTAATTAACGATACACAATAATAGAACACATTATGAAATCAAATCAAGGTAACACAAAATAATTTATCCAAAAAAATTACTGTACTTAGTAGATCGTGGAAGCACACTCCCATGTTTTCAAATTAAGAAAAAAAAAGATTAGAAATTGAGTTTTTTTTTAATCTAAATTTTTCAAAAAATCGGAAGAAAGTATTCAATAAAACAAATAAGAAAAAAGTATGATTGAACAAGCCAAGTCGGGTTCAAGGAGTTTCATTGTCTAAATGCGAAGTTATGAAAATTAACTTTTTAAATTTAACATGTAACACGTATTGGTTTTAAAAAAAAAACATGTAACCCGTATTAACTTTTAATTTTTTTTTTGAATAATAATGTAGTTTTCTGAAAATTAACTAAATATTTGGATACTTTTCCGAAATTTTTGAAAATTATAAATATCCTTTGAACTTTTAGAAAATTCAAATTTCAGGGTGACTTAGACTTAATATTCCCTTTGTCTCGTATAAAATATTAATAATTTATCTTTAATTTGAGTCAATTTAATTATGAAAAATTAAACAAATAAAAAATTATAAAATTATAAAAAAACCTAGATGGTAAAGATTAAGGAATGTCGTTGAATCAGATTAGGGCTGTCAAAAAAATCCGAAAAATCCGATATCCGTCCGAAATATTTGTATTCGTATCCGGAATAAAGCGGATTTTATCCGTATCCGAAATAAAGCGGATATTATTCGTATTCGAATTCGGTAGTTGCGGATACGAATATGGATATAGGCGCATCCGTATCCGGTAATATCCGAATCCGAAATTAAATAAATATGATAAATAAATAATATTATATATATATATATATATATAGTTACATATTATTTAGAAATTATATTTTAAGTATACAGAATATATATATATATATATATATATATATATATATATATATATTACAAATTTAATATTTTAAAATAAATAAAATTATACTAAAAAGTAAATTTTTGAAAAAAATAAAAAAAGACTTTAATAAATTTAAGTTTTAGTTTAGTTTACTTTTTTTTTAAAAATAAATTTTTATTATTTTTTCAATTTTTTTGAATTAAAATTTAATATAAAAACTAAAAAATTCTGACTGAAATTCGGATTCGGATATTATCCGTATCCGGATAGTATCCGGCGGATTCGGATTCGGATATTTTTATTTAAATATTTTCGGATTCGGATACGGATCCGGATACGAATTCAGATTTTCGGATTCGGATTCAGATACAGGCAGATCCGTATCCGAATTATCCGTTTGACAGCCCTAAATCAGATACCTTGTACATGCGTAACGTTCTGTCCCATGTTCAAAGTATGCTATATTGTCACGAATTTATGCGTTCTATCTTAAGGTAGCTAGCTCATAGGAAACTTATTTATTTAGGCTCATAAGTCATAAGAAGTCATTTTACATCACTCTTCCAAATTTAATTTACACTATTTAAAGACGAAATTAGATAACTAGTAGTAAGTCCAACAGTGTCTTAGTGCAATCCCTAAAAATATTATAAAATAAGGAATCCTAGTGATTTAGGAACAACAATTTGGATGTCAACTCCAACAATCCTTATATTCATTCATTATTATAATTTGTATGTCAACTCCAACAGTGTTGAATATGAGATAATGTAATTTTTTATTCTTAAAAATGAAATAGGAGATGACTAATGGTTACCTAAAAGTAGGGAATGACTAGTTAATTTGAGTATGTGCTAGTGATTTAGGGAATTATTAAGATATTATTGGAGCACCATTTTGATATCACATTCCCTATACTTGAGTTTAGGAACTCATCTAGGGAAGCTATTGGACTTGCTCTTAGACATGTAGATCGATGTTTTATTATTAACATTAAGGATATTGGAGTAAATTAACGTCTATTATTTAGTGACGTTTCTTATGCTCGATGATTCAAAATTATGATACGATTTCACGTGATAATATTTACGTATTGTGTTTTTTTTGGAAGTTTTTTATCAATAAATAATATATAAAATGATTTAAAATTGCAATATCATAAGTAAAATTTTTATAAATAAGATTAAAAAAATAGTACAGGGGGAAGTTTTCCTAAAAATTATTATGTGTTATGGCTAAGAGCAACTCCAACCTTTCTGTGCCCTTGGCTAAAAATGACAGTCGGCGGTCAAACAATAACACATATAGCCAACTTTATAAAAAATGACCACTCCAACCACGGATCACTGCTAGCTAAAATTATAGCCACGAAGAAATGCTTGGCTATATTTGCTAAAAGCTTACAGATCTGTAGGGTGTTTCCACCTCATCTCCCGCTACTTTCTTTCCCTCTCCCGCTCCTTTCTTCCTTTTTCTCCCGCCACTTTATTTGCAAGCACAGACATGTATTTTCTATCTCATCTGTTATTTATTTACAAGCACAAGCATGTATTTTTTGAAGTGATGATAATCCACGAACTCCCACAGCATCAGTTCGTTGAGTAAAGTAGTAATCATGAGTTGCAACTGCTTCTTCGATTCACAAAAATAATGATTTACGCATTCAAAATTTTCAACGAAATTGTGTTTTCGTGTATGTAGGTGTATTAGAAAAATAATCATGATACAGTCTATTATGACCTTCTTCTCTGTTGTGATTAATGACACGGTGATTAACTACAGAACCACCATGATTTGAAATAGAATTCTCTCTTTGACGTCGATGATGAAGGTATACAACATCCATTCTCATTCTTGTTTCATGTTCTTCTTCTTCTGCTTGCATAATATCAAGAATCATCTGTGTGGTGTTTGTCCATTGAAATTGAGTAATGAAGTGTATTGAAATATTTCAAATTTGTAGTTCGTCCGGTTCACATTTTTGTTATCTATTTATAGTAAAGAAGTTCAGATGGAGTGTAAAGCTAAGAAATCAAAATTATTGCAATTGTTGTGGCCCATTTCCAGTTCTGAATGTTGCAAGTGCACTTTCACATCAACTACAAAAAAAGTAAAGCCGCTCATTCTGCAATTTTTTTAAAAAGAGTAAAAACGTACAGTCATGTCAAATTTAAATAAAGCTGCAAAATTGATATCTCAAGGATACACAATTTCTTTACGTTTTTAGTGTGTTTTCTATTCTGTATTAAATTTCATATACAATAATTTCATATTTTTTAATTTAAAATTTTAAGATATTTGACCACATTTTAAAATAAATATGTGTTATTATTAATATATTGAAAATTAAAAAAATTTAATTTAAGTTTTTAAAAATATATGACCACAATTTAAGATCAATTCATAAATATTAAATTTAGAGTTTAATTTTATTGAAAAAGTATGGTTTACAATTATAATATATTATTTCAAAATATAGTCAACCCCATTGGTGCACAATATTTTACAGATTCAACAAATTTTAGCCAATCATTATTTTATATTATTTTAGCCAACCATTTTAGCCAACCCCATTGGAGATGTTCTAACTCAAATTTGTTCAAACATATTTCATTTGTTCTTAACAAAAAATTAAGATATCATATTCCATAAATATATAATATTAGCTTAAAACCCGTGCGATGCACGGATTGTTAATTGTTATTTTATCATTATTATTTTAATTGTATTTGTTAAAAAAATAAGTAGACATGTAAAAATAGCTAAACACTTTTAATTAATTAAAAACATTAAAAACAAATTTTAAAATAAATAAGTAAGCGTTTGTTCGTTATATTTTTGGAAAAAAGGGGTTTTAGTATGGAAAAATAAAAAATGTAACATATATTTAGTTTAAAAATGTAAATGCCCGTGATATTTTTGGAAAATGATGTTTTAAAATTTAATAATTTAAATTATTTAAATACGTTTTAAAATAAATAAGTAAAGGGTTTGTCCGTGATATTTTGTAGAAAAAGAATGGATTTTAGTGAGAAAAATAGAAAAAATAATTTGAAAAAGACAAATTGCCGTGATATATTTAGAAAATGAGGGAATTTGCTAGAAAAAATCTATAATGTGTTTTAGCTGAAAACGTAATTGGTTATAAATAGGCATTTGATTATTTATATTTTAGTTAAAAAGGTAATTGTCCGTGATATATTTGAAAAAGTAGGGGAATTTGTTAGAAAAAATAAAAAAATGTATTTTAGGTGAAAAAGGTAATTGGTTATAAATAGGTAATATTATTATTTAATTATATATTTCTATAAATAAGTAAGGTTAATTAAGTAAAAACACGAATTTAAGAAAGAGCAATTAAGTCAAATCACAACGTACCATACCGACCGACCAAATTTTTAATGTTTCGTCAATTATATAATAGTATTGATAAGTAGGCATGTAAAATATGTAAAATTTTAAAAAAATAATTATAATATTAGGTTTAAAAATAAATAACTAAAGGTTTTTCCGTGATATTTTTGGAAAATGAGGGGTTTTAGTTAGAAAAAATAGAAAACTAACATGTTTTAGTTAAAAAAGGTAATTGTCCGTGATATGTTTGAAAAAGTAGGGGAATTTGTTAGAAAAAAAAATGTATTTTAGGTGAAAAAGGTAATTGGTTATAAATAGGTAATATTATTTAATAATATATTTATATAAATAAGTAATGTTAATTAAGTAAAAACACGAATTTAAGAAAGAGCAATTAAGTAAAATCACAACGTATCATACCGACCGACCAAAATTTTAATGTTTCATCTATTATATAATAGTACTAGCTTAAAACTCGTGCGATGCACGGATTGCTAATTGTTATTTTATTATTATTTTTTTAATTGTATTTGTTAAACAAATAAGTAGGCATGTTAAAATAGCTAAACACTGTTAATTAATTAAAAACATTAAAACATATTTTAAAATAAATAAGTAAGGGTTTGCTCGTTATATTTTTCGAAAATGAGAGGTTTTAGTATGGAAAAATAAAAAAATGCAACATATATTTAGTTTAAAAAGGTAAATGCCCGTGATATTTTTGGAAAATGAGGTTTTAAAATTTAATAATTTAAATTATTTAAATACGTTTTAAAATAAATAAGTAAAGGGTTTGTCCGTGATATTTTTAGAAAAACAATGGATTTTAGTGAAAAAAATAGAAAAAGTAAATTGAAAAAAGCAATTTCCCGTGATATATTTAGAAAATGAGGGATTTTGTTAGAAAAAATCTATAATGTGTTTTAACTGAAAAGGTAATTGTTATAAATAGATATTTGATTATTTATATTTTACTATTTTTAGTAATTGCATTTGTTAAGAAAAATAAGTAGACATGTTAAAATAGATAAACTTTTAAAAAAATAATTATAATATTAGGTTTAAAAATAAATAACTAAATGTTTGTCCGTGTTATTTTTGGAAAATGAGGGGTTTTAGTAAGAAAAAATATATCATTTTTCGGGGGACTGCGAGTATAATATGGAGAGATACATTTATAATATTAAATTTTTATGGCAGAATTTTTGTAAATTGATAAGAATTTTTATGATAAAAAATGTAATATTTTACTTTAGAGATGACATATATCTTCCAGTGCCTCGTACTAATCCGGCTCGGACTAGCTACGGATGATCAATTCAAAAATTAGAAATATATTTATTAATCTCGGAAAATTGACTTGCAAGTTATTTACGAATCACACACGTGCGTCTTGCATATGATACATTGAATTACATTTGTATCTTTTCAAATCTCGCCTACTTATCACGTACACGCTTCATGCGTGAGAACTGCACAGTAATATAGTTAGATCATGAATAATTTATTCTTCTACCGAACTGTGCAAAGTTTACGATCACGGTATGCTCTACTTTGTATTTAGTCGTGAACTTATCGATATATCATTTTAAGTAGCCCAAATTTAAAATTTACATGAAATTTATCTATTTAAACTATTGTATTATGGGCTCATTTTGTCTTTAGATAGAGATTTTGATGTTGACATCTGTCTATTATTTTATTAGAATTGGATTCGGTATGGGAGGAAACTGTATTTGTCATGCACACTTAAGTAAGTATATCATCAACATCGGATTTTCAAATATTATAAGTGAACTAGGTTATAACCCATGTGTATGAAATTTTAAAAAATTATTTTATAAATATCATAATAAAATAATAAGGATAAATAAAAGAGAAATTATAAAAAAATACAAATTTTATAAGTTCTTTTGCAATTTTACCATTTTTTGAAAATATTTGCAAAAATACTAATTTTTTGAAAATATTTGCAAAAATACGGTCTGCAACAGATGCAACCGGATGCAACCAGAAGCAAATTTTTAAAAAAATGATTGAAAAACAACTGAGAATTCAAAAAAATTGTTAGTAAGATGTTTGGTAAACTTGTGGTTTTGATTAAACTGGATTCAACAGTTAATTTTTGGATTGAGTATTTATGAAAAAAGCCCTAAATAAAATAAATTGAATCGTTGTAAATTTCAAATAAATATGAAGGTGAAAGAAATCATTTTAATACAACAAAATATCATTTTATCTATTATAATAAATGTATTCAAAGATAAATTTAATTTGGATATTTTATTGTATATATTATATGAAAATATAAATTAATTAACTTATCAAAATTAAAAAACTGACCTAACTATTTGTTAATGATGTTAATATAAATATTATAAATGACATTAATATATATATAAACTTTTAATAATTACAAACGGTTCAAATAAAAATATGAATCCTATACAAACCAACATATGGATACCAAATCAGAAAAATGAAAAGTCTACAGATCAAAATTAAAAATTTAACTGAAGCTAAATATGAACACCAAATATAAGGTACAGGTTATACAGAAATTTATAATATATAGATAATAGTTGTAGGATTATGGCATATAATTGTAAATATAAAGTTAGCGATAGTAAGTTGTTAGTAATTTGTACATGAGATTGTCATATGTACTTTGTTCAAAAGTTTTAGCTATTTATTCAATCATCTCAAAAGTCAAACTTGAACGAATATAAATAATATTTCGATATGCGATGGTTGTTACTCGAAAGTTTAAAACATCGTGCTTGTATCTAAAATTTATTTATTCGTAGATTAATGGGTTACTAGTTAAAATATGTATATATTAACATTTTCTGTAAATTTATAAAATATATTATTAATTTTTGTTCAGACATGGTGTTTTTCGTTTGGTATTGTGAAGTAATATTATCCGGTCTAATATTTTTTTGAGAAATTATCAAAAATACTATTTTTTCTAAGTTTTTTTTTACAATTTTACCATTTTCTGAAAATATTTGCAAAAATACGGTATGCAACTAGATGCAACCTAAAAATATTTGCAAAAATACGTTTAGCAAAGCAATCAAAGCAACCAAATACGACTTTTCAAAATCCGGCAAACTCAAAATTCGGCGAACCACCATGAACTCCGACGATCTTTAAACTACTCAAAATTTAAATTTTTTTTACATAAACAATCTTTAATTACAACGATCTACAATGCTACACAACCCATTACATCAAACTCTAATCCACATCTCAAGAACGAATTAAAGTTTATAAAACTTGAAATTAAAACTAAAAATTGATCCACTTACTCCAATGTTTCCATTAATCTTTCAGTTAATCGGCCCGTAGGGGCATTTGCTTATATATACAATCTATTATGTAACCAAAAATGATTTAAATTATTAATTTTTTATAAGTTGCATTTGTGGTTGATTTTGGCTGCAGTTGCAGATATGGTTGTCACATATCGTATTTTTGTAAATATTAAAAATTGGTATTTTTGCAAATATGTTAATATTTTTACAAAAAATTCAAAAAAGCATAATATTTTTGCAAAAAAATTTCTAAGATCGGATATTTATGAAAAAAGCCCTATTTTTTTTTGCTTTAAAGTTCAACATATTTTCCACTAAAAAAACACGTATTTGCTAATATAATAAACTGTCAAAATTAAAACTTAAAAGTACGCTCCCTTAATTAAAAAGAGGTTCGAGTATCCCAAGTTCGACCTCACCTAAGTTTACTAAGATTATACTCAAATCTCATATTAAAACACGATGATACTATTGTACTTTCAGAATATTATGTGTAATTACAAAATTACCATTAAAAATTATACTAAAAAACTATGTTACCTTAGGAAATTTCCTAAGATTAACCTTAGGTTCCTTTTTCTCATTAAAAAAATGCATAATCACCAAACATCACTTAAAGAGTTTATCAAATGAAACCAACAAAAGGGCAATTAAATTCAATTACACTCCCCTTAAAGTGTAATAAAAAGATTAAAACATAAGTTAATACTAACATAAGTAAGCTTGACTAAACGGAAGTTTCACACTAATCAACGTAAGTCAAACGAAAGAGCCATCACTTTCAAACAAAGCTACTACCATCCAAATATTACAAATATTTTATTACTATTAAACAACTTGTATGTATTGTGTGTGTATTTTTATCTGAATTTGAACTTTCCAGAGTCCCGCTCTTGAATAGTGTGATGGGCTTTCTTCTCTCTCTACTTTGAATGTCTCAGAGAGATCTCTCTTCTTTTTCTTGGAGCTTAAATAGAGGTAAAATTGTAATTTGGCTTTAAAGTTTCAATCTTTACACATTTTGTTCATCTGGGGTGAATCTTTTCTGCAAGATCTAGTATGGGTTTTTTGTGTTTTGTTTAAAAGTTTGGATTTTTAGAAATCTTGAAATTGATTTTTGTGTTTTCGTTGGTTTTTTGATGTGGGGTTTTTAGATGTGTGTGTTTCTTGATAATGTGGGGAAAAAGATTCAATTTTTATGAAATTTGAGACCTGAATTGTGATATTTTTATGTGGGGTTTTAGAGATGTGTGTTTTTTGATAATGTGATGAAAAAGATTCAATTTTAGTGAGATTTGAGACCTGAATTGTGTGTATAAGATGATGTTTTTATGTGGGGTTTTAGATTTCTGTGTTTCTTAATAATGTGGTGAAAGAGATACAAGGGTTTTGAAAATTGAAACCTGAATTGTATGTATGAGATGATGTTTTGATGTGGGGGTTTTAGATTTGTGTATTTCTTGATGATGATAATGAATTTGAAACCTGAATTTAGTTTATAAGACGATATCTTTATGTGGGGTTTTCAGATAGGTATGTTTCTTGATTATGTGAAGAGAGAATTACGAATTTTATTGTTTCTTCTCTCAATTATCCGGAAATCTTGAAAATTTGCGGGCTTAATGTAATTGGAGAAAGTAATCAAGAATCTGACCTGGATGGATTTTCTAGTAGTATATGCTTCAAATTCTCGAATAGTAACTGAGTTTTCTTGATAATGTGATGTAATTTGTGATGTTTTAATGGTTCTTTTTACTTGACAAAAGGGTTGCTTTCATTTTTTTTAAAATCGAAATTTGGTGTGTTTCTGTTCATATTATGTTTAAATTTTGCATTTTTAAGAATTTAATTATCCAGATTGATTAGTTGCCATTGTTTTGAACTTAAATATCATTCAGGTTAAAGATCATAGTTTATTGTTTATTCATGTTCTGTATTATTTCAGGTAGCAAGGCTAATATTCTATATTAGGAAGCCTTTTTTGCTCTTCCCATAGGCTTGAGAAATGAAGAACGAAAATCTTTTAGCTGCTGTTGTTAGAGATCCAACAGCTCGAGTGACAAGAGCTCGAGCTGCTGCCTCTCAATCATCTGAAGGACTGCAGATTTTGAATGTGTCAAAGCAGCAACTCCAGAAGCGCGAGTTACGGAAAAACTCAAAAAGAGTAGCTTTGGATGAAAAGAATAGTTGTGCTCCTGGTAATCAGCATAAAAGGAGGGCAGTGCTCAAGGACGTAACCAACATTTGCTCTGATGATTCGTATAGAAACTGCGTAAATGCTACTAAACTTACGGTATTAGATTCTTCATCTAAATTTGTACCTTTTGTTCATATATACGAGAAGCGAACATGTACCTCTATCCTCCTTGTATATACCTTTCTTATGTAACTGCTTAAGAAGGTACGGAGTATAGAGCTGGTTCAATTTTTCTCTTAATGTATTAGCTGCTCTCTTATCCTACAACATGGATTCCTATATTGAGCAAAAGTTGAGCCTGGATATTAAATCTAACCTACAACATGGGTTGTTATATTGAGCAAAAGTCGAGCCTGGATATTAAACCTTATTTTTGTGGTTTAATATTAAAAAGCTATCTTGATGGGAACTCCTGCTTAATATTACTGTACTTGGCTCTGAACTTTTGTAGAATCAGATTATCCCCCTAACCACATATCCTTGTGATATTCTTTTAGTTTGCTAGATTATAATTCTTACATTGTTTTTCTTCATGATATCAGAAAAAGAATGTGAGCGTGAGCCTGATTAAAAAAGGATCAGTGCATGTTCCCAAGATAGCACCATCTGTTGCAGTGAAGATCCAACAAACTACAAGAAACAAAACTGTTGAAGGAGCTGCATTGTCGAAAGCAGAAACTGTATCAGTAGAAGCTTCACGGCCGTTGGACAAGAATGTGAGCGTGAGCCTGATTAAAAAAGGATCAGTGCATGTTCCCAAGATAGCACCATCTGTTGCAGTGAAGATCCAACAAACTACAAGAAACAAAACTGTTGAAGGAGCTGCATTATCGAAAGCAGAAACTGTATCAGTAGAAGCTTCACGGCCGTTGGACAAGAATGCACATACTAAGCCAATTGCTGTGAAAGACATTCCTTTGCATGATATGTCTGATGCCGGAGTGCATCCAAAGAATGGTTAGTTTTTATCGATACTACTCAAGGAATATAATGCTCCTTCCAAAAGATATATGAATGAAATAATATACAGTATAAAGGCTTTGTTACCTTAGATGTCATGGGCACTGCGTTTTGGCAATTGATTATTCCGTGTTCTGCTTTTCTTGACAGTCATAGAGTTCAAAGTTCAAACTATATTTCTAGTAGTAGGATTACTATGTTTATCTACATCTGCTTGATAATTTGTGCTTAGCCTAGCTGCTTGTAGAATACTATAAGCTACATCAACTATTACCGAGGGGTGAAATTTTCTTACTTTTCTTTAATTAGAGTTGTGATACTGTAAGTTGTACTTTGTTCTTATGAATATCTTATTTGTTGGATGCAGCAGAGAACACGTGTCTTATGTGGTTGCCAAGCTGTTTTAAGGCAGAATTTACAGATATCGATTCTGATCATAAGGATCCTCAGTTGTGCAGTCATTATGCCCCAGACATCTATAACAATTTACGAGTTGCTGAGGTTTGTGTTTAAATTCTGTTGTTGCTTCTCTCTTTCTTGTAAGTTATAATAGTTAGTATGAGTTTGATTCTTTAAGCTAGCTCTTCTTCAAATTCAACCACAAGTGTAAAATTGATTTATAAGTTCACATTCCCGTATTCATCTATGACGGCTACAACTCTGTAAGATAGTGCTTTTATCGTAGTGGATATATAGTTAAAATGCCGGTGTAGCATGGATTATGACATTCATGTCACCCAGTTATGATCATTGATAAGCATAAGTGGGTTATTGTTATGTCATCTGTGTGCTATGTTTGCGCACTAATGAATTGAAACTTAACATGATAATGGTATGCAAATGGCTCAGTATCTGATTGTATAATATTTAACTAAGTTGCCTACACTCTTTGTTTCGTTCCCTGGTAATTACATGCCTGCCTTTCAATTCTCTGGTTTACTTGGTCATAGGGTCATAGCAAGGTGGTCAAATTGGGAAACTATAAAGATAGTGTGGCATGATGTTTCATTTTGCACAAAAACTGTAATCTTGCAGTTCCATCACAAATATATATGCTGGCTCACTATATTTACAAATTAATTTATTCTTAATATATATATCTGTGTAGGTGTGTGTTTTTACTTTCCTAATGTAAAAGTTGGTCAGTGCAACTCTTTCACTTTCCTCCTCACACCATTCTTAATTGGTAGTTAAATTCCTCTTTTTGCAGCTCATGCGAAGACCAGATTCTAATTCTATGGAAATTGTTCAACAAGATGTCACTAAGGGTATGCGAGGAATTCTGGTTGATTGGCTTGTGGAGGTTTGTAAAGCTGTTGACTCCTTATATACATATTGGTCTAATTAACCTTTGCTTATTCAAGAGACGAGTTTGCTAAAACAATATTGTTCATCTGTATGCAATTCTTATAATGCTCAAGTTCCACTGTCCTACTCTATCATGTGCATCTGACTGGATTGTGGACATACTATGTGTTAAAGAATAGTGTGCTCATGATTATACATATTGCTTTTAGGTGTCCGAGGAGTATCAGTTGGTGCCAGACACGCTTTATCTCACGGTGCATCTCATTGATTTGTTTCTTTCCGAGTACTACATTGAAAGGAAAACACTTCAACTGTTGGGCATAACTTGCATGTTAATTGCTTCGTAAGCTCTCTTACTTGAATATGCATTAAGTGATTATTTCTTAACCACGTGTCAAAATTTACAGTTATGTTCTTGGGCAAGGATACCAACACAACTTGTTTTCTTATTGTTTTAAAAAACAAACTTATATTTTAGGTAAGATGAAGATCACACCTGCAATACAGGGACACAAAAATTCAAAATAATACTTTTCTAGGTTTTCTGATGTCTTGGCACAAAATTTTCCAGATTGTTACCCACGCTCATTGCCAGCAATCAATACATTATCTACTTAATTGAGATACAGTATTATATTTGGATTTAATACTTTATAGCTATTCACTAACGCAGCAGTACTAATACAATGTCTTCGCTATTGTGCTGTTCCCCCTTCTCCATTTTGTATTTTATTTCCTCATTCACCTATTTTGCGGCTACCAAATTCATTTCCTTTCTGTGGTTTGAAGGAAATATGAAGAAATTTGTGCACCACGTGTTGAGGAATTCTGTTTCATCACCGACAGTACTTACACCAAAACAGAGGTTTGTGATCTGCCTATACTCTCATGCTTTGGGTATTGAAATGTTCGGTATTTGAAGTTCACATTAATCTTGGTCTTTGGCGTCCGATTAAATAATTTTAATCTTTGTCCACAAAAATTTGATGTGCAGGTTTTATCAATACTATTTCTTTATCAGTGCATACACCTAGTAATCTATTAGTATCGATAAATTATCTGCCTCATTCAGATAAGATCACTATGAAGAAATAAGGCGTGTGTATGATTATCAAGTGACGGAATGAATTACTGCATAGATGTGATAGAGGCTTCATAATAACAAGTTTGTTATATAATGCATGGGTCAATACTCAATACTGAAAGTGTCTCTGGGAACAGATTTAGCTGTTAGGTTCTAACTTGAACTTTTGTAGACTTATTAATGTCTGTGGTACTATCATTTTCACCCCAAGACTATTAAATTTTATAATGGAAATTTGTGTATGTTGCATTTTAATAGCAAAAACATTTACAACAGCATGTTTCATCAAGCTTTACAGATTTTAAGTTTTACAAGATGATGCTATAATCTTGGCCACTGGCCCTAATATAGTAATTGCTGAGGCTTTAAACATTTAATCCACTTGCAGGCTTCAAACTGAGAACTTATAGGCAATAGCGCATGGAACCTTGTATCGGCGTTTTAGTAAAATCTAGACTTAATATTCCTATTTGATGTAAATCGACATATACATACAGTAATCTTGAAGTTTCTTATGTAAATCTAAAATTTCTTCTCAATATTAGCTACTGCGATTGCAGTCACCACACACATTTTTTACTTACAACTAAATAATTTACTTTTATTCATGTTATTACCATTAGATAAAGTAACAGTTGCAGTAGCTGATAAGCAAATTTGTGCAGGTCCTTACAATGGAGACCAAAGTTTTGAATTACTTGAGGTTCCAACTCTCTGCACCTACTGCAAAAACTTTTCTAAGGTATTAATGAGTCACTTGAATTACTTCTGGTTTTTATAGAGTTCTAGTAAATTCTAGTAAATTATCTAATCAACAATTTTATGTCTACAGGAGATACTTGAGAGCAGCACAATCTTGTTACAAGGTAATATAGATAGGTTAGGTTTGCAAGATGGAGGCTCACTTACTGACTATTATTTGGTAACTGTTTTAAAACAATGAATTAAGGAATAACTTGGAACTCTTATTCTGCAGAGCCCAAGTCTTGAGTTGGAGTACTTGTCCAATTATCTGGCAGAATTGACACTGATTGATAACAGCTTCCTGAAATTTATCCCGTCAATAGTTGCAGCATCTGCTGTATTTCTTGCTAAATGGACTTTAGATCAGTCAAGCCATCCATGGGTTTGCTTCTGAACCTTCCGTTTCTTTCAACTTGCTTCGGTTTTCTTTGTTTTTGGGAATAATGACTTTGAACTTCTAAACCTTGCAGAATCCAACATTGGAGCACTACACTTGTTACATGGCATCAGATCTCAAACCCACGGTTCTTGAGTTGCAAAGCTTGCAATTAAACACCAGCAGTTGTCCTCTCAATGCCATACGTACCAAATACGGACAAGACAAGGTAACATTCCTGTAATAAACAATGGATTCTACAGTCAGTATCATGCACTGTTTAATATTATCCGACAACTTTGTTTCTTGAATAATTATTTTCTGTGATAGCAGTTCAAATCCGTTGCGCGTTTGTCTTCTCCGAAACTGCTAGAGACCCTATTCTAACAATGTTGTGGAGTGCTACTGCTAACAGATGCACATATCTTACTGTACTGCGCAAGAATGCTGTTTACTGATTTCCGCGTTTCCTCCTCGAGTTGGTGGTTGTACCTAAAAAGAGCCAAGCCATATGATCTTTTGTATGCTGCTGCATTTAGCTATTGGTTTAATCCTTTTGTGTAGTTGATTCATCTATGTTCATAAAGTCTTTGTAACTCTAGAGTTTCTGGTTTGGTTCTCACAAACCTGTCTTGTTACCCTTTTGTGATGCTTGAACCATTATAAATTGGTTGATCATAGCAAGCCAATTATAATGAAGCAATTGTAACTTGGTAAAGTTGGTATCTCAGTTCTCATATGAAATGTGCAGTTGACATTTTATATTGTTTTTGAGCTAATTTGTGACAAAGGTGCATTATATTTTTGAAAAACAAGAATAATTAATTGTGTATTGGCCTTTTTATATATCAAAAAATGCATATCTATATATATCTATATTTTATTTCCTCATCTTTTTGAAAATGATTATTTATTTCTTTTCAATACATAAGATGATATAAAATTTAAAATAAAAGGAAGTTTTTACAAGAGGGTTTTTTCTTAAATAAAAATATTAATATTAAGATTTCATATTTCATGGCCAATAAAATAGAAGGGTACATTGGTAATTGAAGACAGCAAATATTGTCTCGTAATCTGAGCCAACCCAAGTCGATAGTGGGATAGAACATAAACTAAAATATTGCCAGAGAAAGACAGAGGAGAGAGAGAGAGAGAGAGACAGAGAGAGAGAGATGACGATGGCAATGTTGAATTTCTCAACTCAGTCGATGAAGCCAAGCTTTATGACATCAAATTTTGATGACAAATTGATTTATCATCATTATTTTAATAATCACACTTGTAATAACAATAATATCAGCATTAATAATAGTAATACATTCTTTAATCATCATCATCACTTCCATCGTCACCATTTCTCTGTTACAAGAAGCTGCAAATCTTCCATTGTCTCTCAGTCACAAACCCATCTCTTAAAATCAGGTATCTTCTCCTAAAATCTCTCCTTTTTCTTCATTATAATAAATATATTTTATATGTTTTTCTGTTACATATTTATTGTATGTATGAAATGGAACTCAATGGATAATGATTCATATTATATGTGTTTTTTTCTGTGTACTATGATTGTTGTTCTGTAAGAATAATTTTTTTTTTTTTTTTGAGCTTAGCATGTGATGGTTCATTCTTGTGGTCCCACCTATTAAAAGTTGTGAGTAGTGAAAAAATGGTTGTGTTTTGTTAATCTAGAAAAGAATTAGTGAAGAGGGCTCTTGTTTGATTTTCTTGAAAGTGAAACAAGGTATTGTGATGATGTTTCTTGATTTAATTGATATATTATTCGGTTGTAAGTTTTAACATTAGATTGCCATATATGTCTGTCTCTTTGTGTTGAAAAACTTATCCTCCTAAACACTTAATCATCGAAGCCCGAAGTTAATAAACTCATGTTACACTCCTAAGATAATCGACACCTTTAGAAGTCAAAAACGAAATGCGTTAAAAGCAGATAGAATGGTGTAATGGTGCCTAATGATATTACATTTGGTCACTTAAAATAAGAGAACTGAAACCACGGCAACTTAGTTGTTTTGTGTAGCTTGACTATGATAATTGTACTAATTTTCAGATATTCTAAATATTTTTTAGAAGAAAAAAGTTAAAAAAGACAAACACACACTTTTTGATTGCTGATGGGATCCTCTGGAAATGGATCTACTGATATACAGTACAACATTGGGGTTACTTATTTCTGTATGTAATGTAGAATCCACTTCAACCTAAGGTGCCTATTTCTTTATTTTGGGGGCGGGAATGCTTTTGCAGTTACACTTTGGAAAATGCCGATGCTCTATACCAAGATTCCGTTGAGCAGTTTCCCTTTCTCTTGACTCGATTTCTTCCATGCAGGCTGTGGATGTTCATGGATTCAAGACAACTCCACAGATGATGATACTGTTGCCAAAATGGGAAGCAGACTGGGTCCAGTACATTCGGTTTTCACAACATCACCTGCACAAGTTTCTTCAGTGAAGGATCTCTTTGAGTTTATATGCTCAGGCCCCCTGATAGAAAAATTGGGCCTAACCCCAGATATGGTTGCCGAGTCCATTGATAAGTGGATAGAGTATGGTTCACGGATATCCAAATTGTTTAACCTCAATGAACTATCCCTTACAACGCCTCAGAAAGCAAGAATTTTTCACTACTATATACCAGTCTTCTTATGGTGTGAACAGCAAATTTCTGATCATAGGTCCAAATTTAAAGATGGTGATGATATCCCTCCTATAGTGGTATGCTTATGTCTATTAAATCCTTTTCTTCATTGTTTCGAATTAGGTGGTTTCTTTTATATCACTTCATGGACTTAATGCATACATCAAATTTAGAGTTCTACTAATCCAATACCATATAAATTGATACCTGGCTTCCTTGATGACAGATTGGATTTAGTGCACCCCAAGGTTGTGGGAAAACTACACTTGTGTATGCACTAGAATACCTTTTTAAGGTCACTAAGAGGTAGGAATGCAGTATGATTGATGTTTATTACGTATAAGCAATATCAGTGCTCGTCGCAGTTAAACTTGAGAAAAGAATTTTATACTTGCTTACAACTATTGATTACAGGAAGGCTGCAACCATATCGATAGATGATTTCTATTTGACAGCCAAAAACCAGGTAATATTTTGTAGATTATGTGACTGTTTTTAGTGTATTCTTCTTATGCTCATAGAATTGGTGCCAATGCTGATGGGTGTCAGGCTAAGCTGAGAGAGAGCAATCCAGAGAATTCACTTTTAGAGGTAGTGCTGTACATCTGCTTTTCTAAGAAGAAATCAATCTAAGAGGGTAGGTAGGACTTGTGAAAATTATTTAATAATAGACTTCCTGTTTACCCAGTTTCGCGGGAATGCTGGAAGTCATGATCTTTCATTTTCAATCGAAACATTGACAGCTCTGACAAAACTGAGTAAAGAAGGTGGTAGCTTTTCCATTCTGTTTCTTGCGCACCATCAATTATAGACAATTTGAAGTTGAATATAAAATTGTGTAAAATTTGTTCAGGTATGAAAATGAAATTACCACGGTATGATAAGGTATGATCAAAGATTATTTACATTTTCTTGATTTTGAGTTCCTATCTTCATATGTATGAGTTTGAAAACTCTCTCTATGCAGTCTGCATACAGTGGTAGGGGTGACAGAGGTGATCAGTCAACATGGCCGGAAGTTGAAGGGCCTCTAACTGTATGTGAAAATTTCAGTACTTGATACAAATCTGGATGTGAGAGTTTAATTTTCTAGGTTGAATTTCGGGCAGTTATAAACTACCGCGTGTAACTTATTTTGCTTAGTTCAAAAAGAGATTTTAAATTCTTGGTCTCACTTAGCTTTTCGGTGTAGAAAAACCAGTTCTAATAGATTTTTATTTTGAACTGGCTAGGTTATTTTGTTTGAGGGTTGGATGCTTGGGTTTAAACCGCAGCCTGTTGAAGTTGTTAAAGCTGTTGATCCACAGGTTAGAGAGTCATCCAGCCAGTTTAGTGGCACTTTTCTTTGAGAAATCAATATGTTGATCTTTGATAATAGATAGCCTATTGAGGTTACCATGAACCTTAATTTGCAGCTGGAAACAGTTAACAAGTACTTGGAGCTATATTTCGACGCATGGTACAAGTTCATAAACTCATGGATAGTTATTAAGATTACAGACCCAAGTTGTGTGTACCAGTGGCGTTTGCAGGTTTTTTCATCATGAATATATCTTTTGTTTTCTCTATCTACAAATTCATTATTGCTCAAAATACTCAAGTTAGTACAAACGTGAGTGATATGCAGGCAGAGATTGCTATGAGGGCTGACGGAAAGCCTGGAATGACCGATGAAGAGGTGCATTTTGTTACTCTTACAATGTTGGAGATGAGATCTTATAATATTTCAAATATTTAGATAAAATTTGAACTGCCTTATTTTCAGGTTATGGATTTTGTTTCACGGTACTTGCCAGCATACAAGGCATATCTCCCTTCACTTTATAAAGAAGGACCAAGTGGATCAGACCCAGATCATTTGCTTGTTATTGAAATTGATGAAGGTCGGAATCCCATTCTTGCAGGTTAGGTGACGAGATAGTTCAGATAGAAGGTTTGTGGATCATGTTCTCTTCTTGTATGTCAATGAGCTTGATATGCCAATTACTAAACATCCTTGATTCTACATATGTACTCTTAGATAGGATTGAAGTGTAGATAAAATTATATGTAACCGCAATTGTTTATTATTCTGAAAAGTTTTTTTCCCATGTCTTTTATTTCTTCTTAGCAACAATTATCGGATGGATGCTTACTTCGTTATAGATATCAATCAATTTGCAGTGAGATAAATTCTTGGTAATTATAGATGCATACATAGAATAGAACAGACAGCATCAGAATAGGATAGACGGCAGGATGCTAGTTAGGATGAGCATAAGATAGGATGCCATATGCTCCCTCCATTCAGTCTATCAGATGTATTTTGATATTTTTCTAAAGAATTACAAAGAGTAATAAAATTACTAAATGCTACTACCTAAAGATACTAGTACATCCCTAGCTACAAGTTAATCCCATCAGCAGTAGCTTCGAAAAACAATTCTCGCTGATGATGATCTTTTGGGGAAATTCTGCAACTCTTGTTTAGTTTCCAACTTTTCTCTGGGATTAGTAACTTTGCCGCTGCACATTAGTAACATTCCTTCAAGCGACGGGGAAGATGCAAGCAAAAACTTTATCAAATAGAAGACATAGTACGAGGCCACCACGCCTTGTATTTTTACACGACGAAGTAGGCCTAGTGACATGTCTTCCCAGGCCATCGTGCTGAAACCTAGGAGATTGAATCTCCTTCCATCATCAACCTACATGCAATAAAACTTAAGGGTAGAATATATGTAGTCAACTCTTTCCTATACATTGCTTCAGACAAGGTTCAGTTCTCACCAGTGTTAACTTAAGGTTCAGTAAATTGATCAATTCCACGCAATCAAACAAACAAGATGGGATTTCATAGGCATGATTTTCATAATTATTGAGCTCTAAATGTCTTGTCCCCTTGTTCAAAAAGTGTTCAATCCATCGAGTGGCAGAGCACTGATCAAGTTTCAGAGGAAAGTAAAGACTTATGCCCAATATGTCGCCACTGTGAACTAAAATAATCTTTTCAATGGCTCTTGAAAAAGCAGAGCAGCGAGCAATTTTGTCACGTTTTCTGATCTTAGATGTCAAACGTAAGAAGAATGACTTATCAAGAATTAGTTGGGGGTTCATTGCCCATTTATACCTCCATTCTTCTGACAGAACACTAGTTCTTGCTGCATCCTTAACTGACAAAAGCTTTAAGATACAATCTATCAGTTCTTGTGGCAAGTTGCTGATGCAATCTATGTCATCAAGTTGCAACACTTTGGAATCACTTTCGTCTCCACCACCACCACCGGAAACTACCAGTCTCCTACTATCGAGCTTCCTTCTTTTAGGACTAACATCTACTATATCGCAAACCTGACATCTAGCATTCGCTGTCTTGGCTCTTCTTGCATAAAATTGCCTTGTGCGGACATGATCACAAGTCATCTTACAATTCTCTGTACCAAGTAATCACACATACAAACACTTAATTAAGTTGGCTTGTTTGATTGACGAGACGGATAATTTAATTTGAAATAAAACAAATCACAGGTTTTCAAGGTGTTCGAAAATCTGTTACTGTGTCTTATTCTTTTTAATAATTTTGAAAATCACAACCAAAAAGAAGAAGAAAATTGATGAAACGCGTTTTTCAAGTTATACAGAAACCTTAAGATATCTTATAAATAAGGTAAATGGTATAAAAAGCATATCATGCAGCATCTGGTTGCAAATTAACATATTTGATCAATTTCTTGTTGAAAAATGCTAGAGTTTCCAACAAAACTTCACAAACCATCTTTCAAATCCATCCTTTATAGTAACACTAGGTTATAGCTCGTGCTAGGTAACTTAAATTAATTATTATATATATATTAAAATATATTATAATAGAATTATGGAACCCCGTTTGCATACATATGTGCCCTTGACGGTATGAATTTTGGAAAATTTTGTTGGGTGCTCTTGGACTCTTGGTTGAATATCCCGACTTTCCTTCTAAAAACTAACGTGGTTTTATCAATTTTTGTTCCCCATTCTGTCTCTAAACTTCTTTCCGAAATTATCTGTATGTTTACATGGAAAGTACGTACTAGTTTCTTGGTTTTTAAATTATTAAGCACGGAAATTTCTTTAATTATTGATTATAAAGATAATCAAACTGATAGCAATTTAAGGTAGTGCGATACAAGACATTCCTGAAGGTTTCCTCTGTAATAAATACACCGATACAAGAAAGCCCTGCATTATTCGCACATACGTCCATACCACTTTGAAGATCAAACCCTAAAACCCCAGCTTGAATAGATGGAGAAAAATGGTGAGAGCAACACAGTATTTGAAGATATTCCTGATGATGTAGCAGTTGTCAATATCTTAACAAGGCTTCCAGTCAAAACCCTGATAAGATCAACCTCTGTCTGCAAAAAATGGTATTCTGAAATCAAAAACTCCAAGTTTATTTCAGATCATATTCAACACTCACTCTCTTCATGTAATCAAAATGCTGTGCTTTTAGTCCCTAAGAATCTTATGCTTGACAAGTATTGCTCTGTACTATTAGCTGATACCGGTGAAGTGGTTCAAAAATATAAGATTCCATTTAAGACCAAGAATGGTTCTTTGCACTTATGTGAGTCTTTTAATGGCATTCTTTGTTTGAAAGCAATTGAGAAAAACTCTTTTGATTATGTCCAGTATCATGATTTGTGTCCATCTCCAGTATAGATGGAGATTTTGGCACATGTACATCATTCTGTCTTGTTTGTTGCCGAAACTTTATTCATTCACTGTCCAAAACTCTATTTGCAGGTGTAGTTGCTGATTTTGCTTCGGGGATGATGACCAAGTGTAGTCTCTAGTAGTTGTCCTAGATATATGAATGAAGTAGTTTTTGTGGAAGTATGTTTGAATTTGAAATGGTGTAATTTATTTAGGACCATCTATTGTGTTAAGGTTACTCTGTTTTGCTACTTATATCATCTGCATAATTATCATGGGTTCTTAAGATTCTTTTTGTGAAAAGCCAATGCATTAAGAAAAAGAGGCATACAAGCAGAAGAGAAACAACTAAGACAAAAGAGACTAGGCTGACTGAAAACTAAAACAAGACTGATACTGAAACATAGGTTCTTAAGATGGTTATAAGTCTCTTTTAAATTAACTGAATCCGGATGTTGATATCTTTATTTTGCATCTGCCTCGTAGATTAGGTGCATGAATTCTCTTCATTCACAAGAAACTTAGCATCAATCAATTCTTTCTTCATGAATTTCATAAATCATGTTGTACTTATTCATTATTCATTTTGGTCACTCAAAATTAAATTAGTATGAAAGTGATCTTCAATATTTGTGTTTGGTTACAACAATAAAAACCTCATGCATATTGTCATCATTCTGCATCTTTAAACCAACCTTTTTTCATCCTTTTCTCTACTTAACCAAGTCTCAACTAGAAACGTTATGAATCTTGACTGTCCAGGACAATACATTGACGTAAAGAGCAATTCCTTTCCGTATCACGTCAAATTGTTGGAAGGTTTTCGAATCGAAAAGCATTGATAGCATTATTCTACAATTATATAAAATCCTTAGCTAAAAGTACGTACATGCAGTGGTTATAAAAATCCCCCATTTCATATATTAATTAAATATGAATAATTACATACTTAATAATAATAGTTTAGAACCCGTGCTTTTAAAAAAATATATATATAATATAGTTTTTTGTTTAATTTGTTATTAAAAAATTTAAGACATAAATTTTGTAGGCTTAGTTTTTTAATATGACTAGCTTAAAACCCGTGCACGGATTGTTAATCGTTATTTTATTATTATTTTTTTAATATTTTATTAATTGTAATTGTGCAAAAAATATGTAGACATGTTAAAATAGCTAAATTTTTTTAATTAATTAAAAACATTAAAACAGATTTTAAAATAAATAAGTATGGGTTTGCCTGTTATATTTTTGTAAATGAAGGGTTTTAATAAGAAAAAATAAAAAATGTAACATATATTTAGTTAAAAAAGGTAAATACCCGTGATATTTTTGGAAAATGAGGTTTTAAAATTTAATAATTAAAAGTATTTAAATACGTTTTAAAATAAATAAGTAAAGGGTTTCATGTGATATTTTTGGAAAAAGAATGAATTTTAGTGAGAAAAATAGAAAAAAGTAAATTGTAAAAGACAATTTTCCGTGATATATTTAGAAAAGGAGGGACTTTGTTAGAAAAAATATATAATGTGTTTTAGCTGAAAAGGTAATTGGTTATAAATAGGTATTTGATTATTTATATTTTAATTTTTTTAGTAATTGCATTTGTTAAGAAAAATAAGTAGACATGTTAAAATAGGCAAACTTTTAAAAAAATAATTATAATTAAAATTGGTTTAAAAATAAATAACTAAATATTTGTCTGTGATAGTTTTGGAAAAGGAGAAGTTTTAGTAAGGAAAAATATAAAAACTAACATGTTTTAGTTAAAAAAGGCAATTCACCGTGATATATTTGAAAAAGTAGGGGAATTTGTTAGAAAAAATAATGTATTTTAGGTGAAAAAGGTAATTGGTTATAAATAGGTAATATTATTATTTAATAATATATTTCTATAAATAAGTAAGATTAATTAAGTAAAAATACGAAGTACAGTTAATTAAGGACAATTAAGTAAAATCACAATGTACCATACCGACCAACCAAACTTTTAATGTTTCGTCTATTATATAATAGTATTGATTTGATTTAATTATAATTATTACATGCATGTTGTCTGTTTGAAAAATGAGATGTTTTAATTAAAAAAAATTAGAAAAATTGACTTGTTTTAGCTAAAACAGATAATTGGTTACTTATTAGTTATTATAATATAATCATTTTATTTCAATTAAATAGGATTGTCCCTAATGTGTTTAGAAAAGGAGAAAGTTTAGTTAGAAAAAAATAAAAAAAGATAATGTGAAACATGAAATTGATTTGTTATTAAAAACTAAAAAGCTAACATATATTACCTAAAAAGGTAATTGATTATTTAATATTAATAATATTACATTTATATCTATATTTATATGCATATTAGAAATTGTCAAATACGAATTTCGAATACAAATTCAAATAACATTCAATTAATTTCGTTAATTTTTTTTCAAATATAAATATAAATACTTTGAATGAATATCTAAATTTTCTAATTTTTTCAACGGTACTTCTCCATGCTGCCTCACAAATCATAGCCTGTAAATTTACAATACCTTCGTGCAAATACCAAGCCAATAAAACAGAAGCCACAATTGCCTTGCATCCAAACAGTCCCTTGTACAATATAACACAAAATATAAATGTTTAATCTTCCACAAGTTTTATCTCGAACTTGTGTTTATTTATTTGCTTGTTTTTCTTTTTCAACAGAGTGCGTTATTGGGTATGTTTTAGATTAGTGAGGCGATCCTTTAGGTTGCACTAGTTTTGAAAGCTAATGGACTTTCCTTTCATTATCTATAAAAATTTAAAACATGATATTGAATTGGTTCTTAAAATATATCCCGAATAAGTGTTCTAATTGGTTATAGTCATAAAAAGCGGGAATCAGAGTTAATCGGTGAAAACACCGTCCATGGATTAATCGGGTAATCGGGGATTAATCGGAATAAATTTAATAATATTTTTTATATACAATTATATTCATATATATAATTGTTTCGTTATTTCAACTAAACATATGTTATTATCATATATTTATGCAAATATGTTAAAAATGTTATATAATTGTAATAAATAAAAATTTGAAGGTTTAATTTTTCAATTAGAGATCAATTTAAGAGGAAAAATAAAGAGAATTTATGATTTATGCATCTAAAATTATAATTATATGTACAAAAATAATTTTTTTTCCTATTGTTTAATCAAGTTTCTACATTTTAAAATTTTAATTTTTTTAATTTTAACTATTTTTTTAATATTTTTAAATAATTAGCCCTATTTTTGACCGATTCAGCCAATTTTTGACCGTTTTTCTGAAAAAAAAAACGATTAATTGACCGATTTTCGCTTAATCAGTTCGGTTGCCCGCCGTCTAACAATTAATCGGCGATTAATCACCGAATTTTAGAACACTAGCTATAACTCATTTAGTAATAATGAATTTCCTTAAATTCACATTTATTCTACCAATTAAATCATTCCAAATTATTACATGAGTTTTTTATCGAGCGGATTCCATTATAACGGTATAAATATGTTATTTATTTATTATATTTAAAATTTCAAATACAGATAATATTTTATTATTTCAGAATACAAATACAAATATTTCGTATCAAAATTTTCTAATTTTTATAACTTCCAAACAGTCCCTTATAATATAACACAAAATATAAATGTTAAATCACAAGCCCTGGCGCAGGCTGTTCCTGATATATATATATACCACAGTCCACAGCACATGACCCTGGCACTTGCTACAAACAATACAAGAAAGCGCTGATTGAAAACCCTGATTATACACACATATTTTTATATTACACATATAAATTACTCTAAAAGATCAAACCCTGCAATCCCAGATTGAGAAAATGGAGAAAAGTGGTAAAACCAACACATCATTTGATGTTCTTCCTGATGAAGCACTGGTCAAGATCTTCACCAGGCTTCCAGTCAAAACCCTGATAAGGTCAACCGCTGTCTGCAAGAAATGGTAATCTAAAATACAAAACCCCAAGTTTTTTTCAGCTCATATTCAACACTCACTCATTTCTTGTAATCAAAATGCTGTGCTTTTAGTCCCGAGTAATACTATGCGTAACAATTATTGCTCTGTTATGTTAGCTGATACTGGTGAAGTAGTTAAAAAATATAAGATTCCATTTAAGACCAAGGATGGTTCTTTGCAGTTATGTGGGTCTTTTAATGGCATTCTTTGTTTCAATCCAATTGAGAAAAACCCTTGTGATTATGTCCGATATCATGATTTGTGTCTTTGGAACCCTTGTGTTGGCAAGTACAAAACCCTTTCCTCGTCTTGTTTCAAGAAACGGGGGGTTTGTTGTTATGGGCTTGGGTTGGGGGTCTACGAGCCTACTTTTGATTTTAGAATTGTTAGGGTTGTGTATCCTCTGGATGACAGGGGTTATGTGCTTGGGAAATTGCCTCCGAAGGCTGAGATTTATAGCTTGGAGAGGAATACTTGGAGGAGGATTGAAGACCATGTTATTCCTTTACCTGGTTTTCTTTGTGGGGTAACTGTGGGTTATAATATGACGTACTGGTTAAATACAAGAATGTGTAGAGATGCTAATGAAGATGTGTTGTTGCTGTCTTTTGATTTTAACTATTGAGTAACCAGCTCATCTAAAACCTTAAGGTGTTAGAGGAAGACCCCAAATGGATCTTATGCTATATTTCAACACTCCCCCTCACTCGAAATCCCATTTTTTTTGGGTTGAAGAGTGGATCACGGGCGCCCATTTTTTGGGCATTAATTTGCCTTCGTGTCCCTCGTAAATTGTGAGAATATTGGGGGTGGCAGAGAGTCGAACTTGTGACCTCCGCCGACCAGAGCTCTGATACCATATTGAGTAACCAGCTCATCTAAAACCTACCTTAAGGTTTTAGATGAGGGAATAATGTGATCTATGACTTGATGCACTCGACAATGGATTTTAAATAGCTCTGCCCAGGAAGAATATTGTCCTTTTTCCATTTCAAGAATAATGGGAATGACATTCTTGATGTTTGTTACTGCTAGTGCAGGATGAAAATTTGATTCAGCCATGGAGATATTGGTAAGGTGAGGAGAAAGTGAGAGACAGAAGGGATAGGTAGAAAAAGAGGGCGGCTGAGAGGAAGACACAACTAGGGTTTTAGGAAAGTTTTAGGCTCTGATACCATATTGAGTAACCAGCTCATCTAAAACCTTAAGGTGTTAGAGGAAGGCCCCAAATGGATCTTATGCTATATTTCAACATTAACAATGAGGAGTTTGGGAAGATTAAATTGGCGGATAGTGTTCGTTATTGTTTAGGCGTAAAGGCAAATTTAAGCTCTTGAAGGTTGAGGGTAAACTTGCTGTTTGTGTACTTAATGACATAAAAGAAAGTGATGGAACTTGCTCCCAGCCTTGTTGTATATGGCTCATGAGCCACGAAGATGGTGAGATCTCATGAAACTTAGGTTTTAAAACTCTACTCAAGGAAGGCATGTGGCATTTGAGTGTTTCAAGGGGTGGAACACTCTTGATGGTGTCACAAGCTAGTTCTGAAAGAGCCTTAGTGTCTCTTAATCTCATGAGTGAAGATCTTCGACAAAGTAAGCAATTGGTTACTAATATTTCTGGTGGTTATGTAGACTCACAGTTCTTAGAGAGTTTGCTCATGCTTGAGTCTGCCTAGTGAGCTGTCCTAGACCCTTTTGAATCTCCTGGTAGTAAGCAGGTATGATTCTGTATTTACTGATTATAGTTGTTGATTTGCATAGATCGTGTCTAATGCTATGCACACTGAAGTTCGTAGATAATCTCTTCTTTTATGTCTAAGTTACATATGATGTATAATCTATTGCTTTCACTGTTTTTTTTAACTTTAGTAATGCACTAGTCCTAATACATAATGGATTGCCTTATCAGAACAATTTCTAGATTAAGCAATTTGTTTTCAGAAAGAGTGAAAGACATACCTTGCTAAGCTACTTATTTACTTACTGTGTCCTCTGTCAACATTGAAGTGTATCTGAGGGTACAGTTTTTTTTTGTACTTGCTTGTATATCATGAATTTATTGCTCCTTATTAATGGGTAAGAACTAAGAAGACCCGAAGATAAAGTTGTAAACTGGACTAGACGATTTAAAGTTATAGTGAACTAGTGAAGGAATTTAGGTGGCCTTTGCAAATAACAAGCAGTGGAGCTATTAGTAATGGAGTAGGAATATAGAAATTTTGAGATACCTAGTGACTATTGTTGTTCAATTAAAGAATCTGTGTGGTTAAAGCTCATTTATTTCATTTGTGAGGGGAGGGGGTAGTGTAGAGAATGTCTTGTTCTTAAAAGGAAATGCACTGTCAAGATAAAGAGATTTGTTTTTGAAAGTATACCTTGCTAAGCTGCTTATTTACTTATCTGAGGGTGCAGTTTTTTTTGTGTGTACTTGCTTGTGCATCATGAAATTTTTGCTCCTTATCACTGGGTGATCAGACCTGAAGACTATCTATCATGTCTTGAAATCATACCTATACACATCTGAAGACTTTTATTGCCAACTGTATTGCTATTCCCAACCAACATGTTCTAAAATACTCTTACAACTTTAAAGTATTCATAAATGCATAGGCATGGATTGCATGGACTTACATTTTCTGCCTATAAACAATTTTGCAGGTATAGTTGCTAATGTCGCTTTACAAATCCTGATATCTTTAGTAGTTGCGGCAGATACATGAAGTGGTTTACATGGAAGAACTTTTGAACCCCAATTGCTGTTAGTTATGTCTTTCAGATTAACATGTCTTGAATTTAGTTAGTACTTGTATTCTCAGATAATCTGCGGTGCTAACTGTTCTCTCTTCTGCTACTTGTATATCTGGACAAGCATTATGTGCATTTGGATGGTTAAAACTCTCTTTCTAGTAAATTGGATCTTCTTAATTTAGCTAAAAAAATTTTAAAGCCTTGATTCGTGATCATTAATCTGGATGTTAATATTTATTTATTTATTGCATGTGCTGTGCCTATTAGAATTCACCAAGGGTTCATGAATTTCATCAATCTGTTGGTAGTACTTTAGCATTATTATTTTCCTACTCCATGTCTTTATGTGTAACCCAGAGCATAATTATCTGCCCCCAGAGCAACATAATCGAAATATAGAGTCCAGAGCCATTGATTAGTGTGCTCCCCTACGTACCAAGACCTAAATACGATACATGAACTCCAACGAACCATCCAAGATGGTGTCCCAGATATATGAATGAAGTAGTTTTTGTGGGAAGTATGTTTGAATTTGAAATGGTGTAATTAATTTATGAATACACATGTGACATGTCCCAAGTTTAGGAAATACTTATGCCTATCAGACCATCTATTGGATTAAAGTTACTCTGTTTTGCTACTTATATCATCTGCACAATTATTAGATGGTTATACGTTTTCTTTAAATGAACGGAATCTTCCTAGTTTAGCTCACAATTTGTGGTTATTATCTGGATGTTAAAATTTGTATTTTGCATCTGTTTAGGATTGGGTGCCTGAAATCAACTCAAAATTTAATTTTGTTACAGTGTTCTTTTTGCAATTTATAGTGGGTTTGTGTACCTGTGGTTTAATTTACTTCTCAAGGCCGCCTCTTACGTACTCTTGGATAGATTGGAGTGTAGCTAAAATTTTTTTGCAACTGCAAATGTTCATACTAAAAAACACATGCATATTACAAATATTAAATGTTGTGAGAGAAATTTGGTAAAACACTTCGAGTAAAATCCGCTGAAATAACTAACCCCGTTTTTGGTTTTCGGACGATAGCAGCTGGTGCGCACGTGAGCAGCTCCGACTTTCACTGCTAGGGCAGGTGAAAGAATGTGGTGTTTATGGGCTGAATTGACAAGGCTGCCAGATAATTGTGGCTAAGTAGTCCTCTACCTCGCCGGACAGATTAATCGGAAAACTCACTAAGGTTATACGTGCCTTTTGTGTATAGTGAATGAAAGTCCGAACCCCCCTTGCCAACGCCTACATATTCTATTTATAGGAATCAAGTCCTAATGTAGTTCTATGTTAAACCACCACTGTTACTTGTATAATTAACCACCTCTTGATAAGCCATTTTAGAGGTTTAAACCGATCCAACCACTGCCAAGTGAGCCTTAAGTGCCCTAGCTCGAGTAGGACACTAGAAACCCTTAATATCACAAAACCTTAATAATTATCTCCATATTTATATACATGTACTATGTATATTTAATGATTATCACGTTTATAGTGATATAATCCGGCCAAGAGTCCAAGACATTCCCGAATCCCTAGAAGATTAGCAATAGAATCCTTGTAGAACTCTGCCTCTGTCAGGTAGAGATGGAGCTGAAAACGTACCTCTGTGTCCGATGGAGGTGGAGCCATTTACGTACCTCCGAATTAGAAGGAGGTGGATCTACTTACGCAACTCTACCTTAACATAATCAATCCATGATCCGGCCCAAGCTATTCATACCAAGCCTATAACACATGTGGGCCATCAAATAAGCCCAAAACATATTTTGGGGCGCAACATTAAACTAAAAACATTAAATATTATTTTAATACTATTTGGGGAAAAGGAATTGATAATTAATTTGGGGGATGTAGGTGCAAATTGTATGATCAAAGTAAAATGCTATGTATAACTGTATTTGTATATTTCACGCTCCCTAAAAATCCCAGATTGAGAAAATGGAGAAAAATGGCAAGACCAACACAACATTTGATGTTCTTCCTGTTGAAGTAGTGGTCAGAATCTTCACCAGGCTTCCAGTCAAAACCCTGATAAGGTCAACCTCTGTCTGCAAAAAATGGTATTCTAAAATAAAAAACCCCAAGTTTATTTCAGGCTCAGCTCATATTCAACACTCACTCTCTTCTTGTAATCAAAATGCTGTGCTTTTAGTCCCTAAAAATCTTATTCTTAACAAGTAATCCCTCTGTCCCTCTCATTTCTTTACACTTTCCTTTCTGGTACGTCCCTCTCATTTCTTTACAGACCAAAAATAGTAAAATTTTATAATATAAAATCCAATCACATTCACTACTTTCCTCCACGATACCTACTTTATACCCATTTTATACATTAAATATTGATTGGTCCCACCACTTTACTCATTTTTTTTACTTTTCTCTATTAATTTACACTTTTTCTTAACATCCGTGTCATTCCCTCAATGTAAAGAATTGAGGGGGACGGAGGGAGTATTGCTCTGTACTCTTAACTGATACCGGTAAAGTGGTTAAAAATTATAAGAAATTAATTTTGTCCAATATCGAGAATTGTGTCTTTGGAGCCCTTGTGTTGGCAAGTGCAAAACCCTTTCCTCGTCTTGTTTCAAGAAACGGGGCGTTTGTTGTTACGGGTTTGGGTTGGGGGTCTACGAGCCTATTTTTGATTTTAGAATTGTTAGGGTTGTGTATCCTCTGGATGACAGGGGTTATGTGCTTGGGAAACTGCCTCCGAAGGCTGAGATTTATAGCTTGGAAATGTATACTTGGAGGAGGACTAAAGACCCTGTTATTCCTTTACATGGTTTTCATTGTGGGGTAACTGTGGGTTATAATATGACATACCGGCTAAATACAAGATTGTGTAGAGATGCTAATGAAGATGAGTTGTTGCTTTTTTTTTTTGATTTTAACAATGAGTTGTTTGGGAAGATTAAATTGCCAGATAGTGTTCGTTATTGTTTAGGCGTGAAGGCAAAGTTTAGGCTCTTGAAGGTTGAGGGTAAACTTGCTATTTGTGTTCTTAAAGACAGAACATAAAGTAATGGAACTTGCTCGCAACCTTGTTGTATATGGCTCATGAGCCATGAAGATGGCGAGGTCTTATGGAATTTGCATTTTGAAATTTACTCAAGGAACTCTTGTAGCCTTTGAGTGTTTCAAGGGGTGGAAGTCTCTTGATGGTGTCACAAGCTAGTTCTGATAGAGCCCTAGTTTCTCGTAATCTCATGAGTGAAGATCTTGGACAAAGTAAGCAACTGGTTACTGGTATTTCTAGTGGTTTTGTAGACTCTCTGTTCTTAGAGAGTTTGGTCATGCTTGAAGGACGAGATGAACTGTTTAAATCTGCCAAGTGAGCTGTCGACCTGGATCCTTTTGAATGTCTTAGTAGTAAGCAGGTATCATTTAATGATTATAGTTGTTGATTTGTATTGATCTTGTCTAATGCTTTGCACATTGAAGTTGAAGATAATTTCTTCTTTTATATATGTCTAAGTTGTCTTGATTCAAGATTTTGTATCGATGTATGATCTATTGCCTACACTGTTTTTTTTTTGTTTTTTTTGACAACTTTAGTAGTCCTAATACATAATGGATTGCGTTTAATAAGGAATCTTCTTTCTTTATCAGAACAATTTCTAGATTAAGCAACTTGTTTTTAAAAAGAAATACCTTGCTTACCTTGGTAAGCTGCTTATTTACTTGTTGTGTTCTCTGCTTGTTGCTTATAAATTATTGCTTATCTATAAATAGATACATCTTGATCCCATATTTAGGCCCTTTTTACATGCAATACCCTTCATCCATTCAATAATTACAAGGGGCTGCCATTGATTCCACGTTTTATTTACGTGCTCCTCCCCGTGTACAGAATAATCAACTTCAATATTCAACTTTACACTGTTCGGGCAACTCTGCTCTATGCAATAAAGCTTCTTACCTACTCTTCTATTTGCTATCCTTCTTTTTCAACCATTTCAAGTTCAAATTTTTGGTTTTCCTCATTTCAAATCCTCTCCTCTACTCTTATGCTTAGAATGGCGGACGTAAGTCGTCTAAATCTTTTCTGTCTCTTTTCAAATTAGCATGTTTATAGATCGAGCTTTTTATTCATTTTTATTTTGTTTTTACGCCTGTTCTAATGGTGGAGTTCTTCAAGAGACTTTAGGTTTATTTATCTATCTTTGTTACCCTTTTGCTTTGTTGTGTGTTATTTACTCACTTTATCGTTGAATATAAAAAATATGTCATGGCAAACGCAAACCCACAGGAAGCATATATGGTGTTGCAAAAGCCTGTGTTGAATGTGTTGGAAAGAGTAAGGCATGGTCGCCTCTTGGTGATATTTCCAATAGATTAGGATCGTGTAAAAGCAAAATAACATCCTCATTTCAAGAAAAGGTAAATATTACAGAGAACCCATTCCAATTTATAGATTTGTACTTTTACATTATTAGTTTAGAGTTCTGTTTGCAAACATTTTTTATGGCAGGTGGATGTTGTTGCAGCTGATGTTGGTTTGTACCGTTCGGAAAAGAATAATGGTATTAACAATTGAAACTTCTTTTTATATTTACAATATATATAGATTTAATTCTTACAACTCATACAATTTATGTTACTTATGATTAGGTGTGAACATATCTGGGAAAGAAAATCTTAGAAATGTATCGTCGAAACCAATTATTCAGAGTGAACCGTTAACTAAGAACTCAGATGATGGCGTTGGATCTGTTTGTTGAACCTTTTACACAATTGATGAACCCCTTAAAAAAATATTGAATGATATACAAAATTCAAAGCAATGTATGTTTATCTTGCGTTAGGTTTTTCTTTCTCCTTATACGTTAGAGTGGATACTTTTTTTGTTTATGTAACTTATATTGTTGTTTTTTAGGCTCAGGAGGAAGTTATAAAAGAAAGCGGAAATCAAATGAAGTTACTAGCACTCCTTTGGTAAACACGATTCTTCCTCAGGAAGATGTGATTCCTGCTACCAGCACACCTTTGGTAAAGAGGTATATTAGTCAGAGAGATGTGATTCCTGCTTTAAAACAACGCAAAACAAAGTCATGTAAATCTTCTTGTGAGTTGAATAAGGCATTATACAGTGAGAATAATGCGGAAGCTGATTTAGTGGATGATATACGATATGGTGATATAGGTTAGTTGTATGTATTATTCAACTTGATTTAAGTACTAAGAATATGCAGTATGATTGAAGTATTTATTTATAAGATTGATTGATATGCAGAAAATTCTAAGATACGAGGATATGATGATAACTTTGACGGCTTCCTTTATGATGATGGTACTAATTTAGCACTATATTTTTTAATTTTGGGTAGTGTAATCTAAA
This sequence comes from Heracleum sosnowskyi, assembly GCA_030848705.1. Classification (NCBI taxonomy): domain Eukaryota; kingdom Viridiplantae; phylum Streptophyta; class Magnoliopsida; order Apiales; family Apiaceae; genus Heracleum; species Heracleum sosnowskyi. The sequence continues at coordinate 3,577,143 of CM061243.1, read as the reverse complement.
GCTACGGTGATTACTGATAATGAGTTGTGTTATTTATATTTAAGACTGCCTGGATGACTACACTGCACATCTTGATGATTTTGAAGGTCGATACGATAAGAATTTCAGAGCAGGTATTTGTAAGAGATACCTACAGCTTATATATATATAGTTCAGTTTGATAATCTTCTTACTGTTCTGATTCTTTGTTGCAGTTCCTGAAGGATATGCTATATTGGGTCCTCCAGCTGTAAAATATGATAAATGTAATGCATTCATGTGGAAGGAAGAAAGATTGAATAAATCGGTTACACGTGGAATGCCGAAGTTTAATATATGTTGTGGAAATGGTAAAATTAGTTTACCTAAAGCTCCTGCAACCCCTTCTTATTTATGGCAGCTTTATAACGATCCTGAGAAGGGGCCTGCATTTCATCGTTGTTCACGCATATATAATAGTATGTTTACTTTTACATCCACCGGTGGAAATGTTGATAACTCAATAAACAATGGCGGAGGCCCCTATATTTATCGGTTAAATGGTGAAAACCACCATTTATTCGGTTCTTTGATTCCTAAGGATGGTAAAGATCCCAAGTTTTGTCAACTTTACATTTATGATACTTTTAATGAAGTCTCTAATCGTCTGAAGTGGTTGGATGTGAATGATTCCAAGATAATCTGTCAAGAAACTATTAGGGGTTTAATGCGAATGTTGGACGGAACAAATGAATTAGTTCAAAGATTTCGCATGGCTCGTGATCGATTTGAAAATGATCAAGTTGTTGATCTTGATATATTTCTGAAAGTATGTCGGTCTGAAAGTGGTCGAGAAGACAATGAAGAATGTCGTGATGTTATAGTTAAAGCTAAAGTTGATGGTCTTCAACGTGTAACAAGCATTCATCCTAAGTTAATGGCATTTCAGTATCCTCTGCTATTCCCAACGGGTGAAGATGGTTTTCATGAAAAACTTTATTACCAGTCCATAGAAGAAAGAAAGGGGAAGAAGCGGCAAAAGTTGTCAATGAAATATTTCTACTCATACAAATTCCAAGTTCGACATAATGAAGGTTAGATATCATCCAACCAATTAATCAGTATTTTCAAACATTTAATATTTCATTTAAAGTATACATGTTTGATAAACGTCAATGATTTATATTCATTTAGGTATGACGGCTCGCTTAGGTGGGAGGTTGTTTCAGCAATATGTTGTAGATGCATTCTCAATGGTAGAACAAGCCCGTTTGTGGTGGTTAAAAAGTCATCAAACAACTTTAAGAAATGAATTGTATAGTCATATATGTGATTCATTAAGGAATGGTGATTCTGATGCTTCTACTCTTAGTAAAAGTTTTATACTGCCTGCTGGATATGTTGGTTCTAAGCGATACATGCAACAAAATTTCCAGGATGCTCTTGATGTTTGCCATTACATTGGACATCCAGATATCTTCTTAACTATGACTACTAATCCTATGTGGGATGAAATAGTTGAAATGATGAAACTCATTCCTTTGGGTACTCCAGTGGACAATCCTGATATCATTGCTCGTGTTTTTAAGTTAAAGCTTGATCAACTTCTCGACGATATCAGGAAGAAAGATTACTTTGGCAAATGCATTAGAGGTAAACTTATCAATTAAAATGTAATCATTCTCGATTATATCAGTTTATCTAATTTGCTGAATATGTTTTTCAGTGATGTACGTCATTGAATTTAAAAAACGCGGATTGCCGCATGTGCATATGCTTATATGGCTTGATTCAGAATCAAAGATCAATCTCAAATATGATGTTGATAAGTTTGTATCTGCTGAGATACCGGATCCTATCACTGATCCGGTTGGTTACGCAGTTGTTAAAGCTTTTATGATACATGGTCCTTGTGGTTATGAGAATCCTAAATCTCCCTGCATGAAAATTTTCCAATGCACTCGACATTTTCCCAAAAGGTAATTGTATATTGTAAGATATTAATATTGTTACATTTTGTCTATTGTATCTTAAATCTTATTTTTTGTTTATGTTCACATGTTTTAGGTATCAGACGAGGACCACTTTTGATGATTCTGGATTTCCCCAATACATGAGAAGAAAAACTTCTCATACCATTAATGTAAGAAAAGCTGTGGTGGACAATCAGTGGGTTGTGCCATATAATAGAGATTTGTTAGTGAAGTACCAGTGTCACATAAATATTGAGATTTGTTGCCATGCTCGGAGTGTGAAATATTTATTTAAATATTGCTTGAAAGGCCCTGATCGTGCAACAGTGGAGATAAGAGGTCGGCGAAAAACTGTTACCACTGATTCAACTGAATCAAATGTTCCAGTGGATGAGATACAAGCCTATTTTGATGGTCGTTATATTTGTGGAGCTGAATCTGCAATTCGTATGTTCGGTTTTGATATACATCATAGGACTGTGTCAGTTGAACGACTTTCTTTTCATCTTCTTGGCAATAAGAATTGCACCTTTCATTCCAATGAATCTTTAGCGAAGGTTGCAAATAGAGAAAAATACAAGAGGAGCAAGCTAGAGGCCTTTTTTCATTTAAATATGATTGACACAAATTAGGATTTCAAATTGGCCGCTTGACCTACACTCATCATAGTAGTGGTGATATTTGGTATTTACGAATGTTGTTGTCTAGGGTACGAGGTCCTGTTTCTTTTGAATTCTTAAGAACGGTGAATGGTGTTCTATATTCTACATTTCAAGAAGCATGTAATCAATATGGTTTTCTTAATGATGACAAAGAGTGGCATGAGGTTCTTTCTGAAGCTTCGAAATGTGGATTCCCTCCTCAAATACGGCAGCTGTTTGTACACATAATCGTCAATTGCCAAGTGAATGATTTTAATGCTCTGCTGGAGAGTAATATTAAATTCATGTCCGACGATATTTTGTACAAACAAAGAATCACAACAAAGAATCCAGTACTAAATCTTTCGGAGGATCCAATTTTTGGTCCTTGCTGGTAAGTTGCGTTGGTCTCTGTTACAATATGTTAAAATATAATTTTGTAATCTAATAAACTGTTTTTTTGTAGATATTGATTGTTTGTTGAAGTCTCTTGGTAAAAGGCTTAAAGATTATCCTTCACTTCCGCAGCCTCCATCTATTTATTTGAATGTTCAGTCAAATAATTTGATTATAGATGAAACGAATTATGATAGACCGTCAATGACAGCTGAAAATGAAGCATTGTTGTCTCAGTGTAATAAAGAACAATTAGATGTCTATCATGAAGTTGTACATGCTGTGGAGAAAAATGAAGGTGGAGTTTTTTTTGTCTACGGTAGTGGTGGTTGTGGCAAGACATATTTGTGGCGTACACTAATTAGCAAGTTACGTGCTGAATGGAAAATTTTATTGACGGTTGCCTCTTCAGGAATTGCGGACACTCTTCTTCCAGGTAGAAGAACAACTCATTCCAGGTTCAAGATTCTTCCTGTAATTCCATTTGGAAGAACAACTCATTCCATTTGGAGGTATAACTGTATTGTTTGGTGGTGACTTCCGTCAGATTCTTCCTGTAATTCCTTTTGCTGATCGTGTTGATGTTGTATCAGCATGTATTACAAGATCACGTTGGTGGCCTTCATGTAAATTTTTTTGTTTAACGCAGAACATGCGTTTAGTATCTTAGCCAACGATTTTCCTGTTGAACATAGGAAAAGGCTGTCAGATTTTGCTGATTGGGTGCTTGCTATTGGTGATGGCAATGTTAAATTGGCTAACTCTGATACAAAACAAAGCAATGAATATGAAATTGATATTCCCGTTGAATATAGATGATAGAATGGATGTATCCGGGCTTGGAGAGAAATTATAAATGTCCAAAGTATCTTAGCCAACGAGCCATTTTAACTCCAACAAATAAGACAGTTTCTTACCTAAACGAGTTAATATTTGAAAAGTTTCCTGGTGATTCAGTATCTTACTTTAGCCTTGATACAGCGGAAGATTTTGCTGGCACTGATTCAGATTTGTCTTTATCCTTTCCTACTGAATATTTAAATTCTCTTAGTATTGCTGGTTTGCCATCTCATGAATTGAAGCTAAAAGAAGGAGTTATTGTTATGTTGATGCGGAATTTGAATTAAACTCTCGGTTTATGCAATGGTAATCGAATGGTAGTTACCAAATGCCTAAAACATTGTTTGCAATGTGAAGTTATTTGTGGAAATGGTGTTGGGACGCGTCATTTCATTCCCAGGATTGAATGTTGTCCAAGTGACACGAAGCTTCCATTTAAGCTCATACGCAAACAAATACCACTTCAGATTTATTATCCATGACAATTAACAAATCACAAGGTCAATCCCTTGCAATGGTTGGTTTGTTTTTGCCGCAATATGTGTTTACTCATGGTCAATTGTCAATTGTATGTCGCTGTTAGTCGTGTTACATCTCCTGCCGGGTTGAAGCTTTTTATTGATGATGAAAACGAGAAATGCAGTTACAGAACAGAGAATGTTGTTTATAAAGAAGTTTTATATAATCTACCTGTAATATAATTTGTAATACATTCCTCCGGCTTATTGTTTTTTTTAGTAATTTGTAGATTTTGAGGATTGCATTTGTAACAAACAAGACTTTGGTTTTCAACCTTCTGTTTGTTTCTCTTACCTTTTCATAGAAGATGATTTCACACATACTGGTGGTTGTGTTGTACAAATTTAATATGATGAATATACAACTGTTGTTTTTTGACATTACTAAAGCTGATACGGTAAATAAGTTAGTAATCTCTGAAACTGTAGTTAAATTGGCTGTTTCAGATGAAAACTTTTTGAAACAATTTCATATGTGAGTTAGTGTTATTGAATTTATTCGTTGGCACTTAATATTCTGATGTGGACAAGTCATGAATGGTGGAAGAATTAGTTGCCTTCCTTCCTGTATACTGTTAGTTCAAAATTTTGGTGGTTTAGTTCTGTAAAATCCAACATTTTTTATATTTTTTTTGTTTTTTTTTTGTGCACGATTGGATAGTTACCTAGTTTTAGTGTTCATTGGTGAGGTGCTGCAATACAGAGATTACAGAAAGACTATTGTAGTAGTTTCATAAGATTCTAGTTTTTTTACATGGAATCAGAGCTCTAAGGTGATAAAGATTCTAACTTTATTCCTTGGTGTTCAACATGGATGGAGTAGAGAAAAACAAAGATCTGAAGGCTGAGAATGGATACACAGATCCATTGTTCTTAGCAAATTCTGATAATGCTAATATACCATTGGGAAATATTATTTTCAATGGTGAGAATTTTCTAAACTGGAGCAGAAGCATTAAGCTTGCTCTGGGATCTAAAAAAAAATTGGAATTTCTTGATGGAAAAGTCAAGAAACCAGCAGAAACCGAAGAAAGTTTTCCGCTTTGGAAACATAATGATTACATGATACGAGGATGGATCTGTCGATCCATGGATGAAAAGATTGCAAGTAGTGTTACCTACATAGATTCGGTTGAGACGCTATGGGGAGAAATACAAGAGAGGTATGCAGAAACCAATGCTCCTTTATTGTATTCTCTAAAAAAACAAGTAAAGAATTTGGAACAGGAAAATCAACCTGTTGCAGAGTATTATTTCAAATTAAAACGAATCTGGGATGAGATTCAAGATGTTGAGGGATTACCGGAGTGTACATGCAAGGCAATGGAGAAGTGTAGCTGCGATATGTTGAAGAAGTTTATGGATATACAGGAAAGGAACAAAGTCATAGACTTCGTGATGGGCCTGAACAAAAAGAATGAGAACATAGCCGCAAATCTTCTAGCTATGGAACCTTTACCAAGCCTTAATAGAGTATTTCACTTGGTGCAACAAGCTGAAAAACAAAAGCAAATAATGGAGGGACAAGAAATGACCACTGAAGAAAGTGCTTTTGCTGTGAACAGAATGAATCAGGGAAGCTTTCAGGGTGGATTTCAGAAAAAGGAAAGCAAGGAGATGAAACATTTAAAGAAATGTGAACACTGTAAAATGAAAGGGCATGTGAAAGAAAAATGTTTTAAGTTGATAGGGTATCCTGAATGGTTCAAGAATCCTAAAAGAAGAGGCTCTATAAAATTTGGAGGAAATGCGACAAAAGAAGAATCTGAGATTTGAACAAGAGGATCCCCTGGGAGGATATACAGCTGAAGGAGGAAAAGAAGGAAAACCGGACAATAAGATGATTACTGCAATTGCACAAGAGATGTTCAAAATGTTCAATGTTCAACAACAAGGAGGTACGTCCGGTTCATCTAACAACAAAATGGCAAATTTTGAAGGTATGATACTAGCTAGTAATACTTTGTCAATTTGTCAAGAATATGATAAAAAAATCTTGGATTATTGATTCTGGAGCTTCAGACCATATGTGTGGAAATGAATCTTTATTTTGTGAGTTGAAAAATAAAAATAATCCTGTGAAAGTGAGTTTGCCAGATGGTTCAATGAAAATTGTGGACAAGATAGGAACTGTTAAGTTATCTGAAAAGTTAATGTTATATGATGTGCTATTCATTCCAGAATTCAGACACAACTTACTTTCTGTGAGTAAAATGATTCAAAGAAATAATTTGAATGTGTTATTTGATACAAAAAAATGTATCCTACAGGACCCTATTTCTGAGGATGTTATAGGAGGAAAAGAGGAGAATGGACTCTATAAGCTAATAACGGAGGACGGGGAAGAAGCTAAAAGAATTGGAAATAAAGCTCTTAGAGCAATAAATGATTTTAAGTGTAATAAAGTTGTGAATTGCAATGTTGCTGCGAGTCTCAATGTTTTACATGCTAGATTAGGACATGGTTCTTTGTCTAAGATGAAACATATAGAGATTTGTGAAAGTGTTTGTCCTAAATCCAATCATGTATGATGAGTTAGGAAGAACTTTCTTGTATTCTTATTTGATTTCATTAATGTTAATAAAAGACTTGTTTTGTTTTTATTACGGGCCTTATCTATTTAAAGTGTTTTAAATAAGATGTTCCATAGTTTAGAGTAAACCTTCTAGAATTATAATGAGATTATAATAGTGAGATCTAGAAGATGATAACTCTAGACTTAAACAGTTCCTGATCATAGGATAACTAATCGGAAGTTGGTGAATCCGCAAAGATTGGTACATACTATGCTTGCTCCCGTCAGGAGGATGTCTGTTCTCATAGGCATTTGTGTGGTGACACTATAGCTAGTATGTAGGTGCTTGTTAGGGAATAAGTTCACTGAACATGACTCGATAAGTTGAATAGCTAATGGAGTTTACTCACGTGTCAATAGTTATTCACTGAGTGATAGTTGTACAAGTGTCCTTAGACTTGAGATCGTTAGAGTTATCTTGTATATAATGAACTATGCTTTGGATTAGTCCTTAGTCTCAAGGACATCCATTAGGTCTATTCTGGGCATAGGGATTTGTGTATGGAGATAGTTAACGTCAATAGAGGATCTACCCCTTCCAGTATAGGAAGAGAATATCCTATGTTATTCTTAGTATGCGAGTTCTGGAATCTCTGGCCAGAGTGTATGAAATTAGAAAGGAGTTTCTAATTTGCATTAATATGAACTTAGCATTATGAATAAGAAATCATATGATTAAATTTGATAGGCCTGACACGAGATCCATGCCTTATATTTAATCGGGATATTGTAGGGTAGAAGGAATGATTGTACTGTAACTAGTCACTGACAGGTTCTTGATATTCTAAGCAGTGAATTCATATTATCCGGATAGTCGCGATATGTTGAGAAGCATCACTCACGATGTAGAATAAATATAATTAATCAGTTAATTATATTTAATGAATTTTAGAATTCATATAAATAAATAAAAAGTTTATTATTATTTATTTCTACTACCGGCTTAATATTGAACCTACAGGGTCACACCATAAAAAGATTAATTTATTGATGAAGGTATTTTGAGAGAGAATAATAATAATGATTAAAATTGTTTTAATTATTATTTAAACATTTTATAAGAGAAAGTGAGGGATTTATATATTAATATATATTGATATATTAAATATACTAACCCTACTTGAGCCCTATATAAAGGATGAGATGAGAAGAGTTAGACACACTTTTGTTTTTGTGAAAAACCTAGTTGCCTCCTTTCTTCTTCATCTCTCTCTCTCTCTCTCAAAAGAAAAAGGAAAACCTCCATTTTATAAAGCTTCAAGTTTTATAAAAAGCTTCATCGAAGAATTATTCTTGGTGGATACCGGTAGAGGGCTTCACACTCTGAGAAGCTACTGCTAACGATCATCTCGATTCAAAGCTTCGATTTTTCAAGGTAAGATTTTGATTCCACATCATTTTACAGTTTTCTATATGTGCGATATATGGATTTTACGAAATAAAATGTTATTTCATGCTTCCGCTCATCCTTATATTCCTACAATGGTATCAGAGCTAGGTTGTTGCATATAGAGAATCATGTAAAAATTTTAGATTTTTTGATGCATGTATGGATTTATTATGATTTTTGCAAGATTATTTAGATTTAATTATGAATTAATTCGAAATATTATTTGCATTAGATTTTGACCATTGATCTGGGTTCTACAAGTGTTGTGGATGATCTGGGTATTTTTTCATATTTTTGTGATGTGTAGATTATTTGTTATGAATTTTTAAAAATTGTTTTAATTAAAATTCATAAAATAATCAAGCATGTATATAAATATGAATTAAAAATTGCACAAGGACCCCATAACCACCTGGTAATTTTTTGCTACTGTCTGATTTGAGAAATCATATTCCTGTAATTTTTTATTAATTCATTAATTAATTGTTAATTAATTTATTAATATTAAAATTAAGATATTTGTAATAAAAGTTATTACTAGTTAAAGGAGTAAGTGTAACAGTTATATTACATGAAAAGGCACCAGTTACAAAAGCACTGACACATCACAACGGTCGGCTGACAAAAGAAAAAAAAAAAACTGTTCAGCTGCTGCCCGCGCGCGTGGATGACAACCGGCGGAAAGGGGGGTCGCGCATTTAGGAAATGCGTGACAGGGGCTGTGGCGCATGAGCGTCATGCGTTACAGCATTTAATGGACTTAAACTGTTGTAACGCATTCCATAAATGCGTTACATAGTGTGGCGCATTTATGAAATGCGTTACAGCCCTTCTGCCACATTAAATTTGATTTTTTGGGAGTTTCGTAACTCCGTTTTGGGCGTGCAATATATCGTTGGATTCGTTTTTTCGAGACAGATCTAATGGAGTGGTCAAATATTGTTTATATAAAAGTTTTGAACTGTTTATATTCCCGGAAGTGTTTTAAAGCATGTTTTAATTGTTTTAATTGCTTTTCAATACTATAATAAATCCATACACCATTATATCATTGTATGACATGATATTACTAGCATGCTTACATGTTTATTTATGTTTATATATGAGATATATGCCTAAGTTTACCATGCGATGATAGATTTAGGTGAACTTAAATCAAAATAAGGCGTGCTCTAGAAAATCTAGAATAGAAATCGTTTCTTGCCTTAACAATAATATTATGAGTACAACCATGAGATTCTTATGTTTATGAAACATAGAGTGAAATACTCTTTTGATGTTGAAAATGAAAATTTCTGTCTAGGCCGTTGGGTTTTAAGCGGGACCGATGTGACCCCTCCAACACACTGGGAATTTTTCATTTAAATATCATAATTGTATTTTGTTCAAGAAAAAGAGAATCTTCTAGTAATATGATTATGGTTGTAACATAATATAATCCCTCTAAAATTAAATAATATCAAGTAGTAATTGGCCAATGACACAACGGGCTTGTGTCGGTCATAGCCTTCCAACATGGTAGAAAGTAGTTCTTATTTTTGAATCATTATCGTTTCGTGCTACAGCCGAGGGCTTTGATTTCGAAATAAGAAATACTTGTCTATTACATAGAGATGTGTACAATGAATTAGAATCTAATTGTCGTTACGTGCTACAGCCGTGGGCTGTTGGAGACTGATTCAATTGTATGAAATGTTGGGTTAGACTTGACTTAGAATATTGAGTTTGTCGTGCTACAGCCGTGACTCAATTATTCAAGAGGCTAAAGTTTTATTAGGGAATAACATGAGATGTAATTGACAAGAGTTGTCTGCCTACTGAACATCACATGGCGTTTCGTGCCACAGCCGAGGTTGTGTGATGGAATGTAGGATCCCTATTCCCACTAGCATTATGAATGCTTAATTTTTCACTTAGGGGTTGTATAAATTAGGTAAACTAGTGGGAGCCACTTATGAATAAATACCCGATTCATATAGTGTTTTAAAATGAAATTGAATATTTGCTAAGTGTTGTTATGTGTTTATCATTTACAGATTTACTATATACATTATGTCTTCTGCACTATCACTCCGGAGCATACTGGATGCTCACAAATTGACTGGTCCTAATTTTGCTGACTGGCTTCGAAACCTGAAAATTGTTCTCAGGGTTGAGAAGCTGGAATATGTGCTTAACTCACCTAAGCCTGCTGAACCTGCTGATGATGCACATAATGATGAACATGTTGTGTATCGTAAGTGGATAGATGATGCAAATGTTGCTCAATGTATCATGCTAGCTTCCATGAACATTGAGCTACAGAAGCAACATGAGCATATAGATGCTCACACTATCCTAACGCATCTACAAGAGTTGTATGATGTGGCAGAGAGGACAGCTCGATATGATATATCGAAGGAGCTGTTCCGCTGTAGGATGTCTGAGGGATCGTCTGTGAATGACCATGTACTTAAGATGATCAATTTGATTGAACGTCTTGGACAACTTAGTTTCAACATGGATGGGGAGCTGAGTCAAGACTTGGTCTTGCAATCACTTCCGGGTTCGTTTTCGCAGTTTGTTGTGAACTTTCATATGAATAAGTTGGACGCCAGCCTGGCTGAACTCCACAACATGTTGAAGACTGCGGAATCGAATTTTCCCTCTAAGAAGAGTTCTGTTCTTCTAATTGGTGAAGGTTCCAATCCTAAGAAAAGGAAGAAGAACCCTCCCAAGAAGAAGAAAGTAGGTGAGAAAAGGCCTGTTCCACCAAAAGCTGAAGACCCCAAAAGCAAAGCTGTTTGCTTCCACTGTAACAAGGTGGGGCACTGGAAGAGGAACTGCAAGGTTTACCTTGCAGAATTGAAGAAGAAGAAGGGTAGTGAGACTGCCGCTTCTGATTCAGGTATGTTCATGATTGAAGTGAATATGTCATTAAATCAAATTTCTACTTGGGTATTAGATACCGCCTGTGGTTCTCACATTTGCAATTCGTTGCAGGGACTAAGGAGAAGTAGGACTCTTGAGGAAGAGGAGGTGATTCTACGGATGGGAAATGGAGCAAGAGTTGCTGCTGAAGCTGTAGGATCATTTGATTTACATATGCCTACGGGCAAGACTATTGTTTTAAATAATTGTTATTTTGTTCCCTCGATTGTGAGGAATATTATTTCTATTCCCATGTTAGACTTGGCTGGATTTTCGTTTGTTATTCAGAATAATGAATGTTCAATTCTTAGAGATAATGTTCTTTATGGTAGTGGTATTTTAAATAATGGTCTGTATGTATGTGACGTAGAGCATAATTTACTACAAATTGAACGTACTAATAAAAGGAAAAGGGATGATGAAAATCTCACCTATTTGTGGCACTGCAGACTTGGTCATATTAGTGAAAATAGACTTCGTACATTGCATAAGGAAGGGTTACTTGAACCCTTTGATTTTGAATCATATCCTACATGCGAGTCTTGTCTATTGGGTAAAATGACCAAATCTCCATTTAGTGGACATGGAGAGAGGGCTGCAGATTTGCTAGGATTGGTACACACAGATGTATGTGGACCGATGTCTACGCAAGCCATGAGTGGATTTTCATACTTCATTACTTTCACAGATGATCGATCTAGATTCGGATATGTGTATTTGATGAAACACAAGTCTGAAGCCTTTGAAAAGTTCAAAGAATACAAGAATGAAGTGGAGAAACAAACCAAACATAGTATTAAAACCCTTCGATCAGATCGAGGTGGTGAATACTTGAATGGTGAGTTTCTAGATTATCTCAAAGAAAATGGTATAGTATCTCAGTGGACTCCTCCATATACTCCACAGTTGAATGGGGTATCTGAAAGGAGAAATCGAACTTTGTTAGACATGGTTCGATCCATGATGAGCTATGCAGATCTTCCAGTATTCCTTTGGGGTTATGCATTGGAAACCTCAGCATATTTACTGAATAAGGTGCCTTCCAAATCTGTTCCTCAAACACCATATGAGATATGGAAAGAAAGGAAACCGAGTCTTAAACACGTTAAGATTTGGGGATGTCCAGCTTATGTCAAGAAAGTTGACCCTGATAAGCTGGAATCTCGATCCGTTAAATGTAAGTTTGTGGGATATCCTAAAGAGACTTTAGGGTATTACTTTTACACCGATCATAGGGTATTTGTCTCCAGACATGCTACCTTCTTGAAAAAACAGTTTATCCTTGAAGGGAACAGTGGGAGCAAAATAGAACTTAATGAAGTTCAAGAAGCACAAACTACCACGGTTGAAGAGGAAACACCTGTTCAGACTGAACAACCTTCTGTGGAACAGCCCATTCGTAGGTCAGAGAGAGTGTCTCGCCAACCTGAGAGGTATTATGGCCTTGTCATTGAGAATGACAATGAGTTGTCAATCATTGATGATGACGACCCTATGACCTATAATGAGGCTATGAGTAGTATTGACTCAGAGAAATGGCAGAGTGCCATGAAATCCGAAATGGATTCTATGTATACCAACCAAGTATGGACTTTGGTTGAAGCACCCAAGGATGTGAAGCCTATTGGGTGCAAATGGGTATACAAGAGAAAGATTGGAGCAGATGGCGAGGTGGAGACCTATAAGGCCAGGCTCGTGGCAAAAGGATTCAGACAAAGGCAAGGGATTGACTTTGATGAAACTTTTTCGCCTGTAGCCCTGTTAAAATCGATTCGGATTTTGCTTGCCATTGCTGCTTACTACGACTATGAGATCTGGCAAATAGACGTGAAAACAGCCTTCCTCAATGGGAAACTTGAAGAGGAAGTGTATATGACACAGCCAGAGGGTTTTGTTTCCAAAGGGAATGAACACCTAGTGTGTAAGCTGCTACGGACCATATATGGATTAAGGCAAGCTTCTCGTAGATGGAACATCCGTTTTGATGAGACAATCAAAGAGTTTGATTTTATCAAAAACATAGATGAACCATGTGTCTACAAGAAGGTTAGAGGGAGTGTGGTAACATTTCTTGTGTTGTATGTGGATGACATACTTCTGATAGGAAATGATATACCGATGCTACAATCAGTCAAAGTGTGGCTATCAAAGAACTTCACTATGAAGGACATGGGAGAAGCATCCTACATTCTCGGTATGAAGATCTATAGAGATAGATCTAGAAGAATGATAGGTCTTACCCAGGGTACATACATCGAGAAAGTGCTTAAAAGGTTCAGCATGGAAAACTCTAAGAGAGGTCTCATACCAATGAGCCATGGAGTATCCCTTTCCAAGAAGATGTCTCCTAAGACACCTGAAGAAAGGGAGCGTATGAGTAAGATTCCTTATGCTTCGGCAATAGGATCTATCATGTACGCGATGTTATGTACTAGGCCTGATGTTGCTCATTCAATTAGTGTGACGAGCAGATATCAGTCCAATCCAGGTGAAGACCACTGGAAAGCAGTGAAGAACATCCTTAAGTATTTACGAAGGACTAAGGATATTTTTCTTGTTTTTGGTGGATCTGAGTTGAAAATAGAGGGTTATACTGACTCTAGTTTTCAATCAGAAAGTGATGATAGCACATCCATGTCAGGGTACGTGTTTACTCTAAATGGTGGAGCGATTAGTTGGAAGAGTTCCAAACAGTCTACAACGGCTGACTCCACAGCGGAAGCAGAGTATATAGCTGCAAGTGAGGCTGCAAAAGAGGCCGTTTGGATGAGGAAATTTGTTTCTGAGTTGGGAGTTGTTCCTAGCATTGAGGAGCCTATTGTGTTGTATTGTGATAACTGATAAGTGTGTGCTTAATCTAAATATTGTCCCTATATTTAAGTTATTTTGTATTGATTTGGATTTTTATTTAATAAATTATAATGTTTTATTGTAGGTATCAAGGAGTTTTAATAAAGGAAGGCTTGGAGCTTAATTGGCAAGAGTTGGAGATTTATTTGATTAAAATTCGGATTTTATGACCCACTTGCGCAGTTCATACTGTTTGGGCCATAACTGGAGTTCTATAAGTCCGATTCAGACGATTCAACAGCCCACGGAAAGCTTATGAGAAGGGCTTTATTTCAGAAGTGGTCTTGATATCAAAGTCCAACCGTATCAGTCCAGAAGCAGGCCCCAACAGTCAGCTACGAATTTCTTTATTGGAATTCAATTCTGATTAGGAAACTCCTTGTATTTGCATTAAATTATTAAAAATACTTTTATTAGAGATATTATTATATACTATTCAGACCTAATCTGAATATAGATCGTAAGAGAGAAAATTTGACGATACAGACAACTTTGTAAACACTTTCTTTTGGGGAGATTTTTCTGAGAACTTTTATTTTCCTTGAAGATAGAAGATTAAAGGTGCATCTCTATTCCTTATAATTATGTGTTCATCTTACAATTCATATATCTTTTGTTTAGTTAATTCAATTATGAGTGAGTAGATTATTAATCTAGGGTTAAGTTGAACCCTAGTTATGATTGATGTGTGAATTTCCCAATTCCCCCAATTTAATTGTTTAATTGCTCTTGCTTATTGAGTTGTTTAAATTAACAATTACAAATCAGACGTGATTATGTGTTGTTTGAACCAATATCTAATTATCAACGAGAGTTGGAATTAGATGGTTGTGATTTATCCAAAAAGAACATGAAATTCTCCATGAGAATAGGTAGAATGGATTGTTAGGAAATTAGGGTGCCGTGATTAATGTCTCTAAATTACATGATACCATGAGAATAGGTTTGATTGTATTTTAAGAGAAGCCATTAATACCTGAGAGGGGTTTTTGGTATTTATAGGGCGCATCTTTCCTTTTGAGTAGTTTATCTGATTAATTGGGGAGGGAATTCACGATTGCATTAATTCATGCTAGTGGGGATACTTAATTCTGGATGTTTTTAATATTTGATTTAATATAAACACAATTCGCTTTAGTATAAGATTAGTTTAATAAATTCTCAATATTTATTGTGATACTTGCTTAGCCGAATTAAATCAGAAACAACTAGTGATTGATACGTTTGTCTCTGTGGGATCGACTCTGACTTACCCTGCTACACAGTTAGAAGGATTAGTTAGATATTATAATTTGATAGGCACGCGACAGCCTTACCAAATTTTTGGCGCCGCTGCCGGGGACAAAGCAGTGTTAGATTAGTTAATTTTGAATTGATTTAGCTAAGTATTTTAGTTGTGTTGCTTCGGCTATTATTCCCTTGTTATTTGATCTTTGTTTCTAGTTTTCTTGTTGCATGCACACTCGAAGTTCAGGTACAAAAAATTTAATTGCTTTTGATCCTGAAATTGAAGCTACAGCAAGAAGACAAGCAGGACTACGAAGGAAAAACAAAGACAAGGTAGTTATGGGTGATGCACCTGCAGCTAAGGCTCTTAGGGAGCATGGTATGCCAGATGCTACAGGCGTACTCTCAAGCATTGTCAGACCAGCAATCACAGCTACTCACTTTGAATTGAAGCCTCAGTTTATCCAATTCATCTCTAATGACTCTTTCGCAGGATTGTCCAATGAAAATCCTGTTGATCATCTTGAGAGTTTTCTGGAGAAGTGTGATACAATAAAGATGACCAATGTAAGTGATGAAGCTGTTAAGCTGCGATTATTTCCATTCTCTCTTCGGGATGCAGCAAAAGATTGGTTGAAGGATGAAGGGCCAAATACATTCACTACTTGGGATAGTCTTGCGAAGGCTTTTCTACTTAAATTCTTCAGTCAGAAGAAGACCTCTAAGCTCCGGAATGAGATCTCTAATTTTCGTCAAGATGATGACGAGTCACTTCATGATGCCTGGAGAAAATTTAAGCGACTTCAGAGACAATGCCCTCACCCTGGAATTCCTGACTGGTTGTTGATCCAAACATTCTACAATGGGTTGACACAAGAGTTCCGAAACTTTGTTGATGCTTCTTCTGGTGGTTCTATTATGAAGAAGAGTACTGAAGATGCGAAAGCTTTGTTAGACGAGATGGCGTCTAATGATAATTATCCATACAATGATCGAAATCATCCTAAAAAGGGTGGTAAGTATGATGTTGATGCTCTAACCATGATTAATACCACTATGCAGGCTATGGTCAAAAAGATTGAGCAATTGGATGCCAGAAGCACTCCATCTACTGTTGCTTCATGTGAGATATGTGGTGTTGTTGGACACACCAAACTTGCTTGTCAATACAATCCTTCTGGAATGGCAGTTGAGCAAGCTAATGCTCTTTACAATCAGAATCAGAGGCCGCAGTATAATCCTTACTCCAACACGTACAATCCAGGTTGGAGAGATCATCCTAATTTCTCCTACAGGAACAATCAGGGTCAAGGACAATCTTCACAAAATAATTTTTCTCAGCCTCCTGGTTTTCAGCAAGCTCAGCCGCAGAAATCTAACTTGGAAAGTCTTATGGAAGGATTTATCTCTACTCAATCGAAGAAGAATGAGCACTTCGATTCAAGCATCAATGAGATAAAGGCTCACAACAAAATGATGGAGAACACGATCACTCAAATTTCTCAACAGTTGAGCCAACTTAATAAGTCTTCGGGCCAACTTCCTGGTCAAACTGAGCAGCCGTCAAGGGGGCATATCAATGCTGTAACTTTGAGAAGTGGTAAAGAATTGAAAGAGCCGGAATTGAATGCGAGCAAAAATGTTGAGAATGCTAAAGAAAGTAAAGAGGAGATTGCAACTGAGAAACTGGTAGAACCAGAGATCGTGGAAAAAGAAAAGAAAGAATCAGTAGCTGTTCCTCTTAAACCATATGTGCCGCCTGTTCCTTTTCCACAAAGGTTGGCACAAGAGAAGCTAGAGAAGAAGTATGGTAAGTTCCTTGAAATTTTGCAGAAGCTACATATCAATATCCCATTCATGGATGCTATCACTGAGATGCCATCTTATGCAAAATTCCTGAAAGATATTTTGTCAAGAAAGAGAAAAATTGAAGAAAGCTCTACCATCTCATTAACGGCAGAGTGCAGTGCCATCTTGCAAAATGATCTTCCAAAGAAGTTAGCGGACCCAGGTAGCTACTCAATTCCTGTTCAGCTTGGGGATGTCGAAATTAAAAGAGCTTTGTGTGATCTTGGAGCAAGTGTCAGTTTGATGCCTTTGTCGATTTGTAAAAAACTTCAGATGGGTGAACTGAAACCCACACGTATCTCTTTACAACTGGCAGACAGAAGTGTGAAGTTTCCATTGGGAATTCTTGAAGATGTGCCCCTTAAGGTAGGAAAGTTTTATATTCCATGTGATTTTGTTGTCATGGAAATGGAAGAAGATGCAAATATTCCTATCATTCTTGGGAGGCCTTTCTTAGCAACAGCTGGAGCTATCATTGACATGAAAAATGGAAGAATTTCTTTTGAAGTAGGCGAAGAGAAGATGGAATTCAAGCTGCAAAGTACAATGGGACATCCTTCTACGGATGAGTTTGTGAATAGGGTGGATGCACTAGAGGAAGTGATCGACATGAAAGCCAAAATTCTACTATCTGAGGATCCACTTCAAGCTGTTCTTGAGGGTAACGTTGATGAAGAAAATGGAGAGTGTCAGGGTTACGAGAAGCTTTTGGATGCAGCACCTACATATAAGCATGAACATTCTAATGTGCTACAGCATGAGGAAGTTAAGGAGAGTTCCACGCCTCCTAAGGTAGAACTGAAACCACTACCTACATCTTTGAAATATGTGTTTATGGGCCCTAATGAAACATATCCTATCATTGTTAATTCTGAGCTTGATGAGCTTCGTTTTGAGGCTTATGAAAGTTCTAAGCTTTACAAGGAGAAAACAAAGAAGTGGCATGACAAAGGGCTGTTACGAAGAGAATTCAAGGAAGGGGAGTTAGTTCTTTTGTTCAATTCGAGGTTAAGACTTTTTCCCGGAAAATTGCGTTCTAGGTGGTCGGGTCCGTTCAAGGTACAAAAGGTTTTTCCATATGGTGCAGTTGAATTGTTGGATACTCATGGAGGATCATTTAACGTGAATGGGCAAAGAGTCAAACATTACAGAGTTGGTGAGCCAATCAATGAGAAAGTGGAGATTCCGCTTTCTACCCCTTCATCGAAATGATTGATAAGAAGGTCGAGCTAATGACCTTAAAAAAAAAAAAGCGCTTCTTGGGAGGCAACCCATGATTGTGGATGTAATTCGTGTATGCGTAAAAAAAAATGAAGTCCAAAAAAAAAAAAAAAAAAAAAAAAAAAAGAAGGTTATACTGGTGTACTGGTGGGGAAAACCAGAGTTTAATTTCTCTGAATTTTTGTTTTTTGGATGGCTCACATCACATTCACGCGCTGGTGCCAATCTTTCTGCCTGTAACACATTTACACAGGCCCAATTCAACTAAGCCCATGAATCTGATCCAGCCCAGCTGTGCTACGTCACCTGTCACGTCAGCGTCCAATCACTTGTCCATATCAGCGCCACGTCAGCTGCTTTGTAACAAAAATTATAAGGAAATGTAAGAGTGGGGAGTTGAACCCCTGACCTCTAGCATGCAGCACAAAGACTTCAACCGCTCCACCAACTTGTTATTGGTGTTAGAAGTTGATTTGTCTAATTAATAAGGAGACTTTGGAGCCGTAATTTCAGCATACTCAAAAGAGGGAGGAGCAAGCTTCAATAATAATTTCAACGGGCACTTACTCCGGAACTAGGGGAGTACTTTGAACCTTTCTTTGTATATATATTTTTTTTATTTTTGTATTTTTTTTTAGAATCTTGTTAGTTTAATGTATATTTATTATTATTATTCATTGGGGACAATGAACCGCTTGAGTGTGGGGAGGGGTTTCCAATATAAAAAAATATTAAAAAAATTTAGTTTTTTTTTTCTTTTTAATTTGTTAGATTTTTTTTTTTTTAGGTTAGTTTAAAAAATAGTAAAAACACAAAAAAATTAGAAAACCTTAAAAAATGATTGCCTTGTCAAAAAAAAAAAAGCATGTTAATAAGGATAAGTACACATCATGTAGACTTATTTTGCGAGTGTCATATATTTGTCTCCTTGGCGTAAAATACCTTATACATGATGATGTCTTGTATGTGCTTGCGAAAATTTCAAAACTTGAATGTACGTCATTGTCAATTTTGACGAGTTTAGCATGCTATCACCTGTGAGATTTTGAGCCTTAATGTGCGATTGATGCATCTTTTTATCAATCTATTTGTTTGTGGTGAGTTATTCGTCATTGTGCATGTTGCTCTAGAACTTGCTTTAAACCAGGTCGTGCGCATATTGATATCGTGTATTGTGTAAGAATGATAAAGGCACTAGGATTAACCGTATTGTCCCAAACAGTACCCTGAAAAATAATCCTTAGTGAGCCCCCTTGAGCCTATATCCTTTTTCTTCGTATATCACCATCTAAATCTTGAGCTTATTTATTTATTCTTGTCTTGATTGACTAGTAGAGCATTGTGATATATACTTGAGATTGGTAAAATATTAAGTGTGGGGATATCTTTGTTAATGTGTGAATTTTGGTGGGATTTGAATTGGTTTGGCTACTTCTTGTTGGTGATATTTCAAATAAAATCACCAAGGTCAAAAAGAAAAAAAAAAGGAAAAAAAAAGGAAATTGAAAAAAAAGTGAAAAAAGAAGAAGATCACTCTATGGAAAGAAAGAAAGAAATAAAAGTGAGTGTATGTTCATTGGTTCTTACAATGTGAAATTTACGGGTTTTATATTTTTATGTGAGATGATATCTCAAGATAGTTTCATGTTGAGTGCTTCAAGTGTATATGAACATTATGCTCTATTAGTTATCAAGTTTAGCCAACTGCAGCCTTTTCATTTTCCTACCCCTCACCTAAGCCTCGTTACAACCCTTGACAAAGACCTTTTGATTTATACAAGCACGAAGTCTAGAGATTTTGGTGGACAAGCAAGCTTATGGTAGCACATGTGCATTTGATTGAATTTGAGTGATACAGTTACACCTAAACACTTGTGTGCTTTGAGTGTTTGTGAGGTTATCTTTCCATCTAAAGCATGCTATTATCTTGTTGATTGAGACTTTGATGTTATTCATGACATATTTTAGTCTTTCAGACTATGTGCGCGTACTTGAATAGTTGTGTTGGTGTGTAAAGTTGAGAAATTGCATTATATGACATCTAAGAGTTATTACATGGTTAATTTTGCATGTGTGGTGTGCTATGATATATTTCATGTTTGAGACTTGGCAGTCAAACCAAATAAGATTTTGTGGGTAGATTTACTATAAACCCTCACGAGACCTTACTCGTCCACTAGGGCTGCCTAGGGGTTTAAAGGGCTTGTTGCATATGCCAAATGCAACCGTGATCACCTACGGAAGTGGTATTTATTAGTTAGGTTATAGTTTTTCTTTATTTTTGCCCGAGGACGTGCAAAATGCTAAGTGTGGGGATGTGATAAGTGTGTGCTTAATCTAAATATTGTCCCTATATTTAAGTTATTTTGTATTGATTTGGATTTTTATTTAATAAATTATAATGTTTTATTGTAGGTATCAAGGAGTTTTAATAAAGGAAGGCTTGGAGCTTAATTGGCAAGAGTTGGAGATTTATTTGATTAAAATTCGGATTTTATGACCCACTTGCGCAGTTCATACTGTTTGGGCCATAACTGGAGTTCTATAAGTCCGATTCAGACGATTCAACAGCCCACGGAAAGCTTATGAGAAGGGCTTTATTTCAGAAGTGGTCTTGATATCAAAGTCCAACCGTATCAGTCCAGAAGCAGGCCCCAACAGTCAGCTACGAATTTCTTTATTGGAATTCAATTCTGATTAGGAAACTCCTTGTATTTGCATTAAATTATTAAAAATACTTTTATTAGAGATATTATTATATACTATTCAGACCTAATCTGAATATAGATCGTAAGAGAGAAAATTTGACGATACAGACAACTTTGTAAACACTTTCTTTTGGGGAGATTTTTCTGAGAACTTTTATTTTCCTTGAAGATAGAAGATTAAAGGTTCATCTCTATTCCTTATAATTATGTGTTCATCTTACAATTCATATATCTTTTGTTTAGTTAATTCAATTATGAGTGAGTAGATTATTAATCTAGGGTTAAGTTGAACCCTAGTTATGATTGATGTGTGAATTTCCCAATTCCCCCAATTTAATTGTTTAATTGCTCTTGCTTATTGAGTTGTTTAAATTAACAATTGCAAATCAGACGTGATTATGTGTTGTTTGAACCAATATCTAATTATCAACGAGAGTTGGAATTAGATGGTTGTGATTTATCCAAAAAGAACATGAAATTCTCCATGAGAATAGGTAGAATGGATTGTTAGGAAATTAGGGTGCCGTGATTAATGTCTCTAAATTACATGATACCATGAGAATAGGTTTGATTGTATTTTAAGAGAAGCCATTAATACCTGAGAGGGGTTTTTGGTATTTATAGGGCGCATCTTTCCTTTTGAGTAGTTTATCTGATTAATTGGGGAGGGAATTCACGATTGCATTAATTCATGCTAGTGGGGATACTTAATTCTGGATGTTTTTAATATTTGATTTAATATAAACACAATTCGCTTTAGTATAAGATTAGTTTAATAAATTCTCAATATTTATTGTGATACTTACTTAGCCGAATTAAATCAGAAACAACTAGTGATTGATACGTTTGTCTCTGTGGGATCGACTCTGACTTACCCTGCTACACAGTTAGAAGGATTAGTTAGATATTATAATTTGATAGGCACGCGACAGCCTTGTCAATAACAACGCAACAATAGCACAAGCCAAGGAACCTAGGTCTCATAAAAATACCAAACATGTTTTGCGGCGCTTTCATTTGATTAGGGAGATCATTGAAAGAGGAGATGTCAAAATTGAGAGAGTAGACACACATAACAACGTAGCAGACCCACTCACAAAGACATTATCTCAGATTCACTTTGATCGTCATAAAGAGAAGATGGGTATTAGATACCAGTGTGATTGGCTTTAGTTCAAGTGGGAGATTGAAAGTGTTTGTCCTAAATCCAATCATGTATGATGAGTTAGGAAGAACTTTCTTGTATTCTTATTTGATTTCATTAATGTTAATAAAAGACTTGTTTTGTTTTTATTACGGGCCTTATCTATTTAAAGTGTTAGATATAATTGCTAATGTTTGTTTATCAGTGTTTAAGCAACAGGTATTGACAAGAGTTTATCAGAAGCCAGTCAGAGTTTAGTTAAACTCTGACAGGGTAAAGAGTTTAATTGAAGCCGGTCAGAGTTTATTTAAAGTCTGACAAGGTGAAAGTTGAATTAGCTGTCGGTGCAGAATTGAAGATTCTAGAAGCAATATATTCTGAAGATGGAAAGAAGCAGAATATATTGATACAGCTAAGGAGATTGGAATAGAAGACTGAAGCAATCCTTAATTGATATGAATTGTATAGCTAACTTATAGGAATATCAATTAGAGATGGATTGTATGTAGCTGTGTACTATATAAACACAGATAGGTTATCCCTAGAAGGGATGCGTGAATATTGATATATTATTCTTGTAACCTAGAAGCTCTTTGTGATTCATTAACATCATAAAGAGAGAAGCTGTTAATACGATTACAGTTTTATTGATTCATAAACAGTGTTTTTAATTATTGTTATTCTCATACATACTTGATTATATTGTGTATTCGGCCTAACAATTGGTATCAGAGCCAAGGCTGTTTAATATATACAGTTTTACGATTCAAACACAGTAATAATCATGTCTGAAGAAAATCAAACTGCTTCCAAGGCTGAACAGGTTAAGCCTAATTCTGTGAGTAGATATGAAACAATCAGGGTTCCGATTCTCAGGCCTGTAGAGTATCCGATTTGGAAGGTGAAGATGACCATGTTTCTGGAGGCTACAGATCCAGAATACCTTGACAGAATTAATGATGGTCCTCATATGCCAACTAAATTGTCCCCTGTTGTTGATGGTCAAGAACAAAAGACTGTTCCAAAGGAAAAGAAAGATATGACTCCTGAGGATATCTCATCAATTGCAAAGGATGCAAAGGTTAGACATCTTCTCTACAGTGCTTTAGATAATGTTATGTCTAACAGGGTAATTGGCTGCAAAACTGCCAAAGAGATATGGGATGCTTTAGAAGTCAGATGCCAGGGAACAGGTGCTATTAAGAAGAACAGAAAAACAATACTCACACAGGAGTATGAGCACTTTGATTCAAGAACTAATGAAACCTTGACTGAGACTTATGACAGATTTTGCAAACTGTTGAACGATCTGTCTCTGGTAGATAAAGAATATGAACTTGAAGAGTCCAATCTCAAGTTTCTGTTATCTCTACCTGAAAAGTGGGATTTAAAGGCAACAACAATCAGAGATAATTATGATCTTGCTGATACAGATCTTGATGAAATCTATGGATTGTTAAAGACTCATGAACTTGAGATAGAACAAAGAAACAGGAGGTCAAGCAAGAAGACAAAATCTGTTGCTCTCAAAGTCGAGGAGAAGCCCATCAAGAAGGAATCATCAAGGAAGAAAGCCAAGGGAAAGGCTTTAGTGATCAAATCTGAGAGTGAGTCATCAAACTCTGATGATGATTCAAACTCTGATGAAGCTTCTGATTCTGAGGATGATGAAGAGGAGATGATGCAAATGGCTGCCTTGATGGTTAAGACATTTAAGAAGATGGGATTCAAGAACTTCAAGAAGGGTAAAAGATTCTCAAGGAGAGATTCAAATTCTGAGAAGAAGAATTTCAGAAAGTCTGATGGAAGGGATACCAAGTCTGGTAAGAAGGACAAATCTGAGATCCAGTGCTACAAGTGCAAAGAGATGGGTCACTATGCTACAGAGTGCAAGAAAGGAAGAACTGAAAAAGCACTCATCTCTAAAGGCAAAGACTGGGCAGATACTTCAGATTCTGATGATGGAGTGAATTATGCACTCATGGCAACTATCAAAGATGAAGTTGAGTCATCAGAAAATAAGGTACCTCTAACTACTTATGCTTATGATACTGATAATATTTCTGAATTAAGAATTTATCTTAAGAATATACATGTTAGTTATAGGGATCAGACTTTAGAGAATGAGAGGATTAAATCTGAGAATCTTAGTCTTAAAGAAAGAAACAAGTTTCTTGAAAGAGAACTTGTGAATATGAAGCAGATTCAAAAAGAAAGAGATGATGCTGTTTATGTAGAACAGGAGTTGCTGAAAAGATATAAGCAACTAGAATCTGATTTAGAGAAGGAAAGGAAAATAATCAAGACTTGGACAGATTCTGGAAGAGACACTCATCAAGTGTTTCAGACTGATTCTGTAGGTTTAGGTTATTGTGAAAATGATGAACTTAGGTTTAAAGACAAGGTTAAGGTAAAACCACAACTTAAACCTGTGAAATTTGTTCCAGAAGCCAATAAGTTAAAATCTGTTGTAATAAGAGAAGCTGATATGGAATCAGATAAATCTTGTGACAAACAGGAAAATATTATAACAGAAAAACTTATGGAAATAGAAGCTGTTAGAAAACCAGTAAAAACTTGTGAAAAACAGGTTAATGTTGGCTTGATGACAGGAAAACAGTTCAATCATAAGCTTAAAGAGGTAAAGTCTGCCATGAAACCTAAAGGTTCCAAGAGAAATAGGAATGGAAAAGTAGGCATAAATAATAGAAATAATCATATGCCTAATGCTAGTGCCTCAAGAAAAACATGTTACAGTTGTGGTAGTTCTAATCATCTTGCTAGATTTTGCACTAAGAACAAACATATTAATACTTTACCTTCTACATCAGAAGTAAAGAATGATTATGTTAGAGTAAAACCACAGACTTTATGCAAACATTGTGGGAGCACTTGGCATTCTATTTACACATGTAAGAGTTATCATGCAATTTATCATAACTATTATGAGCTAAAACCCAACTTGAAATGGGTTAGAGCAAACTCTGCTAGTGTAAAATCTGACAATGTTAGTTTAAACTCTGATAATACAGATTCCGCTGCAAAAGCTAACACTGTTAAGAAGGACAAAGGATCCAAGCAAGTCTGGATCCTTAAAACTAACACTTAGTGTTTGTTTGTGATTGCAGGGTATAATAGAGAGCACACTTATCTTGGACAGTGGTTGCTCAGGACATATGACTGGAAACAGAGCCCTGCTATCAGACTTTGAGGAGAAGGCTGGCCCAAAAGTTTCCTATGGAGATGGCAACATAGGACACACTCTGGGATATGGCAATATTAATCTTGGAAGTGTCATCATCACAAATGTAGCTCTAGTCTCAGGACTCAAGCATAATCTGTTATCTGTGAGTCAAATCTGTGACAGAGGAAACCATGTAGATTTTCATAGTGAATACTGTGAAGTTATCAGTAAATCTACTGGAAAAGTTGTTCTAGTTGGACACAGACGCAACAATATTTATGAAGCAAGTTTGGTAACAAACTCTGATGGAAGTACAGTGTGTCTGACTGCAAAAATGTCAAATGAAGAGAGTTGGAATTGGCACAAGAAGCTCTCTCATCTCAATTTGAACAACATAAATGAGCTTATTAGAAAGGATCTTGTAAGAGGACTTCCAAAATCAATACTCAATCTAGATGGTCTATGTGATTCTTGTCAAAAGGCCAAGCAAAGGAAGTCATCTTTCAAGAGCAAATCTGAATCTTCAGTAGTGGAACCTTATCATCTTCTACATGTTGATCTCTTTGGACCAGTGAATGTGATGTCCATGGGCAGAAAGAAATATGCTCTAGTAATTGTTGATGAATATACTAGATATACATGGGTGTATTTCTTGTCAAAGAAGGATGAAACTGCTCAAACGTTGATGGATCATATAAATCTACTGGACAAAGGATCACAGCACAAAGTCAAAATTATAAGGAGTGATAATGGAACTGAATTCAGAAACTCAATCATGGAAGCTTTCTGCAAGGAAAGAGGAGTCAAACAAGAATTTTCTGCACCTGGAACTCCACAGCAAAATGGTGTAGTTGAAAGAAAGAACAGAACCTTAATTGAAGCTGCCAGAACTATGCTAGATGAAGCAAAATTGCCAACTTATTTCTGGGCAGAAGCTGTTCAAACTGCTTGTTTTACTCAAAATGCTACTCTGATCAACAAGCATGGAAAAACACCATATGAGATGGTGAAAAACAAGAAGCCAAATTTGAAATATTTTCATATATTTGGATGCAAATGCTTTGTGTTGAAGACTCATCCTGAACAGTTGACCAAGTTCGAGTTAAAAGCTGATGAAGGAATCTTTGTTGGCTATCCATTGTCAACAAAAGCATTCAGAGTTTACAATCTGAGAACAAAGGTGATCATGGAATCCATACATGTGTCGTTTGATGACAAGAAAATAATTGGACTTGAAGACAAGGATGGATATGATCAACTACGTTTTGAAAATGAAGATCTATTCTCTGATGATATAAACTCTGATGAAGCAGGGTTGACAAACTCTGACGAAGCATACTCTGAACCTCTACTGGTAAATACTGGAGAAACTGGAAATTCTCAAATTGAACAAAATAGAGAACCAGTTGAGGGGGAGCGTGAAGAAGCTCAACAAGACACAGCAAGTGAGTCAGTTGAGGAAACTGATTTAAACTCTGACAGCTCAAACACTGAGCCATCCAACTCAGGGGGAGCCTCAGATAATGCAGAAAGTCAACATATGAATCAGGAGAGCATGGATCAAGGGGGAGGATTCAATAATGATGCAAGAAACCACTTACCAACAGCCAGAAAGTGGACACAGGCACACACACCTGATCTCATAATTGGAGATCCTGATGCTAGTGTGAGAACTAGAAGTGCAACAAACAATGAGTGTCTGTATCATGCTTTCTTGTCTCAAACAGAACCAAAGAAAGTGGAGGAAGCTCTTCAAGATGCTAATTGGATTACAGCAATGCAAGAAGAGTTAAATGAATTTGAAAGAAATGAAGTCTGGACACTTGTACCTAGACCAAAGAACAGATCAATAGTAGGTACAAAGTGGGTTTTCAGAAACAAGACTGACAGTGAAGGTGTGATTACAAGAAACAAGGCTAGACTTGTGGCTAAAGGTTATTCACAACAGGAAGGAATTGATTATGATGAAACCTTTGCTCCAGTTGCAAGATTGGAGGCCATAAGAATTTTTCTGGCCTATGCTGCACACAAGAAGTTTAAAGTCTTTCAGATGGATGTAAAGAGTGCTTTTCTCAATGGGAAGCTTGAAGAAGAAGTGTTTGTTGAACAACCACCAGGATTTGTAGATTCCAAGCATCCAGATTATGTCTACATGCTTGACAAGGCATTATATGGACTAAAGCAAGCACCAAGAGCATGGTATGAAACTCTTGCTCAGTTTCTTTTAGAAAGTGGGTTCACAAGAGGTACAATTGATAAAACCTTGTTTTATTTCAATTCTGGTGATGATTTGCTTTTAGTTCAAATTTATGTAGATGATATTATTTTTGGATCTACTAATGACAAACTTTGTAAGAAGTTTGCAAAGCTTATGCAATCCAGGTATCAAATGAGCATGATGGGAGAGCTTAGTTACTTTCTAGGCTTACAAGTAAAGCAAACAGATGATGGTATTTTTATCAATCAAGCAAAGTATACCAGAAATCTTCTAAAGAAATTTGGTATGCTTGATAGTTCATCTGCTACAACTCCCATGGCTACAGCAACGAAGCTTGACAAAGACACAGGAGCCTCAGTAGATATGACTAACTACAGAGGAATGATAGGGTCTCTACTGTATCTTACTGCAAGTAGACCTGATATCATGTATGCAACATGTCTTTGTGCAAGATTTCAAGCAGATCCCAGAGAACCTCATCTAACAGCTGTAAAAAGGATTTTCAAATATCTCAAAGGAACCATAACCTTGGGTTTGTGGTATCCTAGAGAATCAGAGTTTAAGTTAATTGGTTACTTTGATGCAGATTTTGCAGGCTGTAAGATAGACAGAAAAAGTACAAGTGGAAGCTGTCAATTTTTAGGTGACAGATTGGTTTCTTGGTACAGTAAGAAACAGAAATCAATTTCTACATCCACTGCAGAAGCAGAGTATATAGCAGCTGGTAGCTGTTGTGCACAGATTTTATGGATGAAGAATCAATTGCTGGATTATGGGTTAAGGTACTCTAGAATACCTATTTTCTGTGATAACCAAAGTGCTATTGCTATGACAGGTAATCCAGTACAGCATTCCATGACCAAGCACATCAGCATAAGGTATCATTTTATCAGAGAACATGTGGAAGAAGGAAACATTGAGCTTCATTTTGTGTCTACAGACCAACAACTTGCAGATATCTTCACCAAACCTTTGAGTGAAGCTACTTTTACAAGATTGGTAAATGAACTTGGAATGATCTCTGGTTCTGACTAGAGATACGGGTTAGACTCATTTTTTTTGTTCATGATTTCTTACATGTGTTAACTGTTATATGAACCAGCATGTTAAACTCTGATGATAAACTCTGTGAAGTGTCAGTCATAATCTGAAAGTAAACTCTGGTGTTAAACTCTGTTGGTCATACTCTGGTAATTACAGTTTAATGCTATTCTCTAACTGTAATTTTGTCTGAAACATATGGACCAATGAAGAAATTTGTATGAAGCATAATTCTCAGTAAGTAATTGTGAATCCTTAAGAGTTGATAGATTCTGATCTCATTTATGTACAGTAAACTAACACAGCATGATACTGTCTCTATATTTATACCATCTCTTAGTTTATTGATCCTATACACTGAGTCTGTATTAGCTGTTTGCATTTTCTCTCATAAGTTATTTTTAATCACTGATGAAAAGTCTAAACTCTGATTACTTACTACAAATAATTCACCCTCAAATCAAAAGATGCCAACCAGAGCACAAATTCCTTTGAGATCATGTTGTGCCTAGGACGATCCAGGAACTTATTGTATGAAATAAGGGCTAAAATCTTTGATTTTTGGTGACTAGTGCCAACCACTGATTACTGGAAAAATAATAAATAAATAAAAAAAAAAAAAAAATATATATATATATAAATAATACAGGGGGTGACAAATAAAAGACATATCCAAATGAAAGGATATCAGTAACACAGAGTTTAGATAGAAAAATCAGTGTCTATGTGAGAGTTTAGGCAACCAGGTTTTTACTACTTTAGTTTGTGGATTTTATGCACTTTGAGATGATCTAAATACTGATTTCGGTAAACTCTGCTACTACACACACATTTCTCACAACTGTACAGATTGAGAAAAGAGTTTATTGACAAAGAAGGATAAATGGTAAACATTGATGTATTGTGTGAAATACGCCGAGGTTACTTTGTTTTAATCTATGATGGTTAAAATAATTTCCTTGTTTCAGACATTTTATACTCTTGAGATTAGTCATTTGTTTTTCGGAAAAAGTATGATTGAACGGAGAAAAGAAAGAGTGCGTTTGATAAGTCCTGATAGTGATTCGTAATGCTACTGAGTATGTTAGTTTATTGTTTAAAGTGATATCATTTTTTTTTCACTTTACAATTACTATGCAATATTAATAATACTGATATGTAAAGAAACAAATTGTTTTTCATTAATTGATTCAAATTTACATTCAGACAAATTCATACTCATGTTAAGCTAATCTTTCTGGTACATGCTAATCACTATGGTTACAAAGAAAAGATCTATTTAACCAGGATAAGTATCTGAATGCTACATCTGAAGCAGAAGAGCTAGAGCCAGAAGTTATTGTGCTCTACTACTTCTGATGAGAGCTACCCAGTTGTTCATCTAATCATTATACCATCTGGGATTGCTTGACAACATCCTGAAGATGAATCATCATCATCATCATCATCTTCCTGGATTCGCTTTCTGCTTTGCAGCTTGCAGGATTCCAAGAAGATTGTCTCCTCAGTACCCATCAGGAAGCTCTGCTGGAAGAGCATCATACAAATCTCCATAGTATCATCGTCTGCCAGGATGGGCACATCATATGGACCGGGACGGATGATGTGCACATAAGGATTAGAGATTGGTCCTTCTGCTATTTCATCATCTGCTATAAGACCTTCATCATTCAGAAAAGAAAGAACAAGAAACTCATCGATGATGTAGTTTGCTTGTTGAGGCCAGTTCATGTTCACGAATGATTCGACATCCATGAACTCAAAGGTTCCTGCCATTTGGTGTATGGTAATTTTAAGGTATGAAGCCTGTTGATAAAATGCTTCGGTTTTTAAAGCATTCAACAGGGTAACTGAAAGGTTTTTTTTCTAGAATCGAAGCGCTTGGGATACTAAGGTGCGGAGTTTCGAGACAGTCATTATTATTCTGACTGTTGAGTTCCTTTGTACTTTATTATTGAAATTGATAATTTTATTATTATTGATTTTTTTTCTTTTAAGCGAATATTTTGAGTGTTATATGTGATGACAGGTGTCTCCACGTTTGCACGTGTGTATTGGAAGTTGTTAGATACAGCTGTCAGCGTATTTACGTCTGACATCTGTCCCACTAACATACTTCTAATCTTAACAGTTATTATTTAATACACTACATACACACGATTCAATCTTTTACGCATTTCATCTTTTCATAACATTTTACTCACACACAAACACTCAAACACTTTCTGAGCCCAGTATTTCTTGTTTTCAAATCTTACTAATGGCAACTACAGCGTTTATTGCATCTGAATTAGAATTTGTCCCAAATAACTACTCAGCTCCTGTAGCAAATGAGAACGCACCGGAGGCGTTTCATTTGATTCAGAGTTTCTTGTCAAACTCTGATATTGGTACTGCTCTCACCGCACCATCGAAGCTGTCTGCGACTCAAATTCGAACTTTTTGGCAGACAGGTACTTATGATAATGGAGGAGAGTCTGGATCTCCATCTATCATTTTTGAGTTTTAAGAAGATCAATTTGTTGTTACTCCTACTACTGTTCGTGATGCTTTGGGTCTTGAAGATTTTAATGCTTTCACGATATCTGTTGGTGATTCTGAGTTGGTTAGGATGATGAGAGAAATCGGCTACTCTGGACCTTTGTCAAAGATAGGTCAACTCAAAAGGCCATTTTTGCGCAAGGAGTGGAGCTTCTTTTTCGATTGCATTACTCGGGCTTTTGGAAAGAAGTGCACTAATTGGGATGCGATTCCCACGGATAGTCTCCAGATCGGGTATTCTCTTCTCTATGGCAGTCAATTTGATGTTGCTAGATTAGTTTTAACTAATATTGGTGAGAAAATGCTAGAGAATAGAAATGTTGTTTACTTCTCTAGGTTTTGTCAATTGATATTCAATCATTGCTGTCCAAATGTTGAGATTGTAGAGGATGATGTTATACTTTCATTTAAATTACACAAACGTATATTCTCTGACCTTATCAACAAGGACAACAAGAAAGGAGAAGTTGGTCCTTTAATGTTACCTGCATCTGTGCAACAATTTCTTGACAACTCACAACAACACCGTGTCTCAACTGCTGAAGCTGGACCTTCTGTATCTCAACCACAGAGGTCAAAGAGATCTAAAGTTCGAGAAGTTAAGTCTGTTGAAGCTGAGGTATCAAATGTTGATGCTGTGCCTCAGAGAAAAAGAATGAAGAAAAGGCGAGCCCACAGGGCAAAGTCTGTTGCTGCTGCTTCTAGTGCAGACTCAGAAACTGAAGCTGATGAAGAAAATCTTCATCAGAGAAAGAGAAGATTAGTTGCTAATCAACTTTTTGGTGATATTATTGCCAATTTGGATAAAGAACCTGAGGACACAGAAGCTCCTACATCAAAAACTGATGATGTAGTTGAGGAAGCTGCTGCATACTCTGACAGCAGGATTGTGGATCATGAAGATACTATACCGGAAGCTGATCAAGCATCTACTGACTTAGTAGAACCTATTGCTTCTCACACAGAAATCATTTCTATTGATTTTGAGAACGGTGATGAAGTAGATCAAATTAGAGTTGATCCAGTTCCAGAAGCTGTTGCTGTACATGCTGATGCAACAGATAATGATCATGAGGATATTATCTTTCTTGAAACTTTGCAACAATCAGTTGTTGAGATTGTTCAGAGAGAAGCAGAGGTTACTGCTCCAGTAAACTCTGATGTTCCTCAAACTGTAGCAGATCAAGTACCTGAAGCAACTGCACAGTTAGTTGATGAAATCACTGCTGAAAATGTGCTTGAAGATATTCACAGACAGGATGACAATGCTGAAGCTAGTCCTGATCATTCAAACTCTGATATTCAAGTGGAAATTTCTGATATTCAAGCAAATTCTACTGAAGAAAGGGAAGTTCAAAGGGCTGCTTCTGAGCATTATCAGACTATGTACTACAATGCATGGGCTAATGCAGATTGTATCTTTCCAGCGCAAAGGGCTGCAGAATTTTTATCTGATTCTGTCAAGAAGATTACAAATCCTGATGTCCTTACGAGCTTACAGGCAACTGTTATTCAAGTCAAATCTCTCAATAATAGATTTGATGAGAATCAACAGATGTTTACAAATCTGAGGAATGAATTTTCTCTAAGGGATACAACTTTGAAGCTTGACAGATCATTTTATTCTACACAATTCAAGCAGCAAGCCAAGGACTCTGAGGAAATCAAGACAAGGCTTGGAAAAGTTGAGGAGAATCAGGCTGCAATGTCCACTCAATTGAATTCCATTTCTACTGCGCTTGAATTGCTGACATCAGTACTAATTTCTGATGATGTCAAAAAGGGGGAGAGTATACCTAAAGACAAATGCAAAGATACTCAAACTCTGAGACGGAAGGATGATTCTACTGATGGGGGAAGCAGAGGAAATGCAAGAAGGATTTCTGCTCAAAGGCAAAGACGTGTAATAAACTCTGGTGGTCAATCTACTTCAAAACTCAACAAAAGTTTAGTTGTTTCAGCTAACCCATCTACTGATGAAGAGATTGCTGCTAGGATCTTTATTAAAGAGCATGGAAAGGAAGTTACTATTGAAGATATCCAGGCTGAAGAACAGATGCTTGCTGAAGAACACAAGAAAAATCTTGAAGCTGGAATCTACAAGAAGAAGGAAATCAAGGCTCCTAGAAAGAAAGAAAAAGGAATTGTTATCAAAGAGAATGTAAACTCTGATCAGAGTTTACAGTACTCAAGGAGGCCTGTGATTAAAAATGCTGACAAAGGAAAAGGTAAACTGGTAGAAGAAGAACAGTTACCTAAGAAGATTTATTCAACCTCTGACATTGCTCAAGTTGAAACAAGATTACCAAAATCAACCTCTGACGCTGCTCAAGTTGATGATACTATTGAAGTTAAGCCAGCCTCTGACAAGGCTCAAGCTGTGCAAACTCAGCTAGCTCCTCAACTCAAAGGTTTCTTAAGACCTGTACTCTCTGAAACTCTGACACTTCAACCTGTGGATTTTTCTCAAACCAGGACTGTACTTGGAAAAGAATCTTATGATAAGTCTGGTTTAGGTTCACATAGGGAGAAGAGAATAAATAACAGATCTCAAGACAATATTTCACTGACAGGATCTGGTATTGGGAATACACAAGAAAATCTTGATAAGTTAGAATCTGTTCAGTTGATTTTTCACAAGATCTTGAAGAAGCAGTTTCTGTTATATTTCATGAGTGATGGAAGAGTTTATAGAATTGGAGAATCTGATGTAAATATCAAATCATGGGAAGAACTTGAATATGTACTTTATCTGTTAAAAGTTAAGAACAGACATACCCATAATGTTGCTCAAATCTTAAGAGAAAAGATGCTGAGATCAAAAGTGATGCTTGGAGGAGGAGAAGTCTCAAATGCTTATATTCCAAAGTATAGAGATCATACTGGAAAATTGGTGGAGATGAAGAGAAACAGTGCTAGATTTAAAACTGCACTGGGATTAAAAGTCTTAGAATTCAACTTAGAGTCAGATAAAGCTCAGTACATTCGGCTAGGGAATGATATGAAGAAGAACAGTATCTATTCTCTGAGGGCTGCCATATATCAAACTGGTGAAGGAGATCCAGAGTATAAGGAGCTGAAAGAGATTATGATAACTGAACTTGAGAATGCTGAGAGAAGACTGCTGATTGATTATCTCAGAACTGTGCCTGATATTGAAGAAGTCAAGTAAAGTCTGACTGTAAGTTTTTAATATTTTCTATTCTAAGTCAAATTTAAACTCTGTTTTAAATTAAACTCTGTTATATGTTAAACACTGCATTTGTTAAAAGGTTTTGACATCATCAATTATATGTTTTAACTTGTACATTTTATTATGAACAAGTTGGGGGAGATTGTTAGATATAATTGCTAATGTTTGTTTATCAGTGTTTAAGCAACAGGTATTGACAAGAGTTTATCAGAAGCCAGTCAGAGTTTAGTTAAACTCTGACAGGGTAAAGAGTTTAATTGAAGCCGGTCAGAGTTTATTTAAAGTCTGACAAGGTGAAAGTTGAATTAGCTGTCGGTGCAGAATTGAAGATTCTAGAAGCAATATATTCTGAAGATGGAAAGAAGCAGAATATATTGATACAGCTAAGGAGATTGGAATAGAAGACTGAAGCAATCCTTAATTGATATGAATTGTATAGCTAACTTATAGGAATATCAATTAGAGATGGATTGTATGTAGCTGTGTACTATATAAACACAGATAGGTTATCCCTAGAAGGGATGCGTGAATATTGATATATTATTCTTGTAACCTAGAAGCTCTTTGTGATTCATTAACATCATAAAGAGAGAAGCTGTTAATACGATTACAGTTTTATTGATTCATAAACAGTGTTTTTAATTATTGTTATTCTCATACATACTTGATTATATTGTGTATTCGTCCTAACATAAAGTGTTTTAAATAAGATGTTCCATAGTTTAGAGTAAACCTTCTAGAATTATAATGAGATTATAATAGTGAGATCTAGAAGATGATAACTCTAGACTTAAACAGTTCCTGATCATAGGATAACTAATCGGAAGTTGGTGAATCCGCAAAGATTGGTACATACTATGTTTGCTCCCGTCAGGAGGATGTCTGTTCTCATAGGCATTTGTGTGGTGACACTATAGCTAGTATGTAGGTGCTTGTTAGGGAATAAGTTCACTGAACATGACTCGATAAGTTGAATAGCTAATGGAGTTTACTCACGTGTCAATAGTTATTCACTGAGTGATAGTTGTACAAGTGTCCTTAGACTTGAGATCGTTAGAGTTATCTTGTATATAATGAACTATGCTTTGGATTAGTCCTTAGTCTCAAGGACACCCATTAGGTCTATTCTGGGCATAGGGATTTGTGTATGGAGATAGTTAACGTCAATAGAGGATCTACCCCTTCCAGTATAGGAAGAGAATATCCTATGTTATTCTTAGTATGCGAGTTCTGGAATCTCTGGCCAGAGTGTATGAAATTAGAAAGGAGTTTCTAATTTGCATTAATATGAACTTAGCATTATGAATAAGAAATCATATGATTAAATTTGATAGGCCTGACACGAGATCCATGCCTTATATTTAATCGGGATATTGTAGGGTAGAAGGAATGATTGTACTGTAACTAGTCACTGACAGGTTCTTGATATTCTAAGCAGTGAATTCATATTATCCGGATAGTCGCGATATGTTGAGAAGCATCACTCACGATGTAGAATAAATATAATTAATCAGTTAATTATATTTAATGAATTTTAGAATTCATATAAATAAATAAAAAGTTTATTATTATTTATTTCTACTACCGGCTTAATATTGAACCTACAGGGTCACACCATAAAAAGATTAATTTATTGATGAAGGTATTTTGAGAGAGAATAATAATAATGATTAAAATAGTTTTAATTATTATTTAAACATTTTATAAGAGAAAGTGAGGGATTTATATATTAATATATATTGATATATTAAATATACTAACCCTACTTGAGCCCTATATAAAGGATGAGATGAGAAGAGTTAGACACACTTTTGTTTTTGTGAAAAACCTAGTTGCCTCCTTTCTTCTTCATCTCTCTCTCTCACTCTCTCAAAAGAAAAAGGAAAACCTCCATTTTATAAAGCTTCAAGTTTTATAAAAAGTTTCATCGAAGAATTATTCTTGGTGGATACCGGTAGAGGGCTTCACACTCTGAGAAGCTACTGCTAACGATCATCTCGATTCAAAGTTTCGATTTTTCAAGGTAAGATTTTGATTCCACATCATTTTACAGTTTTCTATATGTGCGATATATGGATTTTACGAAATAAAATGTTATTTCATGCTTCCGCTCATCCTTATATTCCTACAATTTGCAATTGTAAGAATCTAAAGGATTTTTTTTGTGACTCATGTTCTGTTGCTAAACATCATAAGTTACCTTTTAAACTTAGTGAGACTATTGCAAATAAAATCTTTGATCTTTTGTACGCTGATTTATGGGGTCCATATAAAGTTGCAAGTGTGACAGGAGCTAAATATTTTTTTAACTATAGTAGATGACTATAGTAGAGCAAGTTGGACACATATGTTGTCAAGTAAAGAGCAAATAAGGGACATTCTATTTGCTTTTTTTAATTATGTTGAAAATCATTTTTATACAAGAGTGAAGACTGTTAGAAGTGACAACGGGACATAGATCTTGCAAACTGAATGTAAGAATTTGTTTAATGAAAGAGGAATCAAACATCGGAGAAGTATAGCTGGAGTGCCACAACAAAACGGACGGGTTGAAAGAAAACATCGACACTTAATTGAAATAGCAAGAACAATCAGACTATATGCGGGTCTTCCCCGGAGCTTTTGAAGTGAATGTGTGCTTGCAGCAACACACTTAATTAACTTGCTTCCTAGTGCAGTGATATCATGGAAGACACTTTATGAAAGATTAACGGGAAAAAAGGTTAGTTATGAGCATCTGAGAACAATAGGTTGTTTATGTTATGCGAGCAATATGGACAAAAAATTGGACAAGTTTGGAGAAAAAAGGAGTGAGATGCATACTGTACTGGTAGGATATCCAGGGGATCAAAAGGGATATAGATTATATGATTTGCAAAAAAGAAAAATCTTTGTAAGTAGATATGTAATATTCAAGGAAGATATATTTCATTTTTTGATTACAGAAGCTAACAAAGAAGGAAAAAAAGACATGTCATTTGGAATTACAGTACAAAATGAGATGCATGTTGAGTTGGTAGATGATGAGGATAATAAACCTTTAGGTAATGAAGGTGCAAAAGATTTCATAACAGAAGAGAACGATGCTGAAAGTGATCTTGAAAATTTCAAGGAAATCAGAACAAAAGCTGCAACTCAAACAATAGAAGAAGGGCAGGAACAAGGAGTGAGAAAGTCATATAGGCAAAGTAATGTACCTGAAAAGTTCAAAGATTATGTATATAGTCTGCCTGGAAAAGAAGTAGATGTGAATGTAGCCTTCGGCGGAGGAATGAAAAAGAAAAATCTCTTTGATGGAAATTGTTATTCAATTGATTATAGGGCTTCCTTAAATAACGTGTTCAAAATAATTGAACCAAACACTTTTGAGGAGGCTTGCACAAAAAAAGGATGGGTGGAAGCCATGAATAAGGAGCTAGATGCTCTTGATCAGAATGAAACTTGGGAGATGACACAATTACCAAAGGGAAAGAAAGCTATCGGTAGCAAGTGGGTATACAAGACTAAATACTCCAGTGACGGAAAAGTGGAGAGGCTTAAAAGAAGAGTAGTAGCAAGAGGTGATAGACAAATTAAAGGGAAAGACTACATGCATACTTTTTTACCGGTCGCAAAGTTTGCAACAGTGAGAACACTCATCGCTCTAGCTACTGCGAAGAAATGGGATCTAAATCAATTAGACATAAATAATGCTTTTTTACATGGATATTTAGAAGAAGAATTATACATGAAGCCACCACCAGGGTATAATAAAGGAAAACCAGGCGAGGTGTTCAAGCTGAAAAGAAGCATTTACGGCTTGAAGCAGGCATCAAGACAATGGAATTTGGAGCTTTCTAAGTTCCTGAAAAGGCTTGGATTTGAACAGGCTATGAGGGATTACTCCTTATTTACTAGAGTGAAGGATGGTAAATGGACCATTGTACTAGTATATGTTGATGATCTCTTAGTTACCGGAGATGACATAGACTACGTAAAGATTTTGAAGCAAGAATTAGATAGAGAATTCACTATAAAAGATCTGGGTTTAATGAGATATTTTCTTGGAATTGAAGTATCAAGAAGTAAAGATGGGACCATCTTGAATAAAAAGAAATACACTCGTGATTTGGTGAATGTTTCAGGTCAAGCAGATTGCAAGCCATCAAAATTTCCACTTCAAAAGGGGCTGAAATTGTCGACCTTTGATGGAGATCTTTTAGATGAACCAGAATTATATAGAAGTTTAATTGGCAAGCTATTGTACCTTAACTTGACAAGGCCTGACATATCATATTCTGTACAGCAGCTTAGCCAATTCATGCAAGAACCTAGGCAGCCACATCTTCAGGCTGTTCTACATGTCATTAGTTATCTCAAGGGTACTAGTGATTGGGGTCTTTTTTATCCAGCTACATCAGATATATCAGTGAGTGCATTTTGTGATGCAGATTGGGGAACATGTGCATTCAGTGGGAGATCTCACTGGTTATTGCGTATTTATTGGGTCAAGTTTGGTTTCATGGAAAACTAAGAAGCAAAAAACAGTGTCTAAATCTTCTGCAGAAGCAGAGTTAAGGAGCATGTCTCAGACTGCTAGTGAAGTAGCTTGGTTAGACGGTATACATGAAGACATTCTCATTCCTCTGCCAAAACCGATAACACTATATTGCGATAACAAGGCAGCAGATTACATAGCTCACAATCCTGTTTACCATGAAAGAACCAAACATCTGAAATTGGACTGCTATTACATCAGGGAAAATATTGACGACGGACTGATTGAGACGGCATATATTCAATCTTATAATCAGCTCGCAGATCTTTTGACAAAGCCTCTTGGTGAATCTCAACACAAACATTTATCTTTCAAGTTAGGTCTTTGTCCTACGACCAAAGTCCAACTTGAAGGGGGTGTAGAAATTTACAGCAAACACTGAGGTGTCAACAATATCAGTGCATAAATTAGTTAGCTGTTTATATTATGACAGATTTTATTTCCTTTATTTTTTTCTGTTATTTGCCATGATTTTTGGGTTGTTGAGCTGTATGAGATCAACATGATATGTAACAAGTATATAATGTATAGTTTTAGTGTTCATTGGTGAGGTGCTGCAATACAGAGATTACAGAAAGACTATTGTAGTAGTTTCATGAGATTCTAGTTTTTTTACATATACCCAACAATTTTATTAGCGACTGCGAAGTAGTTATAATGATTATATAATAATCTATAACCTTTATTAATAAGTGAAACCCCTTTTTAACTTGATACCAAATTTTGTTCGCACTTTTTTTGTTTCACACATTTTTTTGGTTTCACCCATAATTTGTTTTCTTATTTTTAAAAAAAAAAATATAACTCCTATTTCATATAGTAGAATTATTATACCCTAAACTCCTATTTCACGTAGTAGATTTTATGTTTTTTTTAATTATTTTTGTTTTGTTCAATGCTATGCTTTCATGAATCTTCTAACAATTTTATTATTATTTTTGACTTTTTCATCTTATGCAAACAATTTTATTATTTTTTTTGACTTTTTCATCTTTGCAAATACAAGCAATTAAATCATTAATATTCAAAAATTTGCATAATGAAAGATTACTTTTCTTCTTTGTCATAACACCGATATAATATGTGAATATTATCCTAAAATCATCTCACGTAGAAATCCTATCTCACAAAGAATTTTATATTATTTTTTGTTTTTTTATTTCACCCCTAATTTGTTTTCTTAATTTATTTAAAAAAAATATATAACTCCCATTTTATATAGTAGAATTATTATACCCTAAACTCCTATTTCACGTAGTAGATTTTATGTTTTTTAAAAATTATTTTTGTTTTGTTCAATGCTATGCTTTCATGAATCTTCTAACAATTTTATTATTACTTTTGACTTTTTCATCTTATGCAAATAATTTTATTATTTTTTTGACTTTTTCATCTTTGAAAATACAAGCAATTAAATCATTAATATTCACAAATTTGCATAATTAAAGATTACTTTTCTTCTTTGTTATAACACCCATATAATATGTGAATATTATCCTAAAATCATCTCACGTAGAAATCATATCTCACAAAGAATTTTATATTGTTTTTTTAAATAATATTCTATCTCACGTAGAAATCCAATCCAATCCAACATATAATTCTATGTTGTTAAAAAAATATTAATCTAAGCGAAATTCCTTTTTAATAGTACTCTTTGTTTCAAATTTGATTCGCACCTTTTTTTGGTTTCACTCCTAAAATCCGATCTCATGTAGAAATTGTATCTCACATTGAATTCTATGTTGTTTTTTGTTTTTTTAAAAGTAAAATCATATTTCACGTAAAAATTCAATCTTGCATATTCTATGTTGTTAAAAAAATCTTACTCTAGAATATATTATAATATTATTATTGAACTAAAATATATTATATTATTATATTCATTTTCGTCACAATCAAATCACTCATCATACCCTTATAATAACTAAGTTTTTTAATCAAGATACTAATATCAATCTACTTTATATTACAGAATAATATTAATCTAAAATATATTATATTATTATTATACCCATCAGCCTCACAATCAAATCAGCCAGAGACCCGATACTAATCTCAATCTATTTTATTTATCTAATTTACCTTTGTACGAGCATCTACCCACACTCAAGGTATCATTATCCTCCTAACTCTCCTCTTATATTTTTTGAGTATACTTTTGTTGTGGAATAAAAAACGTGCTTGTGTATTTAATGCTAAGGTTTAATGAGCTTTGAGCTTTAATGGCTGCTCTTGTGTTTCGTGACTAAATCGGTCATCACAAGATGCCTACGTATCTCAATTCGTAATTGAGAATCAAGCCAATAAAACGTAGTTCTTGGTGTTGCCCTCGGGGCTATGGCGGCATGGGCACACCAAGGACGTAGTGACTTGTATGTCTTTATTCGAGGATGAAGTCTAAAACGTAGTTCTTGGGGTGCCTTCGTGGCTTGTTGCGCTTTTGAGGCGTTGTGACGTATGGAGCTGTGTCCAAAACGTAGTAGATGACGTATGAAGCTGTGTCCAAAACGTAGTTCTGATTGTAGGATCATGGTCCTTATATAGGCGTCTAGAGCCTGGTATTTATGGTATGTTTAGGAGACTTAGCGAATAAGTCTCCTTATTGATAATGGATAAACATCGTATTTCTTGCTGGAGAAGTCTTTTCCTTGTTGATAAAGGCTATGACTCATTAATTGGGATTCTGGATCCTTCTTTGAGAAATTTACCATATTTTGGACTATTTTCATGAGCTGTATATTTTCCTTATTTATTAATTTCGTAATTAATAAATAATCAGGATTTTAGGCCTTAAATATTTGGCCTTTCCAAAGAATCAGCAATTATATTTCTATAATTACTTTTCTGTCCATATCAACTTTTTAGTTTAATGTTTGATCAAGTTGAAAATATGTGCAAATTTTTTAAAATTCTTTTTAACTCTCACAATAATTTGTTCCCACAACATTTGATTTATTTACTTGAAAACAGTAAAAACCTCTATAAATTAATAACCTTGGCCCCAAAAAAATTATTATGTTAGCGAGATTATTAATTTATCGATTAATAAATATTTTATTATTTTATGATTAATTAATATTTATTAATTTATACAATATTTCATATCATATAATTTTATTAT
Source organism: Heracleum sosnowskyi (assembly GCA_030848705.1). NCBI lineage: Eukaryota > Viridiplantae > Streptophyta > Magnoliopsida > Apiales > Apiaceae > Heracleum > Heracleum sosnowskyi. The sequence continues at coordinate 3,535,106 of CM061243.1, read as the reverse complement.
CCAATATATTATACAAGCAATCACAATAATTCAAATATGTATTGATACATGTATCAAAATTAATAGATCCATGTACCAAAAAATAGTTAATAATTAATGGAGTTGGTATATGCACACCCTTGAGTACGAGTACATACCTTTGTTGAGATTTAGACCAAAACATTCTCATGCACATCTCAAAGATATTTTTAGATTTTATTTTTTTGAAAAAACTATTTTTGGATTTGAAAGGAGTAATTTGGTCTCAACTCCAACATAAGTGCACATAAATCAAGAATGTGCACATATCAGCTCTCCTACTTAATTGATTCATGTAGCAAAAACAAAATTAATTTTGTTAAATTCCAACACATATACACCGACTATGCTTTATGCCCCTCGCAAAATTAGAGATGAAACTATATTTAATTTCTATGGAAAGAGGAAGTAGTTAATTGTTAATATACAATACATCAAAGTTAACTAAATAGAATTCAAGAATTATGTGTAATGTATAAAAAATTATTATATTTAATGAATTATTATTTTATATTATTAGTGGGCCTTAAGAACTTTTTCAAAGTTTATTATCTTACGCATTTAGCAATAATATTAATTTATCATATTGGCTCAAGTCGGGAACAAAAATATTATTTATTTATCGAATATTTATTTATCGAGATTTTACTGTATATCTTTAATATATTACTAAAGCTGAAACATTGAAAGTTTTGGTTTTCGATTTTCGGTCAGTTTTCGGTCTTTTATTCTATTTAATAAATAATAAAAAAATATAAAAATAGTAACTAGATGATTGTCTTTTATAGTTAAATTTTTTTCCTAACAAAATCTACTCCTTTTCCAAAAAATATCATGGCAATTATCTTTAAATTAAAACATATTACCTTTTATATTTGTTATTACTAAAATCTCTGTTTTCCAAAAATATGAGGTGCAATCCTTACTTATTTATTTTAAAACCTATTTTAATACTCTATTTAATAAATAATAAAATAATATAAAAATAGTAACTAGTTGATTGCCTTTTATAGTTAAAACATTTTTTTCTAACAAAATCTACTTCTTTTTCAAAAATATAACGGGCAATTACCTTTAAATTAAAATATATTACCTTTTATATTTGTTATCACTAAAATCTCTCTTTTCCAAAAATATCAAGTGCAACCCTTACTTATTGTTGTGGAATAAAAAACGTACTTTGAATTTTAATGCTAGGGTTTAAGAGCTTTCGAGCTTTTAATGGCTGCTCTTGTTATCGGGGACTAACTCGGTCCTAACAAGATGCTTACGTATCTCTAGTGTTTAGAGAATCAAGCCAATAAAAACGTAGTTCTTGGTGTTGCCCTCGGGGCTATGGCGGCAAGTGCACGCCAATGACGTAGTGACTTTTATGTCCTTATTCGAGGATGAAGTCTAAAGCGTTGTAGATGACGTATAGAGTTGTGTCCAAAACGTAGTTCTTTATGTTTCCCTCGGGGCTATGGCGGCAGGGGCACACCAAAAACGTAGTGACTTGTATGTCCTTATTCGAGGATGAAGTCTAAAACGTAGTTCTGAGATGAGGGGTCATACCCTTTATATAGGCGTTTAGAATCCTAGTGGATAAGTATTGATTTCCTTGAAAGATAAATCTTATCCTTGATGGTGGATAAGTATTATCACTTTCTTGAAGGATAAATCTTATCCTTGATAGTGGATAAGTATTATCACTTTCTTGAAGGATAAGTTTTATCCTTGACGGTGGATAAGTATTATCACTTTCTTAAAGGATAAATTTTATCCTTGACGGTGGATAAAGATTAATTCTAGATTCTTCCTTGTAGAAGTTGTTTCCATATCATAACGGACTTGTATTGAAAGAAGCCCAGTTGTATTAGAACAAGCCTGTATTGGACGTCTCCTAATACAGCTTGTACTTCTAGCCCAAATATTAATTACGAAATTAATATTTAATTAGAGTTCCGGGCCTTATTAAAGGGCCTTATTTATGGACCAGCTAGGTTTAATTAATGCAATATTAATTATGTCTTTAGGGTTATTTTTAACTCATATTATTTATATATTTTAAAACCTATTTGAATACTTTTAATTATTTAAAAAAACTTACCTATTTTAACAAGTGAACGTATTTTTTTAACAAATGCAATTAATATAATTAAAACACATCTAAAAATATTACGAGTAGTTATTTTTTTTAATTCAAACATGTTAGCTTTTTTATTTGTACTTATTTTAACATGTCAACGTATTTTTTTTAATAAATACAATTAATATAATTAAAACACTTCTAAAAATATCACGGACAATTACTTTTTTTAATTAAAACAAGTAAAATTTTCTATTTGTCCTTATTATTAATATTATTTTATTATAAAATAATATTAATAATACCTCATTTATCTGTCTCAGCCCATCTGTATTTTTTTATATTTTTTTTATGTTCCAATTAATATTTAAGTTTCTCATTTTATAATTTATCATATTAATTTTTATTTTTATTTTAATATTTTCCGTTCATATTAAATTTTTTAGTTTATTATTTTTTAAGGCCCGTGCCTTGCACGGGTTTTAGGCTAGTATTAATGGAGCCTGAATGCATTAATTCATGTTTAATTTCTCATCAATACATGCATAATTTGCACTATTAGTAGTGGGTAAATAGTATTATAAGCAAACTATATAACTGTTTATATTCTTGACCATCTAAAATTTGTATTGTAATTCTAATCTTTTTATTATAAATTTAGTACCTTATTTATAATATATAAATAATTTAAATTTCTAAATAGATTAACTAGGTTCGTGCTTGTTGTCATCTAGTATAATTAAATAGTGTTGTTAGTAAAAATCGAACTTTATGGTAATACTCTTTTATTATCACTTTTATTCTTATTATATAATAGTATATAACAAGTTGAAAAAGCCGCGCTTCGTGGCGGCGTAATAATTTTTTTTAAAAACTCTATCAATTAAATTATGAAAATTACTCGGTACTCGCTAATAAGTCGTCCTCCCGTGAAATACACTTTTCTTTTTAATATCAAAATCTCAAATTTAATATATTGAATATATACTTGTCTTATATATTAATTTTTATGTTACCATACTCTTTTCTAAAGAGTCACTCTTTCGTTGAAAAAACACATATACAACTTAACATATATTCTACTTCAAATAGAAATTTTAGTTATGTATTACAAACGCTTATTCTAGTTTCAATAAAACTTTTAATTGCAAGTACTTCTTTTATATCCGAACTCTTCTTCTCTATAAATTGAAACATTTATTATACTTCAAATAGAACTTTGCAAGTACTTGTTTTATATTTGAACTCTTCCCCTCTGCAAATTCAAACATCTATTCTATTTCAAATAGAACTTCGACTTCGCTATAAATTCGAACTATTTTCCTCAATAAATTCGAACACATATTCTACTTCTAATATGTAATATGATATTTTTTTGATTTATTAGTATCTAAAATTCAAAAATTCTAAAAAATTAGAAAAATAGATTGAGACAATCACCTAACCGGTATATATATATATATATATATATATATATATATATATATATATATATATATATATGATTGAGGTTGACAAGATAATACAAAATATAATGTAAATTATTGTATGTATAAAAAATTTATAAGTAACTATATTCTCTCCAATATACACTTATGGGTAGAAGTGAAAACTACCATGAATAATTAATATTTTCATTAATTGTACAGGAGGTTAAATTTTTTTTGTCACCAATTTTTTTTGAAATTACTATTTCTCAGCACATAAACGATTGCTTTTTCCAAAATTATTCATTTGATGTTTATATATCTGATATCAATTATGATTCTTTCAAAATATTTTTATATATTGATATTAAATTACAGGCTTGATATAGTATGTGTATTGGAAAAAGTATTGTCCAATTATGTTAAAAATGCACTGCCTTCATAAATAATTGCAATTAATTTTCGGTAAAAGTTATAATTGTAATCAATATTTTCAATGTTAGATTTATTGTTTTATTAATGGAATACACAAAATCAATTATTTTGGTGTTATCAATTAATTTCTTCAATTCTGAGCATACCTGCATCAATCATCATCGATGTTTTACAAAATGTTAAGTAAAAATAGTAGCAATAATTTAAAGGATTCAATAAATACAATAAGATGATTCAACAACACACATAAGTTTCAAAGGATTCAATAAATACAATAAGATGATGCAACAACACACATAAGTTTAAATTGACTCTAAAATATGTCTAGTTAAGCATGCAAATTTTTTTAAGTGCTCCACACTATATATGCTAGGAGTGCTCGATAGCGACCTCAGTCCTTATATTTTCGTGTGAACTCTTTAGGCAAAGCTTTTCTAAAGTTGTATACATCCCAAGGTAAGAAATTGAATCGATGAAGCCCAAAAACAATCATCAAGAAGGCGCTATAGTTGCCAAGCCCAGTCACTGATGCAATCCTGTTGAATAAACTTGTAGTATCCAAACTTAGGCATAAGTCATCAGACAATTCATCACATTTACTGTATTTCTTTGCGAAGTTAATGATAGCCCTTGCAAAATTATCTTTGATACCAAAAAATTTTAGCTGTGATGATGAGATAACAATAACAGATAGGGGTGTTACCTCCCCTAGTTTGTTTTTGCGGCAAAACTCCTCAACTTGAGAGTAGGTCATCGATGGCTGTTCATTTTTTTTAGTTGAAAAGTATAGCAAAGCTGATAGTAATCTTTGAAATGGTTTTAGCCCATCGATGTTAATGACTGGAATCTGGCTCAGTTGCATTAGTGAAGCTAGTTTATCACTTCCCATCATCACTAGTTCAGCTGCACTTCTTAAGAGACATGTACGTATATCTCCATGTTGTGTGTCTTCATCTTCATCTTCATCTCCATCTTCTGCACCTCCATCCTCACTTCCATCTTCATCACATACGATATTACAATTAGCTTTATATACTATCATGATGGAAGCAAAACAATAAAAATTACTATTAAACATGAGGAAATAAATAATTGAATATCCTAATTAATTTTGCTAGATGATAAATTAATTTTATATAAAAATACATCCAATACTATAAATTCAATTATATGTACCTCTGATCGTATAAATTTGGATCAACATTTTGGAATTAGTTTAAAAATGTATTTGGTCTCATATGTATGTAAAAATAAGACGCAACTGATTAATGTATAAATAATAGAATATATTAGTTTGCAGAATCATGGAGAAAATTTTGGCACACCTAAACCATCAATCACTATACAAACACTCTTAGAGTTAGATGGAATAATATTTTGGTTTGATATAAATGCCTCTTTAATATTGGTACCTGGCTGAGACGCAGTAGAATTAATATTATAATCTGAAACTTGAAGAGGCCCTTGTCCTTCATGATTGAAGAAAAAATCATGAGAAAACTAATAATTGCATGTTTTATAGAGTACTAGCTTATAGCCCATGCGGTTACTTAAATTTTATTTATAATTATTTTGTTTATAATTATATTTTAATTACCCATGGAAATTATAAATAAAATTTAAGTAACCGCACGGGCTATAAGCTAGTACTCTATAAAACATGCAATTATTAGTTTTCTCGTGATTTTTTCTTCAATCATGAAGGACAAGGGCCTCTTCAAGTTTCGGATTATAATATTAATTCTACTGCGTCTCAGCCACGTACCAATATTAAAGAGGCGTTTATATCAAACCAAAATATTATTCCATCTAACTCTAAGAGTGTTTGTATATTGATTGATGGTTTAGGTGTGCCAAAATTTTCTCCATGATTCTGCAAACTAATATATTCTATTATTTATACATTAATCAGTTGCGTCTTATTTTTACATACATATGAGACCAAATACATTTTTAAACTAATTCCAAAATGTTGATCCAAATTTATACGATCAGAGGTACATATAATTGAATTTATAGTATTGGATGTATTTTTATATAAAATTAATTTATCATCTAACAAAATTAATTAGGATATTCAATTATTTATTTCCTCATGTTTAATAGTAATTTTTATTGTTTTGCTTCCATCATGATAGTATATAAAGCTAATTGTAATATCGTATGTGATGAAGATGGAAGTGAGGATGGAGGTGCAGAAGATGGAGATGGAGATGGAGATGGAGATGAAGATGAAGATGAAGACACACAACATGGAGATATACGTACATGTCTCTTAAGAAGTACAGCTGAACTAGTGATGATGGAAAGTGATAAACTAGCTTCACTAATGCAATTGAGCCAGATTCCAGTCATTAACATCGACGGGCTAAACCCATTTCAAAGATTACTATCAGCTTTGCTATACTTTTCAACTAAAAAAAATGAACAACCATCGATGACCTACTCTCAAGTTGAGGAGTTTTGCCGCAAAAACAAACTAGGGGAGGTAACACCCCTATCTGTTATTGCTATCTCATCATCACAGCTAAAAAAATTTGGTATCAAAGATAATTTTGCAAGGGCTATCATTAACTTCGCAAATAAATACAGTAAAGGTGATGAATTGTGTGATGACTTATGCCTAAGTTTGGATACTACAAGTTTATTCAACAGGATTGCATCGGTGACTGGGCTTGGCAACTATAGCGCCTTCTTGATGATTGTTTTTGGGCTTCATCGATTCAATTTCTTACCTTGGGATGTATACAACTTTAGAAAATCTTTGCCTAAAGAGTTCACACGAAAATATAAGGACTGAGGTCGCTATCGAGCACTCCTAGCATATATAGTGTGGAGCACTCAAAAAAATTTGCATGCTTAACTAGACATATTTTAGAGTCGATTTAAACTTATGTGTGTTGTTGCATCATCTTATTGTATTTATTGAATCCTTTGAAACTTATGTGTGTTGTTGAATCATCTTATTGTATTTATTGAATCCTTTAAATTATTGCTACTATTTTTACTTAACATTTTGTAAAACATCGATGATGATTGATGCAGGTATGCTCAGAATTGAAGAAATTAATTGATAACACCAAAATAATTGATTTTGTGTATTCCATTAATAAAACAATAAATCTAACATTGAAAATATTGATTACAATTATAACTTTTACCGAAAATTAATTGCAATTATTTATGAAGGCAGTGCATTTTTAACATAATTGGACAATACTTTTTCCAATACACATACTATATCAAGCCTGTAATTTAATGTGAATATATAAAAATATTTTGAAAGAATCATAATTGATATCAGATATATAAACATCAAATGAATAATTTTGGAAAAAGCAATCGTTTATGTGCTGAGAAATAGTAATTTCAAAAAAAATTGGTGACAAAAAAAATTTAACCTCCTGTACAATTAATGAAAATATTAATTATTCATTACGGGGTAGTTTTCACTTCTACCCATAAGCGTATATTGGAGAGAATATAGTTACTTATAAATTTTTTATACATACAATAATTTACATTATATTTTGTATTATCTTGTCAACCTCAATCATCAATATATATATATATATATATATATATATATATATATATATATATACCGGTTAGGTGATTGTCTCAATCTATTTTTCTAATTTTTTAGAATTTTTGAATTTTAAATACTAATAAATCAAAAAATATCATTTAACATATTAGAAGTAGAATATGTGTTCGAATTTATTGAGGAAAATAGTTCGAATTTATAGCGAAGTCGAAGTTCTATTTGAAATAGAATAGATGTTTGAATTTGCAGAGGGGAAGAGTTCAAATATAAAACAAGTACTTGCAAAGTTCTATTTGAAGTATAATAAATGTTTCAATTTAGAAGAAGAAGAGTTCGGATATAAAAGAAGTACTTGCAATTAAAAGTTTTATTGAAACTAGAATAAGCGTTTGTAATACATAACTAAAATTTCTATTTGAAGTAGAATATATGTAAAGTTGTATATGTGTTTTTTCAACGAAAGAGTGACTCTTTAGAAAAGAGTATGGTAACATAAAAATTAATATATAAGACAAGTATATATTCAATATATTAAATTTGAGATTTTGATATTAAAAAGAAAAGTGTATTTCACGGGAGGACGACTTATTAGCGAGTACCGAGTAATTTTCATAATTTAATTGATAAAGTTTTTTAAAAAAATTATTACGCCGCCACGAAGCGCGGCTTTTTCAACTTGTTATATACTATTATATAATAAGAATAAAAGTGATAATAAAAGAGTATTACCATAAAGTTCGATTTTTACTAACAACACTATTTAATTATACTAGATGATCCTCTATAAATCCGAACACTTATTCTACTCCTAATATGTTAAAACACATTTTTTGGTTTATTAATATTTCAAATTCTAAAACTCTAAAAAAATTAGAAAAATAGATTGAGACAATCTTAGAGACGCCATGTAAGCTCCCGCGTATCCTCCTTTATATATATATAGGGTCCTATTCAACTATAAACTTGTACTAATTAAAAACTAGAAACTGCACCACACACAATTAAATACACCCTCTCACATACAACCCCACCTAATCTCCTCAATTCGTAATTATATTTTTCCCGTTAATTGGTGATTTTTTTTTTTTGAAATCTGACTTCAATATATTTTTCTTCATCTCGCAACAATCAGTTTGCCTATCATATTTGATATATTCCGACGATAAATCAATATTTATGCTTGCGAGAATCACTAAAATGTTGGTGATTCCTGTAAGAATAAATAGTGATTTCTGCGTAAATGTAGTGATTTTTTCTCCATATCTATACGTAAATTACAAATTTTGTACCGCAAAATCACTAAATTTATATGTATATAAAAATAAATCGCTAGATCTATGCTGAAATCACTATTTATTCTTACAGAAAACACTAAAATTTTAGTACTCCGTAATATAGCACATATGGTATGCATATTGATCGTTGAAAGATGGAGAAAAATATTGTGAAGTCGGATTTCAAAAAAAGTTCACCGATTCACGGGAAAAATCAAATTAAAAACGAAGGGGATTATGTGGGATTGTGTATGTGAGAGTGTATTTTAACTGTGTGTGATGCAGTAGAGGACCATTAGATTATATTAATCTAATGGCTTAGATTAGTTTTTAGTTTCTATTTTAATTTTAGTTTATATTTGATCACTAGCATATATATATATTGATTAGTTAAAAATGCACCGTTATTGTTACGTATAGTAAAAGTAAGTAGCAGACTTTGTGAGGGTATCTTAATTACTAAGTTCTTATTAATTCTCAAAATACACATTTTTCAAGAATCAAATATGAATTTAAGCAATTTGATTTTTATATAAAATAATATAGTGTTCCTGAAGACAAGCTAATCATTACCAGTTAATAATAAATAAATTAAGAACAAACTCCATATTAATTACCAGTCTGATAACCACCATGTCCTGACATTGCTTCTCCAGAGGATCCGTCTCCATACACCGTCCTATCAATCCACCCACGGCTAAAGTTTTGATAACTAGAAGAAGATCCAATAAGACCAATAATACCTTCAAGATGAGAATATGTTAATGGGTGTACAAGTACTGGTACATAAAAATATGCACAGAATTTGCAGGTTTTAAATCATTACAGAATACATATAATGTAACACGTGTACATATATTCATGAAACTTAACCTGGCTGACGATGCTGGGTATAGTCAGGTAGCGCTTGAGTGAGTGCAGAAGAAAAATTGTCAAAAGCTGAGGAAGACTCCATCCCTTCAAATTTGCATTGGAAAATATTAGTACATTGAATAGCATCCCAGTACACAAAGATCTCCGTGTATAGTATTCTAAATAATCAACCCTACGAATACAACATCCACTTTCAAACAATCTCAACGGCGCAACCCTCTGACATGCACCACTGAACAAGAAGTTGTGATAATTTCAGATTTTAATTATGTTTTTCTAATGGCATGTTTACGTATACCTGAGTTCCAGGCCTCCCCGCCTTGTCCTCTTGGGTTGGAACCACCTTCTCCACCTGGAAAAGTAAGAGCAAAGTGAATATGAAAATATACAGACTCTCTGCAGGTTCTAAATTACACATAATATATTTGACTTGATCTTTAATTTATATACTGACTAAACTCATTCTTGTTTCACCTATAGCTACAACTAACGTTAACATATCTAGTTTAGTATAACATGTAATTTATACACATATATTTTGGTCTGCAGCAACAAAACAGAATCACTTTATAATGTCATGACAAGTAAACAACAATTCCAAAACTAATTATTTAAGTCAATAATAAACAAACAACAAACTCCATAATACTATTACCCGGCTGATGAGGTTGCTGCATGTTCCAACCACTCTGTCCTGAGGTTTCGTCTCCTAAAAATCCGTCTCCGTGCACCATCCTATCAATCCACCCAGGGCTAAAGCTTTCAAAATTAGGAGGTTCAAGAAGATCAATACCTTCAAGATGAGAATATGTTAATGAGTGTATAAGTACATGAAAATATGCAGAGAATATAGAATACATATATCTTAGAACTAATATATTTGCAAATAATTACACATTATATATTTGACTTGATCTTTAATTTATCTACTGACTAAACTGATTCTTGTTTCACCTACATGCAGCTACAACTAAATAATGTTAACAGATATAGTTTCACACAATATGTAATATAAATTCATCTATCCATAAACTTAACCTGGCTGAAGATGCTGCGCATAGTGTGGCTGGTAGTTTAATGTTTGAGTCGATGCAGAAGATAAATTGTCAAAAACTGAGGAAGACTCCGGCCCTTCAAATTTGAAAAGTATTAGTATATGAAATTGTTACATAAGAATCTTGGTCTCGTTATATGCTTTGATTATAATTATGTTGTACATTTACCTACATGGTGCAATATTTAAACACGAAAAAATTAGATATAAACTCTTATAACATACCCTCCACAAAACCTAAATTAGATATTTAACTACTATTAAACAATCTCAACTGCCCAACCCTATACTATGCACCACCCAACAAGAAGTTGTGATAATTCCAACTGATTTTAAGATTTACTTGTGTTTTTCTAATAATTAAGAGCATGTTTACTTGTACCTGAGCGAGCCTCTCGACCTCGTCGTCTTCTTCTGTTGGAACTTGAACTACCTTCTCCATCTAAAAAATAAGAGTAAAGGTGAATTTTAAAACATAAAGTGCAGGTAAGAAGAATCTTAAAAATTTGAACATGTTTCTATGCATGTAAAGTTTTGATATTTAACCTTTACTTCTACCAGAACTCATGATTTTCAAAGGCTAACTAATTAAGAAATGTAGTCTCATGATATTCAACTATCACTACTACCCGGCTGGGCCTTAAATAGAAGAAAATTGGCTGCTAATTAAGATTTAATTATTGGCTTCTAATTAAGATTGGCTTAGACATCCTCATACGGCTAGATTTACAATATTTGATTGGCGAGGTTTGTATGGGTAGAAATTAACATAACTTATATAGAATATATAGCAATAATGTTTTGTTGTGCCAGGGTCCCCCTTAGTCTAATTAATGTCTTACTAGAGTTCTTTAAATTTTCACATGTCTTCTGACTACCCACTACCCATGGCATGGTTTGGTTCCATTTCTTAAACTTTAGCTCTACATTCTCAATGTCCTATTCCAACTTCATCCCCGCCAACCTCATAACTATAAATTTAAAAAACTTGAAACATGTAATTCTTGATTAATTTTGAACAATTATTAGCTTAATTGGCTGCAGGTTTATTGGTAGTAGGAGTAATTTACTATTGAGATATAATCATAAAAGAGTTCTTGAACTTTAAAATACAATTTTCTCTATGTTTTGGTGTTGGTGATCGAATACTACAATTGCAAATGCTAGTAACTTATATTAACTTCATAGCGTATGGTTTTGTAATGCGTGTTCTAGTTTTTATATTGATGGGACTGTTCCTCTATAATTTGAAATAAAGGCAGTGAAAAAATAAATTGAGTAGGGTCTTAACTCTTGAATATTGGTACAATTCCTAATTAAAGTCACTACCACCACTGGTCATGTTTTTCTTGTATAGTTATGTTGATCTTTGATTAATTTCATAGTATTAGGCATGATCACTTTTTTAAATCTAAAATAACCTACCGTTGGAGGCTTGGAGCTGAACATGCATGCATAATATTATCATTGCAGCCTTGCAGAAGTTCTTAGTCAAAAACTACTAAAACGTATAAAGTGTGCTCATATCTATGTATACTATAAATAGAATATTAATTATTAAAGATTATATGGCATGCGTCTAGCCATCTACTGATCCAAAACTGTGGTCTAACTTTGCAGTGGGTTTGTAAATAATAGGAAAGCATGCAGAGAAAATGATGGGAAGGAGTGAAGGATATAAATAAGATAGAGAGAGGTCCCAATCAATAATAAATTATGTAGGGCAGGACTTTGTGATTGTGTTTTGCCTTTTTAATTGTTCATTCAAAAGAAAAAACCTGCATGCATTATTGTTGTTCTCACCAGTCACTTTGCTTTTACCCTATCACCTTCCATAGTATATTTTTTCTTGTATAGTTGTGTTTTGTTTCAAATGGGGGGACTTGTCTGATCACATGAAGACAAAGTACTTCTTACAAGTACTTCAATGAAAAGTGCATCTCACGCCTAATTATCAGTAAGATTATTTATTTTCATTACTTCTGTTTTATTTGTTATTCTTACAGTGACCGGGATGAGATCTTGGTACTTGCATGCCAGCATACATACGAGGCCTATAATACGGATTTTAGATAGTAAGTCTATTGAATATTGATCTTATAAGAGTGTCCAATGGGATAGAATATTTAATGAACATGGACCAACCTGAGACATGCATGTGAGACATTGAACGAGAGAATCTGGTTGAATATATATACTGATGTAGCGGTTCTCGTGGATCAATATCTTTTGGCCTAAAACTTTTTATATTATTTACGTACTTCCATTCCTTTATCAGCTTTGTAGATTCTTATTATGGACTGGCTACTGGCTAGAGTGCTTTGTTCGAGGGTTGAATGCTTGGCAGCATATTGAAGTTCTTAAAGTTGTTGATCCACAATTAGGTTAGAGAGTGATCAAAGGCCACGTTCTTTTAGCAAAATCGGTATTATGTTGATCTTTGATTAGTTAATTTGATAATATTAAGGTTAATTTGAACTTTTATTTATAATTACAACTTGAAAAATTAAATACATAATTAAAAGTCATTTTAGGCTTACAAACTCATTATAAACAGGCGTGTTCAAGTTGTAATTGCATTTATAGAATAGAATTTTGGAATGCGTAGGATGTCAGAATCCACATTTCAAAAAGGTGGTGCCCTTGGAGGGTGTTTGTAGCGTAACTAATTAAAAAGGTTTGTAGCGTACTTGGAGTTTCGTGTATAGCTTTTATTGTCTTGGATAAAAGTGGCTAATAAATCATGCACGTTATTGTTGAAATTTGTAAAACTTGACAAGCCAATCTCAGCTATACTTTCTATCATTTTTTTATCTTTTTAAAACCACTTTTGTCAGAATGGTTCTGTGGATGGATAGGAAGCATGCAGAAAAAATGACGGGAAAGGAGTGAAAGACATAAGTATAGAGAGAGGTCACATAAATTGTGTAGCCTAGGATTTTGTGTTTTGTGTTTTGTTTTGTTTTGAAACGGTTTGAAAAAACTTGCTCTGTTTTGTTTGCAAAGTACTAGGGCTTACGTAGGAGAGATGCTCGCATAATTCATTTATTTTTTCATCAAGAATGATTCAGCAACTTTTGTCAGAAAAGCAACCCATCCTTAATAAATATGCATAGTGTAAACAATGACCTTCTAGAACTTTATGCTCCATACCTAGTTTGAAAATAATGTTAGATAACAATAATTTGACTATGTTAAGGGCAAGTTGCAAAGATAAACGCAATAATTTAAGCAAGGCTAATAAAAAGAAGCTGGGTGTTGCACAAGTCAGGCCAGTAGGGCTAGTTTATATAAGGGTGAATGTCCAGCTTTCAAGTATTTTTGTCCCCCACCCCCACCCCCTGTAGAACTAGACATGCATATACATTTTTTAAATCCAAAATGACCTAGCCATGGAGCTGAATGCATGGATGGATATTTATATCATTACGTTACATATTACGTGACCACTTCACCAGTCACTTTCCATTTACCCTACCACCTTCCATAGTATTTTTCTTGTATAGTTGTGTTTTGTTTCAAATGGGAGAACTTGTCTGATCACATGAAGACAAAGTACTTCTTACAAGTACTTCAATGACAAGTGCATCTCACGCCTAATTATCAGTAAGATTATTTATTTTCATTACTTCTGTTTTATTTGTTATTCTTACAGTGACCGGGATGAGATCTTGGTACTTGCATGCCAGCTGGGGCGGAATTAAGGGGGTTGGAGCACGGGTTAGACTCAAAAAAATCAGTAATTTTTTTTTTAGCCCCGGTAATAACTGTTAATTTTGGGAAAAAAAAAATTTGAGCACCGGCTAAATTTTAAATTTTAATTTATATACTAACATTTTTAATGAGATGATAATTAATAGAAATTAATTATAAAAATCAAAATATTCTCCTCCCGCAAGTGATTTCTTTGATCACTTATCTCGTATTGTGAATCTTATTGGGGCTTCATGTAAAAGAAAAGTTTTGCTTCGACAAATACAGCATGATAAAATTCTTGAACATTTGGAAAATGGTGAGATTAATTCTGGTAAAGGGAAAAATCAAGAAACTTCTTTTAAATCTACTTTTATACATTGTTATAAAAAATTTAGATTTTTCGAAATTTTCCCGATTAAATTTTCTGAAATATTTTATCAATTATTTAAAAAAAAATTGATTTATGTAAAAATCCCCCCTAATTATAAAATAAATCCTCAATTAATTCCAAATTAATCTAAAATCGATAAATTAACTAATTAATTTTAATTTCCAATTTTGTAAAACATGTTTTAATCATACAAGCGGCCTATTTCCTTGACCTTCAGTACTCCCTAATTCCCTATCTCGTGTTCAAGTTTTTTGATTGTATTGGCTTTTATATTGATGGGACTACTCTTCCATAATTTAGAGAAAAGGAAAATAATTGAGTAGGGTATAGAATTGCCTTTATGTGACATTACCTAGTCTACTTCTTGGACTTGAATTGTACTCCCTCCGTCCCAACAGGTTCTATACATTTGGTTTTTGCACGGAGACCAAGGAATATTCTTAAAATAAGTGAGGTAGTGGATGTAATAGTGTGTTTTATTGTTAAAATAAATGAAGTAGTGGGTGTAATAGTAATTTATTGTTAAGATAAGTGAGATAGTGGGTGTAATAGTATAAAGTATTGAAAAAGTGGAGTGAAGTAGTGGATGTAATAATGTATTATATTATTAAAAGTTACTATTTTTAGTAATGTAAAGAATTGGTGGGACGTCCCAAAAAGGAAAGTGTAAAGAAATGACTGGGATGGAGGGAGTACAATTTTCCTTGTAGTGTTTAGATCACTTTACCAAAGTCACTTTCTTTTTACCCTATCACCTTTCAAAATTTTCTTGTACAGTTGTGTTTTGTTTCAAACTAGGGGGACTTGTCTGATCACATGAATAAGATTATTTATTTCCATTACTTATGCTTTAAATAGATAGTATAGTTGAATATAGGCATGCATGCCAAACAATCAAATTCGGACATTATCAATTTATATTTGTATTAGGATAAATTTAATTTTTCTTGATCCGGATTAGATCATAACCGAGTCAAATTATTAATAAATCAATATACTTTTAATTCTTTAGAATCACAAATAATCGTATCTCAACTTTGAATTCAACAATTATTTATTTAAATGATTAAAAAAGAAAATTTTGCAGTCGAATTTAGCTAAATTCGATCGCAAACTTTTAGTGGAATTTACCCATTTTTCTTGTAGTGCGGCTTGCAGTGATTTGTGAAAGGGAAGACATTTTTTTCTTTTAAATCTACTTTTATACATTGTTATAAAATATTTAGATTTTTCAAAATTTTCCCGATTAAATTTTCTGAAATATTTTATCAATTATTTAAAATTTTCTGATTTATGTAAAAATCCCCCCTAATTATAAAAAAAATCTCAATTAATTCCAAATTAATCTAAATCGATAAATTAACTAATTAATTTTAATTTCCAATTTTGTAAAACATGCTTTAATCATACAAGCGGTCTATTTCCTTGATTGTATTGGCTTTTATATTGATGGGACTACTCTTCCATAATTTAGAGAAAAGGAAAAAAGGAAAATAATTGAATAGTGTATATAATTGCCTTTATGTGACCTTACCTAGTCTACTTCTTGGACTTGAAATGTACAACTTTCCTTGCAGTGTTTAGATCACTTTACCAAAGTCACTTTCTTTTTACCCTGTCACCTTTCAAAATTTTCTTCTACAGTTGTGTTTTGTTTCAAACTGGGGACTTGTCTGATCACATGAAGACCTTCAATGACAAGTGCATCTCAGGCCTAATTATCAGTAAGATTATTTATTTTCATTACTTCTGTTTTATTTGTTATTCTTACAGTGACGGGATGAAATCTTGGTACTTGCATGCCAGCATACATACGAGGCCTATAATACGGATTTTAGATAGAAAGTCTATTGAACACATCACAGGGATTAAAAACACTATCCTATCACAGAACTACGTTGGCTTGATCAAGAGCGGAGGCAGAATTTTTTTTTCACATGGTCTACTAGAATTTTTTTTGTTACCTACTATTTTAGTTGCATTCTTGAGTTCTTAAAAATTCATCGATTATTGAATTTGAATCGATATTCAAGGAAAAATAAAATATTGAATCCTTTTCCGGAGAGTACTCAAACCATTAGTATTGAAATTTACAATGTTGTGTTAATAAGATGTGTAATGTTCTCGAATACTCTGGCAACTTATGTTACTTGTTCTTCTGCTGATTAAGCTAATTTAATGTGATTATGTGCAAGTAATTGTGTTTGTATTTCTCTTTATTTATATAACGGGACTCAATATTTTCACACAAAAACATAAATTGGACTAAAACTTAACTGGGCTAGATTATTATATTTGGGTTGAACAGTAAAAGAAAATTGCATAAATTTTTTTTACCCTAGGCTAAAGCCCACCACAGTCTTTTGCTGTGGCTCCGCCCTTGGGCTTGATTCGTATATATAAACAGGGTACGCATGCATCTTGAAATAGGATCCGACACATCTAACAAGTCGAGATACCTTTCAAGTCCAGCCCCAAACATCCAAAAACTCAAAATCCCCCATCATCACAATTTTGTTATTCCAGCAATCCCCGAAATTTGTTATCACCAAATTCCTCCGTTAACAGGAAACATAAATTTCCTTGTGATTGGTACTGATAGGGTAAACTGTAATTGTTCATGCACTATTGTGATTCTCAGCAGACTTTCAATTAATTGAACACCCTGAAAGCTTAGTCTTAATTGGAATACAAATATGAAATTAGGAGATTAGTAGTAAAATGATACAGGCTAGGGTGCTCTGTTCGAGGGTTGGATGTTAATTGGCAGCATGTTGAAGTTCTTAAAGCTGTTGATCCATAAGGTTAGAGAGTGATCAAATTAAGCCCACGTTCTTTTATCAAAATCATTATGTTGATTTTCTTTGATTAGTTTGATAGTATTAAGGTTAATTTGAACATTAATACTATCAAAATATTTTTCTAACAATTTGTCAAATTAGTTTAAACATTTATTAAAATTACCTTAATGCTATCAAATTAATTTGATTATTTAAAATTACAACTTGAAAAATTGAATACATAATTAAAAGTCAAATTACACTTTGACGCTTACAAACTCATAAATAGGCATGTTGATCAAGTTGTAATTGCTTACACATGCATACCCAATATATACATCTACATAGAAAAGAATTTTTGAATGTCTAGGATGCTAGGATTCACATTTCAAAAAGCTGGTGCACCATGCAGGGTGCATGGGAAACTGAAACGGTTTAAAAAACTTGCTCTGTTTTTAAAATGGGAGTTCTTCTTTGATCTTCTTAAAGTGAACGTGAAAAGGAAAGGAACTTCATGAAATACTCCTTTCGTGAAATTGTAGTCCTTTTTTTGGAAAAAAATTTGTTTTAGATTAGTCGTTCACTTATAATTTTAAAGTAACTATTTAAAACCTGAATTTTAATTTATGTTTCCAAGATTAAGACCACACCACATATAATTATTTAATCTTTAGTTTGTATTTTCAAGAATAACTCTACACCATAAACAATTATTTAATTAATGTGTTCAATACAATACCAATATAATTATTTTGTCAATTTTGGTCGGTTATGAGTTGGTCAGAAATGAGTATAACTGACCAAGTTGGTCAGTTATGATATTATTTACGACCGAGTTCGTTGGTCGGTTGTTTTGGTCTATTATAACGTTATCATTTCTGATCATTGACTATTGGTCAGAAATGAGTTGGTCAGAAATGTGCGCTTTTCTTGTAGTGTATCTTGGTATGCCTATCTTTTTTAAAAGTGGGCAAGTATTATAAAATGGAGAGAGTATTCTTTTTGGTTTCATTTTACATTTTATATTTTTAATAGAAAGTAAATAATTACTATAATATTTTAAAGGGTTTATCTAATATGTGCCCCGTAGACATACAATAAGAACTTAGTTGACGTTATTTGATTAGTTTGATTTTCAACCATAATAATAACTCTCTACATGTACAAAAATCTCACCCAATCAAAATTAGTTAACCCGTAAAAAAGTAAATAGTTGTTATAGTGTGCACATGAATACACTAGAAAGACCCTATTTTAAAAATTACACTTTCATCACTTTATATGAGACATTATTCTTACCGTTTACTGTATTTTAAGTTCTTTTCTGTCAAGAGTATAAAATATTTAAGTTAATTGAAGTATCTAGATTGAATTTCACGTGAACCTTCAGTACTCGTTATCTCTTGTTCAAGTTTTGTGATTATATTGACTTTTATATTGATGGGACTACTTTTTCATAATTTAGAGAAAAGGGAAGAGAAAAATAAAAACATTTCCCAACTTACGCCCTCTCTCAAGTCTAGTTGTTTATAAAAAAATGCGGGAAAGTGAAGTTACCATGTTCCCGAATTTGAATTTAACAAATAATAAAAAGATATGGAAATAATATTAAGCGGCATTATTTCCTAAATTTAAATTTAAATAATAATAAAAAGATATGTAAATAATATTAAGCGACGTTATTTCCCTTCACCATTGATGTTATAAGTATTTGGGATATGTTACAAAAAAATATTTGTCAGACACATATGATAAAATAGTACTCCAAAACAAAGGTTGTTTTGTTGCATCCAGAAGGGAGGCATGATAACCAATGGTGCATCCAGAAGGGAGGCAGGAGAATTATTGGGTTCCTTTACTTTATCAGTCTTTTTTACTGTGGGGTTGTGAAAGTACAATAGGGTCTAATAAGTCAATAAAATAATTGAGGAGAGATAATAGTGTGTATTTGGGTATCACAAAAAAGTTGATTTATAACTTAAAATGAGTAAGTGTCAGTGATAAGTTGATGAATTCTTAGAAGTTATATGGGTGTTTGGATAAATTTACTTATAAGTTAGTAAGAATTTGCTAAATTAAATTTGAAAAAATAACTATTAAATACAATGATTTCAACATTTGTATTTTAAATTAAAAAAAATTAAAAACACAAATGTAAAAATATAAAGTATTAAAAAACAAAGAAATCAAGTAATATATAAGTCAGTAAGTTCAGAAAAATGTACTACGTTATTAACATTCAACTTATCAACATAAGTTATAAGTTTAGGTCATAAATTGGGTTGACAAACATCCCAGCTCTTATTAACTTATAATGTATAAGTTGGTGCTGCCAAATAGACCCATAATTTGAAACGCTTGTTTGATCATAAAGCGAAACGAAAAAATGAAGGGGACTTAATCATCAAATACTTATCATATTTTGTGATACTTAAAAAAATTACTAGCCAGTTATTACTCTCTCCGTTCCTCTCATTTCTTTATAATTTTTTAACACTGTTTGACACGCATTTTAAGGCTCCTATAAAGTATAGCTCTACAACTTATTTTTAAAACTTTCTTTTTCTAAATAAAATTTTAAACATTATATTTTTATTCAGAATAAGAAAAAATTTAAAATAATTTATCGAAATATATATTAAATGAGTTTTAAAATACGTGCCGAGCCTTCATCCCCAATGTAAAGAATTGAGGGGACCGATGGAGTATATAATTGACATAACAAGGATAAATACGAATTTCAAAAAAAAAATGAGTGCTTTCACCGGGTCACAATCAAAAGCACATTGAGAATACTATGAATTTTGTGATTTTATTATTGATGGGACTATTCCTCCATATTTTGAGAAAAGACAGTGAAAAATAAATTGGGTAGGGTCTTAAATCTTGACAGGTACAACTTTAGTTAGCAATGTCAGACGACTTACCTAAAGTCGCTACCACCTTTCATGTTTTTCTTGTATCATGTTTTGTTTCAAATGGGGTGTCTTGTCTCATCATATTAAAACTAAGTCCTTCGTACTTCTAAGACATATCTCATGTCCCTCTCGCATCTAATTATTGAAAATATTAAAATTATTTATGTAATATAATCACAACTTAGCTAGTTTACTTGAACACCATTATTTATTTTCATTATCAAAAGTTATCTTTTAAACATATTGTATAATTTTTTATATAATTAGTTTTCATAAAATAAAAGTAAGTGATCTTTTGGAATAAGTATAGGTCATCTACTTTCAAGATTCAATTCGTAAATTACTTTATTTATTACATAAATCGTTGCATATAAGCTGATTTTAACTTGCATGTCATGAATTTCTAACCAGCATTAATCTCATCCCAAGTTCTCTCCAAATATGTGAGAGTTTCTGAGTTTCTCTTCATTTTTCAAATTTCTGTCTAGAACTTGGAATTTGTGAGAGCTTTTCTTTCTTTTCCCCATGGCGAAATATCGAGACATTGATGTACAAATGGCAAATCTTGATATAGAGGAGGAGGGAAATGAAAGCTTTGTGATTGATGCCGGTATTGAAGAAGATGTCAATAGGCATGAACTATGCCTAATAGGAAGGTTTCTTACGGAGAAGTCTATAAATCTGAGAGCCATGAGAACGAAAATGGCCGATGTCTGCAAGCCAACGATGGGTATAAGTATAAAGGAGATAGAGCAGGGTATCTACCTCTTTCATTTTTTTCATAAAGAAGATCTGCAATGGGTGGTAAAAGGAGGGCCTTGGATGTTTGATAATGCAATGATGGTTTTGGAGCCAATAGCTGCAGGTGAAGATCCGCTACAAGTTTCGTTGTGGCATGTGAATATTTGGATTCAGATTCATGACCTTCCAATGGGTTTTATGTCTGAGGCGGTAGGTCAGCAGCTTGGGAATTTTTTCG
The DNA here is from genome assembly GCA_030848705.1 of Heracleum sosnowskyi. NCBI lineage: Eukaryota > Viridiplantae > Streptophyta > Magnoliopsida > Apiales > Apiaceae > Heracleum > Heracleum sosnowskyi. The sequence continues at coordinate 3,513,646 of CM061243.1, read as the reverse complement.
GAGAGTTTCTTGAGTATGATGCTAAAAATAACTCTGCAATCTGGCGTGAGTGTATGAGGATCAGAATTCGATTTGATGTCAGGAAACCACTTAAAAGGAAGAAGAAGAAGATTGTAAAAAAGGATGCCAAGGAGTTTGTGGTAACGTGCAAATACGAAAGGTTAGGTGAGTTTTATTTCTTTTGTGGTATGGTATCACATACAGATAGATTCTGCAGGAAGTTTATAGATAGAAGAGGGGTCGAAGGCGAGAAAGAGTGGGGTTTGTGGTTGAAAGCACCACCGCGCAGGGCGGCGACTCAAAGTCAAAGCCGGTGGCTTAGGGAGGAAGGAGATGCCACGTGGGAATCCAGAATTGGTAGGGAGGATAATTACCATAATTCTCGGGGTCAGGAAAATTCAAAAAAAGGGAAAGAGATAGAAACCAGGCTTGACTCTAGGGAGTTAGTTCCAGTAGTATCCCGAGATAATAGCTTGGCTTCGAATTTAAAAGGATTTAGTACAACGTCAAATCTTTTATATGGGCTTAATGAAAAGGAGGATAGTGGGCTTAAAATTGAGGAACGTAAAAGGAGGAGAGTACAGGGTACTATGGATATTGATGTGGGCTTAATTTTAAGTGGGCCACAAATTGTAGAGCAACACTCATAAGCTGGCATTTCTAATGGTGATTTGGTAGCATCTTCTCAACATATTTCGGCTAAGCCTGTGGTGCAGGCTAGCCGGTCTCAATGAATCTTCTAAGTTGGAACTGTCGTGGTTTGGGCAGCCAGCGTGCAGTTCGTGTTCTTGGTGAGATGTTGAAGTCTCACAAGCCTGATTTAGTCTTCTTATCTGAAACTCTCTCTGTAAGTAATAAAATTGAAGAAATTTCTTCGAAGTTTGGTTTTCCAAATTTCTTTTCAGTAGATAGGCAAGGTAGAGGTGGTGGCATTGCAGTGATGTGGAAGTATACTATGGCTTGTGAAGTTGTGGAATCCTCTACAAACCATATTGATTTATTGGTCTCAGAACATAATTCAATTTCTTGGAGGCTTTCTTGCTATTATGGCTTTCCAGAACGAGAGAGGCGAGCGGAAGCTTGGAACTTTCTTCGGCTTCTAGCCTCCAAATCTACACTTCCGTGGTGCATTTTTGGAGATTTTAATGACCTTCTTTCCAATGATGATAAGAAAGGGCATCACCCGTATCCCTAGAATTTATTAAATGGTTTTAAACAAGCCATTGATGACTGTACTCTTATAGAAGTTGATTTAATTGGTGGAGCATTTACGTGGGAGAAAAGTAAAGGAACCCAGGCATGGGTTCGCGAGAGACTTGACAGGGCTTTTGCTACTGATTTTTGGTGGAACCTTTTCCCTCTTTGTACTCTTTCAGTCTTTCATGTGATTAAGTCGGATCGTGATCCTATCAAGTTGAATTTATTCAACACAGAGGTTACTAAAAAGCAGTTTAGGTTCAAGTTTGAGAATACTTGGTTAAAGGAAGAGGGTTTTCATTCTGAGGTGTCGAAGTTCTGGCGGAATCTCCCTTCTTCTCACCTTCTTCAGAAACTGATTTCGGTATCCTCTTTTATGGCTAGGTGGGGAAGGAAATTCTTCCATAAGTTTAGAGAAAAAGTAATCAGGCAAAAAGAGATAATCGATGGTCTAAAGAATAGAGAAGATGAGGTTGGATTTCAATCATATTTTGTTGAAAAAGCAAAGTTGGATGAATTACTCTTGCATGAGGAGCTTTACTGGAAACAACGAGCCAAAACCTTTTGGTTAGAGGAAGGAGATACCAATTCGAAATTCTTTCATGCCACAGCATCTAGAAGGAAAAAATGAATCACATATCTCCCCTTAAAACAGAGGATGACCGTGTTGTGACGAGCCATGAGGAGCTTTGCAGATTGCTTAAGAATTATTACTCTAATGTTTTTGCTGGAAATGATCAGGGGACACCATATAGTCAAAGTGGGAATGAAGTTTAAGTTACTAATGATCAAAATAGTATGTTAACAGCAGATCTCTCATTCGAGGAGTTCACAGAAGCGGTGAAAAGCATGCATCCTGATAAAGCTAGTGGTCCAGATGGGTTAAATCCCGCTTTCTTCCAACATTTCTGGAAGGTGATTGGCAATGAAGTTTTTAAATGCTGTCACGAATGGCTCTCAGATTGCAAATTTTCAGAAAGTATAAATGACACCACTCTGGTACTCATTCCTAAAAAAGAGAAAGTGGAAGAAGTTAAAGATTTGAGACCCATTGCTTTGTGCAACGTTCTATATAAAATTGTTTCTAAAGTTCTTGCTAACAGGTTGAAGAAAATCTTGTCAGTCCTAATCTCTGAAGAGCAGAGTGCTTTTGTCCCAGGTCGTAACATTTCGGACAATGTTCTTGTAGCTTTCGAGCTAATTCATTATATGAAGAGGAGAACGAGTGGGACGGAGGGAAACGTTGCTTTAAAACTGGATATAATCAAAGCTTACGATCGCGTTTGCTGGGGTTATTTAAAGACTAGAATGATGGATATGGGTTTCTCTTCCAAATGGGTGAACTAGATGATGATGTGTGTTACCTCAGTCTCATATTCTATATCTTTTCAAGGCTCGAATGTTAGTCCAATCATTCCTAAATGTGGTCTCAGGCAGGGAGACCCGTTATCTCCATACCTCTTTCTTTTGTGTGTTGAAGGTTTGTCTTTATCTCTCAAGTCGGCAGCAGCTACAAATTCTATTAGTGGGTGTCGTATTTGTCCTCAGGCCCCTGCTATTACCCATCTTCTTTTTGCGGATGATAGCTTTCTGTTTTTTAAAGCTACAGAAGAGGAGGCGAGTTCTGTTAAGCAAATTCTTAGTAGTTATGAAGCTTACTCTGGTCAAGCAGTGAACTACCAGAAATCTGCCATTTTCTTCAGTTCTAATGTACGACGGGATAAGCAAAATGCGATAAAAAATGTGCTTGAAGTTCACAACGATATTGGTAGTAGCAAGTACCTCGGTCTACCTTCCCTTATTGGCAAATCTAAAAAGTCGGTTTTTAGCTATTTGAAAGATAAGGTGCAATCAAAAATTAAAGGATGGAATACCAAACTTCTGTCTAGAGCTGGGAAAGCTGTCTTACTCTGTAATGTGGCTCAGACCATCCATGCTTATACAATGTCGTGTTTTTTTATTCCTAAAACACTGTATCAAGAATTAGAGAGACTGATGAATGCTTTTTGGTGGAACTCTAACTCTACTAACAGCAAAGGGGTCAAATGGCTTTCATGGTCTCGTATGAGTATGTCTAAGAGGAGAGGAGGAATGGGATTTCGTGACCTGCATGGATTCAACTTGGCATTACTTGGTAAACAATGCTGGAACATATTAAGAAACCCGGAGGCTCTAGTGTCCAGATTACTTAAAGCGAGATATTATCCAAGTTGTAGTCTTATTCAAGCTGCCAGAACGGGGGGGTCGAGTTATACGTGGTCTGGAATTTGGGAAGCTAAAGAAAATATGAAATCTGGTTTAAGATGGGTTATAGGAGACGGTAAATCAATAAACATTCATTCGGACAGATGGTTGCGAGGGAAAGACAATTTTTGTGTTGATCAAGATGTCAATGTTACCTCCCGAAGAGAAGGAAAGGTTTGCGATTTCTTCGCAAGGGGTGAGAAGGTTTGGGATGAATCCTTAATCAGAGATACGTTCAACAACAAAGATGCTGAAGCCATTCTAGCAATCTGTATTCCACAAATCAGTACAAGTGACAGGATAGCCTGGATCCATTCTAATAATGGACAGTACACTGTGAAATCGGGTTACCATTTTTGGCACTCTCATCATATGGGGGATGTAACTTTACAACACTCAGATGGTTGGGGAAAATTATGGCGTCTATGTATTCCTCACAAGATCAGAGTCCTTCTCTGGAGAATATGTCGGAATAACGTTCCTGTTCGAAACCTGTTAAGAGGTAAGGGCATTCACGTTCCTATAACTTGTGTGATGTGTGTAGGAGATGTGGAACATTTACTGTATTTATTTTTTGACTGTGATTTCGCTAAGTTTTGCTGGCAACGGATGGGTTTATATTATGATATGAGGGAGGTGGAAAGTGCTCCAGAGTGGCTTCTGGACAAACTAATCACGAAATCGGGTGACAATCTTATTAAAATAGCAACGGTGATTTGGGGAGTCTGGTGGGCAAGAAATCAACGAGTTTGGGACGAGAAGGTGATAACTCTAGAGGTTGTGATGGCATGGAGCTCTAAACAGGTAGCAGATTGGAGAGAAGCTCAGAAGCGTAAGGCCGTTTGTGCTACCCGGGTGCAGAACTCTAATTTGCAATATGCAAATAGGTGGGTGGCTCCTAATGTGGATTCTCTGAAACTGAATGTTGATGCTTCAGTGTTTGAAGGTGCATACTCATTCTCTATCGGTATGGTTCTGAGGGATCATCAAGGCCTGTTTGTGCTAAAACGATGAGGTTTGCAGGGAAAGTTACAGTGTTGGAGGCTGAACTGGTTGGAATCTTAGAAGCTCTCTTCTGGTTAACTGATTTTCAACAGCAGGACATAGTCATTGAGAGTGACTCATTGTTGAGTGTTCAAGCGATTAACAAGGATAAACAAAATCAGTTGGAGGTAGGAGACTTAATAGCTCAGTGTCGCTCTATTCTTGATAGCAAGGCTGGTGTTTCAGTTGTGTTTGGTAAGAAGCATGCAAACAGGGTAGCTCATTCGTTAGCTAGATTACGTTGTACGCTTAATAGCTTCATTGTTTACTCGTCTCCTCCAGCGTGTGTGTTGGAGACATTATTGTCGGATGCTTTATTTTAATGAAATTTCCTTTGTTTCAAAAAAAAAAAAACTTGCATGTCAGAAATTGACTTATTTGCACTACGCTATAAAAATTAACTTTTAAATTGCAAAGCTCACTTTGTATTATAATTGATACACTATTTTTTAAATAATGCAATACTTCGGAGGCAGTGTTACATTACACATAAACATCTTGTTGCAATAGAACAGACTCTGTTGCAAAATACTCATTGTGTTACTCTATCGAGATAGTGTTGCATCTTGTTGCGAGGCACGGGCATGCTCTAGTTATTTTCGGTTATGTTGGTCTCATCGTTTGGTGAAATGCATGTAGAAGAAAAGACATAAGCTTGTAACGGTATATCAGTAGGAAATATGTCGAAGGTTTGATGATACATGTTTTACAAAATCCCAGTCTATAAGGTTGTTATTATAACCTGAGTAGGCGCAAATATTTTGACTAATTAACATGTTTTGTTAGCACGCACGATCCTTCTGTACTGCAAGATTTCGTCGGTTATAATTTTGTCAATCGTATTTGAATGAGAAGATGGTTTAGTGTCACTTTGAAAGAATATCGGGCATCTTTTATCATTTCCATTGCATGGGGAACGTTGGCACTCCATTTACCTGTTTGTAGTTCATGGGGTAGTCGTGACCTTGTGTACTGCAAGATTTCGCCGATTATAATTTTTCCAATTGTATTGGAATGAGAAGATGGTTTTAGTGTCACTTTGAAAAAGAATTGGGCGGCTTTTATCATTTTCATTGCAGGGGGAACGTTAGCACTCCATTTACCTGTTTGTAGTTCATGTCGTTAAGTAGGTGTTGTAAAATTTGATCGGTGTGCATAATAGAGTAAAAATGTAGAAGTACAAGTTGTATTAGTATGTGTGGATACACTATTTAAACGAATGCATACCACTTTGCCCGTTTTAAGAAGGGTCTCCTTGCAGACACGTTGAATACAATAATTGTACAGGTGTGGATATAATTTATTTTAGAAAACTATTACTTATACCTTTCAAGATAATGCTAAACTGATTCGTGATAAGTTACTCGTTTCACCTTACAATTGCCACTTGACACAAATAATTTAACATTTAGTACTTTTAATATTTTATCATAGATATTCAAAAAAATTAAACCAATTTAGTTTAGATTTGATTTAGTCGTACGATGACAACTTCAACTTTCTTGTAAAAATCTCCAACACAAACTTTTTTATTTATATACAAATATAAAACTTTTTTGCATTTTTCGGGTTCAATACTTTATATACTATAGTGGATTTTTCAAAAATGACCAACGTATAAAATTTATCTATTAAAGACGAGATTTATAATATATTGGATCATAATAAAACTACAGTTTTAATCTTATTAGTAGCTAAAATTTCAAAAATGCATATATAATTATAAGTTGTTAATATCTTATAATTAAACAATAATAAATGTAAAATAATGATAAAATCCATTTTTACGTTTATTATATATAAGGATATAATTGAAAAGAAGTAAATATGTTGATAGTTTTAAATTTTAAAAAAAAATATTAAAAAAAATATAATAAGTGATATTGGATATAGATGTCAATATTTGTCACACTATCACCTAGTTCACGTCAGTTTAATTTTGTGATGATAAGTATTCTTCAGTTTGTTGTGGTGATCCTGCCACCAGTTTGAACTTGTTGGTGACACTATGTGACATGGTTGAGAAGATTTACAAGGAAGATCGGTTTGGTATTAGTCCGAATAAGATTTTGTTCTTAGTTGAAAAAAGCTATATATGTGCTCTTAGAGGCTGTTGGACAACAATTTTAAGCCGGGTGTTTAAAATAATTTTTGACTTTAAAACGTATTTTTGTGTAATAAATCAAAAATTATTTAAAATTAAAAAAATAGTATGATATATAATACTTTTTTGAACAACTTATTTTATTTTTATGATTTTATTCAATAAAAGTTAATATCATTATTCAAATATACTGTTTAATTTTTTTTTTAATATTTTTAATAATTCATAAATTAATCATAATATGAAATTACTCACATAGATAATTTTTATTTTTCACTTATCATTTTCAAATAATTTTAAATCATTATCAATAATTTTAAATAAAATTTACCCAAGCCGCCTCTTAGATATACAGGATATAGGAACATTGAAGTTCTGTAGATAAAATCATATGTGACCTGCAATTGTTTATTCTAAAATACTTTTTTCTCATGCATTTTTGTTGTCCAATAGATATTTAAGTTTTTATCCATAATGATCAATTTGTAGTGCGGTATATTCTTGACAAATAGAAATGCATTCATTAGAATAGGAGGGACTCCATCGTTGTAGTTTGAATGCACATAAGTAGGGCCGAGCTTTTAGTCGGTTCGGTTCAGAATCGGACCGAATTGAATAGACCGAAAGTTAAATTATCATTTTTTCTCGGATCGAACCGAATCGAAGTTGTATTTTGGACCGAACCGGAACCGAATCGAAATAATGCTATTCGGTTTGGTTTTTTCCTTAAAAAAATGATTTTTCTAAAAATAAAAATAATAACTAATGAAATGCAAGTCTAAAATGTAAATATAATAGTTCAAACTTTAAATTTCGAACCAAAAATAAGCCATGCAAAAGTTTGAATAAGTACATAGATATAAAATTAATATATAAAAATTATATAAATATAAAATAAAAATATTTCAATTTATTCGGTTCAGACCGATTTTTACGAAAAAACTGATTTTTCAGAAAATTAAAACCAAACCGAAATTACACTATTCGATTCGATTTTTTGGTTCTTGTTCAGTTCAGCACATAAGAAAGGATGTCATATGCTCCCTCGATTCATTCTATCATCTATCAACCAATAAATTGGGTAGGGTAGGATAGGAAGGGACGGAATTAGGAAATTTTTTTAGAGATGTGAACTTAAAACAATATTTTTGAAAACGAAAATTCATAAAACATTCTAGATTTTTAAGAACACTATTATGATTAGTGATTATGGAACACTACCATGAAGTTGACACAAAGACATGATACTTTGATATTTTGGTATTATAATATTTTGTCAAAACTTGTTTTTTTTTAAAATTAATAAAGAGTATAAATTTTTGTGATGGTGAATTCATTCGCTAACAACAAGAACATCATCTCGCTAGTTAGAATGAGCATAAGAGGACATTTTTTGCATTCATAAAATAGGAGGGGGTGCATCATCATTGTTAAAATGAGCACCATAAAATATTTTTCTGAGGGTATAAAGAGTAGGGCTGCAATTTCGGGTTGCGGGTTGGGTTCGGGTTGACAGACTCGGGTTACAAATGTGACCCAATCCGAACCCGAACCCGATCCGAAATTTTAATGGGTCAGAATACTCAACCCAAATCCAACCCGAAAATTTATGAGTAACCCGAACCCAACCCGAACCAAACCCCAAATAATAATTATTTATTTAATAAATATAAATTATATATTATAAATAATAAATAATAAATAAATTATATTTTGATCATATAAATTAATTTTAATATTATTGAATTAGAATATATATTAATTTAAATAACAAATAATACAAAAATAATATAAAATATAGGTATTTTCAAAATATATTTCATTTTATATTATATAAATATTATTTCGGGTAAATTTCGGATTCAGTTTTGGGTCAACCCGAACCCGAAAAACTCCAACCTGAATTCGTACTTTTCGGGTCGAATTCGTGTCGGATTGTCGGGTCGGGTCTGATTTTGCCACCCCTAATAAAGAGTAATGAACTTGAAAAAATGATTACTTTATTGCGCGCATTCTAAGTTTAGTGCATTTTCAAGTAATTTGAAATTACAAGTAAGTTTATTGTATTTATCCAAATGGGCTGGACGTGGGCCGTGGGAGATCCAATGAAGTTGAACTTGTAGTTGTCCAAGAGCGGAAGGAGTATTCGTCTAGCAACAACTATTTGGACTAAAGGCATCTTCTGTCCAAAAAAAAAAAAAAACTAAAGGCAACGGATTGGGAATCTCAATGGTAATGGGATGGGTGAGTTTTAATTTTGTGAGATTTTTACTTTTTATTATAAAACTAGTAATATGTCTGTGATTCGCCTACGACGTGATATTTATTTTAATTTAATAGTTGTTATTTATTTATTAAATTTCTAATTTTATATCTTGAATTTATATAAGTGATTTGTATATTATATCTATATTATGATGTATATTATGACATTGATATCGTTCTCTTTGACATACATACTAACAATATTACATGTTCGTGTAATTGTAACGTTAACCTCAAAGTAACAATATCAGACGTCATTCTCAGAAGTAACAATATTATTCGTTCCTTTCAAAGTAATGTTGAGGTCGTACCTAATTACGTCATTCTCAGAGTAATAATATTATACATCCATCTCAAATTAATGTTGATGTCGTAATTAATTTTTTTCTTCTTGTCACCGAGGTTATAATTAATTTAAAAGCAAATAAACTTAATATTTTAAAGTTAAAACAAAACATCATTGCAAATGTTCAATGATAACATAGAGTTTGTAATAAGTGTATTGTTGATATTAGATAGCAAAACATGCACTGCTAATTTTGTTAATACGAAACGTAAAATATCTGAATGAAATGTAAACAAATGAAAAATCAGAAAGGGTAGGATTAAAGTCATTAAATTCTTTAATGACATGAATAACACATTGAAATGATTTTAAGATTTGAAAAACATAATAACTGAATCCTACCAATCATAATATTCGATATCTTGAACAGAAGAAAACAGTATCTTGAAAATAATAAGCTGCAATTTACAATACACACATTTGGTTCCCACAAATGCTTCATCTTTAGTTTTTTGCTACAAATTTATATTAAAAAATTATATTTAGAATAATAAATATTAATAAAATTAGAAAATTTAAATAAATATTAATACTAAGAATAAAATTATGAATTAATTTAATAAAAATACCCGTGCACGGGTACAAGCTAGTGTCTTCTAAAAACAAGTAGCACACTTTGTGAGTACAGTACGCAGAAGCATGGAATTAGGTGCAAGGGTGTAGACCTATGATCTCTATCTTAACATACTTAAACCAGGAAAGAGTATACAAATATCATGGAACAATGTTTGAGTATTGGCCAGCAAAAAATGTTAAAACTCATCGTTAAAGAACGTTAGAGCAACTCCAAGAGATACTTTATTTTGGCCTCTTAAATCAAATTTTGAAAAAGTTACAATAAATATATTCTCCAATAGACTCCTAAACTATCTTTATAACACTAAGAGCTCCAAAGCTCTGCTCAATGATGAGGAGCACATTTAGCTTCTTTATTTAATTTTATATTAGTAAACTTTAGTTTCCTAACGTTTTTCACCCAACTTTTCCCTACTTTTTGCAGAGGAGAGAGGAGTACAGTACATATAACTGTGTTCCTAGATGGAAATAGATAAATATTAGATATAGAGTAAAGTTTGAGGAGATTGTTGGAGTAAAAAGGCATTTTTATATCCTAATTATCTAAGAGTCTATTTAATAATATATTTTATGAAGAAGATAATAGGTAACTCTTGGAGTTGCTCTTAGTAGAATTAGTTAACTTTTTGCGGCATCAACAGAAAACAAACCCCCCCAAAAATTCAATACTAGATAAAATATGGATGTGAAAGTTTAATTTTCTAGTTTAAATTCTTGGTCTCGCTTAGCTTTTCGATGTAGAAAACCAGTTCTTATAGATTCTTATTTTGAACTGGTTAGGTTATATTATTGTTTGAGGGTCGGATGCTTGGGTTTAAACTGCAGCATGTTGAAGTTGCTAAAGCTGTTGATCCACAGGTTAGAGGGTCATCAAGACAGTTTAGTGGCACTTTCTTTGCGAACTCAATATGTTGATCTTTGATAATACATAGCATGTTGAGGTTACCATAGCAGCTGGAAGCAGTTAACACGACGTACTTGGAGCTATATTTTGACGCATGATACAAGTTCATAAACTCATGGATAGTTATCAAGCCAGTTTAGTGGCACTTTTCTTTGAGATATCAATGTGTTGATCTTTGATAATATATAGCCTATTGAGGTTACCATGAACCTAAATTTGCAGCTGGAAACAGTTAACAAGTACTTGGAGCTATATTTCGACGCATGGTACAAGTTCATAAACCCATGGATAGTTATTAAGATTACAGACCCAAGTTGTGTGCCAGTGGCATTTGCAGGTTTTTTCATAATGAATTTATCTTTTGTTTTCTCTATTCACAAATTCATTATTGCTATGAGGGCTGACGGAAAGCCTGGAATGACCGATGAAAAGGTGCAATTTGTTACTCTTAGAATGATGGAAATTAGATCTTACAATATTTATTGTATTTGTACATAAAATTTGAACTGCCTCATTTTCAGGTTATGGATTTTGTTTCACGATACTTGCCAGCATACAAGGCATGTCTCCCTTCACTTTATAAGGAAGGACCAAGTGGACTTGTCTGATGCATTATGCATCAACTTGGATGAGACGAGGTTACTGAATGAGATAGCAATGGTGGCTGGGCTCCCCATTAACAGTGCCTTCTTCATGATTGTTTTTGGACTTCGCCAACTAGATTTCGTACCTTATCAAGACTACAAATTCAGAAAAGTTTTAAAAGCTCATCACGGATGTTCCAAGTGGACTTGTTAAAGTTTGTTTAGTGTGTTAATTGAACAAATCAAGTAATTCTAAACATTATTTAATAAATAGTTCTAACTTTTTCGCAGGCCAACATCAAAATATTGTTGCAAACCCATACGGTCTGCAGAACCCAGGTATTTCGCAACTAATTAGTCTACCTACTCCAACACCATTATATTAATATAACCTAGCATAATAGAAAAACCCGAGACATCACATTATCTGAGCTTCCGTAATTCCGACCATCATCATCTTCATCATCTGAAGAACTCATAGTCTCCGTATATTTGTTTATCCCCCAAATCCCAATTAACCACTAAGAATTTAGAAAGGATTATTTTGAAAAGAAATGAGTGCTCAAAATTAGTATGAGTAGAACAAGTATTTGTAATAGTATGAGTAGAGAAGCTTTTACTCAACAAACCCATGTTGTCGCTATTTGATTGTACAACTGTTGCTTCTCACGCAGCAGAACCAGTCACATTAGACTGTTTGGTTCTAGGTTTGTACAAATTCAGCCATGTTTGCAGAGCAAAGCATGGGAGATGAATATACCTGGATATAGAAAAAAAATTCTAGTTGTAAAATTTTGGATAATTTATCTTTGCAGAGACTAGAATTATTGTACTTCTCTGCCAATGATTTTGTGGATAATAAAGGTTCAAGTTAACCCAAAAGTCAAGATCAAATTTCAACATAACATTATGATTGTGAGTTGTGACCCAATTTACTATCAACTGTGACCTCTTCACTTTGTTCTATATCTTCTCATTGTTTATTTTTGGTATGCTATCCACCCATCCAATGAGAAGATATAGAACAAAGTGAAGAGGTCACAGTCGATAGTAAATTGGGTCACAATCATAATGTTATGTTGATATTTGATCTTGACTTTTGGGTTAACTTGAACCTTTATTATCCACAAAATCATTGGCACAGAAGTACAATAATTCTAGTCTCTGGAAAGAAACATTATCCAAAATGTTTACAAGTAGAATTTTTTTTCTATATCCAGGTATATTCATCTCCTATGCTTTGCTCTGCAAACATGGCTTGCAAACATGACTGAATTTGTACAAACCTAGAACCAAACAGCCTGATGTGACTGGTTCTGCTGCGTGAGAAGCAACAGTTGTACAATCAAATAGCGACAACATGGGTTTGTTGAGTAAAAGCTTCTCTACTCATACTATTACAAATACTTGTTCTACTCATACTTATTTTGAGCACCCATTTCTTTTCAAAATAATCCTTTCTAAATTCTTAGTGGTTAATTGGGATTTGAGGGATAAACAAATATACGGAGACTATAAGTAAGTTCTTCAGCGGAATTACGGAAGCTCAGATAATGTGATGTCTCGGGTTTTGCTATTATGCTAGGTTATATTAATATAATGGTGTTGGAGTAGATAGACTAATTAGTTGCGAAATACCTGGGTTCTGCACACCGTATGGGTTTAGAATGACATCTTGCATGAATGGATTTGCAACAATATTTTGGTGTTGGCCTGCGAAAAAGTTAGAACTATTTATTAAATAACGTTTAGAATTACTTGATTTGTTCAATTAACACACTAAACAAACTTTAACTCCCCCCCCCCCCCCCCACCCCACCCAACCAACCAATATAAACGACTTCCTGATACTATGAAACCCATTGGATAATTCCATCCTCCGACATGCCCTTCAAAATATTGGAGAATACTTTTAAACATGAGGAAACTCATAATGGAATATTTTATACTTTACTTAGAGATAAAATTATTTTTATATGAGATTGCATCCAATAATGTTACTACTTAATTAATTATATACCTGGAGTCTGACCGTAAACATTGGGACCGACAATTTGGTGTTGGTTGGGAAATGCAATTTGGTGTTCTTCTGCAAAAATAAGATAAAATTAATTAGCATAAATTATAGAATGTATGGTTTGTGAATAGATGGAGACTGGAGAGTGATTCTTCTGTATTTTTAGGTGTTCACCTCTCTATCTTAACAATATCCTTAAACAAGAAATTGGTATATAAATGCGTACGTACCATCACGTAAAACAACATTTTGGTAATTATATCTCCTAATGTTGTCACCTGGCTGAGGCTGCTGCAGGGAATCAATATTATAATCCCATACTTGAAAAGGTGCTTGTCCTGTAAAATTGGAAAAAAGATTGTTCACGAGGAAACTAACAATAAAATAGTATATGATTTATTTCTAAATTATGAAAAAAAATCTGTATAAAAATACATTAAATGGTACGTATTAATTTGAAAATACCTAGGTTTTGAGTATTTTGATTTCCTGCAAACATAAGATAGAATTAATAAAACGCATGCTAAAGAAGATGGAACCATGCTTGATGGGACCCATCTGTTTATTGTTGTAACATAGAAGTAACAGTTATATTACGTACACTGGTTTGGACCGTTTTCAATCTGGTACGTTGAGTTGTCTACATTTTGGTACGGACCTGTAAAACTGAGATTAAGTAATTAATTAAACGCTTGTAGAATGATTTTATTTTGGTTAACAGTACTATTGTTTTTTCGTTGTACCTTAACGTTGAAATAATAGAATATACCCAGCAAAGATTGACAGTGGAAACCTATGAAATGTTGAATTGTAAAATATACCTAGATGTGGACCATGTGGATCCTCATAGAATAGATTTGAGAAAGGAGTTTCATTGTATTGGCCTGCAAGTTCATATATGAATAAACTGCTCTTAAATAAGAGGAAACTTAATTAAAAAAAAAACTAACCATTTGTTAAAGCCTCACGCTCAATCGACTAAACAACAGCAGATCATTGTATAAGGTCTATCAATATATGGATGTCATGAAGAACAAACATAAAGACATAGTAATTAACTAAATTAAAAAACCCATGTGATCTATTTTGTCAATTTAATTAAAAAAATGTCCTAAAGTACTCTATAAACATGTATGTAGTACTAAAATACATTTGCATGTTTATTTTTCTTGGTTTCATGTCAAAATTATACTCTATAGGTTGCCAAAGACTTCTACATTCTAGAGAATAAGGAGCGAGAAGACAATTAGAGAAATCATGAAAGGGTTTGAAATACTTCCTTTTCAAAGGTTAAGAAATGCTAATAATGTTAGGAAACTACCAACTGACAATTTTTACTTTCATTCCTATGAGAACACATATCTTCCAAAGGTCAGGAAATGCTAGTCTTGTGATCTTCCTAGCTAACTGTGAGCCAAGAAAGAACCAAAGTGTCCTATTTGTTGCTACAGAAGGCTTATTGGTCAACTAAGTAGTTCGTATGAGTAAGCCTAAAGAGAAGCTAATAAAAGAAGAAGATTGGTGTTGCACAAGTGAGGCTAGTAAGGATGGTTTAAATAACGGCGAATGCCCAGCTTTAAAGTAAATTTTCAACCATAAAACTGTGTTACCTGAAATTTGGCAAAACTTTGTCACTGCCTACAATGTTTCTGCATTCATTGGCTATCTATGTACAGTGTACTCATCCTTAATAATTAGGAAATATTTTGCCAATTAGCCGAGGTCCCTTTAATTTACATGTGAATTAGTAAATTATTATAATATTGCCTAAGTTTTGACGGTTGAGTTCAATGAACATGGACCAACCTGAAACATGCATGTGAGGCCTTGAACGAGAGAATCTGGTTGTACCGGTTTCTGGTGGATCAATATCTTTTGGCATAAAACTTATTTTATTATTTACGTACTTGCTTTCCTTTACCAGCTTTGTAGATTCTTATCATGGACTGGCTACCGGCTAGGGTGCTATTTTCGAGGGTTGGATGCTAATTGGCAGCATGTTGAAGTTCTTTTAGCAAAATCATTATGTTGATCTTTGATTAATTTCATAATATTAAGGTTAATTTGAACCTTTATTTATAATTATAGCTTGAAAAATTGAATACATAATTAAAAGTCAAATCACACTTTGACGCTTACAAACTTATAAACAGGCATGTTCATGTTGTAATTGCACATATCCAATATATACCTATACAAAAAAGAATTTTTTAATGTCCAGGATCCGCATTTCAAAAAGGGGGGTGAGCCTTGTAGGGTGTTTGTATCGTAATTAAAAGAGTTTTGAGAAACTTCTTGTGTTTTAAATGGGGGAGCAACATAACTATATATCTTACACAGGGCTACAAGAGACCCACCAACTACTCATTTGTTGTTTTATCTCGGCTCGTGTCTGTCTCGGATCTATAATTATTAAAATACTACTACAAGAGAAAAACATGCCTGTTCACCAACTACTAAAAATGAGACAATTGAATCGAGAAAAACAAATACTACGTTCACAATTTTATATATATACCTGAGTTCCTGCCTCGTGGGATTGGATTGCCATCTCGGTCTGAGAAAAATAATAACAAAAGTGAATATATGAATCATATGTACACATGATTTTTAAAAATGAGAAAATTAATAATTAGTGAAAATATTTTATATGTTAAATGATGAAATTTCGTATATATAACACATAATTAACCAGATAAGGAAACAAATATTTTATAGTACATTGGAGTGGACCATATGTGCTTCCAATCTGGTAGGTGGAGAAGTTTGCAGCTTGATATTGGGCTGCAAAAATGAAATTAAATTAATTAAAAGGCTGTGGCATGTATTTATTCTGGTTAACACTAATTTTACTTTGTTGTACTTTTCTGGTGAAATCATAGAACATACTTAGCATGTGTAACATATTACTCATTTACAATAACTAAAATAGTTCACCTGAAGAAAAGCTTTTAATTTAACAACTACGTCACATCTTCTCAATTTTCACCATAATGTGGAATTGTCCCACCATCCCTCATCAACTACAACACTGAGTACTAAAAAAAGAAGGTTTCATATTTTCAAGAAAATGATATCTTCATCCGAAATTAGTACATACTGATAAAAGTTTTCTTTCATTATATTCATTGTTCAGCATCGACTTCAATCCAACAGCCAATTGCAAAATGCTAACTATCACAGGTCACCTCACTTGAAATTTTAAAAAGAATTAAAATCAAGAAAATACTCAAAACAACCCAGTGACACAACATTCTTTGAAATTCTTGTGCAACCCTTTGGTGTAAAACAAGGAAAAAAGGGGAATTAAATATATAATTAGCAAATAAAGTTGACAGAAAAAAAGGGTGAGATAAAGAATGGATAATCAGTAGAACCTGATTGAGAAAAGATGAAGAAGATGAAGAAAGAGTAGAATTAGCCATTGATTAGTGCTTTGGAGTTGAACTTGTGGACTTGTATTAGTGTATATATGTGTGGTTATTGACTGAAGTTTTTAACTGATGGTGACTCGTGGCTTTCCTTGTGCAAATCACAATTTTTTTCTGAAAGAGAATTACTGTACATTATATTTGTCACCGACTCACCGCCTCTTTATATAAATATTGATTGATTGATAGAATTTTTGTACACATATTTTTACATATAAAAATAGTTTTGTAATTAGAAATACGATAAATGACAATATTTCGAATTTATTTTATATTTATATTGTAATTTTATAATAAAAGGTTTTGATCATTTCCTAATAAAAATCAAGGTTTTAAAAGTTGGAAATTGGTCCAGCTCGGTTTAGTTCAGGGTAAATGAGTACTCGGAACTCGGGAGAGTATTTGGACAACGAATCAAATCTTATTTTCATAATTTTATTAAAAATATTAAAATCACATATTTTTTACTAATAATTCAATGTAAATACTAACTTATACTAAAATAAAAAATTTAACAATGTACTAACAAAAGATTTCTTCAAATATTAATACTACTTTGATAATTTTAACAATACAACTAAAAATAAGTTATAATGATCAAATACATGGATTTTGTGATAACACTTAAAAGAACAATTCAAAATTGAATAATTCAAAATCGGATTTAACTCTGAGTACTCGGAATTTGACCGAATATTAACGGAGTAAAAATAAAATTTTGACCAATATCGAAACGACTCGAATCGGATCATACCTCAAAACGAGTACTCGACCAACTCAATGATTTTTAGAATACTGGTGTTAAGTAAGTACATGACTGTTCCTATGCAATGTGCCATTCCTATAATTTAGCACAAAATGCAAAAAAAATCAACTCTAAAGGAGTTGCATATTTGCAAATATGCAAAAATGCATAAATGCATACTTGGTATTAAATTTACATCCAAAAATGCATATATGCATCTAGCTTCATCATCAATCAACCATAAATATAATACAAGTTGATTTAATTTAAATGAAATTTAGATGAGTTCGACAAAAAGTAGATTAAATATAAAAATATTTGGTTCCAAAATATGACTAGCATTGAAATGCATCTTATTTTTTAGCATCAAAAATTATTTTTGATATCATATTATAACAATGATTATAGCTATTTTGCATTTATTATTGAACTTGCTCAAAAAAAGCCTAATAAAAAAAAAGAAAATTGGTGTTGAACAGAGCTGAATATTGTACAAGTGATGCTAGCGAAGAAACCAGGATATCAGTGTTGGTAATAAAAACAGAGAAATACTTTTAATCAAATAATTCAATAAAGTTGTGTTGTACTATTATCATTGCAGGGTCTATCTCCAAAACTGTGGTCTGGTTTGTGGAATGGCAGAGGGTCTTTTTCTAAAATCTAATTTTATCAGAGAAATGGCCCATGCTTTCTTTATAAATATCGGCGAAGTAATTGATTAACGACGGTTTCTGAACGCATCCGATTAAAAAAATTAGTAAAAAACAAAACCAAGAAAATGTAATGAACTACTGAACTTCAATTGATCGAGAAGGAAAAAATAATTTCCAAACTAACGCCCTAGCTTCTCTCAAATTTCTCAAAAATTGAATTGCATATGTTCCCGAATTTAAGTTTTAACGAGAAACAAAAGGAAATGGAAGTAATATAGAGCGACATAATTTCCGTTCGCTCGTAATGTTTTGAGTATTTGGGAGATTTAATCAAAGATTATTTCTTAGATATATACGACAAAATAGTACTCGAAAAAGATGGATGTTGCATCCCAAAGAGAGGTAGGGTAAGAGTATCCAATGGGTTACAATAATTACACATAATCTCAATGAGGAATTTTGCAATGCCTAGGATGCCACGATCCACATTTCAAAAAGGTGGTGAGCCTTGCAGGGTGTTTGTAGAGTAACTAGCTAAAAGGGTTTTGAGAACTTGTTATGAGTTTCAAATGGGGGAACTTGTTTGATCTTCTTACAAGTGAAACCTAACTAATTATTAAAGGACTTACAAAGGGCTTACGAGAGATGCTAGCATAATTTTTTATTGTTTCAGAAAAGCAACCCAATAAATATGCATAGTGTAACAATTCAAAGCCATACCTTCTGTACCTATCTCTTCTAGAACTTTATGCTCCATACCTGGTTTGAAAATAATATTAGATTTAGGATGCAACATTTAGGTGACGATAATTTGACTATGTTAATGGCAACTTACAAAGATAAAAATGAAGCTTAAATTACAGAGATGTCGAAATAATGAAGTCTAAAAAATCAGGAACAAGAGGTGCATAGGATTCGAACCCTACTTTGGATGTAATCCTAGATGAATTTCAAAGTCCGCCTTATTTTCAAGTGAAATATAGGTGTGCACCAAAGAGGTACGTAAAGTTTTCATTGTCTTGCATGAAAATGGGTTACAAATCATGCATGCTTCAGTCCAAAATTATTAAGCTGGCAAGGCAAATTTCAAGTATTGTTCTCATCAATCGTATTTTACCCTTTTACTTCTCTGCAAACCTGTTTGCTTTCTGCAGAATCTCTGGTGCTTTTGGTGGCATCTGTATTTACGTTATAACCTAAGGATATATCTAGGGTGAGGCATGTTAAGGAACTAGTCGAGTTATGTGGTTAAAGAACAGTAGTAAGATGCAAAGGGTTTTGTGGGTGGACGGGGTGGCAATGCCAAAGAGAGAATACTGAGAATGACATGGTTAAATAGAGATGTCACAATCAAAAACACATTATTTATAACAAGAATTTTGAGGAAACTAAATTGGGTTAAGTAGGGTTTTGTAATTTGTGTTTTGGTTTTTATATTAATGAGACTATTTTAACTTACATGTCATGTATTGACTTATTTGTACCTCTAAAATCAGGTGCAATTTGTTATTCTTACAATGTTGGGATGAGATGTCGTAGCATTGTATTTATCGATCCGCATTTTTTGAAGGTCACAGATAGGGTAGGGTAGGGTTTTGTGATCTGTAATTTGGCTTTTATATTGATGGGACTCTCCTAATCTAAACTCGTGAATGGCAGTGTTAGACACTATTCTAAAGTCACTTTCGTTTACCCTACCTCTTTGTAAATTTTAAACTTTTCATTGGAATCGCTAACTTCATTGTTGAGGAATAGTAGTAGTAGTAGTTGAATAGCAAGTCCAATGCTAAAGTTAAAATGACTATAGTTATTGCTGTAATTTCGAATTAAAAAGTAATTTTTGGTACTAAAATACAACTAGTGCTTTAATGCTAGTTTCAAAATAGAACTAACTAATTTTATATTTAACTAGTAACATTTAATCTATCTCTTACAACTTTCAATTAAAATGGTCCTACACAGTTCATTTAAAATTAATTAATGATGTGGCAAGAATGACTATAGCCATCTTTAATCTTAAATATATGACTGACTATACGCATTTATCCATCTAAGTATAGTTATGCATTGGAAGGGTGGTTTTGCAAACTTAGTTCTATATTATAGCTAATGAACCAATTTTAGCTATGCATTGGACTTTCTCTAACGTCACCTTAAGCGATGGTGAATATTCAAGCAAAATCTTCATTAAATATGATACATATTTCAAACTATTCGCATCCGGTATATATTCACAATATGATGTTGGCATAGAGACAAGGTTTACTACTATTGTGTTCCATCGAAACATAATTTTCCCTATTAATAAGAAGTATAGATTCTTGTGATGATAAATTGATTCACTCATGATAGACTTCATCTCGTTGGTTAGAATGAGCATATGAGGGTAAAGGGGGTAATATGCATTCATAAAATAGGAGGGACTGCATTGTAGTTAAAATGAGCTTCTGAAGAAGTATAAAGGGTAATAAACTTAAATAATTGCTGTATTGGACGCATTCTAAGTTTAGTGCATTTACATTTCTTTTAGTTTAGTGCAGTAAAAAAGACACGTGATGCCCTTACAAGCCACTTCTAGTGCCACATTTGCAAAATCTTAATGTTGATATTTGCAGCTTAAAAATTGAATATTTTCTTATAAGTCAGCTATACTTTGACTCTTAGAGGTTCCAAAACCCATGCAAGTTGTTATACATATTTGGAAACCATTCGCATCCAGTATATATATATTCACAATATGATATTGGCAAAGAAACATGGTGCTTTGGTACTATATATTGTATATCATCGAAACATGATTTTCCTTATTCATAGAAAGTATACATTCTTTTGATGGTAATTTTGTACACTACAATAGGAGGGACTGCATCTCACTGGTTAGAATGAGCATACGAGGCCAATATGCATTAATATAATAGGAGGGACTGCATCGTAGTTAAAATGAGCACCATAAAATTATTTTCTGAAGAAGTATAAAGAGTAATAAACTTAAGAACAAGAGCCAGTTGCATTTCGGTGGCTATAGTTACCACCGGTTTACAAAAAAGTGATTGTACTTTATATTTTACGTATTAGTGGCTACACTTACATTTTAAACACTTTGGTGGCTAGCCATTAAATAGACTAACAGAGTTAACAACGATAGCCGTTAAACAGCACTTTGACATTAATGGAACTGGTGATAAGCAAGTTGAAGTAAGCTCAGTTGCTTCACAGCCTGTTGATAATTTGCAAGAAAGTCAAGAGTTACCAGCAAGGCCCTCAACTGCAACTGCAAGGCCCACAACTGTAAGGTCCTAAACTGTTAAGGCATCATCTGCAAGGCCCTCATCTGCAGGCCCAACACAAGTTCACGGTGGAGTTTTTAACAGGCCTTTCATAAGACCAGGGATGGCAAATCAGGCTTCTAATCCCTTGGGCCCAGAACCTAGACACTTCTTACATGGGGGTTAAAAAATGACCACTAGGCCAGAACTTCAAAGGGCAAGAAATGTGAGAAAAAACCAACAGTAATTTGACCTTAGTGAACCATCTTTTGTTGCAAATTTATGTTAAGTATTGGATTCTCTATTTTATGGCTTTTGTGAAACATTTGAAATAGTATTGTCTCATAAAACTCATGTAAGATGCTTAACATTCGTGGTCTTTGAATTCGTGCACTTTGTTATTACTTCAAATTGCATTCTTATTTGAATTATTAAAATATATACAACTGATTGTATTTTTCCGTTAATTTTGAGGGCTACCGACGTTCAATTATTATGACATGTAGTTATAATGATGTTTATTTATACAAGATAGGTTAATATTGTAGGTGGTGTATGTCAATTGCAAAAAAATTCATCGATTCAGTCAAATCCGTTGGTCTGTTTAACGGCTAGCCACCAAAGTACCGTTTAAAATGTAAGTGTAGCAACCGATACGTAAAATATAAAGTACGTCCACTTCTTTGTAAACCGGTGGTAATTATAGCCACCGAAACAACTGGCTCTAAAAACAATTGCTCAATTGGATACATTCTAAGTTTAGTGCATCTCTGCATTTTCTTTAAGTTTGTTGCAGTTACAAAAACATGTGAGGCCTAACAAGTCACTTCTAGCGCCACATTTGCAAAATTATAATGTTGATCTTTGATCTTGACTTATTGACGTTAACTTGAACCTTTATTTCCAGCTTGAAAAATTGAATATTTTCTTATAATTCAGCTAAACTTTGACTCTTACAGGTTCATAAACCCATGCAAGTTGTGTTTTGTTTTAGTGCCATTTGCAGGTTTGTCAACTTAAGTTCATTCTCTATTTTTCTGTCCACAAAATATTGTCAACTGGAAATCAAGTGACTGCACATGTGATAGATATGCAGGCTGAGATTTCTATGTTGGCGGATGAAAGCCTGGAGTGACTAGTAAACAGATGAGATTAGCTATTCTTACCCTCGGTTTAGTTGTATGAAGTGACTTTAAATCTGAAAGCATAGACTCTCCTGATAATGTTTTTGATAGCAGCACGTATTTGTGTCCTCACTTCATTCTAGGAAAGCAAATATAGATCCTATTAGCTATATGTATAGGAAGATGCAATCCTTTTTACTAATAGTTGATAAAAAACTGTACCTCCTCCATTTCAGTCAAGATTTTGTGCAACGGAACACCAGTAAGTTGTTTGACTTCCTTGTTCGACAGTGTTAAACTTGTTGTACGAAAAGTGTCCTTAATGCCACAAGTTTCTGTATCAGGTTCTAACCTGTGATACAGCTTGGACGCTATGAATTAATCTACAAAATAGGCAATGACTCTTTTTTGTTTTACTATCAGCAGTATACGCACTCAAAGAAAATAAGATTAATAATCATCACGAAGCTTAAAAAGGGTTATGCAGACAATTCGTTCGCGAGGAAATGCTTTGAACCCGGGGTCGACAAGGTGTGCGTTTTAATTTTTTTTATTTGATGAATATATGGGTTAAGTGTCAGAATACTCATTGAACTCGTATTTAGTATCAAGCACATATGTAGGTGGAAGTTTGAATGCAGGTTAGAAAACTACTTAGGTGTTTGTCACTTGGTGCTAAATATTTCATTTGGTTTGGGTCACTACATGAATTTTCTGTATCAGGTTCTAACCTGTGATACAACTTGTGCTTTATGAATTCAGCTACAAAACAGGCAATCATCCTTTTCTGTTTTACTATAAATAGTACAAGCACTCAAAGCAAATTAGATAAGCAATCTTCACCAAGCTTAAAAAAGGGTTATGCAGACGATTCTTTCATTAGGAAATGCTTTGAACCCGGGGTAGACAAAGTGTGCGTTTTAGATTTTTTATTTGATGTATATATGGGTTGAGTGTCATACTGCCCATTGAGCTCGTATTTATTATCATGCGCATATGCAAGTGGAAGTTATGGCAAGTAAAACTGAATACAAGGTATGAAAAAATTGACCAACAATTGCTACCTTGCGTTGAGCTTGCAGGTGGATTGCGATCTGATGCAGTGAACTGTATCGGCGGCTCCCGTTGAATCATTTGCTGCCGAATTCAATGCTAATGAAGTGTAACTATGTTGAACGTAGAATGTCACTGCAAACATTCTGTAAAAAGTGTTTAAAAGTAATTAAAATAGCATATGTAGGTAGAAGATACAGGCAGTAAAAATAAATACAAGGTCTGAAAAGAGATAGCAACAATTGGTACCTTGCGCTGAGTTTGTAGGTGGACAGTGGCCTGCTGTAGGAACTGCTTCAGAGGCTCCAATAGAATCATTTTCTGCCAAAGTAAACGATGATGTCAAACATCGATATAGCTGTAAGTTATAGGCAGCAAACCTGAATACAATGTTTACAAAAAATGGAGGCTACCTTACGCTGAGCGTAGGTGAATTGAGGCCACTATTAGGAACTGTAGACGATGTCGGTAAGAAGAATTCTGGAAAACAACCTTGCGTGATAGGGCTAATGAAAGGTAATACTACCTGATTGGCCTTACTTTGGCTCCACCAGTCACGAATCTCCGGCATTGATGAACTCCGAGGGCTTTTTCTCAAAGGCCCTTCCCACAGTTTCTGATACAAAAGGAATCAAAAATTGAATGAAAACCCATACCCAATACTGGAGAAGATACAGAAATTCAAATTTAAGCCACACACAGCCGTGGGAAGGGATTATTGACACTGAGGAGGCGCGATGTGCCCACCGCTAGTTCTTCGTAGTAACATAAAGATAACCACATTTTTAAAAGTAGCATGACATTAATAAGAATGAGAAATGTACACACACACACACACATACAACAAATTATGAAGATCAAAGGGTACAATGGCGTCCGACCATCTGGAAAACGAGGCGGCATGTCAATGATGATATATACTGCAAGTGAGAACTTACTTTTTGGCCGGGAGGCATTAATCCTCTGCCTTGATAATCTTCTCCGCTCCAAAACCTCCTTAGTCACGGGAATTGGAGGACGGCCCCTCTTCCCTGTAAGAAGAATTGGAGGACAGATCCCCATTTTAACTGTCATATGCACACATAAACATTAGAACATTTGCCCCACTTAATATTCAATCACACAACAAAGAAGACATCGATTTTAGTATTTGTTAATGTGTAAATGAATGAATGTCAATTTATAAATTAGCTATCTGCTACAAGAGCAATATGCGCCTGCACAGGCATGACAATTGGTCATCTTACTGGAATTATTTGGCATGAGAGATTATATGTTATGTAGTACGTATTTATGTTGTAGCTGCAAAGGCAGTATATAATATATTTATTACATCAATCTAATATTCATATAAATTATTAATATTGTGTTCCTAATATATTTTTTATTAATAAAAAATTATGTATGTTTTTAGAATTGTTCTTTAAAATTACAAGACCCAAATTGTTGTCAAGAAATGAGAGATGTCAACGACCCAAATTGTTGTCAAGAAATGAAAGATTTTTAACGTAAGAATTGTGACTATTTCCTCTTTACATAATCAGAAATGACATTTAATCGGAATTGCCTATGTGTATTTTTATTTTATAGGCTAATAACGTGTAGGGTGGCCCATTTCTACAAAGTAATGGGATTGAAACCCACCACATATTTATAATACAATCTTTCATAGATCCATCTCCCATGCAATGTGTCTCCTGACTGTGCCTTTTATCTCAGTTTCTGTCAACAAAGTATTTAAGGCCTGGAATCCTTGATGAGATAAATATCAATAATTTTTCACTCTTAGGCTCGAGCACAAGCTCCTGATCTTAATCAAAAGAACACTTAGTTTGAGGAAATGACTGACATGGTCGACAGGTTTGCTCCCTAGATAACTCAATTACTACTTCAACCTATGTGTCACCAAAGAGGACACCAATGGTAATGCATCATCATTCTTCAAAGGACACTCCCTTAAGGTCCAAGACTATTGACCTTTTCGAAGCTGTCAATTTTCAAAACCCACGTACACCACCCTAACACTTACCTGGAGTTTCACAACTTGCAGATTACTTCTTTCAACCATTACATCTTGTAAAATTTTCTAGAATGACATAAGGTGCACTGAATGTACATCGAATTATGATTTAAGTTACCCTCCATGTTATATCCGACAAGCCTAAAACACAACATGGTCGTTTTGCACACCATATATATCAGATATTTTATCTCACTAAAAAATAAAAATGCTATATTTCTGACCAATGCATAACTCATATGCCGACTAATTGAGAATCGAAAATGTCAAAAACGACAGAAGAATATATAATTCAGTAACAACGTATAAGCAATTAATCGAATGTTATTTAACAAAGTTTTGGCGATTGTTTAATTATAATTAACTCTATCTGAGATATGACAGAACCCCCTAGCTTCGTTATAAATTAATCCATAATCAATTGTCAATTTACAAAGCTAAAATAAATGAAATCATACGACAGAAAAAGCAGAGAAATAAGAAGAAGGATGTGTAGATGATACCTACTACTAATCTCCGATCCCCAAATCAAACTTGAATAAATTCAGTAGGGCCTTGATTAAGAATGGAGGCTGTAACGGACCACTCAACCAAGTAATCGAGTAAACGAAACTAAAAGACACAATCAATCAATCAAAATAACACTGAATTGAGAATACTGAATGGAAATTGATAACTGTAAACCCTAATTACAATACGAGAGAAAGTAAATGTTTGGAAAATACATAAATCATTCCACACCCTCTCCTATCTCTCCTCTCGTATTCACTTGGGCCCTTGGCCTCTTACTAGCTATTCTTTTTGGGTTGGCCCAATAAGACATGATTCTAAACATGAAGAAGCCACATAACAAGACAATTCTGAGAACTTATTTATAAATAGTCTACTAAGCTGCGCTTCGCAGCGGACCTATAAATTTTTTGTAAAATTTTAAGTATTAACTATTTAAGAAAAAAAATATAAAAAAATTATACTATTATATAATAACCATTTCACTGAATTTTTTGGTATTCTGGTTTTCGGTCATGTTAATTTATAAATAATATGAATAATAGGATATTGCATTTTCTAACCAAAAAATATTACTTTTTAATCAAAAAAAACACTATCTTTTATAAACACACTTAAAAATACTAATTATATTTTATTTTTCAGTCATTAAAAACATGTTACCTTTTAATTAAAACATATTATCTTTTATTAACAAATCTAAAAATACTAGTTATATTATATCTTTCAATCATTAATGTTAACTTTTTAAATTAACATGTTACTTTTTTATTAAACAATATTACCTTTCCAAAACACACCTAAAGATACCAATTGTACAATATCTTTCAATCATTAATACACTCTCATTAATACCTTACGGGAAATCTTTCAATAGTTAATAATATATATAACTTATTAATACATCCAAATATATCTTTTAATTGTTTAATTAATTAATAAAATTTATTAAAAAAACTCGTACATGGTACGGGCTATAAGTTAGTATATATAAATAGTGAACACAATATTTTACAAAATAACATACATAAACAATAAAATAAACTACTAACATATTTTTATGTCGATTTTGTATCATATTTTCTTGATGCGACACTCGTTACTCTAAATAAATATAAAACAAATACTAAAAATATACAGTAATATAAATTTAAGTATTAACCACCATTTAATTCTTCAGCCATTCGTATTATCACAAAAATTATCTTTATATCCCCTAGACTTTATACGTCGATTTTGTGTCATGTTTCTTGAGCCGACGGCCGTTGCATAAATACATATAACAAAAAATATTAATAATATATGAAATAATAAAATTTAAATATTAACCTTTTTGAAAATTTGACTATAACTCTTTTTCGAGAATTATTTAGACTCAATGATCTTTTTTTTTAAACTTCGGATGAATTTTTTTGGTGTTCCTGTTGAATCAATATTATTTTTAAAAAATTTAAATTAATTACTTTTCAATAATAATATTTTGATAAATTTGGTAATCTGCATTTTGGTTATAGCCCCCCTACAAACATATATAAGTTACAATACTTGAAAAAAATTAAAATAAATATGGAATAATCATGAGTAGACTCGTCAAATACATGCTTAATAAAAGTTACCTTTTCGTACATATAAAAATCTTATTTTCTACATACCATCAAACTTGTTCTAACATAAAAACTCTCTACAAAGTCCTAAAAGTGTATCTGACTAGCTATATAAGACTAAATATATTATCTATTGCGCAAGACTAATTATATTATTTACTATGTTATTTGTGTAAACAGGTTCATTAAACGAAAAATGGAGTAGAACCAAAATGGAGTAGATTTGTAGTACAACATGAACTATCAATTGAGAAGGTATTAGATATATTCAGATGTCATGTTGGTAAATTTTGGGGTAGCTCTCAAAATGAAGTTGTAAGACGGTATTGACCATGTAAAATTTGAAGAGGAGTGAGTATAATCATAAACAATTTCGTGATCAATGAAAAACAACTATATATATGACAATGAAAAATGATAAAACTTTTATTTTAGTAAGTGCATTATCATTAGGTTCCCTTTCCCTATCCCTAAAATCACACCAAAAATAGTAAGTCTTCAAAATTATCCCTAAATTTATGTTCATCTCTTCAAAATCTTCAACATCCCATTCCTCATCTAATATCTGTATTTTAATATTTTATAATTTCTTAAGATAAAGGACCTGTAGCAAATGGAAAGAAACATGGAGGGAAAATGATGTGGTGTGTATATGGGGATCTACAGTAAAACCCCAAATATGAGGATTCAAGTTTAACCCCCAAAACTATACCCCATTTTGGGGTTTAGGATGGAAGAAGCTTTTTGCATAAAATGTTAAAATTTCCCCCAAATTTTAGAGATGGAGTTCCAAATGTGAATGCTCTAACACATAACTTACTCTTTAGATAAATTAATTTTGGCGAGTTTAAGTTGAAGATTACTGCACAAATACTAAGAAAGTTTGTCAGCAGAGCTCAATCACAATTAATATGGTAATTGCAAGTAAGTCTAAGCTATAAATAGGTATAGATTCACTTTTTTAGAATGACTAACAATTCAAAACGGAGTAGTACATGGCTGCTGAAAGTACTGCTCCCCTAATGCTCGAGTGAATGCAGAGGAGAGATTGTCGAAAATGGAAGAAGACGACGCCGACCCAAACCCGGACCCTTCAATGCAGAAAAGAGTAATGCATTTTATGTCAATATATTACAACTTTAAAATAGTATTTCTTTTATTGTCATGTTAACATACAAATTTTACAAGTGTTTTGATAAAAGTAAAAATTATGAAATTGAGAATAAAATTGTAGTATTATTATACATTTAATACTCCATTTCTTTCAAGATTGTAAATTTTAAAGTATGCAAAATATTGACTAATATTTTAAATACTGATAGATGAAATCTAGATTTAATTAAAGTCAATCATAAAAAGGCATCTTCGCCAAACATTTTTTTACAGGAAACACTGATCTAGGCCACTCATATCAAATGAATCCGACGGTCTTTAACTTGAATGTGTCAAAAACATAGAAACTGAACGGCCCCCTTCCTTATTTAATGAACAAGTAAATCCAGATGTTGTCTTATACTTTCAATCAACTCTAAAATGACTGATAAAACCAAAAGCGAGTACCTGAATTCCTATAATTCCGACCACTGTAATTCCGGCCATGTGGTCGTCGTCTTTGGTTTGAACGCCTGAAAAACAACATCAAAAAGTAATAATTTAGGCTTGTGTTGGAATATGCAGCTTGGAATGGTCCTGCAAAACATGAGATCAAATTAATTGTTTTGTAGCATAATAATTTCGATTAACTCTAATTCCAAGTATAAACCCTACTATACCATATTCAACTTCATTCATCACATGTTGAAACTCACGAAACACAAAGACTATATGTAAAAGATGTTTTACAATGTGAATATTCTACACCGCTAAATGATTAAATTCGTTTTTATATAAATATACACCAACTTAATCAAGAAGAAACAAAAAATTACAATAAAATCAATACTTACAATACCTAAATTTTGACTGAGGGGATTCTCATGTGCATTTTGGAACAGTGGGCCTGCAAAATTGAGATAGAATCACAATTATAAGGAGTTAGTTTCTGCAATAATTTCACATTTAAAGACCGACAATTCTTTCGAGAGGTGACCTAAAGCCTACACTTGATTATCCTAAATCTAAAACGTTGGATACCATTGAGGATGAGGATTACACATGTTAAGAGAACAAATTCTTGGCCCTTGAATGCAAATAAGAACTTGCTAAAGAATTTATGGGGATCAAATCTCATATATATATATATATATATATATATATATATATATATATATATATATAAGTTACACTTTTTGAAATTTAACAAAACTCTCTAATAGAATTCGAAACCGATACCTAAGAACTAAAATCAGCATACATATTTGCCAATTGAACTACCACTAATTATGCAAATGCATGACTTTGCCCTATACATCAATCATAATAATTAAGCAAATGCATGACTTTGCCCTATACATCATCCACAATTTTGTTACTTGTTGCTGCGGTGGGGAATGGAACAAGTTTGAGTTTGAAAATCTTCATTAAAACTTCAATACAAAATTAGCATATTTTAATAGCATCCAACGGGATAAGGAATTAATCTATTAAATCTATTAGCTAGTCAATGCATTGACAACAAATGTTAAATTATACCTGGATTCTGGCCTGTATTTTGATAAATTTGGTAATCTGTATTTTGGTTATAGCCCCCCTACAAACATATATATGTTACAATACTTGAATAAAATAATATAATTATGGAATAATCATGAGTAGACTCGTCAAATACATGCTTAATAAAAGTTACATTTTTGTACATATAAAAATTTTATTTTTTACATACCATCAAACTTGTTCTAACATAAAAACTCTCTACAAAGTCCTAAAAGTGTATCTGACTAGCTATATAAGACTAAATATATTATCTATTGCGCAAGACTAATTATATTATTTACTATGTTATTTGTGTAAATAGGTTCATTAAACGAAAAATGGAGTAGAACCAAAATGGAGTAGATTTGTAGTACAACATGAACTATCAATTGAGAAGGTATTAGATATATTCAGATGTCATGTTGGTAAATTTTGGGGTAGCTCTCAAAATGAAGTTGTAAGACGGTATTTTGGGGTAGCTCTCAAAATGAAGTTGTAAGACGGTAAATTTTAGATAAATTAATTTTGGCGAGTTTAAGTTGAAGATTACTGCACAAATACTAAGAAAGTTTGTCAGCAGAGCTCAATCACAATTAATATGGTACTTGCAAGTAAGTCTAAGCTATAAATAGGTATAGATTCACTTTTCTAGAATGACTAACAATTCAAAATGGAGCAGTACCTGACTGCTGAAAGTACTGATCCCCTAATGCTCGAGTGAATGCAGAGGAGAGATTGTCGAAAATGGAAGAAGATGACGTCGACCCGGACCCGGACCCTTCAATGCAGAAAAGAGTATTGCATTTTATGTCAATATATTACAACTTTAAAATAGTATTTCTTTTATTATCATGTTAACATACAAATTTTACAAGTGTTTTGATAAAAGTAAAAAAATATGAAATTGAGAATAAAATTGTAGTATTATTATACATTTAATACTCCATTTCTTTCAAGATTGTAAATTTTAAAGTATGCAAAATATTTACTAATATTTTAAATACTGATAGATGAAATCTAGATTTAATTAAAGTCAATCATAAAAAGGCCAACATGTGTCACAAACATAGAAACTGAACGGCCCCCTTCCTTATTTAACGAGCAAAAGTGAGTACCTGAGGTCCTGTAATTCCGACCACTGTAATTCCGGCCATGTGGTCGTCGTCTTTGGTTTGGAACGCCATCATCACCTGAAAAACAACATCAAACAGTAAGTATTAAAAACTTAAAAGAAATATTCTCGTTTATATGCATGGAAAGTTCTAACTAATAGTTCTCATAATTTTACCATTGTTTCTGCCGGAACTCATTGTCTCCTAGTAATATTTTGTGTATGGACCTTACCCCAAAACCCCCCACCCAGATTGACCCAAAGGAAAAGGAGAAAGACCTGCAGAACAGTAAGAATTTAGCAAGAACTATTTAGAAGAGAAATGGGTGCAGCTCACAATGAATATGAGTAGAAGAAGTATTTGTAATAGTACTCAACAAACCCATGTTGTCCTTTAAAGCTATTTGATTGTACAACTGTTGCTTCCCACGCAGCATAAAAGTAACTCTAAACCAGTCACATCATATTTGTTTGTTCTAGGTTTACACAAATTCAGATTCAGACATGTGTGCAAACCAAAGTATGGGAGATGAACATACCTATATATAGAATATATTTTTCTACTTATTAACATCTTGTTTAAAAATATTAAAAAAAAAAAGAATGAGATGAAACATGGGATTTGGAAACTGAAGCGAGTAGGAAGTTGTAGTGTTGTGGCTTCATGTGTAGTGTGAGTGCCATTTAAAATTTTACTCCTCTACATGGTTTAGATGAAATTGAAAATTTATTTCTAATGATAAATTAAAAATACTTTGTCCATATCTTGTGATTTTTATATCTATTAATAATTATTAAATTTTGTGAAGTAAGGTATTAGAAATTTAGAATATTATTCACACGATTTTAAAATGAAGAAACTTTGGTTTTGTCTACGTACTTTAAAGTTTTTACATCATGCACTTATAATATAATTTGAATCATTAGACAATTTTTAATATTCTATAAGTTACTCCAAAAAATTTTGGTGCCATTTATTTGATTCAGAAGCTATAAATAAAATAAATAAATTTAGATGTCTTCTTTCTATTAATTAGATATAATGCTATGACTTTTGTAATTGGATGATAGAACGGGACAAGAAAAAGGACAACCTCACATCTATAATTTACTAATAATTATTATTTAACATTTAGGTTAAAATTTAGAAATTTCATTTCGGTATTTCATTTTAATATAATCAATGGTAGAGAAAATAAATTACAAGTGAAAATTGGGATTTTATACATACATGTCAAGTTAAAATAAAATTGAAGATATAAATATATATCTTAGTGTTTAGAGATTTCTTAGACCATCTCCAACCAAGGACACCAAAATAGTGTCACTATAACACTATTTTGGTGTCAAAAAGACACCATCCATAACATGAACTCCAACCAATGACACTATACTTGTCACGAAAAGGAATCTTTCACCTATAAAATAGAATATTCTAACTTTGTTCATTTTTTATATTATAAATAACTTCTTATTTATCATTAAGAATTTATGATTTTATTTTTATAATTAAATCTAGTGTGTTGTTTATAATTCATGATTTAAAAAAAAAGTGAAAGTTTAAAGTAAAAAAAATTTAAAAATAAAATTTAAAAGATTAGAATAAAAAGATACAAAAAAATATTTTAGAATTAACAAGAGTTAAGAAGAAAAGAAGTTTCAATTGATAAAATCTTAAGTTAAAATTTACAAAAACAATTAACTTTAGTAGGACATAGATGGAAGAAATTTGTTTTGTTAACAAACATAGGGTATTGTTGGAATTTTGAAAGTCACCAAATTTGGTGTCAAAGGATCACCAAATGTACTTTTGTCACCAAATTTGGTGAACCAAAACTCATTTGGTGACCTTGGGTCACTATTTTAGTGTTCCATTGGAGTTGTTCTTAGTGTTTAAAGTTTTAGTGTGTGATTGAATAAACTGTAAGAAAATTTTGAATTTATTAGCAAAAGCAAATGATTAAAAAATAATATGAATTAAAAATTACAAATTTTGAGTATGAATAATAAAATATAGGTATTTTTTAATTTTAGTGGGGTTAAACAATATACCAAGATCCACATTTTAAAAAAAATGGTGTTAGTTGCGACGAGTGTTTGTGAAACTAAAAGGATTTTGAGACATTTGGTATGTTTCAAGTGAGGGAGCTTGTTTGATCTTGTTAAAGTGAAACATGAAATTACAAAAATGTTTGTTCTGTGCTATGGGTTTTAGATGCCCCTTGATTTTGAATTTTGATCTTGAAGAGAATTCAATAAAAAACAATTTGTATCAATATTGTATAGTTTTGTGTGTAGTTTTTATCGTCTTGTATGAAAATGTTTAATAAATCATGCACGTTATTGTGAAATTACAAGCCAATTTTGGCTATTGCCCCCATCGATAATTTATCTTTCCAGAGACTAGAATTATTGTACTTCTCTGCCAATGGTTTTGTGGATGGGTGGATAGCATACCAAAAATAAATAATGAGAAGATATAGGACAAAGTGAAGAGGTCACAGTCGATAGTAAATTGGGTACGATAGTAAATTGGGTCACAATCATAATGTTGATATTTGATCTTGACTTTTGGGTTAACTTGAACCTTTATTTACAGCTTGTCCATATCTTGTGATTTTATCTAAATTCTACACATTCTAAATTAAAAATACTTTGTCCATATCTTGTGATTTTTATATCTATTAATAATTATTAAATTTTGTGAAGTAAGGTATTAGAGCCGAGCTGAGCCGAACTCTAGACTGATCATATATCGTTTGTTAAAAAAGTATGGAATTCGAACTCGAGCTTGGATCGAGCTAAAAATTATGTTTAAGTTTGGTTCATTGAGGAAAAATATTGTTCACGAACAAGTCATGAACATGTTGCTTACGAGTTTTTGCTCACGAACAACTCATTAACCTTGTTCACGAAATTTTGATCGCGAATACATTTTTTATGTTCACGAACTCACTTACGAGCAATTCATGAGCTTATTTTTTTTTTGTGTGTGTTATAAAAGGTAATTTGTTTTAATTAGAAGGTAACGTGTGTTTAAATTAGAAAGACAGTCATATGTGTTTATAAAACGTAATTGTTTTATTTAAAAAATAACGTTAAAAAAATGGTAAGATATGAGTAAGAGTTACCATCAATTGTATTATTTTATTATTTATTAAATAGGGTGAAAACCAAACGGAAAACCAAAACTTTTAATGTTTCGGTTTTAAAAATACTAGCTTAAAACTCGTGTGATGCACAGATTATTTTTAATAGCTGTTATTTTATTGTTTATATTTTAATATTTTATTAAATGTATTTGTTAAAAAAAGTAGACATATGTTAAAATAAGTAAACTTTTTAAAAAAAATAAAAAAAGGTTTTAAAATAAATAAGTAAGGGTTTGCACGTGATGTTTTTGGAAAATGATGAATTTTAATAAGGAAAAATAGAAAAAATAACATGTTTAAGTTGAAAAAGATAATTGCCCGTGATATTTTTGGAAAAAAGGGGGATTTTATTATTAAAAAAAATGTGTTTTAGCTTAAAATATTAATTGGTTATATATATGTAATTATATTATTTAGTAACAATCGACCAATTACTAAGTATTTGTATTTTTTATTATTTATTAATTAGAATTAAGGATCGAAAACCAGAAAACCAAAAACTTGAAAATCAAAACTTTCAATGAAACGGCTATTATATAATAGTATAGATATGGATATAATAATCATTATTAAAGAATTATTAATCGGAACCACGTGATAAGATATAAAATATTCTAATTAATGGAGTACAATCAATAAAATTTTCGAGTTTATTCTAACAATCGAACATATATTGTAATTATGAGATTATTTATCGAATTTGTATATGAACTACTAATTAACTTGTATATTAAGCATGTTAACGAGCTCAATTATCGAACTTATTCATGAGTTTGTTCATGAACTATGTTCCCGAGTTTGTTCACGGACTATGTTCACGAACACACCAATCGAACTTGTTCGCGAGCTATTAAGTCGAACTTTACCATGATTAAGTTCGACTCGTTTATAAATCGATCCTTGAAATCATGCTCAAGATCGACTCGTTTGAAAATCAAACCAAACCCGAACCGAACTTTTCTCGAATTGAACATCAAACCATTAACGAGCGTATCGACTCATTTACAGCCCTAATTAGAATATTATTCACACGATTTTAAAATGAAGAAGTTTTTGGTTTTGTGTACGTACTTTAAAGTTTTTACGTCATGCACTTATAATAAAATTTGAATCATTAGACAATTTTTAAGATTCTATAAGTTACTCCAAAAAACATTGGTGCCATTTATTTGATTCAAAAACTATAAATAAAATTTAGATGTCTTCTTTCTATTAATCTATTATATATACTAGCCTATAACCCGTTCAAGGTACGGGACTTAAAAAATAATAAACTAAAAAATTTAATGTGAACGGAAAATATTAAAATAAAAGTAAAAATTAATATGATAAATTATAAAATGAGAAACTTAAATATTAATTGGAACATAAAAAAATATAAAACAAAATACATATGGGACTGAGGAAGATAAATGAGATATTATTAATATTATTTAATAATAAAATAATAATAATAAGGACAGATATAAAATCTAACATGTTTTGATTAAAAAAAAGTAATTACCCGTGATATTTTTAGAAGTGATTTAATTATATTAATTGTATTTATTAAAAAAATAGGTTGACATGTTAAAATAAGTAAGTTTTTTTTAATAAGGATAAATAGAAAAGCTAATATGTTTTAATTAAAAAAAAAGTAATTGCCCGTAATATTTTTAATGCGTTTTAATTATATTAATTGTATTTGTTAAAAAAATACGTTGACTTGTTAAAATAGGTAAATTTTTTTAAATAATTAAAAGTATTAGAAATAGGTTTTAAAATATATAAGTAAGGGTTGTACTTAATATTTTTGAAAAAGAGAAATTTTAATGATAACAAATAAAAAAAGGTAATATATTTTAATTTAAAGGTAATTTCCCGTGATATTTTCGGAAAAGAAGTAGATTTTGTTAGAAAAAATTGTTGTAACTATAAAAGGCAATCAACTAGTTACTATTTTATATTATTTTATTATTTATTAAATAGAGTATTAAAATATGTTTTAAAATAAATAAGTAAGGATTGCACCTCATATTTTTCGAAAACGAAGATTTTAGTGATAACAAATATAAAAGGTAATATGTTTTAATTTAAAAATAATTGCCGTGATATTTTTCGTAAAGCAGTCGAATTTGTTAGAAAAAAATATTTTAATTATAAAAGGCAATCATCTTGTTATTATTTTTATATTTTTATATTATTTATTAAATCGAATAAAGTACCGAAAACCGACCGAAAACCGAAAACCAAAACTTTCAATATTTCGGCTTTAATAATATAATATAGATAATAGAGCAATTACGGGGTTGTGATGTAAGAACCGGGAAACCGTGAGTATATTTTTAGAGTTTAATATAATTTCTTTTACGTTATTTGTGGATCTAAATACATTCTGTATTTAAATGTGGGGAAATTTTCGTTAAATGATCATATCTGTCTGTCCTATAAATGCTACGTGAATTTTGAGGTAATTAGACTGGTATTTAAAAAGTGAGTTATTTTATTTTAAAGTTATCGTAAAAAAAAAAAAATTAAAACGAAGAATTCCGTTAATTTCGTAATTTTTCGGGGAATTGGTACATCATTCGTACCAATAATTCATTCGTTAAGACATGGGATATTTTTGAGATTGTTATAAATATATTTTGGTTCGTATATATAGATATTGTTAAATTACTCTCGCAATTATCCGTACTTTTTGATGATTATCGTTTTGTAACCGGTACGCTATATTCGAATAAAAACGACCCAACAGATCAATATTGAACCAAAAATATCGTTTGGGGTATTATTTTCCGTTTAATATAAATAGTCATATCGTAATTATTTTACGTATAATCAAGCGTATAATATACCGATAATTATCTAAAAATACCCGAAATCCCTAAATTGTGTTCTTAGCGTTCTTCGTGTTCTTGAGAATCAAACCAACTTTTGGAGGCGTTACCGGAATCCGTTTTCAACGTTCTAGTAGTCGAATCGAAGGCCTTGGAATCTATTTTCATAATCTACCATCAGAATTCATGTGGGGTAATTTTTAAACCTTGTACGAAGCTTTCTTTAATTCTGGAAAATTTGGGTTCATGAAATATTTGGGGCTTTTTGATTTTGAGCTTGTTCATGTGATTTGATGATATGTATAGCTTTGTATGGTTGTAAGGAGTCCAAATATGTGTTCAATTTCATTGTTTGATTCCCGGATTGTCCAATTCGAAAATTAGGGTTCTTGAGTTCGAAATATGGGGCTTTTTGATTTAGAGTTTGTCCGTTGATTTTTTTGGTTCCATTAGCTTCATATGATTGTATAGAGTGGAATTATGTGTTCAATTTCATTGTTTATGTTCTAGATTGTGTAAATCGAATTTGGGGTAATGTTCTTGAATTAGGACTTTTTGATTTGACCTTTGTTCGTGATTTTTGGGTTGGGAACTAGATTGTACATGTTCTAAGCTTCGTTTTGGTGTATATATTGTTGAGTTTCGTTAAGGAATCATGCCAAAACGATTTTTGGCCGGATTTTTGTCCGGATTTGCCGGATGAATAGTGACAGCGGGATGAATAGTGAGGAGATGATGAAACAGATGAATAGTAAAAGTATTTTATGTATTTTGTTTTAATTATTTAATTTTTAAAAATTCATAGTTAATTCAATATTAATCAGAAAAATGTGAAATTAGTTTCTAAATTTTCAGAAAAATATTTTCTATTTTATTTTCAAATAAAAATCAGATTTATTCCGAAATTATTATTATTTTAGAATTTTTGGAATCATTTCTTTATTTATTTAAAAGTAGAATTAAATACTTTAATTACGATTAATTCTTTCAAATAATAATTTAAATCGAACTAATTATTCGATAAATGGGATCATTTATCGAATAATTTCATTCATTAATTATTATTTGATTTAATTAATTTAATTGGGGTTATTTAATTCCAAATTATCCCGTTTTCAGTTTTAAATGCTTTAAAAATATTAGAAAAATTCCAAAAATTGTTTTAAAAATATTTCGAAGCGAGATTTAAACTGTGGCATAGATTAGAGATGTTTTAAAAAACAGTTATGGAGTCGGTGTGTGGTGTGTGTGTCCTTAGAGTGTCATTTTGAGTCAATAAAGTGATTTTGTGCTATGTGGATCACGTGCGTACATGTTAGTGAGTCGTAGAGGATAATTGTAAGCCTTGAGAGTTAGTAGTGGAGTTTAGGATTGTTTGATTGACTGTTTGGGTCGGTTGTATTCCGACGGGTTAGTGGTTTTTAAAAGGAGGTGTTGCCGAAATTTCTGAAAACTTATAAAACAATTTTCAAAACGTTTCGATAAGAGTCGCTAGTGTATCTATGTTGTATATATGCTTTGTGCCTAATTGTTAAATGATAATATGTGTATGTGTTTATGTGGATTGTATGAGCGTGAGTTAGTGGTGTGTTAGTGTTTAACCCTGAGTTGGTTATTCTAGAGTCGAGTCGGGCGGCTAAGGAAAAAGCCAAGTTAGTGTGAGACAGCTGTGATTAGACGTGTGTAGCTGGACCCGAGGCAAGTGTCTATACCCTTTACATATTGTTCGAGTAATATTCTCTTGAATTATTATTATGCAAGTATTTATACTCTTCACTTAATTTCCAAGTGTTGGTTCTTTTACACTGAACTACAATTGTTATTGTTATTATTTCTTGTTAATGCAGTTATCAGATTCAGTTCCTTATTCGAACTCATATATGTTATGTATAATCCGGTTTATTTCCTTCAGGATGTAAGGCTTATCTGTTATAAGTATACTTTTTGAAGGACTTAAACTATTTCCTTCAGTATTCAATAAATCCTCTGATTGGTATTCTTACTTATCAGATTCATATTGCCATGTAAAATGAGAAAAGTGTACTTATTTTGTTGAAACCGTGATTTGAGCTATGAACCCGACAAGGGTAAAGTTGTGATTTGGAAAAATGAGGGTTTTATATTGAACCCGTGAATTGGAAAATACAGGGCCGTACGCCGGTCGCGAAAAGTTTGAATGTTGAATGATATTTTGGCCATGGTCAATAAGTGCCAAAATGGGCTGATTTTTGATTGTGTAGCCCAGGGATCCCCAGTTTAACCTGCTGTGGACCACAGTATGGTTGGAGATCTAAGAGCGATCGATCGTCGACTTAGCTCGTAGCGTTTAGTAGATTCCAATTCATTTATTTTGATGATACAGTGAGAAAAGTTACTTATATGTATTAGATTACTTTTAAAGTTATGTATTGGTATTGATAATCAAGTTTCATTGCTCTTACATTCCATAGATCCTTTTCAAATATCTGTTTCGTATTTTTGAGTTAAAATGCATATTTATTGAATCATACATTGATATTCAGAGCTATACTTTATCGCACTGGCTGAGCATTTCTTTCGCTCATACTTGTTTTATTTATATTTTAGCCTTTCAGTAAGAAGGTAAATTAGCAGAAGTTGTCTGCGTAGCTTGGACAGAAAAGGAAAAAGATGTTAGCGTGAAGATGTTATGATCCAGAATATTTGGAGCTAGCGTAAGAGTATTGTTTAAAGTTATTATCTATCATATATTGTATTATATAAGATTAGTTTTGCCTGGTATACTTCTTATCGAAGTTATACTAGTGTTATAGAATTTGTGCAAAAAGTATTGTTGAATAAGGAAGTTAAAGTTGTGAAATTTTAGATTCTTGTTTCTAGCACTATAACCTAAAAGATCTTGGTTTAGTTGGGGTCACAGATGTATATTTGAATTTGTTTAATATTTAACAGGTGGTTTTAATTGAGAATTTAGCGTGGCGACCAAATCCTTTGACCCCGGATATGGGGGCGTTACATGTGAGACAAAAAAATCAGAGTGAAATTACGATTATGCCCCCAGTTATTCGGTCTCAATTTACTAAACTACCCCTACTTATTATATAATAATAATTCTGTAATTAATGCATATATTAATTACATCTAATTCATTAATCGTCATTAATACCTATATATTTATTATCCATTAATATTAAATACAATAATTTATAATTATATTTCTACTAATGCTTAAATAATTAGATAATTAATATCGTCTATTAAACTTTTAACATTACATTTATAACGAAAAGGGGTTTAAATTTGCACATAAACAAATAAAAACGAATATTTACTTAAATTATAACACTTAAACAAATTAACTAATGACATCACATACTTTTGTCAACATTCGAATAACTCATTTATCACACTAAAAACATTCATAAAATTTAATAAAATTTGCGAATTCAGAATATATCTGTGCTTTTGGTTACTAAAATTAACATATTTTTCAATTAGATAAATGAAACTGAGGACCGGAGTGCAACTTTGATCAACTGATGCTGAAAGGAGTAATATGTTATTGTGTGAAAAGAAAGAGACATTTGAGATATCTTAGTGCATGACGGATGACCTAGATAAATTTGGTATTCAAAAATTTACTTAATAATATTTCAAAATTAATATGTCAATACATACATGTGTGTGTATATTAAACTGTATCGTTAAACCCGAAATATTAAAAAATTATCGATCATGTTGGACTTTTAGTTTTCGTTATACCTTATATATGCCAAAACCAAAAAGCATAAACTCTGAATAATGCAGGTGGCTGACTCTCACACATTTGATGGAATTAATGAGAGACAGTTGCTAGCGTGTATATTACAGACACAACATATAAAATTAAGACAACTGATGCAAATCAACTCACTTTCTTCTTAATCCATTAACTATCTCTTCCAAACTAATGAACATCCATATTCAATCACGACTACTACAAAATTCAAAACTTCAAAATTTTTACATTTTTTGTTTTTCAATTAGCTAAATGAAACTGAGGACCGGAGTGCAACTTTGAACAATTGATGCTGAAAGGAGTAATATGTTATTGTGTGAAAAGAAAGAGACATTTCAGATATCTTAGTGCATGGTAGATGACCTAGATAAATTTGTTATTCAAAAATTTACTTAATAATATTTCAAAATTAATATGTCAATACATACATGTGTGTGTATATGTGTATTAAACTGTATCATTAAACCCAAAATATTTAAAAATTATCGATCATGTCGGACTTTTAGTTTTAGTTACACCTTATATACGCCAAAACCAAAAAACATACACTCTAAATAGTGTGTTAGGCCGAATACACAATATATAATCAAGTATGTATGAGAATAACAATCAAGAACACAGGTTTGTAAATCAACAAACTGAATTATATTAAATAATTCTCTCTTAGTGATGTTAATGAATCACAAAGAGCTACTAGGTTACAAGAATAATATATTCAATGTTCGCGTGTCCCTTCTAGGGATAACCTATCTGTGTTTATATAATACACAGCTACATACAATCCATCTCTAATTGATATTCCTATAAGTTAGCTATACAATTCATATCAATTAAGGATTGCTTCTTATCTTCTATTCCGTTTCCTTAGCTGTATCAA
The DNA here is from genome assembly GCA_030848705.1 of Heracleum sosnowskyi. Taxonomy (NCBI): domain Eukaryota; kingdom Viridiplantae; phylum Streptophyta; class Magnoliopsida; order Apiales; family Apiaceae; genus Heracleum; species Heracleum sosnowskyi. The sequence goes on along the minus strand of CM061243.1, from coordinate 3,471,612 downwards.
TATATTCTGCTTCTTTCCATCTTCAGAATATATTGCTTCTAGAATATTCAATTCAGCACCGACAGCTAATTCAACTATCACCACGTCAGACTTTAACAAACTCTGACTGGCTTCAATGTAAACTCTGATGATCACCTGTTGCTTAAACACTGATGAACAAACGTCAGCAATTATATCTAACAATCTCCCCCAACTTGTGCATAATAAAAATGTACAAGTTAAACAGATAATTGATGATGTCAAAACATATAACAAATGCAGTTTTTAAAATATATCAGAGTTTAACTTTAACTTAGAATAGAAAACTTTTAAAAACTTACAGTCAGACTTTATTTGATTTCTTGAATATCAGGAACAGTTCTGAGATAATCTATGAGAAGTCTTCTTTCAGCCTTCTCTAGCTCATCCACCATAATCTCTTTTAGCTCTTTAAGTTCTGAATCACTCTCCCCCGTTTGGTAGATAGCAGCTCTTAGAGAATATATGTTGTTTCTTCTCATATCATTTCCTAGCCGAATGTAATGAGCTTTGTCTGACTCTAGGTTGAATTCTAAAACTTTTGTTCCAAGTGCTGTTTTAAATCTAGCACTGTTTCTCTTCATCTCCACTAACTTTCCAGTATGATCTCTATACTTTGGAATGTAGACACTTGATACTCCTCCTCCAAGCATAGCTTTAGATCTCAGCATCTTTTCTCTCAAAACTTGAGCAACATCATGAGTATATCTGTTTTTGACTTTTAAAAGATAAAGTACATACTCCAGTTCTTCCCATGATTTGAGATTAATATCAGATTCTCCAACTTTATAAACTCTTCCATCACTCATGAAGTATAACAAAAACTGCTTCTTCAATATTCTGTGAAAAATCAACTGAACAGATTCTAACTTATCAAGGTTTTCTTGTGTAACCCCAATACCAGATTCTGCCAGTGAAATGTTATCTTGAGATCTGTTATTTATTCTTCTCTCTCTGTGTGATCCCAGTCCAGATTTATCAAAAGCTTCTTTTCCCAATACAGTTCTGGTTTCTGAGAATTTCACAGCTTCAAGCTTTAAGTCTTCAAGAATTTTAGGTTTGGTGAATCCTGAAAGTTGTGTAGATTTCTGTACAACTTGAGCAACGTCAGAGGTTGTCATAACTTTAGTAGAAACATCAACTTGAGCAGCGTCAGAGGTTGATTTAGCTAATCTTGTTTCAACTTGAGCAATGTCAGAGGTTGAATAAATCTTCTTAGGTAACTGTTCTTCTTCTACCAGTTTACCTTTTCCTTTGTCAGCATTATTAATCACAGGCCTCCTTGAGTACTGTAAACTCTGATCAGAGTTTACATTCGCTTTGATAACAATTCCTTTTTCTTTCTTTCTAGGAGCCTTGATTTCCTTCTTCTTGTAGATTCCAGCTTCAACATTCTTCTTGTGTTCCTCAGCAAGCATTTGCTCTTCAGCTTGGATAACTTCAATTGAAATACCTTTTCCATGTTCTGCCATAAACATCTTAGCAGCAATTTCCTCATCAGTAGATGGCTTATCAGAGATTATCAAACTTTTGTATCTTGAACCACTGGCAGAGTTTACATGTCCCTTTCCAGAGTTTGATCTTTTATCAGAGTTTGATCTTCTTGAAAGTAGTCTTCTATCATCATTTGATCTTAAGCTCTTTCCATCTCCTCCCTTGTTTCCACCATCATTACCATCATCCCTCCGTCTCAGAGTTTGAGTGTCTTTGCATTTGTCACTTGGTACACTCTCCCCCTTTTTGACATCATCAGAAAGTAGTACTGATGTCAACAACTCAATAGCATTAGAAATTGATGATAGTTGGGCAGATATAGCAGTCTGGTTGTCTTCAACTTTCCCAAGCCTCTTCTGAATGTCATCAGAGTCCTTAGCTTGCTTCTTAAACATGGAATTGTAGTAAGTCCTATCATTCTTCAGAGTGAGATCTCTCAGACCAACTTCATTCCTCAAAGCAGTGACTTCCTTATGAGACTCATCAAATCTGTTGTGAAGAGATTTAATTTGAATCACAGTAGCCTTCAGACTTGTAAGAATATCAGGACTTGAAATTGTCTTCACAGAATCTCCAAGAAAATCAGCAGCCCTCTGTGCTGAAAAGATACAATCTGCAGCAGCCCATCTATTGTAGTACATATCTTGAAAATGCTCAGCTGTAGCTCGATTGACCTCTCTTAACTCATCAGAGTTTGCTTGACTCTCAAATAACCCCTCTTGAGAATGATTAGAACTATCATTATCATTATCAGTATCATTCTGTGCTGTATTCTCTGCAGGAATATCCTCAGCATCAGGTTCTGGAATCTCAGAGTTTGCAGTATGCAGGAACTCTGCTTCTTTAGTAGGAGCAATATTCTCAGGAGCATCAGTATTTAAGGTCTGATCAACTTTCTCACCCTTTCCAATTACCTGGTGAGTAACAGAGAGGATCTCTGTATGAGTAGCCATAGATTCTTCAAGAACAACCGTGGCATGATCAGCTTCCACACCCTCTGTTTCATCAAAATCTTCAAGATGGTCAGAATGTACAGAGTTGTGTGCTTCAACATCCATATCAAATCCCTGTTCAGCCTCAACATGTTCTGTAGCCTCCTGAACAAGAATTTCAGGAGCTTCATCTGCAGCTTCAGTTGCAGCTTCCTCAACTACATCATCAGTGTTTGATGTAGGAGCTTCATCATCAGCACTTGCATTTTCCTCAAAAACTCTGTCCAAATTGACAGCTTCAGTATGTACATTTGATGCACCAAAAAGATGTGCAGCCACCAATCTACGTTTTCTCTGATGAAGAGTTTCTTCATCAGTTTCACACTCTTCATCTGCAGCATCAGACTTTGCCCTGTTGGCCCTTCTTTTCTTTATCCGTTTCTTCTGAGGCATATCAGCAGTATGTGATGCCCCAGCTTCAGCAGCTTGCTTAGCAATCCTTGGAGGTTTAGTACCAACATGCTTAGTCCTACCACCAGTCCGTGGTTGTTGAGATGCAGATGGAATAGGTTCAGAGTTTACAAATGGAGGTTGAGTTGAAGATGGAGAGACCTCGGGATTTATTGGTTCTTGTTGTTGTTGAGGTTCAGGATTTAAAAACTGAAGAACTCTCTCAGGTAACAACAACTCACCAACATTTACCTTCTTTAAATCCTTATTCGTAAGATCAGAGAATACCCTTTTGTGCAATTTGAATGAGGGAATTACGTCCTCCTCATTAATCTCAACATTATTAACACATGCAGAGAATAACATTTGACAAAATCTAGAAAAATAGACTACATGCCTATTCTCTGTTAATTTCTCTCCTATGTTCATTAAGACAAGTCTCGCAAAATCATAATTACTGTTAAATAGAAGTGAATACCCGATTTGCAGACTGTCTATTGGAATAGCGTCCCAATTTGTGCATTTCTTCCCGAACGCTCTAGTTATGCAATCGAAAAAGAAACTCCATTCTTTTCGTAAGAGCGGTCACTTCAGTTGGCCAATCTTTGCCAAAGACCCAGTATATCCAATAGCTTGCATCATTCTCTGAAGATCAGTATCACCAACAGCAATGGTGTACGCGTCAGAATTTTCAAAGCCCATTGCTTCACGAACAGTTCCTGGAGTTATGACAAACTCTGTCTCCTGGAACTCAAAAACTATGGATGGGGTACCAGAATCACCACCATCATCATAGACACCAGTCTCCCAGAAAGCTTTGATCTGAGATCCATAAAGCTTTGCAGGCTCCACTAAAGCACGCCCAATTTCTGACTGAGCAAGAAAGTTTTGTATGATATGAAACGCCTCTGGTGCAATGACAGTGTTTAATGGGGCTGAATAGTTATTAGGGACAAACTCAAGTCCAGAAGCAGTGAAAGCAGTTGAAGCCATTAGTAATGTCAAGAAATAAGCAGAAAATAGCTTCAAAAACACGAGAGAGTTTAAGAAAAGAAAGTGTTTGTGAATATGTGTGAGTGAAACTAGAATACAATTGGAGTAAGTCGTGAAAAACTGTAACGGTTGTGTGTATAATGTATAAATAGAAAATTTAAAATTAAAAACTGAACAGTTTTTAAACATTAAAACATAATTGTTTTACCCCGTATTCTGTGTAAATGAGACACGTGTCACACATACAATGGCTGACAGCAGTAATTGTCAATTTCCAATGCGCATGCGCAGTAAAAACAACAATAATTACCGCCGATTACACTTTCCTATGTATGCAATCTCTCTCCACTCTTTAACACTTTTCTAGACCAATGCCCAAACATACTCTTTTGAAATACCAAAACAAATGTTTTTCCTCAAAATTATAAAATGTCTGAAACAAAGAAATTATTTTAACCATCAGAGATTAAAACAAAGTTACCTCGGCGTATTTCACACAATATATCAGTGTTTATCATTTATCCTTCGTTGTCAATAAACTCTTTACGCAAACAGTACAGGTGTGCATAATTGTGTGTGTAGTAGTAGAGTTTACCGAAATCAAATATTTAGACCATCTCAAAGTGCATAAAATCCACAAACTTAAGTAGTAAAAACTGGTTGCCTAAACTCTCATGTATAAAATAAAATCTGATTTTATATCTAAACTCTGTAATACTGATATCCTTTCATTTGGATATATCTTTTATTTTTCACCCCCTGTATAGATATTTTATTTTTTTATTTTTTTATTTTTCCAGTAATCAGTGGTTGGCACTAGTCACCAAAAATCAAAGATTTTAGCCCTTATTTCATACAATAAGTTCCTGGATCTTCCTAGGCACAACATGATCTCAAAGGAATTTGTGCTCTGTTTGGCATCTTTTGATTTGAGGGTGAATTATTTGCAATTAATAATCAGAGTTTAGACTTTTCATCAGTTAATACAATTAATTTATGAGAGAAAATGCAAACAGCTAATACAGACTAAGTGTATAGGATCAATAAACTAAGAGATGCTATAAATATAGAGACAGTATCATGCTGTGTTAACTTACTGCACATATTTGAGATCAGAATCTATATAACTCTTAAGGATTCATAATTACTTACTGAGAATTATGCCTCATACAAATTTCTTCATTGGTCCATATGTTTCAGACAAAATTACAATCAGAGTATAGCATTAGACTGTAACTATCAGAGTATGACCAACACTTTATGACTAACAGAGTTTAGCATCAGAGTTTACTTTCAGAGTTTATGACACTGGTACTCATAACAGTTAATACATGCAAGGAATCATGAGCATAAAAATCAAACATGTATAGTTTTTGAGTCTAACCCGTATCTCTAGTCGAAACCAGAGATCATTCCAAGTTCATTTACCAATCTTGTAAAAGTAGCTTCACTCAAAGGTTTGGTGAAGATATCTGCAAGTTGTTGGTCTGTAGACACAAAATGAAGCTCAATGTTCCCTTCTTCCACATGTTCCCTGATAAAATGATACCTTATGCTGATGTGCTTGGTCATGGAGTGCTGTACTGGATTACCTGTCATAGCAATAGCACTTTGGTTATCACAGAAAATAGGTATTTTAGATTACCTTAACCCATAATCCAACAACTGATTCTTCATCCATAAAATCTGTGCACAACAGCTACCAGCAGCTATATACTCTGCTTCTGCAGTGGATGTGGAAATTGACTTCTGTTTCTTGCTATACCAAGAAACCAATCTGTCACCTAAGAATTGACAGCTTCCACTTGTACTTTTTCTGTCTATCTTACAGCCTGCAAAATCTGCATCAGAGTAACCAATTAGCTTAAACTCTGATTCTCTAGGATACCACAAACCCAAGGTTATGGTTCCTTTGAGATATTTGAAAATCCTTTTTACAGCTGTTAGATGAGGCTCTCTGGGATCTGCTTGAAATCTTGCACAAAGACATGTGGCATACATGATATCAGGTCTACTTGCAGTGAGATACAGTAAAGACCCAATCATGCCTCTGTAGGTTGTCATATCCACTTTAGCACCTGTGTCTTTGTCTAGCTTTGTTGCAGTAGCCATGGGAGTTGGAGCAGATGAACTATCAAGCATACCAAATTTCTTTAGAAGATTTCTGGTATACTTTGCTTGATTGATAAAAATCCCATCATCTGTTTGCTTGACCTGTAAGCCTAGAAAATAACTAAGCTCTCCCATCATGCTCATTTGGTACCTGGACTGCATAAGCTTTGCAAACTTCTTACAAAGTTTGTCATTAGTAGATCCAAAAATAATATCATCTACATAAATTTGAACTAAAAGCAAATCATCACCAGAATTGAAATAAAACAAGGTTTTATCAATTGTACCTCTTGTGAACCCACTTTCTAAAAGAAATTGAGCAAGAGTTTCATACCATGCTCTTGGTGCTTGCTTTAGTCCATATAATGCCTTGTCAAGCCTGTAGACATAATCTGGATGCTTGGGATCTACAAATCCTGGTGGTTGTTCAACAAACACTTCTTCTTCAAGCTTCCCATTGAGAAAAGCACTTTTTACATCCATCTGAAAGACTTTAAACTTCTTGTGTGCAGCATAGGCCAGAAAAATTCTTATGGCCTCCAATCTTGCAACTGGAGCAAAGGTTTCATCATAGTCAATTCCTTCCTGTTGTGAATAACCTTTAGCCACAAGTCTAGCCTTGTTTCTTGTAATCACACCTTCACTGTCAGTCTTGTTTCTGAAAACCCACTTTGTACCTACAATTGATCTATTCTTTGGTCTCGGTACAAGTGTCCAGACTTCATTTCTTTCAAATTCATTTAACTCTTCTTGCATTGCTGTAATCCAATTAGCATCTTGAAGAGCTTCCTCCACTTTCTTTGGTTCTGTTTGAGACAAGAAAGCATGATACAGACACTCATTATTTGTTGCACTTCTAGTTCTCACACTAGCATCAGGATCTCCAATTATGAGATCAGGTGTGTGTGCCTGTGTCCACTTTCTTGCTGTTGGTAAGTGGTTTCTTGCATCATTATTGGATCCTCCCCCTTGATCCATGCTCTCCTGATTCATATGTTGACTTTCTGCAGTATCTGAGGCTCCCCATGAATTGGATGGCTCAGAGTTTGAACTGTCAGAGTTTGAATCAGTTTCCTCAACTGACTCACTTGTTGTGTCTTGTTGAGCTTCTTCACGCTCCCCCTCAACTGGTTCTCTATTTTGTTCAATTTGAGAATTTCCAGTTTCTCCAGTATTTACCAGTAGAGGTTCAGAGTATGCTTCGTCAGAGTTTGTCAGAACCGCTTCATCAGAGTTTGTCGGTACTGCTTCATCAGAGTTTACATCATCAGAGAATAAATCTTCATTTTCAAAACGCAGTTGATCATATCCATCTAAGTCATCAAGTCCAGTTATTTTCTTGTCATCAAATGACACATGTATGGATTCCATGATCACTTTAGTTCTCAGATTGTAGACTCTGAATGCTTTTGTTGACAATGGATAGCCAACAAAGATTCCTTCATCAGCTTTTAACTCGAACTTGGTCAACTGTTCAGGATGAGTCTTCAACACAAAGCATTTGCATCCAAATATATGAAAATATTTCAAATTTGGCTTCTTATTTTTCACCATCTCATATGGTGTTTTCCCATGCTTGTTGATCAGTGTAGCATTTTGAGTAAAACAAGCAGTTTGAACAACTTCTGCCCAGAAATAAGTTGGTAATTTTGCTTCTTCAAGCATAGTTCTGGCTGCTTCAATTAAAGTTCTGTTCTTTCTTTCAACTACACCATTTTGCTGTGGAGTTCCAGGTGCAGAAAATTCTTGTTTCACTCCTCTTTCCTTGCAGAAAGCTTCCATGATTGAGTTTCTGAATTCAGTTCCATTATCACTCCTTATAATTTTGACTTTGTGCTGTGATCCTTTGTCCAGTAGATTTACATGATCCATCAGAGTTTGAGCAGTTTCATCCTTCTTTGATAAGAAATACACCCATGTATATCTAGTATATTCATCAACAATTACTAGAGCATATTTCTTTCTGCCCATAGACATCACATTCACTGGTCCAAAGAGATCAACATGTAGAAGATGATAAGGTTCCACTACTGAAGATTCAGATTTGCTCTTGAAAGATGACTTCCTTTGCTTGGCCTTTTGACAAGAATCACATAGGCCATCTAGACTGAGTATTGATTTTGGGAGTCCCCTTACAAGATCCTTTCTTATTAGCTCATTGATGTTGTTCAAATTGAGATGAGAGAGCTTCTTATGCCAATTCCAACTCTCTTCATTTGACATTCTTGCAGTCAGACACACTGTTTTTCCATCAGAGTTTGTTACCAAACTTGCTTCATAAATGTTGTTGCGCCTGTGTCCAACTAGAACAACTTTTCCAGTAGATTTACTGATAACTTCACAGTATTCAGTATGAAAATCTACATGGTTTCCTCTGTCACAGATTTGACTCACAGATAGCAGATTATGCTTGAGTCCTGAGACTAGAGCTACATTTGTGATGATGACACTTCCAAGATTAATATTGCCATATCCCAGAGTGTGTCCTATGTTGCCATCTCCATAGGAAACCTTTGGGCCAACCTTCTCCTTAAAGTCTGATAGCAGGGCTTTATTTCCAGTCATGTGTCCTGAGCATCCACTGTCCAAGATAAGTGTGCTCTCTTTTATACCCTTATTTTCAGATGATTCAGTCTCATCTCTGACAGTTGCCATTAGAGCATAATTTTCTCCATCATCAGAGTCTGAAGTATCTGCCCAGTCTTTGCCTTTAGAGATGAGTGCTTTCTCAGATTTGCCTTTCTTGCACTCTGGAGCATAGTGACCCATCTCCTTACACTTGTAGCACTGGATTTCAGATTTATCCTTCTTGCCAGACTTGGTCTCCCTTCCATCAGACTTTCTAAAACTTTTCTTTTCAGAGTTTGAATCTTTCCTTGAGAATCTCTTTCCTTTCTTAAAGTTCTTGAATCCCATCTTCTTGAAGGTTTTCACCATCAATGCAGCCATTTGCATCATCTGTTCTTCATCATCCTCAGAGTCAGAAGCTTCATCAGAGTTTGAGTCATCATCAGAGTTTGATGACTCACTTTCAGATTTAATAACTAAAGCCTTTCCCTTGGCTTTCTTCCTTGATGATTCCTTCTTAATGGGCTTCTCCTCAACTTTGAGAGCAACAGATTTTGTCTTTTTGCTCAATCTTCTATTCCTTTGTTCTATCTCCAGTTCATGAGTTTTCAACAACCCATAGATTTCATCAAGATCTGTATCAGCAAGCTCATAATTATCTCTTATTGTGGTTGTCTTTAAATCCCACTTTTCAGGTAGAGATAACAAAAACTTGAGATTAGACTCTTCAAGCTCATATTCTTTATCAACCAGAGACAGATCATTCAATAGTTTGCAAAATCTGTCATAAGTCTCAGTCAAGGTTTCATTAGTTCTTGAATCAAAGTGCTCATACTCCTGTGTGAGTATTGTCTTTATGTTCTTCTTAATAGCACCTGTTCCCTGGCATCTGACTTCTAAAGCATCCCATATCTCTTTGGCAGTCTTGCAGCCAATTACTCTGTTAGACATAACATTATCTAAGGCACTATGGAGAAGATGTCTAACCTTTGCATCTTTTGCAATTGATGAGATGTCCTCAGGAGTCATATCTTTCTTTTCCTTTGGAACAGTCTTTTGTTCTTGACCATCAACAACAGGGGCTAATTTGGTTGGATTATGATGACCATCATAAATTCTGTCAAGATATTCTGGATCTGTAGCCTCCAGAAACATGGTCATCTTCACCTTCCAAATCGGATACTCTACTGGCCTGAGAATTGGAACCCTGATTGTTTCATATTGACTCACAGAATTAGGCTTAACCTGTTCAGCCTTGGGAGCAGTTTGATTTTCTTCAGACATGATTATTACTGTGTTTGAATCGTAAAACTGTATATATTAAACAGCCTTGTCTCTGATACCAATTGTTAGGCCGAATACACAATATATAATCAAGTATGTATGAGAATAACAATCAAGAACACAGGTTTGTAAATCAACAAACTGAATTATATTAAATAATTCTCTCTTAGTGATGTTAATGAATCACAAAGAGCTACTAGGTTACAAGAATAATATATTCAATGTTCGCGTGTCCCTTCTAGGGATAACCTATCTGTGTTTATATAATACACAGCTACATACAATCCATCTCTAATTGATATTCCTATAAGTTAGCTATACAATTCATATCAATTAAGGATTGCTTCTTATCTTCTATTCCGTTTCCTTAGCTGTATCAATATATTCTGCTTCTTTCCATCTTCAGAATATATTGCTTCTAGAATATTCAATTCAGCACCGACAGCTAATTCAACTATCACCACGTTAGACTTTAACAAACTCTGACTAGCTTCAATGTAAACTCTGATGATCACCTGTTGCTTAAACACTGATGAACAAACGTCAGCAATTATATCTAACATAGTGCAAGTGGCTGACTCTCACACATTTGATGGAATTAATGAGAGACAGCTGCTAGCGTGTATATTACAGACACAACATATAAAATTAAGACAACTGATGCAAATCAACTCACTTTCTTCTTAATTCATTAACTATCTCTTCCAAACTAATGAACGTCCATATTCAATCACGACTACTGCAAAATTCAAAACTTTAAAATTTTTACATTTTTTGTGAACAAGGGTAGGTCATATTATAAATTGGAAAAAAATTAATTTAAAATGACAAGTAATTCATCACGACTACTGCAAAATTCAAAACTTTAAAATTCTTACATTTTTTGTGAATAAGGGTAGGTCATATTATAAATTGGAAAAAAATTAATTTAAAATGACAAGTAATTCATTTCTTAAACATGTAAAAAGTTCAGCAAAATATGAATTTAGATCATAATGCTATGACTTTTGTAATTGGATGATAGAACCGGACAAGAAAAAGGACAACCTCACATCTATAATTTACTAATAATTATTATTTAACATTTAGGTTAAAATTTAGAAATTTCATTTCGGTTAATTATATATAGTGCTGAATGTAATTGTATTTCATTTTAATATCATCAATGGTAGAGAAAATAAATTACAAGTAAAAATTGTGATTTTAATTAAAATAAAATTGAAGATATATATATATATATATATATATATATATATAGGGGTTTACTCCAATACAAACCACTCTTAGACTACAAACCTACAAACTAAATATATTTTTTTCAAATCGCGTCGAAACATAGCACATATGGTATGCAAATCGATCGTTGGGAGATGGAGAAAAATACGGTGAAGTCGGATTTCAAAAAAAGATCTCCGATTAACGGGAAAAGTCAAATTAAAAACGAAGGGGAATATGTGTGATTGAGTGCGGGAGGGTGTATTTTAGTTGTGTGTTGTGCATATAGGGGGCCATTAGATTAGATTAATCTAAGGGCTTAGATTGGTTCTTAGTTTGTATTTTAAAAAAGGTTTGTATTTGATCACTAGCATATATATATATATATATATATTAGTGTTTAGAGTTTTAGTGTGTGACTGAATAAATTGTAAGAAAAAAATGAATTTATTAAAAAAAGCAAATGATTAAAAAATAATATGAATTAAAAAATTACAAATTTTGAGTATGAATAATAAAATGTAAGTATTTTTTAATTTTAGTGGGGGTTAAACAATATACCAAGGTCCACATTTTAAAAAGAGGGTGCTCATTGCAACGAGTGTTTGTGAAACTAAAAGGATTTTGAGACATTTGGTATGTTTCAAATGTTAGAAAATGGAAAGTTTGAGGCATATTTTATATATGTTCTTGATGGAATTTCCGGAAACTAACAATTGGAGGTTGTTCCTTGTAATGAGGACTTAAACTTTCATGTTTGGATCTGATATGGTCAGAAAAGTAATTATAGAAATATAGTTACTAATCCATTGGAAAGACCCCGTAATTAAGGCCCAAAACCCAGATTATTTATTAATTTCGTAATTAATAAATAAGGGAAATACACAGCTCGTGAAAAGAGTCCAAAATATGGTAAATTAGTCAAAGAAGGATCCAGAATCCCAATTAATGAGTCATAGCCTTTATCAAACAAGGAAAAGACTTATCCTGCAAGAAATACAACGTTTATCCAATATCAAAAAGGAGACTTATTCGCTAATACTCCTAAACCTACAATAAATACTGGGCTCCATACGCCTATATAAGGTCCCTGATCCTACAATCAGAACTACGTCTTTGGCTTAAATCTCAATAATGAATTGATATACGTAGGCATCTTGTGAGGACCGATTTAGTCTCAAAACACAAGTGCATCCATTAAAGCTCGAAGCTCATTAAACCTTAGCATTAAATACAAAAGTACGTTTTTTAATCCACAACATTTGGCGCCGTCTGTGGGAAGACAACATCAACCATGGCAAACACACGAAGAACAACTCGAGATACTCAAACTCCTGAGGATCGCCCTGTCACCTCTGAGGCTGATACTCACGGAAATCAACCACCGCCAACTAATGGCGCTGAAGGGGCGAATATCCCCACCAACACTCAAGGACCGGAAATCCCGATTTCGGTCGAAGGGACGAATCCCCTGCAGATGGTCATTCATGGATCTAATCCACAAGAGACCGTTCACCAGCAACCGATCACGACCTCCCCGCTGCTCATGAATGCCCCAAGTGGTCTTCAACTCCATACTACTGATCTCCCCCAATACGCTGCTCAAACTTTGGGGATGCCAAGCTATGGCATGCCCCCTCGACCCATGGTGGGCGGTAGTGGTCTTAACCCCATCTACCATGAAGCATATGTCCCCCCTTATATACGGGGTCTGGAGCCTCAAAATCAACAAGCTCGACGGACCCCTTTGATTCAAGATTACTCGGGTCCCTATACTGAGGACGAGAATTATACATCTGGAGAAGAGAGGGATGTTGCCCCAAGAAGAAAGCGTTCTTCCCAAACAAATCGGGAACAACCTCAAACTACCAAGGAGAAAATTGCAGCCCATGAGGCAGAGACTGCAAGACTCAAGAAACTCCTTGCTGAGGAGGAGGCCGCTCAATCTCAAGACCGAACAACTGGAAGAGTCCCGATAATCAACCTGGACCCGACACCAAGGAGGACTAAGAGGGCTGAAGCCCCAAGGGGTGATCCTAATGTTTTGTTGCCCCTAGGAGATCCTGATGATCCTACACCACCATTCACTCAAGACATCATGAAAGCTACCATATCCAGGAAGTTTAAGATGCCAACGATTAAGGCTTATGATGGAACGGGGGATCCCACAAATCATGTAAAAACCTTCTCCAATGCACTGTTGTTGCAGCCAACTAACGATGTGGTCAAGTGTAGGGCGTTTCCACAAACCTTGGCAGGCATGGCCCAACGCTGGTATAGCCGTCTTCCTCCCAACTCAATTGGGTCTTTCAAGGAACTAAGCAAAGCTTTTATAAATCAGTTCATTAGTGGAAGGGTGCATGAGAAAAGCTCTGCATCACTCATGGCAATACAGCAAGGAAAGAATGAAGCCCTAAGGGACTACATCAATCGATTCACTCGGGAGGCTTTGAAAGTCCCGGACTTAGAGGACAGAGTGGCTATGATAGCCCTGCAACAAGGAACTACTGATGACCACTTCAAAAGATCATTGGCAAAAGCATGCTGAAGCTCCAAGATAGAGCCGGAAAGTATATCAAGGCTGAAGAAAGCATGAAAAAGTATGAACCCACTGCTGGCGGTAGTGGAAACTCAAAGAAAAGAAAGGATGTTTAGGAGTACGACGTCAAGGAAAAGTTTCCCAGAACGTCAAAGGACTCTGATTCTCCACCCAAAAGAAACAATTTTGGGCCAAAGTTTACGGAATATGGAAGATTGAACACTCTCAGGAGTCAAATTCTGATGGAGATAGCTAAGGAAGGAGATCTCAAATGGCCGAAGCCAATGAGGGCTGACATGTCCAAACGGAACCAAAATCAGTTCTGTCAGTTCCACAAAGAAGTCGGTCACGACACTGACGATTGTAGGCAATTGAAAGATGAAATTGAATTTCTGATACGAAGAGGAAAACTCAGCAAGTTCACCAAAGATGGAAACCAAGGAAGTCAAAGGGGGAACTATGAAAGAAAGGATTATGACAGAAGGGACAACGATCAAGATCGTAACCCTAAGCCCCGAGGGCCAGTAATCAACATGATATTCGGAGGGCCAACTGCTGCTGGGTCCTCCCGAAACTCAAGAAAGGCCTGATGGTTTCCAAGAGAGGAATCGAGGCTAATCCCGACAAAATCAAAGCAATTCTAGACACGGAACCACCAAAGACTGTCAAGGACGTCCAAAAACTAACGGGGAGAGTGGCAGCATTGGGAAGATTTATCTCCAAGTCAGGAGAGAAGTGTTTACCCTTCTCCAAATCACTCAAGAAAGTGAAATTTTTTGAATGGACAACTGAAAGCCAAGAGGCCTTTGAGGCCCTGAAGAAATACATGGCTGAGGCACCACTGTTGGCAAAGCCCAAGCCAGGGGAAATTCTCTATTTGTACTTGGCGGTTTCTAGCATAGCCCTTGGAGCTGTTTTGGTAAAAGAAGAATTGAAGGTTCAGAAACCCATCTACTACGTGAGTAAGATTCTACATGGGGAAGAAATAAACTACTCAACGATTGAGAAGTTTGCCTTAGCCTTGGTAATGGCCTCAAGAAAGCTACGCCCGTACTTCTAGGCTCACAAGATAGAGGTCTTGACTGATCAACCTCTAAGAAACATCTTGCATAGCCCTCAAGTTAGTGGAAGATTGATCAAATGAGCCATTGAATTGGGAGAATTTGACATCAAGTATAAGTCTCGGACGGCCATAAAAGCTCAAACACTCGCTGACTTCATGGTTGAATACACCATTGACAACCAAGAAGTCGGGGGCAGGAAGTGATAATGGAAGACAAGAAAGATGAAGAGATGGAGTTCAAAGAATATTGGGTGCTCTATTTTGATGGAGCTTCAAAAACAAAATCAAGTGGAGCCGGTTTAGTGCTACAAAGTCTTGATGGATTCCTCATAGAGTATGCACTAAAACTTGACTTCCCAACGACAAACAATGAGGCTAAATATGAAGCTCTGATAGCTGGCTTAGGGCTGGCTAGAGCCTTGAGAGTCAAAACTCTGAAAGTATGTGGAGACTCGAGGCTAGTGGTTTCCCAAGTAAATAGGGAGTTTGAAGCCAGAGATGAAGTCATGGCCAAGTATCTAAAACTTGTCAAAGCCATCATGACTCAATTTAATGAATGCTATGTGGAACACATTCTTAGGGAAGAAAACATGAAGGCTGATGCCTTGTCTAAATTTGCTTCCTCGGAAATTGAAAACTATGCAGGGAGTGTATACTTCCAAGTCTTGAAGACCCCAAGCATCAACGAAAAGTTGGTAGCACCCATTGATGTTGGCAGTTGTTGGATGGATCCCATCAAAGCTTATCTGGAAACTGGGTGGCTACCCAACGACACTTCAGAAGCACGAAAACTATATGTGAGAGCATTAAGGTATGCCCTGATTGAGGGAATCCTATACAAGAAGTCTTTCATCATTCCTTATCTGAAATACTTGAGACCCCAAGAGGCAGAATTGGCCCTAAGGGAAGTACATGAAGGAATTTGTGGGCAATACTTGGGGGGCAGAGCCCTTGCTCATAAAGTCACTCGTCTAGGTTTCTATTGGCCAAGCATACTTGCTGATGCTAAAAGCTACGTGAAGAAATGTGAACGGTGCCAAAAGCATGCACCAGTGGTTAGACAACCACCAGAGATGATGACATCCATTAACTCACCTATCCCCTTTGCCATGTGGGGAATGGATATACTCGGGCCATTTCCAATGGCAAGTGCTCAAAGAAAGTTCTTGATAGTAGCAATCGACTACATCACTAAGTGGATCGAGGCTAAACCATTAGCCAAGATAACCACCAAACAAGTGATGCATTTCTTCTGGGAGAATGTGATATGCAGGTATGGAATTCCACGAGTCCTGGTTACGGACAATGGAACTCAATTCAACAATGATGAATTCAAGAAGTATTGCGATGAGAATGATATCAAGTTGCGGTTCACTTCTGTTGCCCATCCACAAGCAAATGGGCAAGCTGAGGTTGCAAATCGAATAATCCTGGATGGACTGAAGAAAAGAGTTGAGCGCTCCAGAAACACTTGGGTAGACGAATTGCTCCCCATACTATGGGCATATCGTACTACTTGTAAAGTCACCACTGGAGCTACCCCCTTCTTGTTGGCATATGGGGCAGAGGCAGTGGTTCCAGTGGAGATTACTCACACGTCTCCAAGAGTTGAGGCTTATGAACCAGAAACAAATGAAGAAGGCTTGAGGCTGGTTTTAGATCTAATTGACGAAGTTAGAGATGAGGCAAACGCCAAGATAGTTGAACATCAAAAGAAGGCATCTTTCTACTACAACCTAAGGGTTAAAGAAAGGTTCTTTCGATAAGGAGACTTGGTTTTTCGAAAGATAGAGGCATCCGGAGTTGGACAAAAAGGCAAGTTAGCCCCAAATTGGGAAGGACCATATCGCGTCAAGAACGTATTTGGTCGAGGCTCGTACAAGCTAGAAACCCTTGAAGGGCATGAGGTGCCAAGGACTTGGCATGCCTCCAATTTGAAAGTTTATTATGTTTAAAGTTTATTATGTTTAAAGTGTTTCCTAAGTGGACTCACTACTAGAAATAAGGTTTGATAAAACCAATCCAAGTTTTTAAAACTTGAGCATTATGTAAGGGTTGATCCCATTTTCAAAGTTATGAATTCCATATTATTATGTTTTCATTATATGTGCAATGCATTCTGATAGACATGTTAACTAAACATGCAAAATCAAGAGTGTAAAAAGCTGGAAGAAAAACAAAAGCTAAGGCTTAAATAAAAGTTAAGTTAAGCCCGTAGGATGAAAGTACATAAAGCTAGTACAAGCCATGAAAGGCCATAAATAAAACTACGAACTAATCTTCCCCTTCCTTGTCAACGGCCTCCTCCTCCTCTTCTTCTGAAACAGAACCAGAGCGAGCGGCTGCAGAATCAACACCAGTTGCCTGACCAGGAGGGGAGAAATTCTCTAGATCCAAAAACCTGTCGTCTTCATGCATGTCGTCCTCTCCAGCCAAAGCCAACTCCAAAGGGGTAGGGGCATAAGGACTCGGAAAGTCAGAAATGGTGAGAGATCCAGGCATCTTCTCCAAAACAGCAGAAAGAGCGCCATCCCATCCCTTAGTATACTGAACTGGGAAGAGGAGCTCGTCATGCTTATCAATCAAGTCCTTGTACTCCTGGGAGTCAAGGTACTCGTCGATAAAGTCATCTTTGCCTTTCCTCAAAGAAACCAACTCAGCCTGGGAGTCAACTAACTCCTTCTCCCTCCTAGCCAGTGTGGCCTTCAGTGAGCCCACCTCCTCTTGGGACTTCTCAAACTTGCCTTGGTTGGCCTCGAAAGATGAGCGCCAAGCCTTGGCTTGAAAGATAGCCCCTTGGAAGTTGACATTAGCCTACAAACAAGTTACAAGTCAATACAAGATAGAAACTTGAAACATGTTAAAACTACTAAGGAAAAAGGAAGAAAACAACTTACAGCAGCAATAGCCTGAGAGCCTGCGTGCTCCACACCCTCCAAAGTGGAGTTGGAAACGAAATCCTTGTAGTCACAAGGAGTCAAGGAATGATAAGACCATTCCACAGCATGTTTAGACACCCCCACTACGGTGTCTTTCTTCCTGAGACCCCAGTTGGGGCGCCAAACTGAGCTTTTGGCCGAAGAAGGACCCTCAGCCTCATCAGTAAGGTCCACATGAGGCCTTATAAAAGCTGGGACACTCGAAGCACGGGGATCCTTAACTCCCAAACGAGCCCTTTTCATCCTTGCTGTTTCTCCATCTTGGGGCTCGTTGGTCTTTTTAATAAAGACCGCAGCTGCAAAAAACACAAGGAAAGAAACTGTTGGTATAAGATAAACTTAAATAAGTAAAGGAAAAAATGAGGTGAGAATTACCCTTATCAGAAACGTTTGAAAGTCCCAAGGACTAAAGCTGGAACTCATCCAGAAGCACCCAAGCTGTTGTAGCATAATCATCTTTTGTGAGCTCGGCATAGGCATGGGCCTCCTCATCATTCAGAATTATATTACCGGGACTACCATCCGAGACCCTACTGAAAGATCTGCGGAAAAGGGTACCCCAATCCCCTCCTTCCCAAACTAAATACATAAATTCATTTTTCCATCTTGGGTTATTATCGGGGATGGATTTTGGATGAAAAATGGGAGGAGTGGAAGGACGATGGTTGATATAAACCCAACCCAAAGTAATGGCAGAGCTATTTTTAAATTGGAATATTTTCCTAAATAAGGCAACAGAAAGAGGAAAATTGTTCTTCAAGCAAAGAACGATGAAACACATAATGATTCTCCAGGCGTTTGGTGGAAGTTGGCAAGGGTTAATCCCAACATCAGCCAAAAGCCTGGGAATGAACTCATGGAAGGGAAACCTGAGTCCCGCAACAATGGCATCCTTATAAATGCATAAAGCATCAGGACGCCAATGGCAGGAACGGTCCCCTGGGCCAGCTTGGACTAATCTATAAGGGGACTTAATCCTATACATCTTATTATAATCCCTAATCATATCGATTTCATGGAATTTATTACTACAATCAAATGAATATAAGTGCGAAACAGAAGGGTATTCATCACTACGTTCTAAAATCATATCTTGAAGAGACATATGAGAAGAACGAATGGTGATACCTCTCTTAGACGCTTGATTCATTTTCTGGAGACGTTGAGCAGTACGATCAGACATCTTCAAGTCTTCAAAGAAAAAGCTTTAAATCTTCAAAGAAAAATCCCAGAATCTTCAAATCTTCAAACTAGAATCCAGAAAATCTTCAAGGGATGAAGATTGAACCCAGAAAACCTTCAACGGATGAAGGTTGAACCCAGAAAATCAGGAAATAACCCCGGAAAACTTCGCCGGAAATCGCCTTACCACGGGATAAATAGAAAGAAAAGCTAAGAAGGCTAGAGAGAAATTTTTAGAAGGTTGAAAGTATGAAGTGAGAAATGAAATAGAAATCCCACTCTTTTATAATCGAAGTGACTGGAAACCCAACCGGTTAAGGAAGGGCAACCATCTATAGCCAGTTAAGGCCCACAAATCCATTTATGGATTATAGAAATTAAAACCAAATAATTTGGGTCTCAGGCAAATTCGAAGCCTAAACAATAAGGCCCAATAAGGCCCAAGAAAAGAATGAAATTTGAAATATAGCCAAGGCAAAATAAAAGATTTAAGGTCGAAAAGACATTAAATCGAAGTCGTACGACCAAGGTCGAATACATATGGGAAAACGAGGTCGAATCCAACAACCTCGCTCCCAAATAAAGCCGAAAAATAATGAGAATGAGGTCGAAAATGGCCTAGAAATTGAGGTCTAAACGTTCGACCTCACGACAGAATGAGGTCGAAGATGACCTAGAGATCAAAGTCTATATTGACCTAGGAAATCCTGGTCGAAAAAGCATTGAATAGAGGTCGAAAGACCGAGGTCGAAAATGACCTGTAAACTGAGCTCGTATCCTTCGACCACACACCAAAATGAGGTCGAAACCAAAAGGGATTGAGGTCGAAAAAAGGCTGGAACGAGGTCGAATGATCGAGGTCGAAAATGACCTGTAAACTGAGCTCGTATCCTTCGACCTCACACCAAAATGAGGTCGAAACCAAAAGGGATCGAGGTCGAAAAAAGGCTGGAACGAGGTCGAAAGAGTGAATGACTAAGGTAAGAAAACTAGGTCGAAAAAAAAACACGATTTCGAGGTCGATACATCGAGGTCGAAAAAGGCCTATAAATCGAGGTCGAAAGCTTCGACCTCACAAACAATTGAGGTCGAAAAGGCACGATTTCGAGGTCAAAAACTCGAGGTCAAAAAAGTATGAAATCGAGGTCGAACAGACGAGGTCGAAAAAGACTTGGAATTCCTGGTCGAAAGCTTCGACCTCACAACTGTTTGAGGTCGAAATCCTGGTCGAATTCCTGGTCAAAAAAGACCTAAATCCTGGTCGAAAAAGACCTAATTCCTGGTCGAATTTCTGGTCGAAAATGACCTATTTTGAGGTCAAAAATACCATAAAAAATAGAATTTTTTGGGGAAAAGCACGCTATAACTTCTACGAAAACCCCGAGGAGATTTTCCCAGAAGTTGGGGGGCAAATGATATGGTCAGAAAAGTAATTATAGAAATATAGTTACTAATCCATTGGAAAGGCCCCGTAATTAAGGCCCAAAACCCAGATTATTTATTAATTTAGTAATTAATAAATAAGGGAAATACACAGCTCGTGAAAAGAGTCCAAAATATGGTAAATTAGTCAAAGAAGGATCCAGAATCCCAATTAATGAGTCATAGCCTTTATCAAACAAGGAAAAGACTTATCCTGCAAGAAATACAACGTTTATCCAATATCAAAAAGGAGACTTATTCGCTAAGACTCCTAAACCTACCATAAATACTAGGCTCCAGACGCCTATATAAGGGTCCTGATCCTACAATCAGAACTACGTCTTTGGCTTGATTCTCAATAACGAATTGAGATACGTAGGCATCTTGTGAGGACCGATTTAGTCTCGAAACACAAGTGTAGCCATTAAAGCTCGAAGCTCATTAAACCTTAGCATTAAATACAAAAGTACGTTTTTTAATCCACGACAGGATCTAAGATATTTTCTTAGTGGAATCCATAAATAAATTGAGTTGAAATAGGTTGCTTGAAATGGGTTATGTGGGTTGGTTATATTGGAATAACTTGTATCCCACATTGAAATGGTAATGAGAGGTTGGTGGGTTTATATAGAAACATGTGCAAGAGTAGTGTACAACTACTAAGGCATGTGGGTGTGCATGGTGTTAGTATGTGCCTCGCGCACACACACACACGCGCGCGCCGCCGCCGCCTCGCCTCGCCACGCCACGTCACGACTCGACTCGAAGGGCGATTTGGGCGAATGTCTCGGCGTCTCGCGTACGCGAGGCGACCTGGGCGAGGAATTTTATTACCTGTTTATTTAATATTATTTATTGATTTAATTTAATAGTATCAGTATTTATTTGTAACAGCTATACGAACTGGGTCAGGATTTATATTAAATCCTGATGGCCTGGTCAGTACTTGGAGTGAAATCCTGATGACTACTGATCCTGATGGCCTGTGTCAGTATTTGGATCCTGATGGAGTTAAATCCTGATGATGGTCCAGTCCTGACGAAATCCTGATGGTCGATCAAGTACTGATGCCACTCCTGACGGACAGCAAGTCCTGATGGCTTGGAGTACTGATGATGATCAAATCCTGATGGACCAGGAAATCCTAACTGAGCTGTAACTGTTTTTAAATCCTAATGACTACTGTTATGGTAATTAAATCAGAATAATTAGTATTAAATGTCATATCTTCAGTTACAATATTTGATCTATTACGTTTTATTTTGTATTATATTTATATATACAAAAGAGAACGTTTGACAGATGAGGAGAGATACGTAACTGTGAGAAAACCCTAGGAATCAGTTTTTTCTTCCCTGCTCTCTCTCTCAACACATACAGAATATACATAGTTTTTTGGGTGAACTGAGTTGCAGGTCGCTGTTGATCATTGCCATATCTGTGAGTGGATTGATCTGTGCTGTTTTATCCTGGGAGTGATATTGCTGTAACCCAACACATCGTAAGTGGGGCAATAATCTCTTCAAGAACAGTCAAGACTTCTCTAAGGCTTGGCGACTCAGCTGTTTATTATCTTTCAGTATTTGTTAAAGCTCCTGAGAGATACGTGTTCTTTCTTATCTTATTATTTACAGTCTCTAATTATTTTATTGTTTCGACCTTTGTGTTTGTTTCGTTTATTGGTATTTTGCATGTTCTTGTTAATACAATTATATATATAACTACCCTATTGTTGCTGTGTAGTTAGTAATTATACCCAACAATCTTGAAGAGATTAATTCTGTGTTGTATATTGTTAATTAACAAGATGGTTAACGGAACTGAAACTCATGATGGTGCTATTGCTTCGGGTTCTGGTGTTACTGTACCCACCATTGATTGGACCACGTACCGTTTCCCACAGCCTATTGATTTGTCAGGAATGGCTGATAAATTCGGTGGGGGTGTTGGTTTTTCTCGTTGGCAGAAAAAGATGAAACTGTGGCTTACGGTAAAGGGTCTATGGTCGGTGGTACAGTATGAGAAATCGGTTATTGATCAGGAGAAGGCTGAAACTCTTAAGGCTTATGCTATGTGGGAGGAAAAAGATGGGGTGGCTAGGGCTGCTATACTGACAGCTTTAGCGAACACTCTATTTGATGTGTATTCATCTGACTCCTTCACTGCTAAGCTCTTATGGGAGAAGCTCTGTGGCTAGGTTTCTTGATTTTAAGCTGGTGGATACAAAGTCCATGACCGAGCAGGCACATGAGTTTGAGATGTTGGTGCATGCTTTGAAGGAGTCCGGAATGGACCTTCCTGAGAAGTTTCAGGTGATGGTAGTGATTGAAAAGCTCCCTAAGTCTTGGGAAGAGTTTGTTCTCTCCCTGAAAAGACAGAAAGGAGAGATCACTTGGACAAACCTGATGTTGGACATATCTGTGCAGGAATAGCACAAGTCCAAACAGGGACATGTGATGCCTGCTGAACATGGGAGTTCGAAGGTGAATGTAGTGACTGTTGGACAGAAATGAAAGGCTGTCACTAAGAAGGATAACACTAAACCTAAAACTGACAAGAACAAGGCTAAGAAACCAAAGACAAACAAACCATGTTGGTCTTGTGGACAGGTTGGTCATTGGAGCAAGGACTGTCCTGTAAAGAAAGCTAAGAAACCTGTGGGAGCACAAGCTAATACTGTGCTTGCAACCACTGATGGGCCTAAGGTTAACATGGTTGTTGGTGAGGTTGTTGCCTCTGGAACCAATGACGGGTATGTTACCTACAACCCTGTACTTCTTTCCACTTATCTGTCACATGAATGGTTGATTGATACTTGAGCTAATGTACATATTTGTACTGATATTAGTTTATTTGTATCTTATCAACAGAGTCATGGAGTGACAGTGACGATGGGGAATGCTAGTGCTGCTCAAGTTCTTGGAATAGGAAACGTGGACCTGAAGTTTGCTTCTGGGCGTGTTCTATCCCTCACTAGAGTGCACCATGTTCCTGATATTCGTAGAAATATAATAAGTGGAAGTTGTTTAGTTAAAAATGGTTTTGAACTTTCTTTGAAATGTAATAAAGTAGTTATTACACATACTGGTACATTCTTTGGCAAAGGTTATTTGTCTGATGGTTTATTTTTAATAAATGTTGAGCCTGTTTTGGGCAGTTTTATTAACGATAGTGTTGCACCTTCTGTTAATTGTGTTGAATCATCTGATTTATGGCATGCTAGACTTGGTCACTTAAATTTTGGTGCTCTAAAGAATATGATGAATTTAGAGTTGATTCCAAAGTATGTCACTGATAAGAAATCTAAATGTCAAGTATGTGTGACTGCTAAACAAACTAGGAATCCTTTTCATAATGTTGTTAGGGATTCAGGAGTATTGGATTTAGTACACACTGACATATGTGAATTTGGTGGCATGTTGACTAAGGATAATAAACGATATTTTATTACCTTTATAGATGATTGTAGTAGATACTGTTATGTTTATTTACTTGGACATAAAGATGAAGCACTAGAAAAATTCATTATGTTCAAAACTGAAGCTGAAACACAAACTGATAAAGTACTTAAACGTTTGAGATCTGATAGAGGTGGTGAGTATACTAGTACCTTGTTTAATGAATTTTGCGCAAGCAATGGTATAATTCATGAGGTGACTCCACCATACACACCTGAGTCTAATGGGGTGGTTGAACGAAAGAACAGAACTTTTAAAGATATGATTAACAGCATGCTTATTAATTATGGGTTGCCTAAGTACATGTGGGGAGAGGCTTTGAATACGGCTTGCCATATTCTGAATAGAGTCCCTCTGAAACATATCGACAAGACACCTTATGAATTATGGAAAAGTAGAAAGACAAGTTTAAAGTATCTTCGTGTGTGGGGGTGCCTTGCTAAGGTGCTTGTCCCTGAACACAAGAGAAAGAAACTAGGTCCGAAAACTGTTGATTGCATCTTTCTGGGCTATATTGAAACCACTACGACTATGAGATTTTTAGTGTTAAAATCTGACATAGACGGTATAGTGGCTAACACTATAGTTGAATTTCGTGATGCAACATTCTTTGAGGATGTGTTCCCTATGAAGACTGGTATACCTCAAGATATTTCTAATGATGATCCTACTCACACATCTAGTTCTATTCATGATCATGTGGAAAAGATGACAAATGTGGGGGCAGATTCTGATAGTAGTTCTACTCCTGACGAAGTAGATGAACCTAGAAGGAGTAAGCGTGCAAAGGTAGTCAAGGACTTTAGAAGTGATTTTGTCACTTACAATGTCGAGGATGAACCTTTGACTTTCCGACAGGCCATGGATTCTTCGGAGTCAAGGCACTGGAAAGGTGTTGTAAAGAGTGAGATTGACTCTATTGTTTCTAACGGAACATGGGAGTTGGTTGATCTTCCTCCTGGGTGTACTACTATAGGATGTAAGTGGATCTTCAAAAGGAAGATGAATCCTGATGGCTCAATAGATAAGTATAAGGCTAGGTTGGTAGCTAAGGGTTTTAGGCAAAAGGAAGGCATTGATTACTTTGACGCATACTCTCCTGTTGCAAGGATGACTACAATCCGAATGCTTATAGCATTGGCTTCCGTACATGGTCTTATCATCCATCAAATGGATGTAAAGACAACTTTTCTTCATGGTGATCTTAAAGAAGAGATTTATATGGATCAACCTGAGGGATTTGTTGCCTCTGTAACGAGAGGAAAGTATGTAAGTTGATCAAGTCTATATATGGCTTAAAACAAGCTCCTAGAGACTGGCATAAGAAGTTTGATGATACTGTTTTAGAATCAGAATTTGTAGTTAATGAAAGTGACAAGTGTGTCTACTATATGGTTAAGGGAAATGAATGTATTATCGTGTGCCTATATGTGGATGATATTTTATTGTTTGGAACCAATATTGAGATTATTAACGAGACAAAAAGTTTCTTGAAAAGGCACTTTGAAGTGAAGGATATGGGTGAGGCTAGTGTGATTCTTGGGGTCAAGTTGACACAGTCAACTGATGGAATAACATTGACACAATCTCATTATATAGAGAAATCTATACTTGAGAAGTATGGTTATTCAAATTGTAAAATCGCTAGTACACCGTACGATCCTAAAGTTGCCCTAGTCAAGAATAGTTCAGGAATACATGTGTCTCAGTTAAGGTATTCTCAGATTATTGGGAGTTTGCAATATCTTGCTAACGTGACTAGACCAGACATTTCTTATTCTGTGTCAAAGTTAGCTAGATATACAAGCTGTCCGAACAAGACTCATTGGGAGGCCCTAGATAGAGTTCTTAGATATCTTAAGGGAACTATTTCCCTTGGTTTGCATTATCGAAGATTCCCTGGAGTACTCGAGGGATATAGTGATGCAAGTTGGATAGCTAAGAAATCTGGTACCAATGGAGTGACTGGATATTTGTTTACCTTAGCAGGTGGAGCAATATCCTGGAAGTCTACTAGACAGACTTTGATAACTCGGTCTACCTTTGAGGCTGAGTTGTGTGCACTAGATGCCACGGGGACGGAGGCTGAATGGTTGCATGGACTTATGTCAGTGTTACCTGTAGTAAGCAGACCGCTTCCAGTCATTGCTGTTCATTGTGATAGCCGTACAACTATCGACAAGATCAGTAGTGAAAAGTATAATGCTAAAAAGAAGAGACACATCCAAGTTAGACTTAAATCTATAAGGGGTCTTGTGTCTGAAACGATTATTGCTGTAGAGTTCATTGGAACTCAGGATAATATAGCTGATCCTTTGACTAAAGGACTTGAGCATGCAGTAGTCCTTAAGTCTAGGTTGGGGATGGGACTGATAGCCCATAATGATTCATCAGCAGTGGGAACCCAATACACCTGAGAGGAGATCCCTTGAAGTGTATTCAATGTGGTAATAACAAGTTGTGAGGGTGAGTTGGTAGTACCTTTACTATATACCTTGATACGCACGTATCCGAGTCTATCCCCTGTAAACCTAAAAGGTACTGTTACTGCAAGTATAGCAAGAGTTATTTTGAACTCTGAATGGGGTCAAGTCATTTGACGAGATGATCGCAGTACATCTCTGGAGATGCCCAGCTAAGCGAATGTAATTGTGTGGTCGCAATTAGAGGAAAGGGTTATTCCTTGAAGCATTCGACGAACAGGATCGAGACAGGACCATTAACGTCTTAAAGCCGTAGATCAGCACCATAGCCTTTGATTTGTCGTCGTCTATGGAGTGTGGTTACACCAAACGGATAAAGATTCAAGGTGAAACATTCCATCTAGATCCGGTAGCCATCGAAGTAGAGGACTTAGGAGGGTTCAAACCCGGAAGGGTACCGACTCTGAAAAACAAGTCATGATAAGGACCGATATGTATGCATTTCTGTATGGATTTGTGGGGGATTATTAGAAAATGGAAAGTTTGAGGCATATTTTATATATGTTCTTGATGGAATTTCCGGAAACTAACAATTGGAGGTTGTTCCTTGTAATGAGGACTTAAACTTTCATGTTTGGATCTAAGATATTTTCTTAGTGGAATCCATAAATAAATTGAGTTGAAATAGGTTGATTGAAATGGGTTATGTGGGTTGGTTATATTGGAATAACTTGTATCCCACATTGAAATGGTAATGAGAGGTTGGTTGGTTTATATAGAAACATGTGCAAGAGTAGTGTACAACTACTAAGGCATGTGGGTGTGCATGGTGTTAGTATGTGCCTCGCACACACAGACACACGCGCGCGCCGCCGCCGCCTCGCCTCGTCACGACTCGGGTCGAAGGGCGATTTGGGCGAATGTCTCGGCGTCTCGCGTACGCGAGGCGACCTGGGCAAGGAATTTTAGTACATGTTTATTTAATATTATTTATTGATTTAATTTAACAATATCAGTATTTATTTGTAACATCTATACGAACTGGGTCAGGATTTATATTAAATCCTGATGGCCTGGTCAGTACTTGGAGTGAAATCCTGATGGCCTGTGTCAGTATTTGGATCCTGATGATGGTCCAGTCCTGACGAAATCCTGATGGTCGATCAAGTACTGATGCCACTCCTGACGGACAGTCCTGATGGACTAGGAAATCCTGACTGAGCTGTAACTGTTATTAAATCCTGATGACTAATGTTATGGTAATTAAATCAGAATAATTAGTATTAAATGTCATATCTTCAGTTACAATATTTGATCTGTTACGTTTTATTTTGTATTATATTTATATATACAAAAGAGAACGTTTGACAGATGAGGAGAGATACGTAACTGTGAGAAAACCCTAGGAATCAGTTTTTTCTTCTCTGCTCTCTCTCTCAACACATACAGAATATACATAGTTTTTTTGGGCGAACTGAGGTGCAGGTCGCTGTTGATCATTGTCATATCTGTGAGTGGATTGATCTGTGTTGTTTTATCCTGGGAGTTATATTGCTGCAACCCAACACATCGTAAGTGGAGCAATAATCTCTTTAAGAACAGTCAAGACTTCTCTAAGGCTTGGCGACTCAGCTGTTTATTATCTTTCAGTATTTGTTAAAGCTCCTGAGAGATAAGTGTTCTTTCTTATCTTATTATTTACAGTCTCTAATTATTTTATTGTTTCGACCTTTGTGTTTGTTTCGTTTATTGGTATTTTGCCTGTTATTGTTAATACAATTATATATATAACTGCCCTATTGTTGCTGTGTAGTTAGTAATTATACCCAACATCAAATGAGGGAGCTTGTTTGATCTTGTTAAAATGAAACATGAAACTACAAAAATGTTTGTTCCTATGGGTTTTAGATGCCACTTGCTTTTGAATTTTTTTTTTTGGTCAGAACTTGCTTTTGAATTTTGATCTTGAAGAGAATGAAATAAAAAACAATTTGTATCAATAATTTATAGTTTTGTGTGTAGTTTTTATCATCTTGTATGAAAATGTTTAGTAAATTATGCACGCTATTGTGAAATTACAAGCCAATTTTAGCTATTATTCCCATCCATAATATGTCTTTCTAGAGACTAGAATTATTGTACTTCTCTGCAAATGATTTTGTGGGTGGGTGGATACCATACCAAAAATAAATGATGAGAAGATATAGAACAAAGTGAAGAGGTCACGGTCAATAGTAAATTGGGTATAGTAGGATAATAAATTCTAAATTGGGTCACAATCATAATGTCGATATTTGATCTTGACTTTTGGGTTAACTTGAACCTTTATTTACAGCTTGAAAAATTGAATATTTTCTTTTAAGTCAGCTATGCCATTTGCAGGTTTGTCAACATAAGTTCATCCTCTGTTTTTCAGTACACAAAATATTGTCAACTGGAAATAAATTTCAGATTATGGATTTTGTTTGCAATAAATTTTAAGATGAGATTAACTTAAAATAAATTGTGCACTCTGAAAGCTAAAGCCTTATTGCAGTAATAAAATGAACAAGTCCTCTTGAAGCAGTAGTGGCAACAACAGCAACAACTACACATTCTAAAGAAGCTGCATTGATTAAACAAGGGAGGAAATTAGGACCAAAACTTAATTCAAAATAACACGAAATAAGACTGCATATGAGATGAACAATGAAGCAGCCTGATGAGGTCGTCATCAACTCCACATATAAACAATTACTATAAAACATAATTTATCTTTCTAGAGACTACAATTATTGTACTTCTCTGCAAATAGTTTCATGGATGGGTGGATAGGATACCAAAAGTAAATGATGAGAAGATATAGGATAAAGTGAAGAAGTCACAGTCAATAGTAAATTGGGTCACAATCATAATGTTGATATTTGATCTTGAATTTTGAGTTAACTTGAACCTTTATTTACAGCTTAAAAAATTGAATATGAATTAAAAAATTCTACTTGTACTTCTCTGCCAATGATTTTGGGGACTAGAATTATTGTACTTCTCTGCCAATGATTTTGATGGATATGAGATCCGTTGGTTGTTCTTATGATCTTATCATTATCTTTTTACAATCTAATAGACAAATATACGATTTGTCAACTTCCTTGTCTTCTCCTGTAACACAGCTGAATTTTTCTAGAAAAATTGCAAAAGTTGACGTCGAACAGCCATGCCACAGATCATATCCCAGTTGTTCTCATAATTATCTTTTACCGTCTAATAAAAGAAAAATATGATGTGAATTTCCTTGTCTTCTCCCGTGACACGGCTGATTTACTAAAGATTTTGCAAATTTTGATGTCAAACAGCCATGGACAAATTGTATCCAAGTTAATCATCTAACAGAGCAGCTAAGTAGAGAGACACAAATCATATCCAAAATGATCATCTGACAGGGAAGCTAAGCAAAGAGACAAATCATATTCAAGTTGATCATCTAAAAGGGCAGCTTAGTAAGGAGATGATGAACTGGTAAATATTTCAACACCCCTAACCAGTCAGGTAACATAATCAAATATTGTAAGAATTAGAAAGCAACTACATAT
Source organism: Heracleum sosnowskyi (assembly GCA_030848705.1). Taxonomy (NCBI): domain Eukaryota; kingdom Viridiplantae; phylum Streptophyta; class Magnoliopsida; order Apiales; family Apiaceae; genus Heracleum; species Heracleum sosnowskyi. The sequence continues at coordinate 3,441,951 of CM061243.1, read as the reverse complement.
TGTGATAGTACAACATCACAAATAAAAGTTTATGCTTATTATAAAAAATTTGTACCAATGATTGGTTCATGTATCATACTACAACACAATCGATTAACAGCAGAATTGATTAATGTATTATACTACAACACAATCGATTAACAGCAGATAAAAGTTCATAACAAATTATCTTCGACAGCAACAACAAGTCTTCTTGAAGCAGCATTGACAACAACAACAACAACTACATATTGTGAATAAGCTGCATTGATGGAAGAAGGGCGAAAATCAAGACCAAAACCTTATTCAAAATCACACGAAATAAGACAGCATATGAAATGAACAATGAAACAACCTGCTAAGGTTGGCATTAACTGCACATATAAACAGTTCATAAAAGAAGTAAATAAATTAAGATTACAGAGAAGATGAGAGTCGGAGTAGAGAAATTCATGTACACACATACCTAGCATAGAGGCCAACACTTTTTTGCTCCGGATGACGAGGTTTCTGGTCATGATACTCCATCTTTTGGTTCACCGGAGGTTTCTCTATCGTCATCTTCTCTTTGGAGCTACAGGTTGAAGTAGACGAAAGAAAAGAAGTATGCTTTGGCCTTTAAAAGCCTCCAAAGCTAATGAAAGAGGGTCATGAAGCTTGTGTTGATCAATGTAGTACATCTAACAGCTAACTCTCTGTTTCCTCAACCCTTTAATTAATCACCTCATATATGATTTGGTATGTTCACATCAGTATCTAATTAATTCCCCATTTCCCCAACCATGTAATAAATCACCTTACATAGCAGTAGTATGGTATCTTTAAGTCAGCACTGTAAATATCAGAAGTTCGCAAGATCACAAGAATCAGTTTATGTATGCAGCTCGTGAATTTAGTACACTTTATCTTGTTTGTCAACAGTAAAACCAGTCAAGTTAGTTCTAATTTATATACACACACACTTAACGAAACAAATTTCTTGCTAGTTTTGGTATTTTACAAGATATTCAAAAAAAATTAACACAGGATAATGGTGTGAAATAATCTCAATTTTATTGTATTTTCCAAAAGCAAAACTGCTACTATATCCTAGTAACATACAAATGCAAGAGAGACGCTAATGACCAAACAACTTAGCTACAGATCTCAAGTAGCTTTTCCCTGGCACAGCAGAAAACCATTATTTTGATCACTATACTTCTAGTCTAAGCTACATGTTAGACATTTGGTGAATATGAGATCCGCTGGTTCTTATCATCAACTTTTTACTATCGAATAACAAAAATACGCTTTTTCAACTTCCTACTCTTCTCCTGTCACGGAGCTGAATTTTTTTAGAAAAAATTGCAAATGTTGATGTCAAGAAGCAATGCTTCAGATCATATTCAAGTTCTTATCATTGTCTTTTACCATCTAATAAAAGAAAGCATGATGTCCTTGTCTTCTCCTCGGACAGAGCTGATTTACTAAATTTTGCAAAATTTGATGTCAAGCAGTCATGCACAATCGTATCCAAATTGACCATCTAACAGGGCAGCCAAGTAGAGAGACACGAGTCATATTTAAATTGATCATCTGACAGGGCAGCTAAGCAAAGAGACGCATTGTATCCAAGCTGATCATCGAACAGGGCAGCTAACTAAGGAGATGATGACAGGAAGTATTTCGATATCGCTAAGACCCTAAACAGCCGGGTAGAAAAATTTATTAAATTTGATATTTTAATATTCATATTTTCATCTCGGCCCGTGCTTGGCACAAACTTGAAATATATATATATATATATATATATATATCCAAATATAAATGATATCACAAATTGATATAAACATCCCTAACAACCATATGCATTAACTGGTAATGCCAGCAGGCAGCAAGAATCCAACAATTAGACAGATCCGAGGTTACCAATAATTGATTAATGTATTATACCAACACAATCGATTAACAACAGATAAAAGTTTGTAACAAATGATCTTTAGCAGCAGCAACAAGTCCTCTTGAAGCAGCACCGGCAACAATAAGACCAAAATGACACGAAATAAGACTGCAGATATGAAATGAACAATGGAACTACCTAATAAGCAGTTCACTAAAGAAGTAAATAAATTAAGATTACAGGTTCACTAAACAAGTAAATAAATTAAGACTACGGAAAAGATGAGATTTGGAGAAGATAAATTCATGTATATGTCAGGACTGCCATATATTAGCATTAGTACTTGTATTTTCCAGTAGTAGTTTGGGGATATTAAGTAATAAGTAGTGAGTATTAAGGCAGGGGCGTTTATGTCTTTTAAGTAGTTAGAAGTTAGTAGAGTCTATAAATAGTTCTACCATTTGTATTTTTAGTCATGAATGAATGAAGATATGAAAAGGCATTTGCCACCAAACCTCTTTCTCTCTCTATAACAGAATCCCTCTCTCTCTAGGGTTTCATTCTCTCTCTCATCTAAACTCTGTTTCTAGTCTGATTTCTCATCTATTTCTTCTGATTCTCTTCTAATTCTGTGTTAAATCACTATCCTTTACTGTTAATTGTCATTCCTAAACAGAAAATACCAAAAATAGTTGTAAAATAGGTCAAAAACTCACTAGTTCCTGACAAATTGGTATCAGAGCTGTTCTAATCGACCAACCATTGCTTCGACTGAGTTGTGCACTTGAATCCGAGCAGAGCAAAGTTGGAATCACAGTAATCGCAGTTGTATTCTAGAAGTTAGGGTTTCTGCACACCAGGTGTTTGATTTTCTGTCTCAATTAGTAAGATCTGTTGTTTGTTGCAGTTTTCTTGTTAATTCTATCTCATTTGCATAGAACGAGTTGATTTCAGTTGATATTGTTGGAGAAAATCACAAAAGTAGCAAGAGAAGTACTGTTTTAGTGATTTGAAGGAGAAATGTGTTGTTTCTGGTGTTTTACTGTTGTGCTTGTGTTGTGAGTTGAATATCTGAGGCTAGCTGTTTGATTCTGTGTTTGTGAGCTGTGTAGTAGTACTAAGGTGATTGAGGAAGTGTACTGATGGTTAAGTGAATTAATTGTGGTTGTGTATTGGTGTTATTGTTGAGGTGTTATTTGTGTGTTTGTTGAAGTTGTGGAGTGTTGCTGAAGTAATTGAAGAATAGTGCATACAACTGTTGACTATTGTCTACGGAATGAGTTACTACAGAGATGAAGGAAGTCTATAGACACTAAAGGAGTGAAGTAATGCTTAGAATTGATTAGTATAAGTGCTGGAATATTTCTGAGGTATTCTGCACAAAAGGTGTTTGATTAATTGACTCTGAAAAAAATCTGTTGTGAAATTGTTGACTTCTAGTCAGGTTTCTGTGAATTGTTAGACTTGAGGTGAGGATAGTCTATTGTGGAGGTTAAAAACACTGGAACCAGACACTGTGTTAGTTTCAGCAGTGGCTATGGCATTTAGGAACACAGTTAGCCATGCTGAGGTGTTGACTCAGGAAACTTCCCAGGAATCTCCTCATTACGAGTTCAATACTCCAAAGTTTGATGAAATTCCAGGTGAAGATAAAGAGGATTGGCAGTATGAGGAAATCATTTGTATAGCTTTGGGAATGGAGGACTTCTTTCAGCCCAAGAAGAATTTTGAAGAAAGAAATTCTGGTGGTGCTAAGGAGCTTGAATGCACATCTGATTTTAAGATAACAGCAAGGAAGATAAAATCTGATGACAAAGAAGATCTAGATGAGACAACAAAGTCAGGGCTAGAGTTTCAAATGCCAAAAGACTTGATAGCATATAAAAAATTGGAAGAGTTGAGGTTGCAGCCTGCACCTTGCTTTACTTCAAAATGTCAAGAGTTGATGAAGAGTGAATCTCTTCGAGTTGAACCTCTGGATGCTTATGCGTTCTGTAAAGACTTTCAGCAAGCTGATCCAAGTTCAGAAAAAGGGGCACATTTCAGAGCATTGGTCAAGAAGGAAGAATGGAATGTCATGGACATATTTTCATCATTGGACATCTCCAGAAAAGATACTAAGGAGCCTCATCTTGAAAACCACTTCAGAGACAACTTTGAGAAGAATGAATATGCACCACTCTTAGACAAGATAAAGCTAATAGAGACTGGAGTTAGTATCTCTTCTTCAACCAAAGAAGTGGAAGCTGCAAATGATCTGAATCCAGTAATTATGGATGAAAATCCACGCATTTGAGAGCCTACTAATTTCAGCAGGCCATTAATTTGTCCTTTTGAAGCTGATCAAGTTGAGAGGATACATGTTAGTTGCATATACATATATGGCATGAAGTCATGGCCCTCTCAAGTTATACAAGAACAGGGTGACAAGTCAACTGTTGTGGATTGCAAAGGTGAAAAGGAGCAACCTGATGAGGAGCAAATAACTTCAATGATCCTTACGAACATGAGATACATTGATGGGCCTTTCCTTTACAAGACACTTACTGATGGTACCTTAATAGCTGCAGTTTCTTACATATTTTGTAAGATGTCTAGCAACTTTGGTAAGAATGAAGTGCTTATCTTTGATCCTGGTGGTTATGTTCAAAATGAAGAGTCAAATTGTGTTACCAAGAAGTTAAATGAGGTTGTTTTAATAATCTCAATTGATGGTAAACTCGGGCATCTAAAAGATAATCATTTGAAGTTTCTGGAAATGAATAAGGATCATTCTCAGTTGAGGAGGAAGATGTTTGTGATTCTGATTGTGAATTCCGATGACACACAAGACTAGGATGTTCAAAAAGTTAGTGAAGAGACTGATAAAATTGTTAGTGAGATGAATCGACAATATATTGATTATGAAAGACTTGGGCTGAATAGGATACCCTACCAGGATAATTACATTGTGTTCATACAATGTCACTCTGCAATTAACAAGGCGATGAGACTAAATAACCAGGAGATCTCGGGGGAAAAGTGGTGTAATAACCATTTTTGATCCAGGAAGATATTCATGTTGTTTCTATGATGCTTAAGTCGTCGGTGGTTCTGATGGAATTCTAAATATTCAGCAATTGTTGCAAGTTGTTTTTAGTCGACAAGAGTTGTTTCTAAAAGGAAAGCAAGCATGGCAGTAAAGGCATTATCAGAGGTGTATGTGATCTAGCTGAAAAGAAGAGTGGAGGAAGTGCAAGACCCACCATGAGGACATGGTTATATCTCAAGGAGGGGGAAATGTCAGGACTGCCATATATTAGCATTAGTACTTGTATTTTCCAGGGTTTCATTCTCCAGGCATTTGCCACCAAACCTCTTTCTCTCTCTATAACAGAATCCCTCTCTCTCTAGGGTTTCATTCTCTCTCTCATCTAAACTCTGTTTCTAGTCTGATTTCTCATCTATTTCTTCTGATTCTCTTCTAATTCTGTGTTAAATCACTATCCTTTACTGTTAATTGTCATTCCTAAACAGAAAATACCAAAAATAGTTGTAAAACAGGTCAAAAACTCACTAGTTCCTGACAGTATACACATACCTAGCATAGAGGCCAACACTTTTTTGCTCCAGTGTTGAGGTTTCTGGACATGATATTCCATCTTTTGGTTCACAGGAGCTTTCTCTACTATCATCTTCACCTTGTTGCTACAGGTTGAGGTAGACAAAAATAAAGTAGTATGCTTTCACATTTTAAAGCCTCCAAAGCTAATGAAAGAGGCACAGGAAGCTTGTTTTGATCTATGTAGCCATAAGTGATGCAGTTGGCGACAAGTACATCTAACAGCTAGCTCTCTGTTTCCTCAACATTCTAATTTATCACCTCACATATGATTTGGTATGTTCACATCAGTGTTGCGACAAGTTCATCTAGCTCTTAATTCCCTATTCCCCAACCTTGTAATAGATCACCTCACATATGGTATGGTATGTTTAAAGTCAGCTTTGTGAAAATCAAAAATTCGCAAAATCACAAGGGTCGGTTATAATACGCAACTCGCCAGAGGAAATTTAGTACAATTACATCATTTGCTGCTAGTTTCTGAAAATTAACAAGATATTCAAAAAAAAAAATTAGAAAAGTGGGTGAAAATATCTCAAAAATAAAATAAAATAGGCCAATAGAAATAAATCAACTCAAGTTCAACAACTCAAATTTTGTGACATTGTAACTCTATGAGCCTGCATTGCAACAACACCCGAGTTTTTCCCTGGCACTGCTCATCTATTTGCTCTATACTTCTAGTCTAAGCTACATGGAAGACATTTGATCGATATGAGATCCATTGGCTGTTCTTATCATTATCTTTTTACAATCTAATAAACATAAAAACAATTTGTCAACTTCCTCTTCTTCTCCTATGACGCAGCTGAATCTTTTTAGAAAAACTGAAAATGTTGATGTCAAGCAGCCATGCCACAGATCATATCCAAGTTGTTCTTATCATTTTCTTTACCATCTAATAAAAGAAAATATGATGTAAATTTCCTTGCCGTCTCCAGTGACAGAGCTGATTTACTAAAGATTTTGCAAATTTTGATGTCACGCAGCCATGGACAAATCAGTATCCAAGTTGATCATCTAACAGAGCAGCTAAGTAGAGAGACACAAATCATATCCGAAATAATCATCTGACAGGGAAGTTGAGCAAAGAGACAAAATCATACTATTCAAGTTTTGAAAGTTTGACCATATTTTTGATATTTGGTGTAAAATACAGTCACCACTTTATAATTTGCAAGAAGCAAATAATATCAAGATCGTCTAACTAAGTGCATCTTTAACACGAGAGACAATTAGTTCAGTTTTTAGGAGACACTAATCTTTCAAATTTTTAGATTATGATAATTAGCTCGAGTGTCTGACACTGGACAAGGGTACGCCGGCATGACACTCAGCACTTCATTTTGGGCTGAAATATGCAAAAAACCAAGATATTATTGTTGAGTCCTAGTTGTCATGGGTCTGACTTAGAATCTAGCTTATTTGATAATATATCTTCAAAACGCTAGAAACACCACCACAAAAATATTTTAACTAAGATAGTTGTTTATTAATAATGAATACTGATCGGCAATCACCTAATATTTCAAACCTAACAATGATCAAGAAGTTTTTCAAAGAAATACATCACTTATATTCTATTTTCTAAAGTTACCAGTTTTTTAGAATTTGGTACCAAGTTTTCTTAATGCTAAATATTTTTTCTTCTTTAAAAAAGATAAAATAATGTTGACATGTAATGTCTTCATTCTTTGGTGATCTGTCATTTTTTTACATCATAGGTTAAGGAGCACCATAACATGATAGAGGCTTTACAAGCCTTTTAATTAAACATGAAAATAAAAGACCATGTGCATAAGCTCATTTGATCAAATATATGGTTAAACCGTTAAAGGAAGGAGCTCGCGTGCTGAAGTGGAAATTAAAAACACAGAAGATAAATAAAGTGCAGTCAAATGTTATTAACCAAGAAAGAGTCACAAGGAAAGAAGCGAGGATTCAAATTAGTTGAACATATTTTCTTGGCGACTCCTCAAAATAGACCCGACAAATGACTTGACAACACGTAGAGATTTCAGTTCACCAAGTAAACTTGCTAATACATGTTTCTTCGATGGAGACACAGAACTCTCCAAGTAAACTTTCTAAGCATGTTCTTGATAGAGACACAGAGTAACTAGGAAAGGAACGATACCTTCTAATCATCAACAATAATCATAGTCCGGGCGGTTCTATATTACACAGTATCAACCCAGCACAGGGGGATACTGTGGTAGAAAAGATATGAAAGAACTTGATATAGATACTATAAGGTCAATTAGAGAAAGAGGTTGGTCACCTAAATTATCATGTACCAAGGTCCTGCGCTGTCTCATTTTCTTCTTAAGTAATGTTTATACAGATATAATGCAGCATGTGTAGAAACCTAATAAAGTATTTGAAATTACAATATGTGGTCTTCAAATTTCTACTCAAGGTCATATAAGGTTAATTAGAAATTACAAGTTTTTCACAATAAGATATAGTTCACAAGCAACATGCCTAAGGACTGAGAAATCTAAGGACTGAGATAACGGTCAGTGGCAGGAAATGGGGAAGAACAAGATTAAAATTAAAAAGCATGGGAAGATTGATTGGCTAACATTAAGCATTCTCTATGCCACCAAAGTTTCAACTCAGATGAGGATGATATACTGAAGAGAGACAAGCAGCACTCAAGGAGGAGAACATAATGATCCCACCATGAGGCATAGAACTTAGATTGAAAGTGTTTGTTGTGTCAGTACAGTCAACTAGAATGAGGAAGTTGTACACCAAAGAACTGCAGTTGGTGATTAACTAATCTCTGTGTGATAAATAAGCACATAACATCTAGCTTGCCTACTCATCATATGTACACCGTACCTTTAGTTTATTTTATGTCTGCATTATATCTTTCTTTAATTATCTTAGAAACATAAATAGCTACAATCCTCTAAGTCCATATCTCGATAAATACTAAGCTTCACAAATAGCTTTTAGACACTATATATACTTGCCTGCTTGGCAGGGCCCAGTGGAAAGTGTTAGTTCTGGTCAATTAACCTTTTTTCATATAGCAATTGCTATATGGCTATCCCCGTTATCAGATATCATTTATCAAAATTCTAATGTCATTGTTGAAAAGCCTATCTCATGGCTTTCCCAGGACTATCTCTGTAGACATTGTTATTTTGTGTTGGAGGTCGGGAGGGGGAGAGAGGGAGCACAAACCTGCTGTGCTGCATATGGACCAGCATAAGAATTAGCAGTATATCCCAAATCAGAGTTTCCATAACCAGCAGTGTATGCAGGTCCTACAAGAACGATTCCAACATCAAGAGTTACATAAATATCCATCATTTGAAGTCCTACTCATGCTTAAATAAACTTGTTTGTTCATAAGCATAAGTAGAAAACTAGAACAGAATACATGGTTAGCAAATAGCTTACCAGGACTTGCTGCTGGAGCAGCTGCAGCAGCTGCCCTTGCCATCTTCATGGTGTTAGCAAGTTCAGCATGTAGTTTTTCAATTTCACGAGCCATGGAGACTAGTTTTCCTCAATGTTGGAAGCATGCAGCTATTTTTCATATTCAACAGCACCCCTGTTCAAATTAAACTAAAGTCAAAACCTCGAAAAGGACTTGCCCTCTAAGTTAACCCGTAATGTCCATTAAGTGGACATAAACTATGACGATCACATGAAAAGACCAAGTAAGCATTATCTCTCGGTATCCTAAAAGAGACAAACTTAAAAACAGCAAACCATCCAACAAAGCAGAAACAAAACACAGACATAAGCTACTTGCTTTCCAGTTTCCACCGTTAACAAGACCCATAAGGTACCATTCAGTTCTTTATAAAACAAAACAAGAAATCAACTTGTTAAGAACAAAATTTCACATGCATATCGTTATTAAGAAGAACACAACTGCATTAGTTGACTGAAAATTTGAGTTGGTAATGCAACCGGAAAAACTTAAATCACAATAATTAATTAAACACCTTATGGCAACTTCCTTATGGCATGCACTGTATCCCTTCTGTTCGACAAAGTGATTACGACGCAAACATGATATTTTGTCCAAAAAAGTACTGTATACTAATCTTTATATCTTAATGAACAGATCAGAAAATGTAATAATAATTGAAGAAAAATATATATCACAACAATCACAATGCTCCTAAACATAACAGTAAACAAGATCGGATAATGTCAACATTGTTCAATAACATAAGAATAACACTATATGTAGATGACTGGATGTCATACAATCCGCACACACTTGGTGGTTCTTTTAATAGCATTTGTTAATATTTGTGAGCATTTGTAGCAATCCGTGACTCATGTGATACAACCAACAGCAATGATACAAGCAAGAGGCAATGTCTAACCAATCAAACAGACAAGTAATTACAATGTGAAAACAGCTGAGTGTATTTGAAACATTTTATTATTGACAGAAGTTGATTCACAGGTAAACAAAATCAAAAGCCAATCACTGTCCCAAAAAAACAAATGTTGAAACATTTACTGAACCTTCAGCCACTTAATATAACAGAGGTTCCCCCCAGAACAATTCACAAGTTGCTTTTCCTGAACTTAACAAGTTTTCCATTCACAGAGGTAATGACGGCTTGGGAGCTTAGTAACGGGAAAAAATTACACCAATAAGAACACGTAGTCTAGGACTCTAGTCTCTAGAATATAGTCTACGCAATTTAAAACATCATATTTTAAAAAAGGCCTCACTTACAAATGCTCCACCAAGTTTGTCATGCATCCAATGCTTTGGGGCATTGAACCTCTTCAAATGCTTCTTCAATCCTCATGCCTGTTACACACCACAAACATGCGATGAAATGAAAGTGAACAGATAGCTTAATGACCTTAAAAAGTATTCACGTTGAAAGATTTACAAAAGAAGGCATTAAGACACAAAATACATCATCAAACGTCATCACATTTCAACCAAACATTAACAAAAAAAATTAATAAACAAGACAATTCAACCGAAAGGTACACTACCAACACGAATTAATGAAACCAAATTCACATGCATGCTATCAGTTTGTTTTGAGTGAGGTCAATTACAGAAATTTAAGCACGCACACACACACACATTTGCCTCCACTACGACTCTAACCCTCTACCTTTGGTAACTAAGGACGAGGATGAGGGATGTTTGCTTGTAACAATTTTACGGTCTTCAATTACAAACTATAATAAGGTAAGAAGACACTATCTGATCCACCTATCTAAATCGCTAATGTCTGATACAACCCTCAATTATCACATACACCATACCAACCAAAAACACAGTCCACATTCATCCAAACATATAATACGTAAAACTGCATCCCATATAGTACATCTAAGACACAGCCTATTAAATAAAAACATTTCAAAAACAAAAAATCTGGCCTTTTGATACATGCTCCAAACTAAGATTAACTTTTGACCATTCAATCACAGAGAATTAATGCATAGCAGGACCAGAAAAGGTAAATTGGTAGAAACCTTACGGCTTTCACCTACAAGACACTATCTGATCCACCGATCTAAATCGCTAATTTCTGATACAACCCTCAATTTCACATACACCAAACCAACCAAAAACACAGTCCACATTTATCCAAACATATAATACGTAAAATTGCATCCCATATAGTATATCTAAGACAACCAATAAAACAAAAACATTTCAAAAACAATAAATCTCGCCTTCTGATACAGGCTCGAAACTAAGATTAACTTTTGACCATTCAATCACAGAGTATCAATGCATAGCAGGACCAAAAAACGTAAATTGGTAGAAAGTAGAAACCAAACAGCATGCTTCTCTAAGTAAACATGAGAACTACTGTTTCATTGTTGTCCAAAAAACAATTCAGTTGACAAATCGTTTTCGAGATGCATAAAATCCTGAGTCCAGTAAATCTCATAAAAAGCTCAGAAACTACAAAACTGTAATCATACGCTTTCAATGTCATCAATAAACGCAATCTCAATAAATTTTCAAATCAGAACTATACGGTATAAATTAAACAATAAATAATTTGTAACAGAACAAAATCAACCTCTAGTAAGTTGACAGAATATCGAAAAAGTATTCACAAACACGTAAATCCACCTAGTGACAAAAAGACAACTAAAGATCATCAACAATTTGAAAACCGAAAATCAAGATAAATCAACCTAAACACATACCAAAATCAAACAAACTACAATTCATCAACAATAAAAAACAATATATAACTCCAATTCCAATTTTATATATAAAAAATCTTATTAACTCCTTATATATAATAAGCGTAAGGGATCTTATCCAAAACTTTGGTCGGTCACTGTACTACCAAAAAGTATATGATCCGTTGGATTATAAAACTATAAATATTCAAATAGATGAGGACCGTTAGATATAATATTAAAAATTGTATTTGATTAATAATATGATAGTATTTAAATACTAAAAGTTGTATTTTGATAATTTAAACCAATTATAAATAGGTTTTCTATATTGAATAGAAATCTTTATGTAAAAAATCGTAATTATCTTTTCTCTTTAGTTTATGGATAGTTTCAGTTAGATAATAATTATTAAACCATCATTAAGTTAAAGATAATTTTGTTAGCTTCGCGTGGGCTGTAAAATTGTTAAAATCTGTTGTCTAAAACTCAAGATAGAGCCCAAACAGTAAAGTGAATATCTAAATTTTAATAATTTTTTTTTAATTTAAACCAATTATAAATAGGTTTTCTATATTGAATAGAAATCTTTATGTAAAAAATCGTAATCATCTTTTCTCTTTAGTTTATGGATAGTTTCAGTTAGATAATAATTATTAAACCATCATTAAATTAAAGATAATTTTGTTAGCTTCGTGTGGGCTGTAAAATTGTTAAAATTGTTAAAATTTGTTGTCTAAAACTCAAAAAACTCAAGATAGAGCCCAAACAGTAAAGTGATTATCTAAATTTTAATAAATTTTTTTTATTATTGTAGCACCAATTTAATTTTTTTCCTAATTCTTTTAAATTTATAAATTCTATGTTTATTTCAATAAAATATTAAAATCAATTTAAGAAAAAATTAAAATCGATCTGGTCCGTGTACGACCACTATACGACCAAATTAATTATTACAGTTAGATCTTAAATAGATCGATGAGAATTGTTAGATCTAATATTAAAAAGTGTATCTGATTAATAATAGAATTATATTTAAATACTAAAAAGTGTATTTTGATAATTTAAAATTTTTCTATGTAAAAATTCTTAAATATCTTTTCTCTCTAATTTATGTATAGTTCGAGTTAGATAATAATTGTTAAACCAAATATCAGATAACAATTCATATCGATTACAATATTAAAAATTATCAATATAATGCTCATGTATATCATATAACAAGTTATAAGAGACTTAGGAAGTACATGAATAAATTTAAACATTTTTTTCCTGAAGGAACATGACAATTTGATTAATCCAAATTATAATTATATTATTTTACATATAACAAACATAAAAGGATAATATCAAAATATTATTAAAATATTGAGGGTTTCATATTCATAAACAATAATTTTGAATATAATACTTAACCATCTTTTCTTTTAGGTTTATGGGTAGGTCAACTGGTCAAGTTAGATAATAATTATTAAATCATCATTAAATTAAAGATAATTTTGTTAGTTTCACATGGGTTGTAAAATCGTCAAAATTCAATTTCTAAAACTCAGGATAGAACCCAAATAGTAAAGTAAGTATCTAAATTTTAATAAATATTTTTTTATAATTGTAGCACCAATTTATTTATTTTTCCACTAATTCTTTTAAATATAGAAATTTTATCTTTCTTTCAATAAAGTATTAAAATAAATTAAGAACAAATTCAAATCGATAAAGACTATAATAATATGAGAATAAAATTTTATATAATCATAACATAATTTTTATTCTGTTTAATAATTTTAAAGTAATAATATATTTTAAAATTTTATATACACTATAAATAAAACCGAAACATTAAAAGTAAAAGCAGTTAGTAAGATACTTATATCAGTATGTACTTGATATCCTTATTATAGTAAACTCTTTTATATAATAAGCATAATAGAGGTTTATCCAAAATTTTGATGGTGACAACCAAATTAATAAGGACTCTTAGATCTTAACTAGATAAATGAAAATCGTTTGATCAAATATTAAAAAAAGTGTATTTTATTTATAATAGGATTATATTTAAATTCTAAAAAGTGTTTTTGATAATTTAAACCAAATATACCAAATATAAATAAGTTTTCTATATTGAATAGAATTCTCCATGTAAAAAATTCGTGACTTTCTTTTCTCTTTCATGAACAATTCCAATTAGATAAAAATTGTTAAACTATCTTTTAATTAAAAATAATTTAATTATCTTCACGTGGGGTATAAAATCGTCAAAATCTGATTTTTAAAACACAAGATAAAGCCCAAATCAGTAAAGTGAGTATTAAAATTCTAATAATGATTATTATGTCATCATTATTTTAACGCCAATTTAATTACTTTTTTCTAACTATTTTAAATTTAGAAATATATGTTCAAAAATTAAAATCAACTAAGAAAAATTCAAATCAACAAAGAATATAATAATACGAGGATAAAATTTTATAAAATTGTGCATATTTTTTATCCTATTTTATTAAGTTATAGATCATAACTAATCAAATATAATTTATTATTAAATAATAAATTATATGCAAATGGTTATTTTGTTTTATAAGCAATTATAGAGACCTAATTTCATTGTTAGCAGGACTATATTCATATTAAAAAAAAACGTATTTTGAAATTGTAGACTCAGCTACAGAATAGACCTAACTTTTTTAAATTATTAAATTCGAAACTTTAAAAGTTTGTTAATCAATTAGTATTGTACTTTTCTGAAAAATCGTACTTTACAAAAAATATTATCAAATAACCTATGTCTGAAAGAAAAAAATGAAAAAAATTCTTTTTTTTTTCAAAAAAAAAACCTGTAAATTTTAATATGTTGTTGGTAGATTCAAATCTTAGATCATTCTACATGATAATTTTACTGTTATATGTAACGTTTCTCAACAATTTAATTTGAAAGATCCAACGATTATGGATTGAGTGATCAAACAAAGCGACCACGCTTATAAGAAAGCTTTCATTATTTAGTCTTAATATAACCGCCAAAACATTCTCAACTGTTAGATCCAATACTTTTAAAAATAGATGATCAAGATTATATCATATAAAAAGAAATTATTATCTAAAAATGATATAAGTTAAAAGATATTATATTAGGATTGGATTTTCCAAAAAGTTAAAACATAAAAATAGTTGTAATTAAATAAGGAAACCCATTTATAACCAAAATAATAAAAATCGTTTAATCTTAAATAGATAGGTGAAAACCGTTAGATTTAACATTAAAACCTGTATTTGGTTAATAAAAGTTATTCTAATAATCTAAACTACATATAAGTTAAGTAGATTTCCTAAATTGAATAGAATTTTCAACATTAAATTTCGTCACTTTATTCTCTTTTTAGTTTTAGAATAGTTTTTAATTGAAAAAAAAAACTATTAAACCACAACTAAATTAAAGATTATTTTGTGAATTTCATGTGAACCGTAAAATTGGTCAAATCTAACTTTTATGACTCAATATAAACAAATATTAAATTGAGCGTGTAAAATGTAATAAATATCAAATTTTTAACTATAATTTTTTTTGGCTAAATCTTTTTTAACAATAATTTAATCATGTAAACTAATAACTTTTAAATATTAAAATATTCATAAATAAATAAAATTATAAATATTAAAAAAACAATCGTGTGTTGCATCGTTATAAAAATATAATGATAAACAGAATAATTATAAATAAAATTTAAGTAACCGTGCATCGCACGGGCTATAAGCTAATAAACACTAATATAGATAGGAAAAAATCGAATTTCAAGTTTTCAACAATACGAGACTATATAATTATAAACAACCTAAAACGCCGTCGTAAACAGCTTCTGTACCGCTGTTTCGTGTTCATCCTTCACAAACCTCCGCTGTCGCCTCACATTCTAAAGAAGCTGCATTGATTAAACAAGGGAGGAAATTAGGACCAAAACTTAATTCACGAAATAAGATTGCATATGAAATGAACAATGAAACAGCCTGATGAGGTCGTCATCCACTCCGCATATAAACAATAATAAAACATAATTTATCTTTCTAGAGACTACAATTATTGTACTTCTCTGCAAATGGTTTCATGGATGGGTGGATAGGATACCAAAAGTGATATAGGATAAAGTGAAGAGGTCACAGTCGATAGTAAATTGGGTACAGTAGGATAGTAGATTGGGTCACAATCATAATATTGATATTTGATCTTCACTTTTGGGGTTAACTTAAACCTTTATTTACAGCTTAAAATATTGAATATTTTCTTAGAAGTCAGCTACACTTTGACTCTTACAGGAATATGGATTTTGTTTGCGATACTTGCCAGCATACAAGGCCTATATCGCCATGACACTCTACGAAGGACCAAGTGTGTCAGACCCAGACTATCTCCTTGTCATCGAAACTGATGAAAGTCGGAATCCCATTGTTGCAGGTAAATTAGCTAATGAGATAGTTCAGAGAGAAGTTACTGTTCTGGATTTTTTTTGCTTCTCCTGTGTGACGTACCAAATAAGCTTGATATACCAATTCATGAAGAGCAGTATTAAATAAATCACACGAAATAAGACAGCATATGAAATGAACAATGAAACAACCTCACAAGGTTGGCATCAACTGCACATATAAACAGTTCGTAAAAGAAGTAAATAAATTAAGACTACAGAGAAGTTTAGATTCGGAGAAGAGAAATTCATGTACACACCTTAGCATAGAGGCCAACACTTTTTTGCTCCAGATGTTGAGGTTTCTGGAAATAATACTCCATCTTTTGGTTCCCCGGAGCTTTCTGTATTGTCATCTTCACTTTCTAGCTACAGGTTGAAGTAGAGGAAAGAAAAAAGTATGCTTTGACGTTTAAAAGCCTCCAAAGCTAATGAAAGAGGCACGGGAAGCTTGTGTTGATCTATGTAGCCAAAAGTGAGGCAGTTGGCAACAAGTACATCTAAGATTTAGCTCTCTGTTTCCTCAACCTTGCAATTAATCACCGATAATTTGGTATGTTCACATCAGTGTTGCGACAAGTACATCTAATTAATTCCCCATTTCCCCAACCATGTAATAATTCACCTCACATATGGTGGTATGCTTAAACCAGCTTTGTACAGAAACACAAATCATATCTAAATTGATTATCTGACAGGGCAACTAAGCAAAGAGACACTTTGTATCCAAGTTGATCATCAAACAGGGCAGCTAATTAGTAATTACTAAGGAGATGATGACTGGGAAGTGTTCAACATCCCTTAATACTTTAGGTAGATTTCAAGTCGAGATAAGACCGCCTGATACTGTAGATGGATACACTAGGGACTAGCAAATGTGCTTATATTGAACAACATAAAGTGCAAAACACTAGAAGCAATACTCGTTGATCCATTTACATAACATTGGAAAAGCCGACTAGCAGATGTCCTTATATTGAACAACATAAAGTGTAAAACACTAGAAGCAATACTTGTTGATCCATTTACATGACATTGGAATAGCCTGCACAGATTGATTTCAACCAAAATTGAGCAAAACCCTGTACACATCAAGACTGTATCTACTACAAAGAAATTGCAGGAAGCACAGTATATTATATTAAATATTAATCAAAGAATGGATTTACATATCCAAATATAACTGATATTACAAATCGATATAGACATACCGTTATCAAATATTGTAAGAAATTAAGAATCACAAAGCAAATGCACTATAGTGTTCCCAGCAGACTTCCAATGAATTGTGTGCAGCCTGAAAGCATAGCCTTGCAATACAAATATGAATTTTAGGAGATTAGTAATACAGTGATAATGCACACTGCAAATTAAAGTTATGCTTAGTATGAATAATTTGTACCAATGATTAATTACTGTATTCTACTACAACACAATTGATTAACATCAGATAAAAGTTCATAACAAATTATCTTTAGCAGCAAGCTAAAGAATTTAAAGCTAAATAAATCTTGCAATCAAAGATTTTTTCCATGACAATAAACAATTTTCATTTATTGTTTATGACTGACTGTGGCCATGACAGTTAAATATCGTCATAAATCAAACAGATCAGAGCCTGTAAAGGATGACAGGCCTATTTAATACCAAAAAATTCCTTTTAGCAGCCTTGATCACATGATTAGAGAATTCGAACTTCGATTTCC
Organism: Heracleum sosnowskyi; assembly: GCA_030848705.1. Lineage (NCBI taxonomy): Eukaryota > Viridiplantae > Streptophyta > Magnoliopsida > Apiales > Apiaceae > Heracleum > Heracleum sosnowskyi. The sequence continues at coordinate 3,424,176 of CM061243.1, read as the reverse complement.
CAAATTCAGGAAAAAAAACAAATATGACTTGTTACAGATTACAAAATACCGCCAAAAATTAATGGTGCTAACTCATAGGCAAACACACAAGAACACCAGCCAGTTACAGTGCACAATAATACAGTAAAAATTGGTTAAAGCAGAAAAAGAAATAAAGATTAAAGGTTGAGTTTTCATTTAGAAACCTTGGGCAAAAGCTTTCCTGTGCCCAGTACAAAACCAGCATCAGTATTACCAATACCCGTCGCAAACATGTTTGAGAATCTGTTCCTAGAAGGACCTGCATGCATAAAATTAAATCTACCATTCCCACCTACAACATGTGAATGAATTCGAAACTTTTTATCTATACATCGGAAATTATTAAGAGTCGAGATCACACCTCCCCAGGCCTGCAGTGCCTTCTTGAGCAAGAGCTACATGGCATACACCCTTATAATCTGGGTTTGCTTGTAAAAAACACAAGGGGACAATATAACAAAACCCAGATTGCAGATCATTAGATACTATGGATAAAGATTTAGCAAAATACAGTAGGGGTTACGAGTTGAGACCTAGGATAATGAAAATATAAACTACCTTGAAATCGCCTAGATCTTTAATATCATAGAAATACTTAATATTATGCTCAGTGCAATAATTTCTCAAGATATCAACATTCTGATTCGCTCGCTCGTCTTTGGTAAATATGTAGTGATCAGGTATAATAACAATCTTCTCACGGTCCCAGACCTGCAGCATTGAAAGTCACAAACAGCCACATGTATTAGTATAAACCGGGGTTCACATTCATGTAACATATGAAAGGGCTTGGTCCTACTCAACGGAAAACACATTATACCTTGTTCCAAAAAAATCCCTTTACATATCTAAACACTCAGTTTGTGAATTTAAATGCACTGAAAGGTGAATATACTGATGTGTTACAGATGTGTCATTAACAAAGATATCACATCCTTTGATGAGAATGAAAATAGTTTATCAGTCTCTCTTAAATGATGAGCTATAGAAATCAGCTTAGCATGTGTAACATATTACTCACTTGCAATAACTAAAATAGTTCACCTGAAGAAAAGCTTTTAATTTAACAACTACGTCACATCTTCTCAATTTTCACCATCATGTGGAATTGTCCCGCCATCCCTCATCAACTACAAAACTGAGTCCTAAAAAAAGAAGGTTTCATATTTTCAAGAAAATGATATCTTCATCTGAAATTAGTACATACTGATAAAAGTTTTCTTTCATTATATTCATTGTTCAGCATCGACTTCAATCCAACAGCCAATTGCAAAATGCTAACTATCACAGGTCACCTCACTTGAAATTTTAAAAAGAATTAAAATCAAGAAAATACTCAAAACAACCCAGTGACACAACATTCTTTGAAATTCTTGTGCAACCCTTTGGTGTAAAACAAGGAAAGGTCACATCTTTCTGTATTAAAAAGGGGAATTAAATATATAATTAGCAAATAAAGTTGACAGAAAAAAAGGGTGAGATAAGGAATGGATAATCAGTAGAACCTGATTGAGAAAAGATGAAGAAAGAGTAGAATTAGCCATTGATTAGTGCTTTGGAGTTGAACTTGTGGACTTGTATTAGTGTATATATGTGTGGTTATTGACTGAAGTTTTTAACTGATGGTGACTCGTGGCTTTCCTTGTGCAAATCACAATTTTTTTCTGAAAGAGAATTACTGTACATTATATTTGTCACCACTCACCGACTCACCGCCTCTTTATATAAATATTGATTGATTGATAGAATTTTTGTACACATATTTTTACATATAAAAATAGTTTTGTAATTAGAAATACGATAAATGACAATATTTTGAATTTATTTTATATTTATATTGTAATTTTATAATAAAAGGTTTTGATCATTTCCTAATAAAAATCAAGGTTTTAAAAGTTGGAAATTGGTCCAGCTCGGTTTAGTTCAGGGTAAATGAGTACTCGGAACTCGGGAGAGTATTTGGACAACGAATCAAATCTTATTTTCATAATTTTATTAAAAATATTAAAATCACATATTTTTTACTAATAATTCAATGTAAATACTAACTTATACTAAAATAAAAATTTTAACAATGTACTAACAAAAGATTTCTTCAAATATTAATACTACTTTGATAATTTTAACAATACAACTAAAAATAAGTTATAATGATCAAATACATGGATTTTGTGATAACACTTAAAATAACAATTCAAAATTGAATAATTCAAAATCGGATTTAACTCTGAGTACTCAGAATTTGACTGAATATTAACGGAGTAAAAATAAAATTTTGACCAATATCGAAACGACTCAAATCGGATCATACCTCAAAACTAGTACTCGACCAACTCAATGATTTTTAGAATACTGGTGTTAAGTAAGTACATGACTGTTCCTATGCAATGTGCCATTCCTATAATTTAGCACAAAATGCAAAAAAAATCAACTCTAAAGGAGTTGCATATTTGCAAATATGCAAATATGCATAAATGCATACTTGGTATTAAATTTGCATCCAAAAATGCATATATGCATCTAGCTTCATCATCAATCAACCGTAAATATAATACAAGTTGATTTAATTTAAATGAAATTTAGATGACTTCGACAAAAAGTAGATTAAATATAAAAATATTTGGTTCCAAAATATGACTAGCATTGAAATACATCTGATTTTTTAGCATCAAAAATTATTTTTGATAACATATTATAACAATGATTATAGCTATTTTGCATTTATTATTGAACTTGCTCAAAAAAAGCCTAATAAAAAAAAAGAAAATTGGTGTTGAACAGAGCTGAATATTGTACAAGTGATGCTAGCGAAGAAACCAGGATCTCAGTGTTGGTAATAAAAACAGAGAAATACTTTTAATCAAATAATTCAATAAAGTTGTGTTGTACTATTATCATTGCAGGGTCTATCTCCAAAACTGTGGTCTGGTTTGTGGAATGGCAGAGGGTCTTTTTCTAAAATCTACTTTTATCAGAGAAACGGCCCATGCTTTCTTTATAAATATCGGCGAAGTAATTGATTAATGACGGTTTCTGAACGCATCCGATTAAAAAAATTAGTAAAAAACAAAACCAAGAAAATGTAATGAACTACTGAACTTCAATTGATCGAGAAGGAAAAAATAATTTCCAAACTAACGCCCTAGCTTCTCTCAAATTTCTCAAAAATTGAATTGCATATGTTCCCGAATTTAAGTTTTAACGAGAAACAAAAGGAAATGGAAGTAATATAGAGCGACATAATTTCCGTTCGCTCGTAATGTTTTGAGTATTTGGGAGATTTAATCAAAGATTATTTCTTAGATATATATGACAAAATAGTACTCGAAAAAGATGGATGTTGCATCCCAAAGAGAGGTAGGGTAAGAGTATCCAATGGGTTACAATAATTACACATAATCTCAATGAGGAATTTTGCAATGCCTAGGATGCCACGATCCACATATCAAAAAGGTGGTGAGCCTTGCAGGGTGTTTGTAGAGTAACTAGCTAAAAGGGCTTTGATAACTTGTTATGAGTTTCAAATGGGGGAACTTGTTTCATCTTCTTACAAGTGAAACCTAACTAATTATTAAAGGACTTACAAAGGGCTTACGAGAGAACCCTTTAATGCTAAAGGGTAAAATGACTATAGTTATTGCTGTAATTTCGAATTAAAAAGTAATTTTTGGTACTAAAATACAACTAGTGCTTTAATGCTAGTTTCAAAATAGAACTAACTAATTTTATATTTAACTAGTAACATTTAATCTATCTCTTACAACTTTCAATTAAAATGGTCCTACAGTTCATTTAAAATTAATTAATGATGTGGCAAGAATGACTATAGCCATCTTTAATCTTAAATATATGACTGACTATACGCATTTATCCATCTAAGTATAGTTATGCATTGGAAGGGTGGTTTTGCAAACTTAGTTCTATATTATAGCTAATGAACCAATTTTAGCTATGCATTGAACTTTCTCCAACGTCACCTTAAGCGATGGTGAATATTCAAGCAAAATCTTCATTAAATATGATACATATTTCAAACTATTCGCATCCGGTATATATTCACAATATGATGTTGGCATAGAGACAAGGTTTACTACTATTGTGTTCCATCGAAACATAATTTTCCCTATTAATAAGAAGTATAGATTCTTGTGATGATAAATTGATTCACTCATGATAGACTTCATCTCGTTGGTTAGAATGAGCATATGAGGGTAAAGGGGGTAATATGCATTCATAAAATAGGAGGGACTGCATTGTAGTTAAAATGAGCTTCTGAAGAAGTATAAAGGGTAATAAACTTAAATAATTGCTGTATTGGACGCATTCTAAGTTTAGTGCATTAACATTTCTTTTAGTTTAGTGCAGTAAAAAAGACATGTGATGCCCTTACAAGCCACTTCTAGTGCCACATTTGCAAAATCTTAATGTTGATATTTGCAGCTTAAAAATTGAATATTTTCTTATAAGTCAGCTATACTTTGACTCTTAGAGGTTCCAAAACCCATGCAAGTTGTGATACATATTTGGAAACCATTCGCATCCAGTATATATATATTCACAATATGATATTGGCAAAGAAACATGGTGCTTTGGTACTATATATTGTATATCATCGAAACATGATTTTCCTTATTCATAGAAAGTATACATTCTTTTGATGGTAATTTTGTACACTACAATAGGAGGGACTGCATCTCACTGGTTAGAATGAGCATACGAGGCCAATATGCATTAATATAATAGGAGGGACTGCATCGTAGTTAAAATGAGCACCATAAAATTATTTTCTGAAGAAGTATAAAGAGTAATAAACTTAAGAACAAGAGCCAGTTGCATTTCGGTGGCTATAGTTACCACCGGTTTACAAAAAAGTGATTGTACTTTATATTTTACGTATTAGTGGCTACACTTACATTTTAAACACTTTGGTGGCTAGCCATTAAATAGACTAACAGAGTTAACAACGATAGCCGTTAAACAGCACTTTGACATTAATGGAACTGGTGATAAGCAAGTTGAAGTAAGCTCAGTTGCTTCACAGCCTGTTGATAATTTGCAAGAAAGTCAAGAGTTACCAGCAAGGCCCTCAACTGCAAGGCCCACAACTGTAAGGTCCTAAACTGTTAAGGCATCATCTGCAAGGCCCTCATCTGCAGGCCCAACACAAGTTCACGGTGGAGTTTTTAACAGGCCTTTCATAAGACCAGGGATGGCAAATCAGGCTTCTAATCCCTTGGGCCCAGAACCTAGACACTTCTTACATGGGGGTTAAAAAATGACCACTAGGCCAGAACTTCAAAGGGCAAGAAATGTGAGAAAAAACCAACAGTAATTTGACCGTAGTGAACCATCTTTTGTTGCAAATTTATGTTAAGTATTGGATTCTCTATTTTATGGCTTTTGTGAAACATTTGAAATAGTATTGTCTCATAAAACTCATGTAAGATGCTTAACATTCGTGGTCTTTGAATTCGTGCACTTTGTTATTACTTCAAATTGCATTCTTATTTGAATTATTAAAATATATACAACTGATTGTATTTTTCGGTTAATTTTGAGGGCTACCGACGTTCAATTATTATGACATGTAGTTATAATGATGTTTATTTATACAAGATAGGTTAATTTTGTAGGTGGTGTATGTCAATTGCAAAAAAAATCATCGATTCAGTCAAATCCGTTGGTCTGTTTAACGGGCTAGCCACCAAAGTACCGTTTAAAATGTAAGTGTAGCAACCGATACGTAAAATATAAAGTACGTCCACTTCTTTGTAAACCGGTGGTAATTATAGCCACCGAAACAACTGGCTCTAAAAACAATTGCTCAATTGGATACATTCTAAGTTTAGTGCATCTCTGCATGTTCTTTAAGTTTGTTGCAGTTACAAAAACATGTGAGGCCTAACAAGTCACTTCTAGTGCCACATTTACAAAATTATAATGTTGATCTTTGATCTTGACTTATTGAGGTTAACTTGAACCTTTATTTCCAGCTTGAAAAATTGAATATTTTCTTATAATTCAGCTAAACTTTGACTCTTACAGGTTCATAAACCCATGCAAGTTGTGTTTTGTTTTAGTGCCATTTGCAGGTTTGTCAACTTAAGTTCATTCTCTGTTTTTCTGTCCACAAAATATTGTCAACTGGAAATCAAGTGACTGCACATGTGATAGATATGCAGGCTGAGATTTCTATGTTGGCGGATGAAAGCCAGGAGTGACTAGTAAACAGATGAGATTAGCTATTCTTACCCTCGGTTTAGTTGTATGAAGTGACCTTAAATCTGAAAGCATAGACTCTCCTGATAATGTTTTTGATAGCAGCACGTATTTGTGTCCTCGCTTCATTCTAGGAAAGCAAATATAGATCCTATTAGCTATATGTATGGGAAGATGCAATCCTTTTTACTAATAGTTGATAAAAAACTGTACCTCCTCCATTTCAGTCAAGATTTTGTGCAACGGAACACCAGTAAGTTGTTTGACTTCCTTGTTCGACAGTGTTAAACTTGTTGTACCAAAAGTGTCCTTAATGCCACAAGTTTCTGTATCAGGTTCTAACCTGTGATACAGCTTGGACGGCGGACGCTATGAATTAATCTACAAAATAGGCAATGACTCTTTTTTGTTTTACTATCAGCAGTATACGCACTCAAAGAAAATAAGATTAATAATCATCACGAAGCTTAAAAAGGGTTATGCAGACAATTCGTTCACGAGGAAATGCTTTGAACCCGGGGTCGACAAGGTGTGCGTTTTAATTTTTTTTATTTGATGAATATATGGGTTAAGTGTCAGAATACTCATTGAACTCGTATTTAGTATCAAGCACATATGTAGGTGGAAGTTTGAATGCAGGTTAGAAAACTACTTAGGTGTTTGTCACTTGCTGCTAAATATTTCATTTGGTTTGGGTCACTACATGAATTTTCTGTATCAGGTTCTAACCTGTGATACAACTTGGGCTTTATGAATTCAGCTACAAAACAGGCAATCATCCTTTTCTGTTTTACTATAAATAGTACAAGCACTCAAAGCAAATTAGATAAACAATCTTCACCAAGCTTAAAAAAGGGTTATGCAGACGATTCTTTCATTAGGAAATGCTTTGAACCCGGGGTAGACAAAGTGTGCGTTTTAGAATTTTTTATTTGATGTATATATGGGTTAAGTGTCATACTGCCCATTGAGCTCGTATTTATTATCATGCGCACATGCAAGTGGAAGTTATGGCAAGTAAAACTGAATACAAGGTATGAAAAAATTGACCAACAATTGCTACCTTGCGTTAAGCTTGCAGGTGGATTGTGATCTGATGCAGTGAACTGTATCGGCGGCTCCCGTTGAATCATTTGCTGCCGAATTCAATGCTAATGAAGTGTAACTATGTTGAACGTAGAATGTCACTGCAAACATTCTGTAAAAAGTGTTTAAAGTAATTAAAATAGCATATGTAGGTGGAAGTTATGGACAGTAAAAAAAAATACAAGGTCTGAAAAGAGATAGCAACAATTGGTACCTTGCGCTGAGTTTGTAGGTGGACAGTGGCCTGCTGTAGGAACTGCTTCAGAGGCTCCAATAGAATTAATTCAGTAGGGCCTTGATTAAGAATGGAGGCTGTAACGGACCACTCGACCAAGTAATCGAGTAAACGAAACTAAAAGACACAATCAATCAAAATAACACTGAATGGAAATTGATAACTGTAAACCCTAATTACAATACGAGACAACTCGTATTCATAGCTTCACGTTGGATCTGAAAGTCCGCTACAAGATCAACTCGTGAGCGATTGTCCGCTGGAACACACATTTGGCGAAATCAATGGAGATATCTTCCCAAATTTGAGTTGGCACGGGTAGGGGTTGAAGTAACCCACCTGGGAATTCACTTGGGCCCTTGGCCTGTTACTAGCTATTCTTATTGGGTTGGCCCAATAAGACATCATTCTAAACATGAGTCCGCATAACAAGACAATTCTCACAACTTATTTATAAATTGAACATAAATTAAGATAACACAATAACTAAAGTAGTCACTCAGGCACCTCACCCAATCAAATTCGAATTGGATCTATATTCAAATAAATTTAACTTTTATCGGTTCCAATTGAAATTATACAAGCTTAACCCGTAGAAATATATAAAATATAGTATAATATATTATCTATTATCTATTTTGAGTTAAATTATATGTTGACCATCTTTTTTGTGGAGACGTGGACATCACATACGTTCTGCAATCTAAATTTGGCAAAATAAATTATTTTGCTAAATTTTGATAAATTTATATTGCACAAAAAGTGGTCTCCATCTAACTTAACTCGTCTATTATATATCTAATACAACAAGGGGGTTTGTTAAGCAATTTAATTCGTGGACCTTTTTACCGTTCTTTCTCCTATTTATTTTCAGGTTTATTTTGATCTTTTAATATTGATATATTTATCACATATTATTAAGTGCTACAAAATTAATGTGCATACATATACATGGGTGACACTCAAGAGAGAACTTCTTATATAGAGTCCGGGAGAGAACCGTTATATAAATATTCATAATACATATTTTTATCACATTTTTTATTAGATATAATTATAAATTTCAATTATTCAATCAAAAAGCGAAATTAAACTACTTTTTTTTTAAAAAAAATTGAAAATTAGTCAAATAGTCTAAAGTAATTCTACAACAGAATCAAATTTATCTAAAATGATTCTGCAACAGAATAAAATTTAAAATCAATGTTTTTATTCAAATTTTAAATGTTAAATTTTTTATAAAGTTTGTATATGCAAATATTTTACATTAGAATCAGATTATATATTTTATGAAAAAATTTTAAAATTATTTATGAGATTCTATAATAGAATACATGGTTCTCCCTGATTCTCTATATAAGATGATTCTCTCTGGAACAATGGTCTACATATATATATTTTGAGTTGCACTCTAGGAAGAACACTTTATATAAAGAATAATAAAAAACACCATCATAAACACTTTATTTTTCATAAAAATTGATTTTTTTTTAAATTAGAATCAAAAAATTGAACAACAATTAAGCCTTACATATCGAATTTAACGTAGAATCTCATCTAAATTTAAAAATTAAACATTACATATAACCCAGTATAGAATCCAGTACAAAATCTTGTATATATATTTATCACAATGAAATTACATGTAATCATGTTTTATTTGATTCTAATTTTTTATTAGACTCTATTTTTATTCGTAATAAACTTTTTTTTGTGAGAAAATTAGAATCAACATGCAATTTATGTAAAATTCTATGGTGTTCTTTATATAAGAGTGTTCTTCATGGAGTAATGACCTATATATTTATTACATATTATTAAATGTTGCAAATTAATATGCATACTTATACATACATACATACATTTATCTATCTATCTATCTATTATATATAATGCAACAACATAGGGGTTGGTTAAGCAATTTAATTCGTGAACACTTTTGCCCTCTTAACTTCTGTTCATTGACAATTTTACCCTCATGTACCTCATTATTATGTATTAAATTTTTTTATAACTTAATATACATGTATTAGTTGCTATCATATTTATGCATATTAATTGTGTCTAACTCATTACTACATAAAATTAATTTTATATTTAGGAGCACTTGTTTATTTAATATTTTTATCTAAATATAGTTAATTTATCGTAATTTTAAAAAAATATATAATTTGAAGATAACATCATATTAAAAAAAAATTAACTAATATATACCTAAGTAATCTTATAACGAAATTTATGTAGAAAGGAAAAAACTTCAAAAATAAATCATACTTTATAACTAATACATATAACTTGCTTTTTAGAGAAATATTTGAAGTTCATAATTTACGTAAGCTCTGAATCAAATTAAAACCTGAGCTAGATTCACATCAGCAAACATAGAACTTTAATATATATTACATCAAATTTTTATGTCTATCACTTTATTAAAATCAGTGATAATTAATATCACCACAAATTATTTTCCAAAATTACCGATTATATAACTTATTTATCACACTTTTAACATGTAAATACGTCATACATTTTAAGAAAAAAAATCAACTTTTTCGAATTTAGGACATGCTCGTGCTTTACAGTGGCTAAATAGCTAGTTGACATTCTAATTACGAAGATGTAGTTTTTTTTGTAAGTTAATCAAACTTTTCAATCAAAGCAAAAGATCATAAGAAAGGGCCTCCAACAAACACGTAGGAGGAGACGTGAACAAATTACGGGAATTAACTAAACAATGGATTCTAGCTATTTCATGTGCTACCCTGTTAGCATTTTTCCGAGTAAACACGACTGAACTTTTGTGTAAAATTCCAAGGATTAACTTACAACTCTCAATAACCTCACCAGCCTCCAAGAGATTCAGATTATCACTCAATATAGCTTTGACAGTAAGCTGGGAATCTGATTCCACTGCAACTTCACTCTCTTGCATTTGCAAATCCTTAATCCAAGAGAATGTCTCGCGAACACCGACAACTTCAGCCTTAAAAACTGATACCTCTCGGGAGAAGCAATGATTTCTTCCAGCCATGAACGTACCTTCATGATTCCTAGCACCATCCCTACTGAATGTGTCTGGGCACCTGGGAAGACAGAAACATCCACATTGATCTTATAAGTCCCAACTATGGGACGTTGCCATTTATTTCCTGATTTATTAACTGTTTCCCTAGAAGATGTCTGAACTAGATGTTGACATTTCCTTGCTTCTTTCCAGTCTGAGTATATTCGAAAGCTGCTATCCATAGCAAATTCAGGAGTGACTACCTTGTCATCCCAAACCTTTTTGTTTCGCCAGTGCCAAATACCCTATAAGACTACACATATCTTAACTAGTTCCTCCGCAGTTGCAGAACTGAGTTTATGCAACACCCAAGTCGGGGTAAACTCTGCATCACTCCAATCATACATTAGACCGGCATGACTCCAATAACCAACAGCGAAAGTGCAATCATAAAAGAGATATGACATATGTTCAATATCCCCTACACACATGGGGCATGTGATAGGGACTCTGATTCCTTTTGAGCTTAGTCTTCTACGAACTGGAATAACATTACGACAAAAACGCCATGTACCTTCATTTTATGAGGAAGCTTCAGCTGCCAGACTCTTTTCCATCATGTGCATTGAGGAATCGCATTAGTACCAAATTTAGAGTCATACCAAAAATGATACGCAGCTTTAGCAGTGTAGAGACCATTGTTCGAGTGGACCCATGCAACTCTATCTGCTACAGTACGTTGAGAAATGTGTGATGTCAGAATTGCATCTACGTCATCTTTAAGAAACTGATTGTGAATCAAAGACGCATTCCATTTCCTCTCGTTTGGTAAAAACAAGCTAGAGATCACCTCATTTCTACCTTCATAAAAAAGGTTTTGTTCCACCTGAAAATTCGGCTTACTTCTCAACCATGGATCTTTAGTAGCTACAATATTATCACCACTTCCCAGAACCCATCTGAAACCCTTGGCTAGCTCCTCCTTAGCATACCATATTCCTGACCATAAGAAGCTCGATCCTTGCCCTCTGCTAGCTTTCAGCACATGAAAGTTAGGAAAATATCTTTCTTCAAAAACTCTGTTGACTAGTGAATTCGGATTGTGCATAAAGTTCCATATATGTTTACCAAGTAGCGCAATGTTGAAGCCATGCAAATTTCGGAACCCCAAACCACCTTTACTCTTTGATATACTCATGTTATTCCAGGAAAGCCAATTCAAACCTTGGTTTCCACCATTACCCGATCTCCACCAGTAATTGTTAAACATCTGTTCAAGCTCTTGACATAGGGATTTGGAAAGAAGAAAACAAGACATGCTGTAAGAAGGAATGTCCTGAGCCACATTCCTGATCAACATTGTTTTGTCAGCCTGGGAGATAGGTTTCACTTTCCAAGCTTGAATGCGTTTAGCTACACTTTCTTTTAGATAGCCAAAAACTTTCTTTTTTGATCGACCCACTAGAGAAGGTAGCTCAAGGTACTTCGTGTTAGTGATGTCATTATAAACTCCTAGAATTTGAGAGATCATGCTCCTTAGATATCAATTCGACCCACAAATCAATTGCATACACTAAAAAATCGATCCACAAATCAATTGCATACAAAAAAAAATATAGAAGTGAATTAATTTGAACCAAATACACACAAACATAGGAATAAACATGATAGTGGAAATTATGTAAAGATGAGACTGAGAATGCCACTTTAATCGAATGGCAGAAGAGCTGTTGCAGATGGTCGAGGCGAATGAATGATAACGAATCTTTGGACAATTAATAGAGGTTCGTCGGTGAGAATTGTTATAATTGTGTAGAAGTTTAGAAGTAGCTATTTGAGGAGACGGGGTGGGTGGGAACTCCAATTACAACGTACTTGAAAGACTGTTATATGCCCTTTTTATTATTTATTATATTTCATTAGTATTTTCATTTTCTTAAAACAGATTTATACATATATTATTGTCTAATTTGGAAGGCATTAACAAATTGTTAGGAAAGTGTTAACCATAATCAAACCAACCAATTATCTCATGTTTCTCTTATAATAGTATAGTATAGATGGGTTATGTTCCTTGTAGAACCCTTAACCTAAGAACTCTTAGAACTCTAATTTATATTTCAAAATAATATATATATTAACATATGTAAATCAGGGGTAAAGTTATCCATAAACACAAAATTCACAATTTAGAACTAATTAATATTTGATTAACAATTAAAAAAATAAGTAATTGATTAAATTTTTTTATTTAAATTAATTGAACTAATAGTGTAGTTATTTTATTCCAACAATACCCTTATAAGGATTTTATATATAAAAATGAGTTGAATATGGACAATTGATTTAATAATAATTCAACAATTTATAACAATTCTAAAGTTTTTTTAGTACGTGGTTCTCTCTATCCTCACCCTAGATAGTATGGATTTGGACTGAAGGGCAAAGACAATGGATCAGGCCCGCGGAACCTCATATCAGAAAGAGGTAATAGCGTGAGTTTTTACTTGTTTATTTATTTCTGAGGGAAGGGTGAGTTTTTACTTGTGAGAACATTTTTAATTTTAGTAAACTATATACATTTAGGGACTAAGATATCACATTAAATTAGTAATGTTAGATTCGACCTAAATATAAATATAATATGATTTTTTTCATAAATACCCGACTCAAAGAAACATAAGCTAACTAAAAGAAACATGAAATTTTTTTGTCGTTTGAATATACCTATAGTCAACAACAATATTATGCAATTCATGTTAATTTACTCTAATATCTTAGTAATAAAATATTGAGCAACAATATGTATACAAACCATATTTCGTGGAATAATTAAGTGACTCGTCTCATCTTTAAATAGTGAAAGTTGATTCGATGACAATGATTTATTCATGAGCTAACTACTATTTTTAGTATTTTAAGATAAAACACGTATATATATTTGGGTTTAACTTACGGTGGTTTGACCAAAAATAAATAAATAAAATAATTTGGTCATGATCTGCTAACTACTAGTTGATTGTATTATGTCTTTTTTTTAGAAGCAAGAATATCATTGCAGTACTAGTACATAGAGGTAGCCAAACTACCCATTACAAGATACCCAACACCCTGCATAAAAGCTTCCTCTACTTAGACTGTAGACTTGCAAGAACTAGTAGCCACAAGAGACGTCAAAGTCATTTCCCTCTTCCACCAGACCATTCTCATTATCTACTACCACCGCATTCAGGTCATCTTCGGACAATGTTGACACCACCCTTGGATTAATCTTTTCCTTGTATTTAAAAAAGTAGTTCCTTCTGTGAAGAATATCTATGATTTCATGATCTAGCGTGGGTTGATCAAAATACAAACCAGCTCTGATCTTTTTTTTTTTTTTGTAAAAAAGAGAGAACATATTATTAAACTTTCAAATCATCGTACAGGACGGAATTAAAGAGTTGATGGACATCCCCACCACTCCAATTACGATCAGCTATAGAACTCGAGTGTCTCGCTATTTCATGAGCCACCTTGTTCGTAGACCGTTTTACAAAATTTAACACCACATTGTGTTGTTTAAGCTGAGACAAAATACCCTTACATTCATCTACCACTCTACCTAAATAAGATAAAGTGATCGTAGAACAACGAATTGCCTGAATCGCAGCTAGGCAATCGGACTCGAGCACCACATTCTCCACCTTTCTCTCCTTCACCCAGCTCTATGCTTCTCTGATTCCCATGACCTCTGCGAGCTCTGGATCCGCCTGCCCTTGCCTGCACTTTTACATAGCTTCAACTACTTGCCCCTGGCTATCTCGAACTAGAAAAGCAAAACCGAATCTGTTAGAATCTGTAAAGCATGCAACATCAACATTAAAATCCTCCTGCGTTTGGTTTCTTCCATCGCTCATTGCCATCTGCTTGAGTCATAAACCCAAGGTAATTATCAAATGACTTGTCTTGAGCGTCTCTCCACTGATTAAAAATATGCTTTGCTGAATCTACAATTTGAACAAACTCTTCACCTCTTTGATTCCATACGATTGCATTTCTATTTTTCCAGATTGTCCAGCTAATCATTCCTATCCGCTGCAAATCTTCGTTCTTAAACACTTCAACAGCCAACTTAAACCAGTCGAAAAAACTCATACAGGTCTGAGTATTAACGACATACCCTGAATACGACCAGCATGCCTTGGCTACTTGACAATGAATTAAAGAGTGTAAAGCTGATTCCCTCTCTACATTGCATACTGGACATAGAATATCCACAGCCACTTTCCTAATTTGCAACTGATCTTTCGTAGGCAGAATACCCGAAAGAGCCCTCCACAGAAAGGTTTTAACCTTTAGAGTCAATTGCAGATTCCACATTTTCTTCCATAATCTCGAGTTCTCCATCGACAGCACTTGCAGATCATTTCTTTCGAGCAAACCATATGCACTTTTGACTGTGTATAAACCCATTTTCTCATTGCTCCAAAACCATGAATCCACATCAATAGGACTCAACGGTATATACAAAATCAAGCTTGCATCTCTTTCGTTAAAAATATCGTTTATAAGATCATGATCCCACTCACGTTCTCCAGTAACCATTAACGAATTAACTGTCATATTCCTAATGGCTTCATTCGAGGTATGAATATATGGATCCTCTTTGTGAGGCAACCAAGGATCATTCTCGATGCTAATTGCTTCTCCTGTCCCTACTCTACGAACTGCTCCCTTCTTCAACAACACCTGGGCCTCTAAAATACTTCTCCAAGTGTAGCTTGGATTAGTACCCAAGTTTGCCTCCAAAAAAGAACTATTCGGGAAATATCTTGCCTTGTACAACCTGCTCACCAAACTGTCTGGACTTGTTATAAAACGCCACGCTTGTTTACCTAGAAGAACAATGTTAAACTCATGAAGCTTACGAAAACCCATTCCACCTTGAGCTTTCCTTTTACACATTCGATCCCAACTGAGCCAAGAAATACCTCTCTCCTTATTCTTAGATGTTTTCCACCAAAACTTCGACATAATGCCTTCTAATTCCTTACATGTCTGTTGAGGAATCAAAAAAATACCCATGGCGTAATTTGGGAGTGACTGAGCAACTGTTTTCAAAAGAATTTCTTTCCCTCCACCTGATAAAAATTTCTTATCCCAACCTTGTACTCTATCTCTGAGACGATCTTTTAGGTAACCAAATATCGATGTTTTCTTTCTTCCCAGCATGTTTGGTAGACCTAGATATGTAGAATTGTCTCCTGCTTCGCCAACCTTGAGAATATTACAAATGTTTCCCCTCTCACTTTGCTGCGTATTCCTGCTAAAAAATGCAGACGATTTGTCCACATTAATCTTTTGCCCAGAGGCATGTTCAAAAATCTGAAGCATATCAACCATCTGACCAGCTACCTCCGGTTTGGCCTTGCAAAAAATATACGTATCATCAGCAAAAAATAAGTGAGAAAGCGATGGAGCACCACGAGCTACCTGAATCCCTTTCAGCAAACTAAGCCTTTCAAAATCTTTAATCAGAGCTGTCAATCCTTCCATACATATCAAGAAGAGGTATGAAGATAGGGGATCACCTTGACGAATACCCCTTGAAGGAACAATCCTTCCAAACTCTTTACCAGCATGACTTATTTGATACCTTGCAGATTTCACACATTCCATAAACAGCTTGTTAGATGCGGATGACATGATTAGAGGAGATAAATATGGTTAATCTACCTGGTCTAAGCAAGATGGTCCAAGTGACCATTTATGATTACCTAGATATTTTGGGTAATCTGGGTGTAAAACCAATTTTTCAGGATTTTCTGAAGAACTAGTTTCTGCAAGAGAGTCATTACTTCTCTTTCTTATGAATTGACCTATGTGGGTACACAAGTTGTCAACTTCATTTTTATTGTTCAAATAGTATGAACTGAGTTTCTCTTTAAAAGAGTCTAAATTTATTAGGGTTTCTCCTAATAAAACTAGGTTGTCAGTATCAAATCCTATAAAGGATTGATCTCTGAGATAGAAGAAAAGTTCTTCATCTGTGACTCTAGATGTAAATCTAGAATTTTTAATAGTCCAAGGAAGGACTGAACTATGATTAAAGCTAATCATGTGTTGCTGTATTAAATCAAAAAGTGTATATTTTGAATTAATAGAGTTCTAGACATGGTTCATGTGTACCTGATCCAGAGCTTATATCCGCCAAAGATTGCAAGATGAAATAAATTTCTTCTTTCATCAACATACCATTATCCAAGGATGCATCTTGTTTTCCCTAAACGGCCACCTGCCTAAGCGGTACTAACCCAGCGACGCCTTACTCCCTCCAGGAACTAACGGAAATATTGTAAAAGAACTCACTTTTATTCAATCACAAAATCTTATTACAGGCGCTGGATAGAAACTAGTATCCAGGGCATACACACTACTACATTGCTAGAACCCTTAATGGGTTTACTCACTCATTATTTTGCTGGACTCGAATAGGTTTGTACAGTGTTTTTGGGGTGTAAATTCGAGATATCTACAACTGAAATGAACTCCTCCTTTTATAGCATAAGGAAAGAGGATCTATACAAAGTTTTCATACATCATTGTATGCGTCATTGTATATTATTGTTGCACTTTAAAGACAAGATTTCTTATCTTCTCCTTTGGCGTGCTTAAAAGTAGATTCCTTTCTACTTTTCTTTGTTGGCCACTATCTTTTTGTCCACTTCTTTAGTTGTTTTTAGTGGAAAAGTAGTTTGTCTTTGGTGGAAAGTGCTTTTCTTTTCAAAAACGATTTCCAGCCGTTGCTTTGAAGACAAATCCTATTTCTGGGGTCTCTATTATTTGCTTTCCAGCAGCTTTGTCTGGTCCACATATTTGACAATCGAGGTTAATGCCAAATTTTTCTATCTCCTTTTGCTTTTTCCTGCAAAAGAATTCTTTGTGAGCTCCCACAACATCTTTGTGTAGAAGTTGCCGTCTGAAAGCTATCACCTTGCTGTAATCTTCTTCATTTAATCCTTTGTGAGAGTAAGAAGTAATTAAAGCATGAGTAGTTGCGAGGTTAACTTTTAGTTTATCCTCTTTTTGGATGTTGAATAATTTATTGATCAAAATCAATAATTTATTCTCTGCCATTTCTCTTAAGTCTTGTTTCTCCAGAGTGGATTCCATAACTTGACTTGGAGAGTAGACCTTTTCTTTTACGGTTCCAACCTGAACATAGTGAAAAGGCTGGTTAGCCGGACAGTCATATTCCTCTTCATTTTCCCAACAGATAATTGTGCTGGTGGTTTTGATGAATATTCCGATGTCCTGGTTCTTAAGACACTTCTTTTTGTATGTCTTAACCGTATCTCTGAATTCTTTCGGGAATTTAGCAATTTCCAGAAGGTTATTGGAAGGATAAACCTGTGCTAATATTCCGTATCGGTACGCCTCATAAACCATTTCAGGGTTGGCGTTTGGATAGAAATTAAAGTAGCTGACGTTCTTCTTATCGGTTGTAAAGAAGTGATCTTCTACAAATTCCTTTTCTGTGGCAAGCCTGCCAATTTGATAAAGATACTTGAATTCTGAATAGCGAATGTCATCGGTATCCTCGTCTGTTTGAATTAGCGTTGTCTGCTGATTCTTTGGAAGTGAACCCAGAACTATTTTGCTCGAGGTTTTTTCCTTTGTCAAGGCTCCTTTGTAGGTTGGTTGTAAAGCTTCTGCTGAACTGATCAACTCTAGAGGTGGCTTGAACTCTTGTGTAGTATAAATGCCTGCTGCAACTTTTGCTTCAGTGAACGATTTATACTTCTTATGCTTGATTCCTGAGAATCCTTTTACGGCTTTCTCAGCAATATCCCATGTAGTGTATATTCCTGCATTAGGACCATTAAAAACTACATAGTAGGCTTTTGGGCCTTTGAACCTGTTCGGGACAGCTGAAGTTTGACCGTCAGTCTTATTAGGGATTTGAATTCCCCCGTTAGGCTTTAGAAATAAATCTAAAGTGGTTTCTAACGTTGTTGAGGTTTGTACCTCTGACTGGATTTTTAGTAAATCCACAACTTTAAACGGATTTGAGATTTCTTTACCTGGAGCCGTTTGCTCAGGAATAGCCTCATATTGATTCATTTCTGAATATGGTGATGAAGTAACCATTTGCTGTGAAGATTGCTCTTCAGTTTGAATTTTTACCAAATTCACAGGTATCAACGGATTTGATATGCCTTTACCGGTAGCCGTTTGCTCCGGGCTAGTTTCAGATTCTTTCATTTCTGAAGAAGGTTCTGAAATTTCCTTTTGTGGGTCAGAAGATGAATATCTCCTTTCCAAATACATTTCTGCACGAATAACTCCGAGTTTTTCTTGCAGAAGCTGAATTTTCTTCATTACAATAGTTTCTTGTAATGCTAATCTCTCCATGGCTATAAGCTTATGGTTTTCTCAAAGAAAGAGATTTTTGTATAGGCAAAGAAGCCTTTTGTGTATAGAAGGGTTTGAGTGAAGAATTGTTTGTGAGTTCTTCATTCAGAATTCCTCTGTATTTATAGCCTGAAAAGGCTTTGGATTCCTGTAAAAACAGTGTAAAGCATCACATCAGTGTTTAAGATGTGTTTACCTGATTTTTCTGGAATTCCCTTGTTAAAAAGTCTGCTAAGCAGTTTTTAACTCCTTCAATGTGTTGAACATCAAAGCTATAGCGAGATAGCCATTGTTGCCATCTGACTAATCTTCCTTGCTTATTATCTCCCTGTAACTTAATACGAAGAAAATAAGTGAAGTTTTTATTATCAGTTCTAACCAGAAATTTAACTGGAGTTAGATAAATAGAAAACTTATTAATTACTCTAATGACTGCAAGATACTCTTTTTCATTTGAGTGATAGTTCTTTTCTGCGTCTTTAAAGCTTCCTGAAGCATATCTGCATATTAATTCTTTATCGGAATTAACTGCTTTGAGTACTCCTCCCCAGTATTCTCCCGAGGCGTCGGTCTCAATGATAAGCTTATCATCCGGTTCTGGATGATAGAGTTTTGGAAAACTCTTTAGATTCTTTTTCACCTTGTTAATATAACTGGTGTCTGAATCTTTCCATTCCCATGCTACGTCTTTCCTTAGCTTTGCCTGCAAAGGGGCTCGTATAGATGCAAGTTTGGGAATATAATCAGAAGCATAAGTTAATATACCTAAAAACCTTTGCAACTGTTTTTTGTCTTCAATCTTATCCGGGAATTTATGAATGTGTTCCAGGATATGTATCTGAGGACAATGAGTTCCTTGATCAATTTCTAATCCTAAGAAATTAATCTTTGTCTTAAAGATTTGAGCTTTCTTTTTAGACAAAATAATACCAAGTAATTGGCATTTCTTTAATACCGCTGCTAAATGCTTGAGATGATCCTGTTCATTATTACTAAAAATAAGAATATCATCAACATAAACACAACAGAATTTTTCAAAGGACCTGAATGCATTTTGCATATGTCTTTGAAATATGGATGGTGCTTGTTTGAGTCCAAACGGTACGACTATCCATTGATAATGTCCTTGGGGACATGTGAATGCTGTCAATAGCTGTGATTCTTCATCTAGCAATACCTGCCAAAATCCAGATTTACAGTCTAATGAACTGAATATTTTCTTACCTCTAATAAGGGTGAGTAATTCATCCTTATTTGGAAGGTTGTGGATGTCTCCTATGGTGGCTTCATTGATTGCCTTGTAGTTGACTACCATTCTTTTCTTTCCTCTTCTCCTTTCGGCTTCATTTTCTACCAAAAATGCTGGAGACATATGAGGTGATTTACTAGGTATGATGATTTTCATACCTAGTAGCTCCCGAATTTGTTTACCAAATTCCTCACGATCTTGCGGACTGTACTTCATAGGCTTTACCTTGATTACTGTCTTGGGATCTCTGAGCTTGATGCTTGCCTTCATCCAATGCTTGGTCTTAGTTGGATCCAAGGGATTTTCTGAGCAAACTGAATCTAATAATTTCTCAATTATAGATTTTTTATTAATGTCAAGAACTAAATTTTTACAAATAAAATTTAATTCTTTAAACTGTTTGATGCTTTCTTTCCCCCTCTCTAAAAGTTGAGTTATATAATTGGGGCTAATATTAAGAGCATCAGGTTTGGTTTTCTTAGAATTCTTTTTCATAAATTCAAGAAATCCTTTAACACCAACCTGTCTGGCTGATCTTACCTTGTTGACGTATATTTCTTCTCCTGAGAGAGTAAATATAATCATTCTTGTATATTGGGTAAAATGACCATACAATTGACAAAAATTATTGCCTAAGATAAGGTCAATACCTGATTCTTGTTGATATATTGTAGGAATATGAAATATTTCTCCTGCAATTAATATATCAAGATTTTTACATACCTTGGTAAGGGTAATGTGATTTCCATTTGCTATGGATACCCTTATAGGCTTTTCTGCATTAACCCAATGTTCTTCTGGGATAACGTATTTACTTGCTATACATAAGCTTGCACCTGTATCGATATAGCAATGTAATTCTATTCTTTTATATCCAGCAAATTTTACTATACCTGAGATATAAATAGAATTTGGATTAGTGATATTGGGCATCACTAATTCTTCTACTTCTTCATTCTGAATCTGAGGAAGTGAATTCATTAGTTTCCGAATCTTCTGGTCCGGGATCTAATTCTTCTATTAGTATGTACACTTCTTGTACATCTTCATAGGGATCTTCAATAGGAATAAATCCTAAAGAGTATACCTGTTCAAGCATTCGGGCTTTTCCTTCCTGCTTTTTCCTATTAGGGCACTCATTTGCATAGTGTCCTTCTTCATTGCAAATCCAACACCTGCAATTTTTCTTGCCTTTTGGGCAAAACTTTTGTTTTTCGTTAGAAAAATTCTTAACAAATTTTTTCTTAACGTATTTACCTGGTTTGAAGGGCTTCTTCCTGACAAACCTGTATTTAGTCGTATGTTTATACGTCTTTTTGTTGGAGGACTTTTGGGTCTTCCTGCATCCATAATCTGATGGTTGCTCGATAATCTTATCACAACATCTTTTGCTAAAAGATTTCAGTTGCTTCTGTTTTCTAGTTAAGTCACAAATCTTACTGATTTCTTCCTTAACTATTTTGTGAGCATAACCAAGGCTAAACTCTTCAATCCCAGTAGCTTCACTAGTGAATCTATCTAGAGATTTTTCTCCTATTAAGGGGATTTTAAGAAGGTAGTCACGAACAAACTTCTTATAATCATCCTTATCATTTAACTGATACAGATATTTTTCATAATCACCAAAGAACTGATCAAGAAAACATATATTGCACAGTTGCATATTAGTAAGCATGGATTTTGCATTACTAACCATTTTTGCTAGTTCTAAACTTTTGTTAGAAGCAAGGTTTATTCCTAAGAACATAGTATAGATTGCATCTATAACTTTTTCATAGGCAAGTATGGGATTCATTACTGGTTCCCAAGCAGTGTTTTTAATCAAACTATTAACAACACCTGTGGTCTTATGTTCCATTAATAACAAAACTGTGTTATAATCATCATAAGCATCACTATTAGTCTGAATTATCAAACTTATTTCTTGAGCCCATTTGTCAATGAGTTCTTTTCTATTATTTTTACCATCAATATTCAAGATATTGCTACCATAAATATTGTACGTATTTTTTGATTCTGTAGTAGGATAGAAATCACCTTTTCTTTTCTTACTACTTGAGAATTTTTCTTCTGGTGGTGGTTGACCTCCTGAAGATTCTCCTGTTTCCTTCTTCGAAGATTCTCCTGTTTCTTCTTTTGGAGAAGGTGTTTGATTGTTCATTTTGAAATTTTCGGAAAAAACTTCATCTTCTGAACTATCAGTTTTCAAACTATCAGTTTCTGAATTATCAGTTTCTGGTTCTTGAGATTCTTCAAGATCATCTGATTCTTCTGCAGAGCTGAAAGTTTCAATAACATTAAGAGTTTCATTAAGACCAAATAAAGTTTTTAACTTACTGTTGGTCTCTATCTCTTTATTGGTAATAGATTCATCATCTATTTCCATTAATCTGATTGCTTCTTCTAGGATGTCAACATTGTCATCCATAATCTGCAATTCTTCATTTTCTAGATTTCTCCAGAAAATTTCTTCTACTGCTTTCATGTAACTCATGTTGATTTCTCAAATGGCCATGATATACTCTCAGTATTTTTTCCAGTACCCATTTCTTCATTTCCCACGTTGAAATTTGGATAACTGTATTTCAAGGGTTTCTTGAGTTTTTCATCTGGAATGATGATTCTTCTGTTTGATGTACCTGTCTTAAGAACATCCAGAATTTCTTTATTGCAAGGACAATCATGAATTATTGATTTTACTTCAGTGATTACCTTTGCTGCAGCTGCTTCAATATTATCTGTAATACGATTAGCTTGCTGTATCTTAAGCAACTTAAGAATTTCTTCTAATTGCGGCTTAATATTCTTTTCGAAATCTTCTAACAAATCCTTAATGCTCATCCTATGATTTTCTTAAGGTATTCTTCGATTCCGTTAAGCTTCAAATCAAGAGCTTCATTGTCATACTTAGAATTTCTAAGCTGAGCTATTTGTGCTTCAAATCCTTCGATTTTAGCATTTTGTCTTACTAAAAGTTTTTTAATGTCTTTTAGTATTTCTATTTCTGTGTCACTACCTTTTTTAACATGAGTAGAATACCTGTTATAAATGGTAGGCGATTTAGAAAGTTTTTCACTGGGATCTTTACTAAGTCCAAAATAGGATAGTAAATTGTAAATCCCTAGTAAACATCTACATGTAATCTGATTAAGATTATTGGTAGCCGAAACAATGGTGTTAAGACTATTGCTTCCTAGTACACCACTAAAGATGTAATTCCTTGGTTCAAGGTCTATTCCTTCATTTAATTTCTTAAATTCTAGAATTTTACCTTTTTTATAAATGTGCGGATGCACATTCGAAGGGTTTTTACTCATAATTGTTACAGATGATCCAGTTTCTGACATAAGTCATCAACTCTTCTGGAAACACTATGAAGTAATTCTTTATTAGAAGAAGATGGAGATTCACCAATTTCTAATCTATTTCCCCTGAAACTCTTTCTAGGTTTTTGTCCTAGAATGGGTTTGTTCTTAGCAATATCAATTGCCCAAGAATTATCTATCGGACTGATATCTGAGAATTGCTTCTCTTCTATAGATCCAATTTCTGAGAATACATCGTCTAATTCAATATATTCATTTTTCCTGTAGTCAATACTATGATGACTATTGGTTAAAGCATAAGCAACAACATACGTTATGCTAAATACTTTATCTCCAGAATTCATCAGATTGTGCCTTTCAAAATCATGCACAAAAGATAATATCTGATCAATATTTTTCGTATCTAAACTAAAACCAAATTTAGGATAGACAGTAAACATGAATTTTTGGTATGCTAAATTTCCACTAGCAGCACCTAAAATGCAGTCTCTTCGGTCGTTGATTCTGTTATCTATTAAAGCCATTTTAATAGGAGAATCAATTCCTTCTTGAAATTCTACCTTAAGCAAAATTTTTATAGCTCCTAAGTGGACTACGCTGAGGGTAGATCTTATCTTAGAGTCTATGTTTAACAGATTTTTGTTTATTTCTTCTCTAGTAATTAAAGGCAAATAAACTAATCCGGAAGTATCTTTTATGTCTACATGCATTTCTTTAGTAGAAACATAATAAAAGATATTGTTTTTTCGTTTAAAACGATTTAACAAAGGTATGTTAAATATTTTCTCTTTTCGTAAATCAAGTTTACAATTCCTGATTTTAGAAAGAATTTCTTGTTTTACCAAGATGTTGGCTTGAAAACCTTTTTCATTTTCTGAAAACTCGATTTCCAAATTATTCTGAGTTTCCTCAGAGTTTTCCTCAGGATGTGTTTTATCTAAAACATTCATTTTAAATAAAAACAAGGCTCTGATACCAAGATGCGGATGACATGATTAGAGGAGATAAATATGGTTAATCTACCTGGTCTAAGCAAGATGGTCCAAGTGACCATTTATGATTACCTAGATATTTTGGGTAATCTGGGTGTAAAACCAATTTTTCAGGATTTTCTGAAGAACTAGTTTATGCAAGAGAGTCACCACTCGAACATCCAACCCCATTTTAATCAGCATTGACTCTAAAAAACTCCATTCCACACGGTCATAAGCTTTACTCATATCTAATTTAAGCGCCATC
This sequence comes from Heracleum sosnowskyi, assembly GCA_030848705.1. Classification (NCBI taxonomy): domain Eukaryota; kingdom Viridiplantae; phylum Streptophyta; class Magnoliopsida; order Apiales; family Apiaceae; genus Heracleum; species Heracleum sosnowskyi. Next base: position 3,399,400 of record CM061243.1, on the reverse strand, counting down.
CACCCTGTTTTTCCTGTGGATTTTCTTTTCATGTAGTGCATTATTTCGTATGAAATCAAGATATTATCTGTAATGAGTCTACCAGGAATAAAAGCGCTTTGTGTCTCAGAAATCATACCATTTAAAATACATTTGAACCTGTTAACCAGCACTTTAGATGCAACTTTATAGAGCACGTTGCACAAAGATATGGGCCTCAACTCAGTCATCTTCACTGGATTCTGCTTCTTAGGAATCAGGACTATATTCGTGTCCGTATCTTTATCATCAAATCTGCCACTCTCAAAAAATTGCTTAACAAAACGATAGACATCCTCTCCAACGATATGCCAGTATTTTTGATAGAATGCTGGGCTCATTCCGTCTGGCCCAGGGGATTTGTCGGGGTGCATACTGAACAGAGCACTCTTGACTTCACCTTTCTCAATATTCTTCATTAATTGATCATTCTGCTCATCTGTCACACACCTAGAGACACAGTCAATTACTCTGTCACAATTTGTATCTGATTTCGAAAATAACTCATCAAAATAATCCACCATAACTTCCTGCAGTCCATCTTCCCATCCCACTACATTGCCATGTTTATCCTCCAGATTTGAAATATAATTTACCTTCCTTCTTGTCTTCGTAGCTGCGTGAAAGAATTTGCTGTTTCGATCCCCCTCACGGAGCCAAAACTGTTTAGAACGCTGCTTCCAGAATATTTCCTGTTGGATATACACCTCTTCAAGTTGCTTTGAAGCCTCTTGATAAAGGAGTATTGATCTATTATCCCTCCTACCCTTTATTGGAAGCATTACCTTTTTACTCTGACTGATGCGATTCTTAAATTTGCATGTAATCTCCTTCCCCCAGCTTGACAACTTTTCTGAACATAACACTATCTTCTCTTAGATCGACTTATGCTGATGCAAACTCCATGTTTCTTTAACTATCTGCATACACATTGGTTCTCGTAACCAAGCGTTTTCAAACTTGAAACTTTTTACTTGGAACGGCTTCGCAATTATCTTAGGCTCAAAAAAGATGGGACAATGATCTGATGTTGACATTTCAATATTAGATAACTTAGCCTCTGCGAACACCTGCATGAAGCTGTTCGAAACTAAGGCTCTATCCAGTTGGATTTCTACCCATGCTTCAGTGCCATATCCTCTCTCCCATGTGTATCTGTAGCCTTCCAGTTTCAAATCATTAAGATCACACTCCTCCACCACAGATTGAAAACCTCGTAGAAGCCATTGAGGGTAAGGCCTTCCTCCTCTTTTATCTTCATGACTCAGAATATTATTCATATCTCCTACTATACACCAAGGAGAATTATCAACCGAATGTAAACTTCTAATGAGATCCCACGTTTCCTGACGCTTGGCCCTATTTGGTTCTCCATAAAGACAAGTTAACCTATATCTTTCCCAATCCTTTATTTCCACCAACACGTCAATATGATTTCTACTATACGATAGAACCCTAACCTCATTCATGTTCTTCCATAGCAACGCCAAGCCCCCGCTTTGACCCTGAACCTCCACAGTAAAAGAACCTTCAAAGCTTAATCTATTTCTGACATACTCTACTCTTTTTTTTTTGCATAAAATTTCACTGAGAAAAATAAAATTGGGACGTTTTTGAAAACTTAACTCCAACAGGAATTGGAAGGCCCATGGGGTCCCAAGCCCACGACAATTCCAACTTATGAGACTCATTGTTGAGGGCGGACCCCTGTTCCAGAGCCCGCCATATGCCCGTTTTTTGAATCCAGTGGCATTGTTGGATTTTTGTTCGAGTCTTGGTCCATCTCATCCACTTCTGTTACATTTTGATACGTATTCAAGCCCAAGGTAGTATGTTGATCCAGCCCAATAGTTGTCCTTTTTTTATTTTCAATAGTTGTTATCCCCTTAATTCCCGCTTCAGAATTATTTGCCAGCTCTATCATATCTTCCTCATTCAAAAAACCAGAACGCCCGCCAGGCCCGCCAGTTTCCTTATCTTTCAAACCGCTTCCGTGATTTCCTCCATCTGTACCCGCTCCCTGATTTTTTGGATCTGAGTTTCGCGTCACCGGACTCCTCCCAGCTCCATCATTTTTTGCCGTATTCCAGTCACCTGCAGTCCCATATTCTCTTAGCCATTTAGAGCCTATTAATTGAGTTTGACGTCGTAGAGGAGCTCTCATCCATACTCCATAGGGTTTTATGATCTCGTTCTCAGAAGCTTCGAATAATCGACTGCAAAATTTTTCTGAATGTCCCATTATCCCACAAATGAAACAAAACGTTGGCACGTTTTCATACTTGAAATTGATCCAAAACCAATCAGCTCCAGAATTTCTGATCTTCATTCTCCTTTTAAGTGGCCTTGTAACATCTACAGAAAATCTCATAGCTGTAGTGGTTTCAATATAGCCCAGAAAGATGCAATCAACAGTTTTCGGACCTAGTTTCTTTCTCTTGTGTTCAGGGACAAGCACCTTGGCAAGGCACCCCCACACACGAAGATACTTTAAACTTGTCTTTCTACTTTTCCATAATTCATAAGGTGTCTTGTCCATATGTTTCAGAGGGACTCTATTCAGAATATGGCAAGCCGTATTCAAAGCCTCTCCCCACATGTACTTTGGTAACCCAGAATTAATAAGCATGCTGTTAATCATATCTTTAAAAGTTCTGTTCTTTCGTTCTGCCACCCCATTAGACTCAGGTGTGTATGGTCGAGTCACCTCATGAACTATACCATTGCTTGCGCAAAATTCATTAAACGAGGTACTAGTATACTCACCACCTCTATCAGATCTCAAACGTTTAAGTACTTTACCAGTTTGTGTTTCAGCTTCAGTTTTGAACATAATGAATTTTTCTTGTGCTTCATCCTTATGTCTAAGTAAATAAACATAACAGTATCTACTACAATCATCTATAAAGGTAATAAAATATCGTTTATTATCCTTAGTCAACATGCCACCAAATTCACATATGTCCGTGTGTACTAAATCTAAAACTCCTGAATCCCTAACAACATTATGAAAGGGTTTCCTAGCTTGTTTAGCAGTCACACATACTTGACATTTAGATTTCTTATCAATAGCATACTTTGGAATCAACTCTAAATTCATCATATTCTTTAGAGCACCAAAATTTAAATGACCAAGTCTAGCATGCCATAAATCGGATGATTCAACACAATTAACAGAAGGTGCAACACTATCATTAATAAAACTGCCCAAAACAGGCTCAACATTTATTAAAAATAAACCATCAGAAAAATAACCTTTGCCAAAGAATGTACCAGTATGTGTAATAACTACTTTATTACATTTCAAAGAAAGTTCAAAACCATTTTTAACTAAACAACTTCCACTTATAATATTTCTACGAATATCAGGAACATGGTGCACTCTAGTGAGGGATAGAACACGCCCAGAAGCAAACTTCAGGTCCACGTTTCCTATTCCAAGAACTTGAGCAGCACTAGCATTCCCCATCGTCACTGTCACTCCATGACTCTGTTGATAAGATACAAATAAACTAATATCAGTACAAATATGTACATTAGCTCCAGTATCAATCAACCATTCATGAGACAGATAAGTGGAAAGAAGTACAGGGTTGTAGGTAACATACCCGTCATTGGTTCCAGAGGCAACAACCTCACCAACAACCATGTTAACCTTAGGCCCATCAGTGGTTGCAAGCACAGTATTAGCTTGTGCTCCCACAACAGCTTTCTTTGCTTTCTTTGTAGGACAGTTCTTGCTCCAATGACCAACCTGTCCACAAGACCAACATGGTTTGTTTGTCTTTGGTTTCTTAGCCTTGTTCTTGTCATTTTTATTCCTAGTGTTATCCTTCTTAGTGACAGCCTTTCTTTTCTGTCCAACAGTCACTACATTCACCTTCGAACTCCCATGTTCAGCAGGCATCACATGTCCCTGTTTGGACTTGTGCTGTTCCTGCACAGAGATGTCCAACATCAAGTTTGTCCAAGTGATCTCTCCTTTCTGTCTTTTCAGGGAGAGAGCAAACTCTTCCCAAGACTTAGGGAGCTTTTCAATCACTGCCATAACCTGAAACTTTTCAGGAAGGTCCATACCAGACTCCTTCAAAGCATGCACCAACATCTCAAACTCATGTGCCTGCTCGGTCATGGACTTTGTATCCACCGGTTTAAAATCAAGAAACCTAGCCACATAATACTTTTCCAACCCTTGCGAGTCAGTATTGTGTGTCTGGTCCAGCTTCTCCCATAAGAGCTTAGCAGTGAAAGAATCAGATGAATAAACATCAAATAGAGTGTTCGCTAAAGCTGCCAGTATAGCAGCCCTAGCCACCCCATCTTTTTCCTCCCACATAGCATAAGTCTTAACAGTTTCAGCCTTTTCCTGATTCCGAGTCCGAATAAGCCGAAGCCTACTGGCCCAACCAAACGCAGCCAACTTGGGTAACAACTAGCCCACCACAGGCCCCCAAAAGATCATGATTTGTTGGTGCTAATAAGTAGTAGTACTTTGCCTCCTCGATGTGGGACAGGGGTGTTACAAACTCCCCCACTTAAACTCTTGACGTCCTCGTCAAGCCTGAACGGATAGCCCATAGGTTCCAAGATCGTTCCTCCCTAGCCATTGTGGGATAATACCGGCTGGCTTCGTGTCCCCACCTCCGGATCTCTGTCCATTGTGGGACCAGCCTTCGTGTCCCCACCTCCGGCAACTTGACGAATCAAGCTTTCGAGAGTCGGCTCTGATACCATATGTGACAACCCGGGTCAAATCCCGAGCCTTTTTCGAAAATCGGGTCAAGTCCCGATTCCGAGTCCGAATAAGCCGAAGCCTACTGGCCCAAACGCAGCCAACTTGGGTAACAACTAGCCCACCACAGGCCCCCAAAAGATCATGATTTGTTGGTGCTAATAAGTAGTAGTACTTTGCCTTATAAACTGAACAGAAGTCCCAAATCTCCTCGATGTGGGACAGGGGTGTTACAATTGCAATCTCCAACCAACATGTAATTCTAAAATACTTTTACAACTTTAAAGTATTCATAATTGCATATGCAAGGATTGCTGAATGAGAATGCATTGTCTAGGCCTGCAAATGCTGATAATTGCAACACATAATTAGTGAAAAAAATGGTAAAGCCAACGGTTGTATAATACAATAAAATCTGATAATGTAACGTTGTTGCAAACTAAATGAAAAAAGGGGGAAATAATTTTCATTTAGGTCTAGAGTTGGGATGATTCTGAAACCATAAAACTTGTGCTGCCGATGATCTTCGAGGGAAATGTTCGAGCTCCTGTTTAATTTTCAACTTCTCAGTGGGATCAGTGAGACCAACGTGTATTCGCAGTGACATCACTTCAAGTGCTGGTGAAGATGCAAGCAAAATCTTCACTAAATGGGATACATATTTCGAACCATCAACATCCATTATAATCACGGTTTGAAGTTGACGTAGTGACATGTCATTCCAATCTGTTGCGTCCAAATTGCTTGTTGAAGCTATGAAATCTCTGCTCTTATCATCGACCTACATACAAAACAATTATTAATTTAGTTTTATGAATGTCGTATGACTTTTTATTAGGGTTGCAGTTCTTACCTGCAGTAATATCTCAAGCCTTTGCAAATTGGGCAAACAACTAATCAAGTAAATTGCATTTGAAATTTGACACAAATCATAAGATCCAACACAGTTCAATATCAACTCTTTCAAGTTGTCACATTTTGTTGCATGCCCATTTGTAAGACCTGGTCTACAAACCTGAATACATGTAGACAATACATTAGGAAAAGAGCCAATTACATTGCCTTCTATAGACTGCTAAAGAGAAAATGCATCAACTATATATATAGACTTTGTGTATTCATCTTACCCCAAGAGTGAAACCAGATGTACAAAAAGCAAAGATGCTTGGTAATACGTTAAGGAACTTGACTACATTGATAGCTTTGTTCGGGATAAAATTGGAGTAGGAAGTGAATTCCAAGGCCAAGCGTCTCAGTAGTGAAGTGAACTCGAACCATCTCCAATCAATCTGTTCCCCCCCAATGAGAAGCACAGTTGTGAGACTGTTACCTTTTGTAAATTGGGTGCCCAAGTGTTTAAGCCCTGTACACTGATCTAATCTCAGATGTCTTAGTTGAGTCCCAAATGAAATGTCGGCATTGAAGGTGACATTTGTTAGTATAACCTGTAAAAGATTAGTAAAGATTGTACATTTGGGTGCATTCAATATGCATATAGTGAGCTTTAAGCCTCTCAATGTCACACAATCAAACAAACAAGATGGGATTTCATAGGCCTTGTTTTCATAATTATTGAGCTCTAAATATCTTAATCCTTTCTTCACGAAATGTTCAATCCATCGAGTGACAGGGCACCGATCAATTTTCGGAGGAATGTAGAGATTGAAGCTCACTAAGTTGTTGAGATAAACTAATATAATCTTTTCAACAGCTCTTGAAAAAGCAGATTGGTGTGCCTCTTTGTCGATAATTTTAGCTGTCAATTGTGCGAAGAATAACTTGTCAAGAACTAGATGGGTGTTCATTGCCCATATATACCTCCATTCTTTTGACAGAACACTAGTTGTTGCTGCATCATCAACTGACAAACGCCTTAAGATACAATGTAACAAGTCCTGCGGCAAGTTGCTGATCCTACCTCCATCATCAAGTTGGCAGAAATCAGAATCTGTAACCTCCTGACCAACTTGTCTCCTACTATCATGCATTAGTTGTCTTGGCTCTTCTTGCATAAAACCAGTCATCCTACCTATACATGAAGTAATAATACTTAAAAAAACTAATCAAGTGATCAATTCGATCGCTAAAACGGATTAAGCAGATGCGGGATTAAGAAAACATATTTGAGTACTAATCGAAAAGCCTACATATTTCAAGAAGTCGAAAACCATATAATTAATCTCAGTCTTGTTTAATATATGTTGTAGATGTGTACAGACACAAAATCACACATTCTTGAGATAACAAAGATAAAAAAAAAAAAAATCAATTATTGTTTATTGAGTGCTATTACCTTCTGTCCTCGTAGTGAATGACTTCAGGGAAGGTGAGACTTGTTTTTCGATCAAGTATATATAATATAAAAACTCTGCTACCAATTTCAAGATGGTAACTAAAACAGTATATATTTATGGAATGTATTAAAATATGTAAATAGCCTTCAGAATCAGCAGTTGCCCGAACATGGGCTCCCTCGCATTTCTGGTACAGTTATGTACCAGAATTGCGGAACTGGTACACCCAGGTTCAACTTTGCAAAACTGGTACAGGGCGCCACAGCCCATGGCGACGAAGGAGGGGTGCGCCACAGCCCGTGGCGACCCTTGGTTTTATTATTATTTTCACGCCTGTTTTCTTGTGGTTACTTAGTAAAAAAGATAGTTAACTTAGTAAAATTTGTTTTGTAACTCTCACTTTTGTAGGTTTATAGATTATACTTGGAAAACTTATATTCGCATTTTCTTTGTTTAATATTAAACATGAAATGTTTTACTTTGGTACAATCCAAAAATTTAAAAATAATATTACACGTAACTATGTAAAATTTAGGTCCAAAAATGATACCTACACAAAATTGTAGTTCCTGAATAACGACATCACAGAGCCCGGAAACGACTCTATCAAAACTTTTAAAGAACTCCACATCTAGAAACCTGGTAATAATGCAAGTTTTATGTTACTGTTGACGTGACTACACAACTTTTACATGTTCAGAGCAATAATAATGGGTTAACAGTTGTTTTTTGATAGCAGAATTATTATTTTGACGTGACTAGACAATGTTTTCCTATACATTTGAGTGGAAAAGATGAGAAGAAAACATAAGCATTAAATTTCTGCAAAATATGAGTGGTAATTTGAAGACCTTTATTAATACTCTCCAAAATATGAAGCAGTATGACATGACAACTCCACTTTCAAGTATGTTAAATACTTCATGATTGTAGGTTCATTCCGTCCCTTGAAAATTATTTTGTAAATTATTGTTCACTTTCGAATACCAAAAATGGCTGAGCACGAGTGTCGTGTTTGGTTGCTTGTTGAGAGAGATGATGATTACCGTAGGTTAAGACGAAGCGATCCGAAAGAGTACTTTGCAGGCGTTCGTCGAGAATGGGCCTATAGGTGTCAGGAATCGGAACGATTGAGAAATGACCTCATTCGTATTGGTGCAAGGGTTCCCACTCGTGATTCGCTTATCATGTTTCCCGACCCCGGGGAATGTGGCAACTGGAATAAGTATCGGAAAAGAGTGATTGGTGATGTGGCACAGATACGGTTTGAAAATAATTTAATGCTGGTGCGTAGAGGTCATCAATATATGTATCAACTTGGCACAGATTCCGTCCGTGCTATGGGAAGAGACCTCACAGAACGCGAGCAATATCATCTTGAACATAATACAAACTATGTCTCTGATGGAGCCATTTCCGACGAAACGGAAGAAGAGTGATGGCCGTTTATGTGTTGTTATATTGTTGTTTTTTATTATGACCAGATGTTTTTCCTTTGTATTATTGTATTCTGAGTGCCCTATTAATGTATGGATTTGGTATTTATGACCATAATAGGGAGTATAATAAGAACATCCACATCAGAAGAACATTACAATGCATGAAAACAACATAACTGACATTCTTTACGAGAAAGAATGTACATTCTTGGAAATTAAATGAGCAGAACTCTAAAAACTCATACATCATGAACAACTTAATCTTCATGATCATCCTCATCATCATCATCATCATCATCCGTATCGTCATTCCCGGGGTCGGGGGGAATAGGTATGTTGTAAGTGTGCATAAGGTTTTCCATCTCAAGGGAGTGCTGATCTGCTTGCCTTGTCATCTGCTTTTTAAGATCTTCAATGATAATTGCTGCACGCTCCTCCAGTGGTTCTTCAATCCACTCAATGTATCCACATCCTCTGGATCCTTTAGGACAGTTCAAGTACCTCCTTCCTGCATTGGCCCCGTACCACCACATCCTCTCAACCATGACCTTGTTGCAAATGCAAACATCCACATCCGAATTGTTAGACATCTTAATTTGAACAAATATGCAGTAGATAAATTGAAAGGATTGTTTTGAAAAACTAATCGTAGATATTCTGCTTTATAACCGTGACAATTATTTGTTGGGGAATTCATCTCGTGAACTAATCAGTACGCATGTTTTTACTTTTCAGAGGTTTTAAGTAAGCCTTTCAGTGGAAAAGCAAAGCTGGCAGGACTGCAAACCTGTTTTTTTGGTTTTGCAGAGATTGTCTGTGGTTTTTCTTTGAATTATTTGTTGTAGAATTCATGTCGTGACTTGTGGAGTGCCATCAGTGAGCTTTTCAGTAATAAAGCAAAGCTGGATGCACTGCAAACCCGTTTTTTTGGTTTTTCAGACCTTTTCTGTGCTTATGACATTAGCAATAAAGTTGAGTTATCACATCAACAATAAAGTTGAGTTGTCTCCTTACATCTCATAATGTGCAGGCCAAAATAATGCACTTTTATTACTTTTGTGTACTATAGATCCAATTTTTCCCCCTATAAATACTTCTTATCTCTTATGCATAATCATAGTTGCAGGATATCTCTCTTGTTCAAGTGAGTTTGCATCAAATGGATAAGGGAAAGAGGCCAGTTAGTTCGAGTTCACCTAGTAACCAGCTATTCACGGGGAGGAGGCCTTGGAAGAAAGTATATTCTGAAGCTGAGAAAAGAGAGGAAGAGAAGCAATATGAGAACGAGGTATTTGTGGGCAAGATGCGTAGAAGGAAGAACAAGGAGGATAGAAAGGGCAAAGATTGGGTTGAAACTAAGGAGGAATACTTAGATATTTATGGAATTAACCATGAATTGCTTGGTGCACATTACGATCACTGCAAGCTCCTAAAACAAAGGGTTCGTTGGAATGAGATCACGGAGAGCGACTGCCGAGCTGCAATTGAAAAAGCTGAGGACGAGTACACCGCTAAAGTTAAAGAGCTTGAGGATCTCGAGGATGCTGAATATGCCCGAGATGATGATGTTTAGTATTTACCAGTTGGAATAACCTTTCTGTTTCCTGTTAAGGAAATGTCTGCATTGAAATTTTATGTATCTGTGTCCTTTATCATTTTTTGCTTACTTGTGTTTTTTCATTTCCTTTGTAACCGTTTGCAATTTCATTTCCTCTGTAACCGTTTGCAATTTCATTTCATGTGTAACTGTTGGCAATTTCATTTCCTTTCAATCCTTTATTCATGTTATCTTAACTTTTCAAATTATTTTGGTACTTGAAGATAACCACAAATTAATTACTGGAAGGTCATAGAATGCTCCATAATTGTAAAACATAAAATTACAACAGAAATAAAACATTTCATATTAAGTTCATAGCATAATCATTACAACATAATATAAAGTGATGCATAAAGCTAACGAGGACCCTTTCCATTCTTTTTTTTCTTGTTGTTGTGATCACACATTGGTCCACCAGTGATGCAAAGCCTCTCCTTCCCTTTGACATATCTGCCTGGTTGCTTCCTCAATTGCACAGCAGGAGCCTCCTCCACCTCGATCTCCTCATCCACCAACTCCTCGTCCTCCTCGTCCTCATCGTCCTCATCTCCCACAGGCGCGGTACGCATAGATGACAAAGTATCATGTGATATGAAGGGTTCAAACCCCCCAGGTGGCGTATTAAATGTTGATCCACCTACATATAGGGAATGGGCGTAGTTAAACTAAGGATATGAAAAGTACTTAATATGAAAGATTAGGGGGGTTATGTTTTTTACCTGATCCACCTGCATGTGATTGAAAGGGTTGAAAAACCTGTCCTGGCGTAGCAAATCCTAATCCACCTGTGCATATTAAGTGCAACTAATGAAGCTAAGTACATGACAAGTACATAATGGCAAAACTGGAGGGTGTTATGTTCATTACCTGATCCACCTGCATATGTGAAAGATGACTGTTCTGCGGTGGAGATGTGATGCTGCGAGCCCAAAACACTGGTAGCTCCAAAACTAGCAAATCCATATCCTGGGAAACTCTGAGAAGTGTGAGATCCCTGATAAGTAGGTGTACCAGTGAATGCAGGTCGATGAGAACTCTCATACACCTGCGTAGCCGTGAATGGATCTCCATGAGAACTCAGAGACACCTGGGGACCATCCCATCCAGGACCTAAATAAACATCTCCTGGCGCCTCAACTGTGGGGTTGGGCCACGGAAATTCGGCCCACGAACCATCCAGTGTGTGTGTGGTGAACATCTGTGCATGTCCACCTCTCGTACGTACTCTAGTACGTTGCCTCCTAGGGGCAGATGGTGGAGGAGGTCTGTCAATAAGGTTAGGGAAACCCGTCACATCCAAAGTAGTATGTAGAATCTGTCGGGCCTCGTCCACCACATTAGCTTCATTGGAAATGGTAGTCCTCGACAGCCCGTGGAAAGCACGGGAAATCCCCTCAGCCTGTATATATATGTGGTTAGTACAAACTATCGTGAATAAATATAAGGTCTAACAATGATATATACTATGAAAATTTCAAAGTGAGAAACTTACAGCTATAAGGAGGTGTCCCTGTGTTGCCTGTATACCCTGTTGCGTAGCCCAGATACGAGGATTGATAATGTAACGACGGGTGACTTTTTCATACCACGAGGGATACTCATCGGAGCATGCTGCTTCTCTAGTACGGGTGTATGTGGGTGATGACATGACATGATGCAGTCGTGAATACCACTGCTGAACAACCTCATCATGTGAGTTGGTCCAACCACTTGCTGCACCGTGAAAAGAACTGTGGCCAGGCAATGGTGATAATGTCGGAATCACCTGAAGATAGCCAAACTGGCGTGTAACTCGATCTGTATAACACCACTCCACAATTCGCTCAAATATCAAGGGGCATGGTGCAGTCATGAGTGATTGTTCACGATCAGTGAGGGACATGGCCTCTCGTGGAAAGTTTAGGTAAAGCCTCCAAATAAAGCCATCCTCAGACATGCTATCAAGCTCAAAACGAGTTCCCCGTGAATTGTTGAATGGCACCTTATGATGAATCAAAGGGATCCTCACCCACCTAAAGTCATTGAATAAAATAAATAAGTTTAAAATATTATTTGTACGTAATGACAAAGATTCGGGTACTTATGTTCATTACCTAAGACCAAGTGGATGCTGTATAAGATAACTTTGTCCATGTCTGGGACATAAGTTTGTGAAACGCTCATATATCCAAACCTAACACAAATGTAAGAAAATAAGTCATGAAATGATGGACATAAGAACATGTAACTAAAAGGTGGTAACACATAATGGACATGTACCTGCATTAGAGTCATGGAACCACAAAGCTCTTTCTTCCGGCCTACACTTGCGTCACATAGGTTCTTGTACAAGTATGCTAGACAAGCACTACCCCAACTGTACTCATTAACATGATCAAGATCACGGACATAATGAAGGAGGCGTAGCTGAAGTCGGTTCCCGCTGGAGTGATGGACATATAGAACATTTCATATTACATGTTCTATATGTTAGTGGTTAGTTGATTTTCACATATTTATATGTTCTATATGTTTTTACAGCAACATAATGGAAGGTTGTGTGAATGTGAACTTCTTTTGGGGTGGGAAAATAATTAGGCAAGATGATGATATAACATATTCCCTGGATCCAAAATGTATGCGTTATGTAATGTTTGGAACCACTTTTGAAGAATTCAAGGCAATTGTTTATGAGGTTATGAACATAAGTTCCAACCATTGGAATTTGAACATAAGCTACAAACATCCAGAAATGGGTATCGGTAATGTGGTTAAGCGATATTACTTAGGTAATATTACTTCGAACATGGATGTTGGTAGGTTGTTGAGTATCCCAAGGACCATGCAGATGGGTTGGGGTGATGTGTCTGTGTTCATCAAGGCCGAACAGATTGAAGTTCAGGATCCATACTGTAATGCTTACGATACGCATTATGAGCCTACCCAACCAAGTTACCAACACAACCATGGGATGACCAACCAATTTCCTGATTTCGGAACCACGGGATGGTCAAGCTCTTTTTTCGGTGAAGGTGAAAATGTGAATGAAGTATTTCACGGATATGGGGGGGGTTCTACTAGCCAAGCAGTGCAACAAACACATCATGACAAGGATCTTGACATGCATGAATACTATAACCAAACAGATTGTGTACAACGGTCTCCACCACGAGATACAATGACGGGAAGAGAGTTGGCATGCATAGATGATAATCCTCTGGAATTTAATTTGAATAGCTCAAGCAGTGATGAGTCTGAAGATTTCAACACTGATGACGACGAGGATGTATCATCTGAGGAGGATGACTTGGTATTGAGGCACCATGTTCCGATGGCAACTTGGTTTCAGACTGAGGAATATTCACCGGTGGTATTAAACAACCAAGCTGGAAACTACCTTGCTTTATCTCAAGATACGGAAGATCTTTCCGTTGGTCAACTTTTTAATGACAAACAAATGTTAATTCATGCCGTGCGACAAATGCACATTACTAGCAACCGGACATATGTCGTGGAGAGGAGCAATCCAAATCAGTTTATTGCAACGTGTGTGGTGGAACATTGCCATTGGAGAATGAGAGCCGCGAAGAAAAAGAGCCATGGATTGTTTGAAATCACAAAGTGCACGGAGCACACTTGTTTAGTTGATCTACCAACGCAGGATCATAAAAAAATCTCTGCAAGATTTATTGCAAATATTGTCAAACCACATGTAAGATATCTATTCTCAACCATAGCTGACATATGTTAAGACACTTTTATTTATTGACTTCTTTCTTGGGAATGTTTCGCAGGTTACAGAATCACCCAATCTCCGAGTCAGTACCATCATGACAATGGTTAATGACGAATTCAACCACCGTGTCAGTTACTGTAAAGCATGGAGGGGCAAGCAGTTGGCTGTTGAGGAGGTCTACGGTAACTGGACTACCACATATGATGCACTGCCACAGTTTTTCATGGCCATGGTACATGCCAATCCTGGCACTGTCACTGTAATCGATGATGTTCCTCATGAGACTGATAGAAGCAGTTCTGTTTGCAAAAGGATTTTCTGGTGCCTTCGCGCAATTATGGATGGTTGGCAACATGCCCGTCCAGTACTTTCGATTGATGGTACCTTTCTGAAGGGAAAATATAACGGGAAATTATTGGTTGCAATGGGGGTGGATTCCAATAATCATCAATATCCAGTTTGTTATGCCTTGGTTGACGAAGAATCGGAAAGAAACTGGTCTTGGTTTCTGCAGTTGCTACGCCAACATGTATGCAGAAACAGGTTAAATGTCTGCATAATTTCAGACCGTGCTGCTGGCATCCTAGCAGCGATGAGGAACCCGGCTAGTGGATTCACACCACCTTACGGGATTCATAGGTTCTGTTTATTTCATGTCAGAAGTAACTTCTCAAGTAAACATGCCGGTGGAGAGTTAAAACTATTGATGTGGAAAGCTGGAACTACCCCCCAAATCAATAAACACGAGGCATACATGAAGAGAATAGGCGCGATATCACCCCCTGCTTTGCAGTACCTAGCAGACATTAATCCAGAATTGTGGACCATATGCTACGATATTGGCGGTGCTCGTTATGGACAAGCCACAACAAACGTGATGGAAGGCTTCAATGGTAACATAAGAATGGCTCGTTTCCTTCCCGCTACGGCAATGATGGAGTATATCTTCTACAAGACTGTTCGCATTGTCAACGCACAGCGCAACCAAACTGTCGATGCTATGCAGCGGGGTCAACAATTGTGCCAACGCACTGAGAGTATGATAAGCAGATATATGGAAAAGGCTAAATCACATACGGTGCATACATTCAGTAAACAACGAGGGATTTTCAAAGTTGTTACGCAACGCTATCGGGTTAAAGGAGGCACTAAGGGGGGGCGCACCCAAAATGTGGACATCAGCCAACGGAGTTGCACTTGTGGAAAATGGATTTCCCACCATTTGCCTTGTTCTCATGTAATGGCTGGTTGCTTGGCAGAGAATCTTGATTGGAAAAAGTGGATTGAACCTTACCACTACTCTTCCAAATTGCATAAGTTATGGGAGCCTATCATATATCCATTGGATCCTACCGAGTGCTGGAACTACGTCTTACCGGTACAGTGGCAGAGGTATGGTAAGTTGGTACCGGATGAAGGCTGCAGAAAGATAAAGAAAAAACGTGGCGACAAGGGGGAGTCTGTAAGAATTCGTACTGAGATGGACCAGTCGCGTTCAGGGATAAAATGTAGCCGTTGTCACCAACAAGGACATACAAAACGGAGCAAACTTTGTCCACTAAGTTCCAGTGCAGTTTGACGTTGCTCCACTTAGTTTTCATATGAATTTGTAGTCTTTGCTTTATGTGCTTTCATTTCCTACATGTACTTTTTTAATTTCATTTCCTATTTGTGTGGTTTTAATAGCGCTTCCATTTCATTTCCTATGGCATGCAAATTTAGTTAACAATGCAAAACTAGCATGTCTTTATTTAACATAGTCATAAAATGACCAATTACTCGTACTTGAATATTGAAAAGTACAATAGTTTAATCCTCGTCGGACATGAAGCTGTCTGAGTCATTCTCAGCACTCACGCTCCATTGGTGATACTGCCTTGCACGTAGCATGTCTCCATCCTCTGCAAACATCCTTGCATCTGCTGCTAGACTATGTCGATGTACGCGGATGCGCATTCGGTTCTCTTCCTCTCGTGCACGAAACAATGCAACTTCAAGTTGTTGTGGAGTATTGCGTGGCATCAGGATAGCGCGTTGTTTCGGTATTCTAAGTCCATTCAAGCGACATTGTTCAATACAACAAGAAATACATTGAATACGCCGCTCCCACTCCCTCTGCATCGTTGTTATTGCCTGACTTGAGTAACGATGATTAGGGTTCATTGAGTATGCAAAATCATCGTCACATAGCCATTTTCTACCCATGGCTCTGAAAATTTCACCACTACTATAACCATTTGCCATTTTTCAAGGATGAGGAGAATGGGCATAGGATATTTATAGTGAGAATTCAAATTCTTAATAGTTACATAAAATAATTTAGATCACGAGACCATTTTCCTATGTATTCACGGGTTCATGCTATGCCAAAATGAATTCAGAACTGCATACATACTGTCATTACTTTTTCCTGTATTTTCAACTGTCATTTTTACAAAACTTGAATATTGTGTCTTCATGTCACTTTCAGACCAATATTTACTTTTTTTGGGTTTTTGCATTTTCAGGATCTCATGTTCGGCTAATAAAAAATCATAACTTATCCAATTTTTTTAACTCAATTTTTAACTTTTAACAAACTTCGACTATTCTACTGTAATATGCCAAAATAAAAAAACAAATTTTTTATTTTATTAATTCAGTTTTTTAAACTTGAAAATTGATGTTTCAACCTTGAAAATGGAGTGAATCAAGCAATTATACAAAAATGGATAAACAAGGGTCGCCACGGGCTGTGGCGCACCCCAGCTAGGGTCGCCACGGGCTGTGGCGCCCTGTACCAGTTTTGCAAAACTCAACCCAGCTGTACCATTTCCGCAATTCTGGTATGTAAACGTACCAGAAATGCGAGGGAGCCCCCGAACATGCCTCCAAATAATCAATCAATCAATTCTTGCTCTTTTATAAAGGACGTCTCAATAGATTTTTTTTACTTGTTCAAAATTTTTTGAAGCCAATTTTTTCAAAATTTTTAATTAATGAATATCAAAAATTACAAATACCTTATTTAATTTCGAATATGTAGAGAAGATAATGGTTGTAGAAAAGGAAGCATGTCTTCTTCTAATTACCTTAATTATCTTAAAAGTTTTGTAGTCTGGTCACTCAATTTTCAGCCGTTGAATCTTTTTAATCAAATTGATGAAAATCGTTGGATAAAATATTAAAAATTATTAAATATAATACATTTTATATTATAATTACCAAGAACTATTTAATTACTTTTTACGGCTAAAACATATTACCTGTTTTATATTCTCTAAATAAAACAATTCATTTTCTAAAAATAAAACAGGTAACTTTATATAAAAAAATAATATAAGTTTTAAAAAGTGTTCTAAAAATCGGCGATTAATCGGGATTAATCGCTATACGGCGGGCCACCGAACTGATTAAGCGAAAATCGGTCAATTAATCGTTTTTTTCATAAAAACAATAAAAAAATCGGCTGAATCGGTCAAAAATAGGATTAATCGTTAAAAAATCGGGCTAATTATTAAAAATTAGTAAAAATTAGTTAAAATTTAAAAAAATAAAAATTTAAAAGGTAGAAACTTGATTAAACAATAGGAAAAAACATTATTTTTGTACATATAATTATAATTTTAAATGCCTAAATCGTAAATTTTCTTAAGTTGTTCTCTTAAATTGATCTCTAATTGAAAAGTTAAACCTTCAAAATTTTATTTATTATAATTATATAACATTTTTAACATATTTGCATAAATATATGATAATAACATATGTTTAGTTGAAATAACGAAACAATTTTATAATTGTATATAAAAAATATTATTAAATTTATTCCGATTAATATTCCGATTAATCATTTCGATTAATCCATGGACGGTGGCTTCACCGATTAAATCCGATTTATATAACTGCCTTTCAGTACATTAACGGGTTTTTTTTAATTACAATTATAATAGTAAATTTTTGCCATTTAAGGTTACTTTTTAACTTGTTAGAACAGTTGCATCGCTTAAAACTTCAATTTTCAGCGAGTTCTTCATCATATATATCATCATCATGTTCATATCATATATCGAATCTTACAAGTAGATTATCAATTTATTCTCCAATTCATTGTTGAAAAGGTACGTTTTAATCATTAACTCATATCTTCCGAATCAAATGAAATGTTTAGATCTACTATTCATTATACTACGCACTTTAAGTGTTTGTTGATGTAATGAAATAGAAACCAGATAACAAGACTTCACTAATGGTTCTGCACAAGCTCCATTAATGGAGTCACAATACAAGCTCAAGCATTGAGACAGAAAGAGGCTAGAACTAGAGAGATTTTAGTAATTCTAAGTTTCTAACTAACTATCAAATATGTTCCATTCTGTTACATTTATACAAAACTATCTCTACTAATTTGCTAATGTGTAAGTACAAAAATACCCTTAACTAACTAACTCTAAACTAACTTTCTGAATCCATTTTGCTTGCATCATCATCTGTCATATCAACAGCGCCTCGCAAGCTTGGCAGGAGTGGAACCATGCCAAGCTTGGACTTAATATCATTGAGCTTAGGAGATGGCAGAATCTTGGTAAGAGCATCAACAAGTTGATCACGAGTAGAAACATAAGCTAGCTGCAAAAGACCATCAAGAACCTTGTCCCGTGTGAAGTGACAATCAATGTCAATGTGCTTTGTACGTTCATGAAACACCGGATTTTTAGCAATATGCATCGCGGATTGATTATCACAGTGTAAAGTGACTGGAAGTAAATCAGAAATGCCAACTTCACCAAGTAAACGCACAAGCCAAGTAATCTCAGATGCAGCACTAGCCATGGCACGATACTCAGTCTCGGAGGAAGAACGAGATACTGTCGATTGTTTCTTGGACTTCCAACTTATAGGAGAATTGCCAAGTAGCATAACATAACCAGAAACTGACCGACGAGTATCAGAACAAGCCCCCCAATCAGAATCGGTGAATGCTTGCAAAGTTAAACGTTCAGTGGCTTTGAGAAGTATGCCTTGTCCAGCAGTAGCAGAAACATAAGACAACACATGATGCAATGCTGTAAAGTGAGTAATTGTAGGAGACTGCATATATTGGCTAAGTGCTTGGACAGAATAAGCAAGATCCGGGCGTGTGTTGGTCAAGAAGTTTAATTTCCCAACAAGACATCGATATAAAGAAAGATCATGATAAGGAGCACCAGAATCAGATGTGAGTTTTAAGCCAAGTGGTAATGGAGTAGATACCTTCTTAAAAGTAGTAAAGCCACTATCGTGAAGAAGTTATCTGGTAAACTTACCTTGTGTAAGAGTGATCCCATCAGCAGTGTAACCAATTTCAATGCCAAGAAAGAAATTAAGGTAACCCAAATCCTTAATATTGAAAACTTTATGCAAGTGAGCTTTGAGGGAAGTAATAGACTGTATATCAGTTCCAGTTAACAAGATATCATCTACATAAACAACTGCGATTGTTATATGATCAGATTCCATTTTGATGAATAATGAGTAATCACACTTGGACTGCTTAAAACCTTGCATAAGAAGCTCTTGTAACAATTTGGCAAACCATTGTCTACTTGCTTGTCGAAGACCATACAAACTTTTCTTTAAACGACAAACAAAATTATGTGGATTCGGAATACCATCAGGCATTTTCATGTATACCTCTTCAAACAAGTCGTCGTGTAAAAAGACATTATTAACATCAAGCTGAAAAATTTTCCAACCCCGTGAAGCAGCCAAAAAAATGATAGTGTGAACCGTGGCCATTTTAACAACAGGAGAGAAGGTCTCTTGGAAATCAATGTCATGTTTTTGATTAAAACCTTTGGCTACGAGACGAGCCTTATAACGCTCTATAGTACCATCAGTTTTAAGCTTTATTTTGTATACCTATTTGCAACCGATTGGCTTTTTACCCAGTGGTAAAGGAACAATATCCCATGTATTATTCTTTTCAAGAGCTTGGATTTCAAGTTGCATAGCAGCAACCCAATGAGGGTTGGAAGCAGCCTCATTGTAACTAACGGGCTCAACAAGTTGAGTAGTTGTAGAAATAAGGGCTTTATGAGGTGATGGCAAAGAAGCATAGGAAACTAAATTACACCAGTGTGTGGAAGTGGAAGCACAGACGAAGTCTTTTAAACGAGTGGATGGAGCAATAGTTCGTGTGGAACGTCGCGGTATTAAAGGTGGAAAATGTGTATCATAATTGAGTGATAGTGGATCTTGTGAGGATGTCGATGGTGTATGTGATGGTGTATGTGATGTATCAGAAGGATAAGGCGATGTAGTTGCAGTGGAAAGTGGAGATTGTGAAAAAACATCACAATGAATATCATCAAAATGAAGAGGAATATCAGTATGCACAGGAAGAAAAAATGGAGATGCACGAGACGTAGCAGAAAAATGAAATGGAAAGTGTTTTTCAAAAAATTTAACATCTCGAGAAACTAAAATTTGACGAGACTTTAAGTTGAGCAATTTATAACCTTTTTGAGCAGGTGGATATCCAATAAAAACTGCAGGATCAGCTCGTGGTTCAAGTTTATGGCGATTATTTTGAGAGGTGGAGACATAACACAAACAACCAAAGACTCGTAATTGATCATAATCTGGTTTAGTGCCATATAACCGTTCATAAGGAGAAAGATTGTGTAAAGTAGTGAGACGCATGCGATTGATAAGATACGCAGCACACAGCACACACTTACCCCAGTAGGAAACATGAAGCTTAGATTGGATCAATAATAAAGCTCGAGCAGTTTCCATAAGATGTTTATGTTTTCGTTCGACCACCCCGTTTTGTTGGGGTGTGTCACTACAACTTGTATGATGTAGAATGCCTAGGGTATTATACAAAGTCAGAATAGAACCTTGACACAATTCTTTAGCATCGTCGGTTCGAATGATCTTAACACTAGTATTGAATTGATTTTTAACAAAAAGGAGGAATTTTGTCAAAATATGAATAGAATCTATTTTGGAATGCATCAAATGAACCCATGTAGACCTACTGAAATCATCGACAATTGTTAAAAAATATCTACAATTATGATGAGTAGTATGGCGAAAGGGCCCCCATACATCAACATGAAGTAGCTCAAAATTACAAGAAGTTTTGATACAACTTGGAGAAAAGGAGAGACGATGTTGTCGAGTAGCAAGACAAATACTACATATGTAATAAGTAGAAAGGGATTTTATATCAACATTGTTTCGAATTAAGCTAAGCTTGTGAAATGGGACATGCCCCATACGAAGATGTAGAAGTTTAGTTTCATTGATATGACTAAGAACAGCAGATCCAACAATTGGAGTAGACACAGATATAGGATCAGAATGAGAAGGCTGAAAAAGCTTTGGATCAGCAAAGTACAGACCATTTGTAAGGCTACCAAGAATGAGTGGCTGACTCATTGAAGGCACCTGAAGAACACATTTGTCAGTAGTGAAATGGACAAAAAAGTTGTGGTCTGCACACAGTTTATGTATGGAAATAAGATTGAATTTGAAATCTGGAACAAATAAGACATCGTTGAGAATGATAGAATTATTAAGGTGTATAGTGCCTATATGAGTAACTTTGATTTGTGTGCCATCAGGTATGGTAATAGAATTATCTGAACCTTCCACTTGTCGAATTGAAGCAAACAAAGACATGGTGTGGCACATATGATCCGATGCACCACTATCTATAATCCAGGTACTTGTATTTAAAGAAGAGAGTAAACAATGCTTACCTGCAAAGAGAGCATTGTTAATACTGTTTCCTCATGATTCATTTCCGGTGGAAGCATCATTTGGTATTTCTTGTTCTGTGAGCTTGGCATTAAGGAGAGCCATCAGTTGATTATATTGGTCATTTATAATGGGAGAATTCCATGTATCACGAACAATGTCCGAGTCATTGTCATCATTAGTTGTACAGGCAGCATACTTTCGAGATTGCCCGGCCTTGAAACCTGGAGGATACCCATTCAACTTAAAACATCTTTCTAAACTATGACCTGGGATCTTGCAATGGTCACAAAAGTAGTTAACTCGTTTAGGCTGAGAATGTAACACACTGACCTAAAATTTTAATTAGTTAATTAAATTATAAATAAATTGTTATTTAGTTATAACTGGGTGTTATTAGAGGATACATTTTAATAAATTTACGGAGAGTTAGTAACTAAATATTATGTAGGAATCAATAAGAGTAGATTTCGATGTTATTTTAAATGTTTTAGATTATTAAATTTAAGTTGTAAAATGGATCCCATAAATTGATAAGGCAATATTAATTAGATGTGTGAATTTTGAGAGAGAAAGGGAGATATTAATGGTGACGTGTCTTTCATTTTTGAAGAGACAAGTGAACTAGCTAGATAAGAGAAAGGACTATTTTAGTTCATTGGGTTGAGCTAGTAGAATTCTAAAAAAAACAAAAAAAGTGATATGGCTTTGTTAATAAAATGGAGTTATTGATGGGCCAAAGATATCTTGGATTAGTAGGGGAAAGAAATAGAATGGAGATTGGTCTCCTAACTAATAACACTTCAAAGTTTTGTACATGAGATAGTCACGGAAAAAAAAACATCACATAGGTGGAGGAGAGAGTGGAGTTCCTTTAATTAGTATTTATTGAGAGTGTAGATTATTTGATGTTAAGAGAGGTGAGATATAATTGAGGAATAAATTAGATAATAAATAATAGAAGTTGATACAGTTAAACCTCTTTAAAGTAATACACTTGGGACCGGAGAAAAATATTACTTTATCGAATTTATTATTTTATCGATATAATAATAAAATATTACTTTATCGATATAGTAATATTTTATTATTTTAAAGAAAATTATGTGCATATTTTTTGTAAATTTTAAAGGTAGTAGAGATTTTTAGTGTGAATTCAAGTATATTTGTATTGCAATAATAAATTTATACTCTATAAACAAATTATAATCAAAAAAGGGTAAAATATAAACATATTTTAAATCCATCACATTCGTAATAATTCTTATAAAATCACTAATAAAGTAAAAATTAATCAAAATTAATGATTGATTAGAAATTGATAAGAGTTAATATCACGATTCGTCATCTAATGTTAGGTAAGGAAGTATCAAGATATATCGTACAAACGATTATTTTCTATATTACGAATAATGTGTATAATGAGATATAATTTGTATATACTCCACAAAAATTATGAACACAATTTATTTTGAATTTGGTGAAAACTGGAATATATGAATATAAATTCATATATATATATATATATATATGTATATATATATATATATATATCAGTAAATATTACTTTATATTTTCATTGGGCCCTTAAGGATTTTTCCAAAAATTATTATCTTATGATTTTAGCGAATATATTACTTTATCCTACTGGCCCAAGTCGGTACGGGAGAAATATATTATTTTAGCGAGGTTATTACTTTATCGGGTATTATTTTATCGAGGTTTAACCGTAAGATTATAAACTGTATTAATGAAAGTCTAGATAATTCATGATCAAGTAACGGACTTTGCATTGGGCCTAATAGCTTATAATGTGGGCTTCTGAATATATAAGAGATTAATTGAGGAAGGGAGCGTGGCTTTGTGACGGGCCCAATGAACTTTGTTGTTGGAAATATTTATGAGAAGGTCTAGTGAACAAATAGGCTAAAGAAATCATGGGAGCTAATTTGGAGTAGAGAAACGGCAAAAAAAAAAAAAAAAGGAGAAATTGAACTTGATTAAAAGTAGTGATCAAAGATGTGTCCTATAAATATATTAAAATCAAGACCAGGTGATGATGCTAAATTTTTAGTAGATCACACCTTAGATTTTAAGTGTTAGATATTAGTGAGGGGTCGTTTGGTTCGTAAAGTGGTATGGGGTTGGAATCAGGAATCGGGTTAATGTGGTATGGGGTTGAGGTATCATTTCTGATATCATGTGTTTGGTTCAGTGCTGGAATGAATATTTATTTATGGTATTTTTAATTGACTAATTTAATTAATTAATTTAAAATATTAATTTAATTATATTTTTAAATATGTTTTAAAGTTATTGATTTATTTTTGTATTAAAATTTACATTTAGTTGTTTAAAAAGATGTGAAAATAATAGAAAGAACGTGATACTCATACCCCTCCCTCATACCCACCTCCCCCTAGGGTATCAAAAATCCATACCTTGGGGGTTTGAGGAATGGGTTTAAAAAAGATTTTTTCTGAACCAAACATCAGGTATGGGGTTGGAATGAACGAAACCCATACCTGATACCAGAAAAGCTCGAACCAAACGACCCCTGAAAGAGTTAGTGGGCTACTACTTGGTGGAAAGAAAAGGGTTAGTGGGCTTCATTGAATATATAGTAAAATTTGACCAAATGAATCTATATAAATGGGTTGGTCCAGTTGACAAAGGGGTTAAAGAATTGTTGGGTCTAATAGAGAAAGAAAATGAATAATAAAGGAAAAAGAGAAGACCGACTTGCGGCCACTTTATATTTTGTTATTATTTCGTAAGTCGGTTCCGGGGGTCTATAAATTAGAGGGGATTGACACATTTTGATCCCATTTTTCATTTCTCTGGCTATCAACTGCGAGTGACAGACGAGCTCACAACCTTGTAAGTAATATTGTTTTTAAATTTTCTTTTTAACATTAGTTATTTATTTATTTAGTTGATTATTAATAAACAACAATAAGTAGTATACATGTATACGTTTTGGTTTATTGTTTTAGGATACAAAGTTTGAGATATTGAGAGTGGAGTAAACTAGTAGAAGCGGCCAGGAGGTAAGTATATATATATATATATATATATAAAGAAAAAAAAAATGAAATGAACGAGATGATGAGAAATGAAGAAAAAGGAAGGGGCATGGCATGAGAGCCACGTTGGTTGGTACTTGGTAGTAGCAAAATTAGAAAGAAAAAAAAAAGATTAACATGAAGGTCAAGATATGATTTGGTAATAGTGGGCTTTATGCTTTTTGTTATTGTGGCATATAGGTAGGAAATTGAAATGGGCCGATCCAAATCGCAAGTGGTGTACTATGCATATATGGGTGAATACAAAAAAAGAGATTAAGAATTGGTTAAGCACCATCTTCTAGTAAAATATAAATTTTATGCATTTTATAATAGTTAAAGTCAGTGTGTGGAAGGCTATTTATATGGGTATTTGACATCCCATTTCATTTCTTATATACAAAATCGAGATAGGTAGAGACAAAGGTTCCAAGCTCGCCTAGTTTTGGATATAAAGTTTCAGATATAAAGTTGGTTGAGATTTTGAAGGAAATTATGTATTAGAAGCACGTGGTTGGAGCGGAATAAGGTAAGTATATACTGTACTTCTTTACTGTTGAAAATGTGAATTTGAAATATGGATGATTGTATTGATGATGCGTGATGAGAATTGAGTATTCTTACATTGATGTTGTGAACTGTGATGCTTCCTTTTTGGAAGTAAAGCTAAACCAATTGTTTAGCTGGCCGGGATCCCCACTAGTAGAACCTGTGAATTTATCGTGTTTGAATACTCATTTTCAATCTCGTGAAAACTATTTGGTGATGATGATTTCTTGTTGATTTTTATAAATATGATGAACCTCTGTGAAAATATTTTTATTTGATAAACCTCAGATGAACTGTATAGTATGTGCTTACTGAGCTGTATAGCTCATTCCTTTTATTTTCGTAAATTTTACAGGAAAAAAAACTTTTGAGAGAGATTGTTGTGAAATGTTAAGAATGTGATGGAATCGAGAATTTTATCAAGGGAAGATATATAGAACTCTGAAAAGTTGATGTTGCAACGTTGGTTGAGGTTTGTATCAGGATTTGGAGATTGTTTGTATAAAAAAAGAGAGTAGATATTTTATTAAATTAGGTTCAATTATTATGAACTTGTATGTAGATAAAAGGTTTGGATTTGACGGACCCCGGACCGGGCCCAGTTGGGACTTCCCGGGACCGGGGGCGTCACGGAGAAGGCTGAGAAGGACTTTGATACTGATTAGCAGACTGAGTAGAATAAGGCTTCTGAGAAACAAAACGGTTCTGAAACTGTGGAAACTTACTGTCAAACCTTGTTCTCTCAGCAGCAAAAGCTACAGGCTCACTTAAAATTGGAGTCAAATTACTAATCTCCCTGTGTCGTTGCTCTTGAAGAAGCATTCTATACGCCTGAGTAAGAGTTGGCATATCATCCATCAACAATGAGATCGCACATTAGCATACTGATTTGTCAATTTCATAAGAAATATCATAAGCCTTTGATCTTGCTGGATTTTTAGGAACTTTTGAGTCAAATTACAAGTACAATTAGTACATGTACAAGACGGCAAAGGCTTAGATTGTCTAGCTCATCCCACAGTTTCTTCAACTGCGTAGTATATTCAGCAACATGTAGATTATCCTGAGAAGTTTGAAAAACTTCCTGTTGAAGAACATAAACCTGAGCAGAAGTTGCTTGACCATAGCGTTCTTCTAGATCTATCCATATTTCTCTAGCACTGTCAACATACAAGATGCTTGCTGCAATTTGTGGCTCTAAGACAGATATGATCCAACCAATAATTATGTTATTGCATCTGCACCAAGACTTGTAACTAGGAAAAGTAACTTCAGGTTTAGCAAGAGATCCATCAACAAAAACCATCTTATTTTTAGGTGTTAACCCTATAACCATAGAACGCTTCCAATTTGTGTAACCAGTACCATTGAACATAGTTGATACTAACTTGAGACCAGTATGATCAGACGGATGGAGATAGTAAACTGAATTCGGATCTTGATTTGGCTCCATTGACAACTTCTAATTACCAAGATTTTGACGACGTATAAACAAGATATATCAATCGACAATGAAGAAAGAACGAAATTCCGATAAACTGAGACTTAGAACATTATTGAAATCAGAAATCAAATTTCCAGATTGATCGTCATTCTATCAAATCAAGATAATAAGAAACTGCATCAGTGAATCCTATCGAAAAGAATCGCAACGAAAAACGATCGCAAAATGCTCACAGATTCACAAGTTCAACAACAATCTGAAGTGTATCGCTATCAAATTAACACAATCACGATCAGAATTGATACCTTGAAAAGAACGACGAGAAATGAACGTTTTGCTGCTCTGATACCATGCAATGAAATAGAAACCAGATAACAAGACTTCACTAATGGTTCTGCACAAGCTCCATTAATGGAGTCACAATACAAGCTCAAGCATTGAGAGAGAAAGAGGCTAGAACTAGAGATATTTTAGTAATTCTAACTAACTATCAAATATGTTCCATTCTGTTACATTTATACAAAACTATCTCTACTAATTTGCTAATGTGTAAGTACAGAAATACCCTTAACTAACTAACTCTAAACTAACTTTCTGAATCCATTTTGCTTGCATCATCATCTGTCATATCAACAATTGAATTGTTTAGTTGAAAAAACTGTTGTAATTTTACAACTGGGATTAGGTCATTTTGATTAGGTTGTTGCAAAGCATTGGTTTTAGTTGCTGTTAGTTGCAAAAAGGGTTACTAAGGATGAATTGCATCTAATTGTTATTGTATCGTGCTTTTGATTTTTTTTAAATATTTTGTACACTATTTTTGCAGCTGAGATCACTTAGTTGCGTGCCGTTGTTTTTAGTTGATTTTATTTGCGAAAGAGGTTTCTGAGGTCAAATTGCCTCGACTTGCTATTGTATGCTAATTTTGAAGATTTTTGAATGTTCTGTAGTCTAATTTTGCAACTAACTTCAGCTGGTTGCATTCCGTTTTAGTTGCTTTTAGTTGTAAAAGAGTTTATGAACTATGAATTGCATCAAATTCTTATGCTATCGTATATGGCTCAAATTGTTGTATATGGCTCATGAGCCACGAAGATGGTGAGATCTCACGGAACTTACGTTTTAAAGCTCTACTCAAGGAAGGCATATGGCCTTTGGGTGTTTCAAGGGATGGAACACTCTTGATGGTGTCACAAGCTAGTTCTGATAGAGCCTTAGTTTCTGGTAATCTCATGAGTGAAGATCTTCGACAAAGTAAGCAACTGGTTATTGAATCTGCTGGTTATTTAGACTCTCTGTTCTTAGAGAGTTTGCTCATGCTTGAGGGAAGAGATGAACTGTTTAAGTCTGTCAAGTAGCTGTCCTGGATCCTTTTGAATATCCTGGTAGTAAGCAGGTATCATTCTATATTTAGCATCAATGAATTGTTTTAACTGAAAAGAAAATGTCCTTTTTGGTGTGTTCATATTTTAAACAATGAATTGTTTCTTTTCCTGATTATATTTTGAGTTCTTCTCAACTTGATTATTACTAAATTGTGGTTAGTAAGTAGTTTGCAAAATGCAGAAATAGATCTTAAGATGCTGATAATCGTGTTGTGGAAATCTAGTGATATTATTGACATATTTAAAAGTTTCCTCGTACAAGTATGTATGTTTGTATGTGCAGCTTAGTCTAATACAACTACCTGAGAAGGTAGTTCACTTATAAGCTTTAGAATAGCCAGGGCTTAAGAACACCTTGCCTGATTTGCGATCAACTCAATTGAAGCTGTTTTGTATAAAATATGTTTAATCACAAATAGATAGAAGATATGTTCAATCAATAAGAAATGCATAAGACAGCAGATACAGTGCTCTCTTTGACCGGATACAGTCCTCTCTTTGATGAAACTCCGGGTTTTTTCTTCTCTGTTGCATGCCTAATTAACACCGAGTGTTATTTGAATGGTTAAAAGTCTCTAGCCAATCGATTGAAGTGTCAAAATTTTCTAGACTAACTGGATTGCAATCTCCAACCAACATGTAATTCTAAAATACTTTTACAACTTTAAAGTATTCATAATTGCATATGCAAGGATTGCTTGGACTTGTATTTTCTGCCTATAAACCAATTTTCAGGTATAACTAATTGCTATTTGAATTGTTGAAGGTCTCTTACTAATCAATTGACGTGTTCTCTAAGCCATCTTATTTTTTGCCGTAACTTTATTTACTCGTGGACTTACCAATTATGTCTACGACTCTATTTGCAGGTGTAGTTGCTGATTTTGCTTCGGCGGTGGTGACAACTGTGGTTTTGGTCTGTAGTAGTAGTCCCAGATATACGAAGTAGTTTTTGTGGAAGTATGTTTGAATTTGAAATGGTGTAATTAATTTATGAGTGCACATGTGACATGTCCCAAGTTTAGGAAATACTTATGCCAGCTATCAGACCATCTACTGTGTTAAGGTTACTCTGTTTGCTACTTATATCATCTGCACAATTATTATGGGTTCTTAAGATGGACTAAATCTTCTCAGTTCGGCTTCACAATTTGTGGTTATTATCTGGATGTCAATATCTTTATTTTGCATCTGCCTAGTAGATTGGATGAATGAATCATAAATCACAAGATTTTGGCAGCAATCAATTGTCTCTTCATAAATCACAAGAGCTTGGCATCAATCAATTGTTTTTTCATGAATTTTATAAATCATGAGGTACTTTATCTTTTATCATTTTGGTCAACTCAAGATTAAATTTTGTAGATATATAGTCTAGTAGACTTGTAATCGTAATTTACCTGGAGAGGGATACCACTTGTAAAAACACTCTTGATGCTAGGTAAATTGCTCAGAAGCTTGATAAAATTGATGGGATTTTCCGTGTTTAGAGTTGCAGGGGAGTTGAATAGAAGACCCAAGTATCTCAGTTGTGGAGTGCATTCGAAGTCGAACCATCGCCAATCAATTTGTTCGATCACAGCAAGAAACACATCTGTGAGACTGTTACCATTTGTAAACAATTGTGGTTCTTTAAACTTACACTTATGCCCTCTTGTATAAGCCTCATCACAGAAATAACATAAAGCTTTTGCAATTTTTTCAGCCCTTACATCAGCAGGAACAAACCTATTATTTCTTGGTTGCCTTGGTTGGAACTTAGCCACAACAGAAGTCTCAATCCCAACTGAGGGTGTAGGCAACAAAGGTGGTTTAGTATTGGCCAACATAGGACTAGGAGTTTTAGTAAAAGCAAATCTTGAAGCCTTCTGAACCACTATACTCAATGATTCTTCTTGTAACCTAGCATACTCTATAGCTTGAGAGATTGTTGCAGGTTTGAAAGCTCTAACAAAAGGCTTAACAGATGGTTTCAAACCTCCAATAAAACTATCCAAAATGGATGTATCGGGAAGAATATGATTAATCTGTATCATCACAGCTCTCAAAACTTCAAATGCATCTATATACTTCTCTAATGTATCATGCTGAACCAATTTGTTAAACTGCTCAACTATATTAGCACTGTTTTCCTCTTTGAATCTAGCAAACAAATCAGCAGTAAACATCCCCCATTCCACATTTTTATGCACTGCTAAGTAACTAGAAACCCAATTCTCAGCCTTATCAATCATATACAAAGAAGCTAAATCAACCTTCTGTTCATCCAAAACTTTACACAACTCAAAGTATTTACTAGCATTCTTAATCCAAACCCTAGGATGAGATCCATCAAATTTGGGAAACTCCAACTTAGGCATAAAACTAAGCGATCTAGGTGCAAAAGTGTGAGTATACCTTGCCCTGGTTCCATTAATGGTGTGACAGTAAGATTTCCCGAAGAACTTTCAGTATTTTTTATCTAATCTTTCATATCTGTAATTGCTTGCATCATCTTCAACATATTCTCTTCAAGGCGTTTAATCTGAGCCTCTTGTTTCTTTGAATGACTGTCAATCAAGATTTTAAATTGTTCTTCCATTGCAGCCCATTTTCTTGTTCTTGCCAGGTTGCAAGTTGTTTGATGAAGATGAATGTTGTTTAGCTGACAAAAATCCCAGATCGAAGTTCTCTGATACCAATGTTAAGGGATAGACTCCCTTAAAGAGACTTGGCCATTTAGCCGAATTATCACCACAACAAACAAAGAAAACAACAAGATATAGCAGAGAGATATGAGAGAGATAGAGAGAAAAGAGATGAGATAAAAACAGAATATTGATTTCAAAAAACTGAATGAATCTACAATTGTTTCTGGAAATGTTAAGTATCAATTTGCCAGCTCATTTTCTAAACAGAATTTCCCGCTTGAATGTCTATAACAGAATTTCCCGCCTAATCTATATTTGAAATAACAGAAAATTGAAATATTAATATTCTAAGAATAATAATTCCTGTAACAGTATAACTAATTGCTATTTGAATTGTTAAAGGTCTCTTACTAATCAATTGATGTGTTCTCTAAGCCATCTTATTTTTTGCCGTAACTTTATTTACTCGTGGACTTACCAATTCTGTCTACAACTCTATTTGCAGGTGTAGTTGCTGATTTTGCTTTGGTGGTGGTGACAACTATGGTCTGTAGTAGTAGTCCCAGATATACGAAGTAGTTTTTGTGGAAGTATGTTTGAATTTAAAATGGTGTAATTAATTTATGAGTGCACATGTGACATGTCCCAAGTTTAGGAAATACTTATGCCGGCTATCAGACCATCTACTGTGTTAAGGTTACTCTGTTTTGCTACTTATATCATCTGCACAATTATTATGGGTTCTTAAGATGGACTAAATCTTCTCAGTTTGGCTTCACAATTTGTGGTTATTTTGCATCTGCCTAGTAGATTGGATGCATGAATCATAAATCACAAGATTTTGGCAGCAATCAATTGTCTCTTCATTATAAATCACAAGAGCTTGGCATCAATCAATTGTTTTTTCATGAATTTTATAAATCATGAGGTACTTTATCTTTAATCAATTTGGTCAACTCAAGATTAAATTTTGTAGATATATAGTCTGGTAGACTTGCTGAAATCTTATCTTACTAAAACTTGACATTTTTGAATGTTATATTGTTATAAGCATGTATGTTCGTGTGGCTTAGTTCTATTTTCAATTACAATATATGAACTTGCAGTAACTGTGACCCAAAATTTTGATAAGATTAGAACTTACGATCAAATTGAAACTTGTGATAAATTTCTTTCTTATGACCATATTTCCGAACTTTCAACTGGACTGTGAATGACGGAAAGTTATGTCAAAAAGTGGACCTTTATAACGGATCGAGTACAAAAGATTGGTCGTAAAAGGCCGCTTCCAGTAGTGAATACTAAGTTAGTTATACGTCATAGGGCAATAGCAATTAGCAACACATAATTAGTAAAAAAAAATTGGTAAAGTTAATAAACAACGAAAATTAGCAGACGCATTTGGCCCATGCCCATTTTTGTTGTATAATACTTTCATTTCTCTCTGCCCTCTGCATACTATGGAATTAGTAACCAATCTTCTTTCTTATTCTGGAAAAGTTTATAATGTCTCTCTCTGCAGTCTCCGTATAAATGGTTCACCTAATTGTATGTACTCATTTCGATATTTAATACAAATCTGAATATGACGGTGTAATTTCTTGGTACAACTTATGGAACACATAAACTACGGCATAAAACTTATTTTGCTAGTTTCAAATCTGAATACTTGTTGTCATTTAGCTTTTGACGCTGAAGTTCTAACATTAGCTGTTGATCCACAGGTTAGAGAGTGATCAAGCCGGTTCTACTGGCACGTTCTTCTTGCAAAATCAAAATGTTGAACTTTGGATTAGGACCCTGTTAGGAGTGATCACTTAAAACTATATTTTGATTTTTGACACATGATACAAATTCATAAATTCTTGGATTGTTATTAACATCATAGACCCAAGTTGTGAGTACCAGTGGCGTTCACAGGTCTGCTCTCGCAAGTTCATCTCTTGTTTTCCCTATCTACACAAAAACTTTATTGCTTGAAATAGTAATTTTTTTCGTGCACCTGAGAAATATGCAGGCAGACGGAGATTGCTATTAGAGCAGACTGGAAACCTGGAATGACATATGAAGAGGTGAGATTCAGTACTCTTACGATGAGTCATGAGAGAATTGAAATAGTACAATGTTGCAATCCTGGGTGAAGTTTTTAACCCGACTTATTTTTGGGTTATGGATTTTATGGGGTGTATTCAATAACCATGTATTAAGCGTTAAGCAGATCAATTCCACACAATCAAACAAAGATGGGATTTCACAGGCATTATTTTCAGAATTATTGAGCTTTAAATATCTTAACCCCTTCAAGAGGTGTTCGATCCACCGAGTGACAGAGCAAAGATCAGTGTCTGGAGGAATATAAAGATTAAAGCTCAATAAGCGACCAATGTGACTTAAAAAGATACTTTCATGAGCTCTTAAGAAAACACATTGGTTTGCGTCTTTCTCTTTATTAGAAGTCAGTCGTGAGAAAATAAGTGTTGTTTCCCCAAAAATACCTCCATTCTTTTGCCAGAACACTAGTTCTTGCTGTATGAATTGACAAACGGTTTCAGATGCAAAGTATTAAATCTTGTGGCTAAGGGATATTATTGATGAACATTTTCTGCCGGAGATGAACATCCAGGGTTTGTCATCAAATTTCCAAAGGATGCTTTCGTGCTTGTTGTACGAACTAGCTAACAACTTCACAAGAGACACAATCTATCACAGTGTTGAGGAATTTTGCGAAAACATGGGGAATCAAGTGACACCCGAGTCCGTCATGGCTATCCCTGAATCAGAACTGAAATCACTCTGTAAATATGACACATTAAGGAATGCAAAATCTCTCTCTGTTCTTAAGCAATACACACACACACACATATATTCCTTAATTGATTGTGGATTTTTAAATTAGTTTGGCAGAATGTATGTTCTCAAATTTCATACATGAACTTCATAAATAACCAACAAAACAACTTGTCTACTTCATGCACTTGTTATATAACTTATAATCACAAGGACCAAATTTAAAAGTGTTTTTCAACGCTGATTTATATAATATTTACTCTCTTTATATGTATAAAAAGTTATGTAATATAGAAAAAGAAATCAAGAAATGTGCACACAACTGACACCTCTCTTTATACTCACATTTTCTATATTTATAATGCATAAGCAGTCAGTGAACTTGAAATAATTCTATGTCTATAAACAAATATTTAATTGATAACAACACCTAGACACGTCCTTACTTGAGGCTGCTGAGGCTGCTGAGGCTGAACACTGCTATTGGCTGCCTCGTATATATCCAACCATGAACGAGACGCTAGCCCTTCAATAATGGATCCATGTCCAGATATATGAGAGTAATTGTAAGACCATGTGTATATTAACTAAAGAATCGATTATATA
Organism: Heracleum sosnowskyi; assembly: GCA_030848705.1. Lineage (NCBI taxonomy): Eukaryota > Viridiplantae > Streptophyta > Magnoliopsida > Apiales > Apiaceae > Heracleum > Heracleum sosnowskyi. Next base: position 3,365,411 of record CM061243.1, on the reverse strand, counting down.
TGTGTAAATAAGTAAAAGTTTGTAGGATCCAGTAACAACATATGTTAAATTGATTGAGGGATTTTAAATGTAATTTCTCATGAACTTTGTAGTTAATTAACCAAACTAACTAGTAATCTACTCCATTTATCCTATGTTGTTAGAATTTCAAACCACTCACTTTCAACCGTTCATATATATATATATATATTGATAAAAGTAAAGCAAACAATAATTTCAGCTGTGGGTGGAAGTATGAAACACAAAACTTGCAGGATTTCAGATAAAAATTATGGCTGATATTGAATGCTTAATGTATAAGAGATAACCAACAGCTACAACATGGGCTAACACAGTAAAAATTGGTGGGCTTGACATTAGAACCGAAGAAACAAAGGCCCTCACAGTACAGTGTCAAATATTCACAAGGAGTAAATAAAGCTGGTGATACGTTCTTAAACAAAATCCAGGAAACAAGGAGGACTGTATAGAGATTAACAGTTGCAGCAGATTAATATTCAAAGATGGTAGGCTGTTAATAATTGTTACTATATGAAAGTGCTGATGTAAGTATCTGATTTAGAGTCTATATATAGCTCTGCTCATTTGTTCTCTAAACACACCGAGTGAAAGAAAAAACCATAAAGCAGAGTGAAAAAGGCTGTAGCTAGCCTTGTGAGAGGAGTGAGATAAGAGTTGTAGCTTGTCTTGTAATAATAAGAGTTGTAACTCTTTTGTGTAAAATAAAAGTGCTGTTGTGTTTGTGTTTTATTATTTAATTATATTATACAAACTTAGCAGGTTGTAACTCCTTTGTTTGAGAAATAAGAGTTTTATATACTTGCTGTAAGCCCATATATGTTTCTATCAGTTGTACGTAACTCATGCAACACAAAGACTACATGTACAAGGTGCTTTACAATGTAAATGATTATATTCGTGTTTATACGAACATACACCAACTTAATCGAGAACAACAAATTATTACAATAAGATCAATAGTTTTTATAATACCTGAATTTTGACCGAGTGGATTCTGATCAAAATCTTGGTACAATGTGCCTGCAAAATTGAGATAGAATCACAGTAATGAGAACTTTTTTCTGCAAACTTGCACATTTAAAGACAAGGAACTCCTACCAGAGGTGACCTAAAATCTGCGCTTGATTATCCTAAATCTAGAACATTAGAGATAATGGGGATGAGGATTACATATGTTGTGAAAACAAATCTCTCAACCTTGAGTGCAAACAAAGACTTACTAATATTATGGCTGATATTGAATGCTTAAAATTTAAGTGATAACCAACAGCTACAACATGGGCTAGCAGAGTAAAAATTGGTGGGCTTCACATTAGAATCAAAGAAACAAAGGCTCACAGTACAGTGTCAAATATTCACACCAGAAGGAGTAAATAAAGCTGGTAATATGTTCTTAAACAAAATCCAGGAAGCAAGGAGGACTGTACAGATTTTAACAGTTGCAGCAGGATTAATATTCAAAGATGGTAGGCTGTCAATAATTGTTACTATATGAAAGTGCTGATGTAAGTATCTGATTTAAAGCCTATAAATAGCTCTGCTTATTTGTTTTTTAAACACACCGAGTGAAAGAAAAAAGCTTTAGGCAGAGTGGAAGAGGCTGTAGCCTTGTGGGAGGAGTGAGATAACAGCTGTAGCTTGTGTTTGTAGTATTGTTAAAGATTTAATTCGTGTCTATACGAACATACACCAACTTAATCGGTAACAACAAATTATTACAACAAGATCTACAGTCTATATAATACCTGAATTTTGACCGAGTGGATTCTGATAAGGAAATGTGAACAGTGAATTCTGATAAGAATCTTGGAACTGTGGATCTGCAAAATTAAGATAGAATCAGAGTTATGAGAGGTAATTTTCTGCAGCAACTTTACATTCAAAGACAAGCAACTCGTACAAGAGGTGGCCTACAACCTCCACTTGATTATCTTAAATCTAAAAGGTTGGAGACAATGACCGATGAGGATTACATATGTTGAAAGAACAAATCTCTCAACCTTGAGTACAAACAAGAACTTACTAAGAAATCTAAATTTTGTAACTGTATCTACATATAAATTACATATGTTGATATTTAACAAAACTTGTCATTCAAAAAAAAAAAGGAAAAAAACTTTGTAATAGAATTTGAAAATGAAAATGAAACCTCATAACAAAAATCAACATCTTTTCCAATTGAACATCTAGTGCTTGTGCAAATATATTTTAAATATGTGCATGACTTTGCCTTGGGCATCAACCACAATATTGTTACGTGTTGATACCATGTGGAATCAGACAAGTTGAGCTTCAAACATTCAATCCAAAATTAGCTTAACTTAAGAGCATTTAACAAGGGTAAGGGATTTATTGAATGTATTAGTTGATATTCTATACACTGACAACCAATGTTAAATAATACCTTGGTGCTGACCTGCATTTTGAAAGTGTTCTGCATTTTGGTTATCTGCAAACATGTATAATATTATTAATTAAATATATCTTTAAATGCTAGTTAGCTAAGGCTGATGCTGAAAGGAACCATATGATAATCCCACTGTTGTTTTGTTCAAGAGAAAGATATGCATGCTTGATGGAACCTATGTCTTTATTAGTATATAATAGAAGTAATAGATATGGGACACATAAGTACAAGTATGATTTAAAGACGAGAAAACTAACAATTAAAAAAACATTTTATATACTAAGTCGTAAATGATGAGTTTTTATTTATATAATAATACATAAACTAGATGAAGAAAACAAATGCTCCTTCCATTTCACATTAGTTGTACATTTTCGAAAAAAAATGTTTCAAATAAGTTGTCCCCTTATAATTTAAATGTAACTTTTTAAAGACTAAACTTTAAATATGAAATATGGTAGGCTGTTAATAATTGTTACTATATGAAAGTGCTAATGTAAGTATCTGATTTAGAGCCTATAAATAGCTCTGCTCATTTGTTCTGTAAACACATCGAGTGAAAGAATAAACCATATAGCAGAGTGAAAAAGGCTGTAGCTAGCCTTTGTGAGAGGAGTGAGATAAGAGCTGTAGCTTGTCATGTAATTTAAGTCAGCACTGTAAATATCAGAAGTTCGCAAGATCACAAGAATCAGTTTATGTATGCAGCTCGCGAATTTAGTACACTTTATCTTGTTTGTCAACAGTAAAACCAGTCAAGTTAGTTCTAATTTATATACACACACACTTAACGAAACAAATTTCTTGCTAGTTTTGGTATTTTACAAGATATTCAAAAAAAATTAACACAGGATAATGGTGTGAAATAATCTCAATTTTATTGTATTTTTCCAAAAGCAAAACTGCTACTATATCCTAGTAACATACAAATGCAAGAGAGACGCTAATGACCAAACAACTTAGCTACAGATCTCAAGTAGCTTTTCCCTGGCACAGCTCATCTAATTGCTCCTCTCAGTAGAAAACCATTATTTTGATCACTATACTTCTAGTCTAAGCTACATGTTAGACATTTGGTGAATATGAGATCCGCTGGTTCTTATCATCAACTTTTTACTATCGAATAACAAAAATACGCTTTTTCAACTTCCTAATCCTCTCCTGCCACGGAGCTGAATTTTTTTAGAAAAAATTGCAAATGTTGATGTCAAGAAGCAATGCTTCAGATCATATTCAAGTTCTTATCACTGTCTTTTACCATCTAATAAAAGAAAGCATGATGTCCTTGTCTTCTCCTCGGACAGAGCTGATTTACTAAATTTTGCAAAATTTGATGTCAAGCAGTCATGCACACAAATCGTATCCAAATTGACCATCTAACAGGGCAGCCAAGTAGAGAGACACGAGTTATATTTAAATTGATCATCTGACAGGGCAGCTAAGCAAAGAGACGCATTGTATCCAAGCTGATCATCAAACAGGGCAGCTAACTAAGGAGATGATGACAGGAAGTATTTCGACATCGCTAAGACCCTAAACAGCCGGGTAGAAAATTTTATTAAATTTGATATTTTAATATTAATATTTTCATCTCGGCCCGTGCTTGGCACAAACTTGAAATATATATATATCCAAATATAAATGATATCACAAATTGATATAAACATCCCTAACAACCATATACATTAACTGGTAATGCCAGCAGGCAGCAAGAATCCAACAATTAGACAGATCCGAGGTTACCAATAATTGATTAATGTATTATACTAACACAATCGATTAACAGCAGATAAAAGTTCGTAACAAATGATCTTTAGCAGCAACAAGAAGTCCTCTTGAAGCAGCACAGGCAACAATAAGACCAAAATGACACGAAATAAGACTGCAGATATGAAATGAACATTGGAACTACCTGATAAGCAGTTCACTAACTTAATCGAGAACAACAAATTATTACAATAAGATCAATAGTTTTTATAATACCTGAATTTTGACCGAGTGAATTCTGATGAAAATTTTGGTACAATGGGCCTGCAAAATTGAGATAGAATCACAGTAATGAGGACTTATTTTCTGCAAACTTGCACATTTAAAGACAAGGAACTCCTACCAGAGGTGACCTAAAATCTGCGCTTGATTATCCTAAATCTAGAACATTAGAGATAATGGGGATGAGGATTACATATGTTGTGAAAACAAATCTCTCAACCTTGAGTGCAAACAAAGACTTACTAATATTATGGCTGATATTGAATGCTTAAAATTTAAGTGATAACCAACAGCTACAACATGGGCTAGCAGAGTAAAAATTGGTGGGCTTCACATTAGAATCAAAGAAACAAAGGCTCACAGTACAGTGTCAAATATTCACACCAGAAGGAGTAAATAAAGCTGGTAATATGTTCTTAAACAAAATCCAGGAAGCAAGGAGGACTGTACAGATTTTAACAGTTGCAGCAGGATTAATATTCAAAGATGGTAGGCTGTCAATAATTGTTACTATATGAAAGTGCTGATGTAAGTATCTGATTTAAAGCCTATAAATAGCTCTGCTTATTTGTTTTTTAAACACACCGAGTGAAAGAAAAAAGCTTTAGGCAGAGTGGAAGAGGCTGTAGCCTTGTGGGAGGAGTGAGATAACAGCTGTAGCTTGTGTTTGTAGTATTGTTAAAGATTTAATTCGTGTCTATACGAACATACACCAACTTAATCGGTAACAACAAATTATTACAACAAGATCTACAGTCTATATAATACCTGAATTTTGACCGAGTGGATTCTGATAAGGAAATGGGAACAGTGAATTCTGATAAGAATCTTGGAACTGTGGATCTGCAAAATTAAGATAGAATCAGAGTTATGAGAGGTTATTTTCTGCAGCAACTTTACATTCAAAGACAAGCAACTCGTACAAGAGGTGGCCTACAACCTCCACTTGATTATCTTAAATCTAAAAGGTTGGAGACAATGACCGATGAGGATTACATATGTTGAAAGAACAAATCTCTCAACCTTGAGTACAAACAAGAACTTACTAAGAAATCTAAATTTTGTAACTGTATCTACATATAAATTACAACTATATATATGACAATGAAACATGATAAACTTTTATTCTAGTAAGTAGTAACACCTAACTTACTCTTCAGATAAATTAATGTTAAAAGAGTTGAAGATTACTGCACAAATACTAAGAAAGTTTGTCAGAGCTGAATCACAATTAGTCTAAGCCATAAACAGGAACAGATTTATTTCAAGTTGCATCGGGCGTAAAAAATGACTGATATTTAAAAACATTTTCACTTTTCTAGAATTGACTAACAATTCAAAACGGAGCAGTCTAGGACAGTTACCTGGCTGCTGAAAGTACTGCCCCCCTAATGCTCCAGTCAATGCAGAGGAGAGATTGTCGCAAACGGAAGAAGACGCCGACGCCGACGCCGACGCCGACGCCGACCCGGACCCGGACCCGGACCCTTCAATGCAGAAAAGAGTAAACGTCAATATATTACAAGTGTTTTGATAAAGAGTAAAAATTATGAAATTGAGAATAAAATTGTAGTATATTATTATACATTTAATACTCCATTTCTTTCAAGATTGTAAATTTTAAAGACTAATAAATCTAGATTTAATTAAAGTCAATCATAAAAAGGCCAACATGTGTCAAAAACATAGAAACTGAACAGCCCCCTTCCTTATTTAAGGAGCAAAACCGAGTACCTGAGTTCCTGATATTCCGACCACGGTAATTCCGGCCATGTGGTCGTCGTCTTTGGTTTGGAACGCCATCATCATCTGAAAAACAACATCAAACAGTAAGTATTAAAAACTTAAAAGAAATATTCTCGTTTATATGCATGGAAAGTTCTAACTAATAGTTCTCATAATTTTACCATTGTTTCTGCCGGAACTCATTGTTGTGTCTTTCTCCTGCAGAACAGTAAGAATTTAGCAAGAAGTATTTAGAAGAGAAATGGGTGCAGCTCACAATGAATATGAGTAGAAGAAGAAGTATTTGTAAATATAGTACTCAACAAACCCATGCTGTCCTTTAAAGCTATTTCATTGTACAACTGTTGGGACTCTAAACCAGTCACTATCATATTTGTTTGTTCTAGGTTTACACAAATTCAGACATGTGTGCAGACCAAAGTATGGGAGATGAACATACCTATATATAGAATATATTTTTCTACTTATTAACATTTTGTTTAAAAAAAAAAGAATGAGATCAAACATGGGATTTGGAAACTGAAGCCACTAGGAAGTTGTAGTGTTGTGGCTTCATGTGTAGTGTGAGTGCCATTTAAAAATTTACTCCTCTACATGGTTTAGATGTCAAAACTCATATTTACGGGACTTTGATTGAAAATTAAATATTATTATTTTATGTTTTTGAAATTGAAAATTTATTTCTAATGATAAATTAAAAATACTTTGTCCATATCTTGTGATTTTTAAAGAAGCTGCATTGATTAAACAAGGGAGGAAATTAGGACCAAAACTTAATTCAAAATAACACGAAATAAGACTGCATATGAGATGAACAATGAAGCAGACTGATGAGGTCGTCATCAACTCCACATATAAACAATATTAAAACATAATTTATAGACTACAATTACCGTACTTCTCTGCAAATGGTTTCATGAATGGGTGGATAGGATACCAAAAGTAAATGATTAGAAGATATAGGATAAAGTGAAGAGGTCACAGTCCATAGTAAATTGGGTCACAATCATAATGTTGATATTTGATCTTAACTTTTGGGTGGGTGTTGACCCTTAATGACACATATTATGAATTTAATGCCCCAAACAGCACAATTGAAAAAAATGACCCCAAATAGCACAGTAAAACGCAAGATAAAGTATTGTTTTCATAAAACGCAACTTTAAGTATTGTTTTCAATAAAACGCTAGATGAAGTGGTGTTTTGACACTAAAAACGCTGATTTAAGTTGGGTTTTATATTAAAAACGCTACTTTAAGTGGTGTTTTCGGGTCAAAACGCTATTTTAAGTTGTGTTTTCACGCTATTTTCAGAACGCTACACGATGTAGCGTTTTAATGTGCTATTTTGAGCCATTTTTTTCAAAAGTGTCATTTTGGGCCATTTGTCTTATAATTGTGTCATATGGGGTCGTTTCTCTTTTTGGGTTAACTTGAACCTTTATTTACAGCTTGAAAATTTGAATATTTTCTTTTAAGTCAGCTATACTTTGACTCCTATAGGTTGTGTTTTGTATTTCATTTTTAATATAATCAATGGTAAAGAAAATAAATTACACGTAAAAATTGTTTTTTAATACATACATGTCAAATTAAAATAAAATTGAAGATATAAATTTACTATATAAATATTCTAAAGAGTTTTCTACGTGTTTAGAGTTTTAATGTGTGACTGAATAAATTGTAATAAAAATTGAATTTATTAGATTAAAAAATAATACGAATTAAAAATTTTACAAATTTTGAATATAAATAATAAAATGGAGCTATTTTTTAATTTGGTGGGAGTAAACTGCCACTAGATATACCATTTTAAAAAGATGGTGCTCATTGCAGGGCGTTTTTTAAACTAAAATTTGGTATGTTTCAAATGAGGGAGCTAGTTTGATCTGGTTAAAATGAAACATGAAACTACAAAGATGTTTGTTCTGTAATGGGTTTTAGATGCCACTTGCGTTAGAATTTTGATCTTGAAGAGAATAAATAAAAAAAACAATTCGTACCAAAATTACTGCAGTTTTGTGTAGTTTTTATCATCTTGTATGAAAATGTCTAATAAATCATGCACGTTATTGTGAAATTACAAGCCAATTTTGGCTATTGTCCCCATCGATAATTTATCTTTCCAGAGACTAGAATTATTGTACTTCTTTGCCAATGATTTTGTGGGTGGGTGGGATAGTATACCAAAAGTAAATGACGAGAAGATCTTGAGACAATTCAGATAGAAGATTACGATAATGAAATTTTGTTCTCAGCTGTCATTAGACCTGGAAAAATGGGTCCGGATCCGAAGAACCGAACCGAAATTCATAGAACCGAATCCGATTTTGTATCCGAATTAGTTAAACCGATAATTATTCGAAAACCGATTTGAACTGATCCGAAAATTATCCGAACCGAAAATTATCCGATCCGATTATGATCCGAACTGATCATAACCGAATAATAAATTATCTGAACCGAATATGATTCGAAATACGATATCCGATTTAAATCCGAACTAAAAAATGGTGAATTCAGTTTTAGTTGAGTTATGATATTTACATATCATAATCCACATATATTAGTTCACTTTTAATTTAATAAATTAATCTATTTATAAGCAAAATTCTTAATTAGAATAATTTCATGTCAAAAATATCATAGATATTTAATCAATACTTTTGAAAAAGTACTTTATTTTATATAAAAAATAATATATTTAATAATAAGATATTTTTAAAGTATTACAAATTAAAAATAATGAATGAGTAATGATCCGAACCGAATTTGATCTGAACCAAATTCATCCGATTTCAATCCAAATTTCATCCCTATTTTAATCCGAATTAGACCCGAACCGAATCAAATACGATCCGAACTATTCCAAAAATATATCATAACCGAACATTAATCCGATCCGAGGTTGATCCGATCCGAAACCGAATCGATTATCCGATTTGCCAGGTCTAGCTGTCATTATCTAATACATGCTTCAATCTAGAAAATCAATTTTGAGATGAGATTAACTTATAATAAATTGTGCACCCAAAGCTAAAGCCTTGCAGTATTAAAATGAATTTTAGGAAATGAGTGTAAAATGGTACGAATACAACACCACAGATTAAAGCTCAGACCAATGATTGATTAATATACGATACTCCGACACAATCGTATGATCTTTAGCAGTGATAACTCCAAATCCCGATCTAGTCCTTCCCGGCCGATCCCACGCCTGGAAGCGGTGTCGCTGCGGTTGGGACTCTGCAAAACAACACCGAAGGGGGGTTTGGACCCTGGCGGCGCCTCCGGCGTGAGAATAAGTAACGGCTTTGGAAAGGGAGATAGGATTATAGAGAAATCTAAATATGGAGGGTGTATGTATAGTGTGTGTATAGTATAGGCTAAGTGTGTAAAGGAGAATGTAACCCCCAAACCTTTCCTCCTTGGTCTATTTATAGGCCAAGGATTAGGGTTTTGGGGTTGTACCTGCAATCATGAGCGTTGAATCCCAGGTAGGTAGGACACCTGGGTGATGTTGATGGATTGCACGTGTCCGGGTGAAGGATTATGGTGTTGTGTGCCAGGCTCCTGCTGGCGTGTGGCTTAAATAGGAAAATGATTGTCCCAATCATTAGGTATCCTTATGTGTCACTATTAAGTGTGGCCATCAATGATGACCTAGGCACGTCACGTAATGAAGCATAGTTTTTCTCACACAAGATATTGCCTTGGTCGCCAGGAGAGTTAAACTTGAAGCTTGAGCCATAGCCTGGCAATGAGTCCGGACTGGTATGTAGGTCATGACTCCCAGATGAGTCTGGATTGGGAGGTGAGCCATGACTCGAATGGTAATCCGGGTTCTAGGTAACTCCTGGCCCAGAAATAAGCCTGGGCTATACATAGCTGAGGTGAGCCATGGCTCGAATGGTAATCCGGGTTTCAGGTAACTCCTGGCCCAGAAATAAGCCTGGGCTATACATAGCCTATCATTTGCCCCCCACTCCCTTATTCAGATTTTCTGGATGGGGGAGTAGAAACTCCTGAATAGGTAACTTAGAAAAAATTCTTGTCTTGATTGTTGCCCCCCAACCCGGATTGTTATCAAGGATGGCAATCCGGTGTTGAGAGTAAATCATGGTTCTTTCTCAAGTCCAAAGCTGTAAAACTTTGGGTAACTTAGAAGAAATTTTGGTTGATAGTTGCCCCCCAATCCGGATTGTTGTCAATGACATGAGTCTAGATTCGAGAGTAAGATGTGATTCTTTCTCAAGTCCAAAGTTATAAAACTTTGGGTAACTTAGAAGAAATTTTGGTTGATAGTTGCCCCCAATCCAGATTGTTGTCAATGACATGAGTCCGGATTCGAGATTAAGATGTGATTCTTTCTTAAGTCCAAAGTTATAAAACTTTGGGTAACTTAGAAGAAATTTTGGTTGATAGTTGCCCCCCAATCCGGATTGTTGTCAGTGACATGAGCCCGGATTTGAGAGTTGATAGAATTCTTTCTCAAGTCCCGGGTTGTGAGCCTTGGGTAACTTAGAAGAAATTTTGGTTGATATTTTCTCCCCAATCCGGATAGGTGTCAGTGACATGATCCCGGATTTGAAAGTTGATAGAGTTCTTTCTCAAGTCCAAGGTTGTGAGTCTTGGGTAACTTAGAAGAAATTTTGGTTGATATTTTCTCCCCAATCCGGATAGGTGTCAGTGACATGATCCCGGATTTGAAAGTTGATAGAGTTCTTTCTCAAGTCCAAGGTTGTGAGTCTTGGGTAACTTAGAAAAAACTTTATTTGTTTTGGTGTTTATTGCTGGTAACCTAGCTCCAGGACGCACCCGGGCTAGGTTTATGATTTTGGTGCTTATTGCTGGTAACCTAGCTCCAGGGCGCACCCCGGGCTCGGTTGATGGTTTTGGTGCTTATTGCTGGTAACCTAGCTCCAGGACGCACACCGGGCTCGGTTGATAGTTTTGGTGCTTATTGCTGGTAACCTAGCTCCAGGACGCACCCCGGGCTCGGTTGATGGTTTTGGTGCTTATTGCTGGTAACCTAGCTCCAGGACGCACCCCGGGCTCGGTTGATGGTTTTGGTGCTTATTGCTGGTAACCTAGCTCCAAGACGCACCCCGGGCTAGGTTTATGGTTTTGGCGCTTATTGCTGGTAACCTAGCTCCAGGACGCACCCCGGGCTCGGTTGATGGTTTTGGTGCTTATTGATGGTAACCTAGCTCCAGGACGCACCCCGAGCTAGGTTTATGATTTTGGTGCTTATTGCTGGTAATCCTGACCACATTTTATGCTTATTGCTCCGGGTCAGGATTGGAGTTTTACTTGGAGGATTTCCAAGATTTTGATTTGCATATTGCTGGGGACCCTGACTACAATTAATTCTAAGATTTTTGAAGTAGACAGGACCCCGGTCCACATTATGCTTATTGCTCCGGACCAGGGTTATGATTTTTTGTACTTAGAAAAAATTCTAAGATTTTTGAAGTAGACAGGACCCCGGTCCACATTATGCTTATTGCTCCGGACCAGGGTTATGATTTTTTGTACTTAGAAAAAATTCTAAGATTTTTGAAGTAGACAGGACCCCGGTCCACATTATGCTTATTGCTTCGGACCCGGGTTATGATTTTTTGTACTTAGAAAAAATTCTAAGATTTTTGAAGTAGACAGGACCCCGGTCCACATTATACTTATTGCTCCGGACCAGGGTTATGATTTTTTGTACTTAGAAAAAATTCTAAGATTTTTGAAGTAGACAGGACCCCGGTCCACATTATGCTTATTGCTCCGGACCAGGGTTATGATTTTTTGTACTTAGAAAAAATTCTAAGTTTTTGAAGTAGATAGGACCCCGATCCACATTATGCTTATTGCTCCGGACCAGGGTTATGATTTTTTGTACTTAGAAAAAAAATTCTAAGATAAGGAGCCTCACTAATACCCATTTTAGCAAAAGCAGCATCAAATTCGGATTCACTGTATGGCCCTGGACGTCCGAATTCTTGTCTGCTTCTGTAACAAATACTAAGATCCCTATAATAAAACTCCTCCTCTATGTCCGGATCCTTCTTTACGAAGAAATAGCTGGTATCCGACCAAAACCCGTCCGGAGTACTGAGCACACCGCCAGAGGGAGGTTCATGAACAAACAGTTGGGTTACTAGAGGCCCGGATTGTTTCTTCTTCTTAGCCATTTTACACCAATATAGTTCTATTACTTCCGGATTACTAGAGGGTGAAGGATCACTACAGGAAGAAGGGTCAGAGAGGGATATAAGTACGCGACGGGCACGAGCCTTAGTCCGAACCATAAACCTAGAAAGATCAATTTCAAGTAAGTTCTACTATCTTAATCCGGATTATATGCTCCAAATCATAAATACATATGTTACCCTGCCAGCTATCATTCAAACCCTAATTTCTACCAAATCCGGAATACATATATTAGCCAGGTTATACCCAAAAATTTTCCATCAATATCCTAAATCATAAAACGAGATGGCCCGGATCATAAGCCAATCCGGATTACTTGCGCATACACGGGAACACAAACAGTCAGAAACACTTAAACACAAAACATCCTACACAAACAAGATCAAAATATACATACAAGTACATACAACCATGCCTAATCCAAGAACATCAAGAACAACTACCAAACCCAGAAATGAAAATCACAAAACCAACACATGCAAGGGTATTTACAGACCAATAAGGGAAGACAGAGACATTATAGCCAACAACATTCATTTTTATCCAACAGAACCAAAAGTTTCCCAAAACCCCCAAAACCGAAATATAAACAGTCGGACAAAATGTCAAATTGCAAATCGGAGAAAGAGAATAAAGGTTAAGAGGAAAAACGAGCGAAGGAAATCGAGAAACTTACAAGATGCAGAGAGCAAGAGATGGCTTCAAACGATCGATATGTCGCCGGAGAATCGGTTTGCAGAGGCGTCGGGAAAGGCAAAGAGTGAAGAGGATTTTCGAAAAAGAAGTAAAAGGAAGAAATGAACTGTGAGGAGGCTTTTATAGAAGGCAGTGAAAAGGGCACATAAAAGGACAGCTGGCAGAATCCCATTGGCTGCCAAGAAAATAAAGTACAAAAAGAAAAATACAAAAATGAAGAAAAGACAGGAGTATTAATTGTGACAGCACGCTACGTCTGTTCCCGAGGTAGAAAAGGGCAACACCTTTTCAAAGCAAAAGGGGGGAAAATATTGAAATCCTTTCATATTCCCGAACGGCCAAAATGTCATACGGTCCGGATTCGTTCATTTTGACTCACTCTCAACCCCGGGTTGCCATCTTTGATAACAATCCGGGTTGGGGGGCAACAATCAAGCCAGAAATTTTCTCTAAGTCACCCGAAGCCCCAAAGCTTTGGACTTGAGAGAATAAAGACTCACTCTCAACCCCGGGTTGCCATCTTCGATAACAATCCGGGTTGGGGGGCAACAATCAAGCCAGAAATTTTCTCTAAGTCACCCGAAGCCCCAAAGCTTTGGACTTGAGAGAATAAAGACTCACTCTCAACCCCGGGTTGCCATCTTCGATAACAATCCGGGTTGGGGGGCAACAATCAAGCCAGAAATTTTCTCTAAGTCACCCGAAGCCCCAAAGCTTTGGACTTGAGAGAATAAAGACTCACTCTCAACCCCGGGTTGCCATCTTTGATAACAATCCGGGTTGGGGGGCAACAATCAAGCCAGAAATTTTCTCTAAGTCACCCGAAGCCCCAAGGCTTTGGACTTGAGAGAATAAAGACTCACTCTCAACCCCGGGTTGCCATCTTTGATATCAATCCGGGTTGGGGGGCAACAATCCAGCCAGAAATTTTTTCCACGTTACCTATTCAAGAGCTTCTACTCCCCCATCCAGAAAATCTGCATAAGGGAGTGGGGGGCAAATGATAGGCTATGTATAGCCCAGACCCGTCCTGGACCCCGGATCACTACCAAAGAACCCGGACTCATATCTCAATCATGGTCCACTAACTAGTCTGGATTCATGTTTTGTCATGACTCACCTTCAAGTCCTAGCCCGTATCGGAGTCCTGGCTCATCTACTAGTCCGAACTCATATTGGAGTCCTGGCTCATCTACTAGTCCGAACTCATATTGGAGTCCTGGCTCATCTACTAGTCCGAACTCATATTGGAATCCGGACTCACCTACAAAACTCTCCGCGGGACCCATCGTTGTATAGTTGCCCCAATCCGGATTGAAACATGTCCGAACTATACTTCATTTGCTTTTGATTGTGTGTGTAGCCTTTTTATACTCACGTGGCCATATAACACCAAACTTAAAATTTCCCCAGGCCCCACATTTTTTGTCCTTATTGAAACCAATTTCCACCCGAAGTAATGACAAAGTCTTGCATGTGTTGGTTTTGAAATTTCGGGCCCAGTTTCATTTACAACATGTCAATTTGTGGTGTGAGTCCGGAGTATATCACCTTAATTTTTATGTACCAAACCAGTAATCAAGTCTGTAGCCAATTCTTGAACCGTAATCCTTGTATTTTGTATTTTTTTTTCTAAACCAGATTTGAACATAATTGTTTTATTTTTCAAATCCGCGCGATGCACCTCAAATACTCCAGGAATGATACTCCAATCAGGATTGAAGCATGTCCGAGCTGTATAATTGCTGACTAAACTTGATTTATGTGGCCTTTTCCTCAAAACCTGTTTCGACCAACTAGCACTTGTGTGTACTTTCTTTTATTGTACAACTCTCACCTTCTTTTCTTTGTTTTCACATACTGCTGTCAAACCCGATTGATTCTTGTATCCGGATTGACGAGCCCAGACTGTTTTTCTTTTTCTTTCAAACTATGTGGTCGTATGTATTATTTCACCAAATCCTTCAATTTCTCAGTACATCAATTACGCATAGCCCCGAGCCATGTCTCAAGAAAGAACAGGTGTATACAATTTTTGCCATAACAAAAAAAAAATTGAGTTTATGACTAGATCTCGATGGGTTTATGAAGGAATAACGATGTATGCATGTATTTATGGGTTTACAATATCTCAACGAAAAGAAAAGTGGGTTTTTTTAGTAGATCTAACCAAGAGTGATGTAGATCTAAGCAAGGACTAAAGCATATAAGCAAAAAATTGCTACGTTATCAAGATTATCAACAGATCTGGGTTAACCAAGGCTAAGAAACATGCATACATTGTAGAATTGGGCTAAAGAGTTCATATTTGGTTGCTAAAATGAAAGGGTTTATTTGGATCTTACTGGGTTTAATCAGGACTCCTCCTTGGAGGATGGAGCTTGTTGATGATGGTGAATCTAGCGGCACCAAGACCACAAGACAGGGTTCCCCTCCTTCTAGCGCCAAATGATAACTCCAAATCCCGATCTAGTCCTTCCCGGCCGATCCCACGCCTGGAAGCGGTGTCGCTGCGGTTGGGACTCTGCAAAACAACACCGAAGGGGGGTTTGGACCCTGGCGGCGCCTCCGGCGTGAGAATAAGTAACGGCTTTGGAAAGGGAGATAGGATTATAGAGAAATCTAAATATGGAGGGTGTATGTATAGTGTGTGTATAGTATAGGCTAAGTGTGTAAAGGAGAATGTAACCCCCAAACCTTTCCTCCTTGGTCTATTTATAGGCCAAGGATTAGGGTTTTGGGGTTGTACCTGCAATCATGAGCGTTGAATCCCAGGTAGGTAGGACACCTGGGTGATGTTGATGGATTGCACGTGTCCGGGTGAAGGATTATGGTGTTGTGTGCCAGGCTCCTGCTGGCGTGTGGCTTAAATAGGAAAATGATTGTCCCAATCATTAGGTATCCTTATGTGTCACTATTAAGTGTGGCCATCAATGATGACCTAGGCACGTCACGTAATGAAGCATAGTTTTTCTCACACAAGATATTGCCTTGGTCGCCAGGAGAGTTAAACTTGAAGCTTGAGCCATAGCCTGGCAATGAGTCCGGACTGGTATGTAGGTCATGACTCCCAGATGAGTCTGGACTGGGAGGTGAGCCATGACTCGAATGGTAATCCGGGTTCTAGGTAACTCCTGGCCCAGAAATAAGCCTGGGCTATACATAGCTGAGGTGAGCCATGGCTCGAATGGTAATCCGGGTTTCAGGTAACTCCTGACCCAGAAATAAGCCTGGGCTATACATAGCCTATCAAGCAGCAACAAGTCCTCTTGAAGCAGCAGTGGCAACAACAGTAACAACTCCACATTCTAAAGAAGCTGCATTGATTAAACAAACAAAGGAGGAAATTAGGACCAAAACTTAATTCAAAATAACACGAAATAAGACTGCATATGAGATGAACAATGAAGCAGCCTGATGAGGTCGTCATCAACTCCACATATAAACGATAATAAAACATAATTTATCTTTTTAGAGGCTACAATTATTGTACTTCTCTGCAAATGATTTCATGGATGGGTGAATAGGATACCAAAAGTAAATGATGAGAAGATATAGGATAAAGTGAATAGATCACAGTCGATAGTAAATTGGGTCACAATCATAATATTGATATTTGATCTTGAATTTTGAGTTAACTTGAACCTTTATTTACAGCTTAAAAAATTGAATATGAATTAAAAAATTCTACTTGTACTTCTCTGCCAATGATTTTGGGTACTAGAATTATTGTACTTCCCTGCCAATGATTTTGTGGATGGATGGATAGCATACCAAAAATAAATAATGAGAAGATATAGAACAAAGTGAAGAGGTCACAATCGATAGTATAAATTGAGTCACAATCATAATGTTGATATTTGATCTTGACTTTGAAGAGGTCACAGTCGTTAATAAATTGAGTCACAATCATAATATTGATATTTGATCTTGACTTTTGGGTTAACTTGAACCTTTATTTACAGCTTAAAATATTGAATATTTTCTTAGAAGTCAGCTACACTTTGACTCTTACAGAATTATGGATTTTGTTTCCGGTATCTGCTAAAAACCAAATAGCAGGAAGCCCCATTATATTATCTTAAATATCAATCAAAGACTGGAATTGATATGAATTCAAATTTAAATGATATTACAAATCGATATATAGACATGACATAATCAAATATTGTAAGAATTAGAAAGCATGTGCATCCTTAACAACTATAACTGGTAATGCCAACATGTATCCAACAATTGTGCAGCCTGAAAGCTTAGCCTTGCAATACAAATATGAATTTTAGGAGAGGAGTAAAAAAACAGTGATAGTACGACATTACAAATTAAAGTTTATGCTTATTATAAAAAACTAGTTTAAAACTCGATACACGGATTGTTATTAATAATTATTATTTTTATTATTTATGTTTTAATATTCTATTAATTTGCATTTGCTAAAAAACTAAGTAGATGTGTTCAACTTTTTTAAATAATTAAAAGTATTAAAATAGATTTTAAAATAAATTAATAATTGTTTGTCCGTGATATTTTTGGAAAATGAGATGTGTTAATAAAGAAAAATAGAAAAAGTAACGTGTTTTAGCTGAAAAGGTAAGTACCTGTAATTAAAAGTATTTAAATAGGTTTCAAAATAAATAAGTAAGGATTTGTCCGGGATATTTTTGGAAAATGAGAGATTTTAGTAAGGAAAAATAGAAAGAGTAACATGTTTTAGTTGAAAAAGGTAATTGCCCGTGATTTTTTTTAGAAAAAGAGAGGATTTTGTTAGAAAAAATAGAAAAGGCAATGTATTTTAACTGAAAAGGTAGTTGGTTATAAAAATGTTATTATTTAATAATAATTTCTTTAGAAAATAAAAAAATAGAAAAAGTAACATGTTTCAGCTAAAAAAGTGCTCATAATTAAAAATATGAAAATAGATTTTAAAATAAATAATTAAGGATTTGCCGTGATATTTTTGAAAAATGAGGGGTTTTAGTAAGGAAAAATAGAAAGAGTAACATGTTTTTGTTAAAAAAGATAATCGCTCATGTTTTTTTTAGAAAAATAGAGGATTTTTTTAGAAAAAAATAAAAAAAGATAATGTATTTTAACTGAAAAGGTAATTGATTATAAATAATGTTATTATTTTGTGATAGCTTTTTAAAAAAATAAGTAAGGGTAATTAAGTAAAATCACAAGTACCGACCGTCCGTCCGACTACCAAACTTTTAATGTTTCGTCTTTAATAATATAGCTTAAAACCAGTGCATTGCACGAATTATTTTTAATAATTGTTAATTTTATTATTTATATTTTATATTTTATTAATTGTATTTATTAAAAAAAATAAGTAGGTGTGTTAATTTATTTTTTAAATAATTAAAAGTATTAAAATAGATTTTAAAATAAATAAGTAACGGTTTGCCCGTGATATTTTGGAAAAAGAGGGGCTTTAGTAAGAAATATAGAAAGTAACATGTTTTCGTTGAATTTTAAAATATAAAAATAATGATTTGCATGTGATTAATAATTATAATATTTTTATTTTATTTTATTAAATAGAACTATTCGTGATATTTTTGGAAAATGAGAGGTTTTATTTAAGAAAAATAAAAAAATAGAAATTTTAGTTAGAAAATATAAAAAAGAATATACAATTTGGCTAAAAGTGGTAATGAGTTAGTTATTAGCAATTATAACCTTAATATGTTATTTTATTAAATGAAACTGTCTGCAATATTTTTGGAAAATGAGATGTTTTAGTTAGAAAAAATAGAAAAGATATTCTATATAATAATTTTAATATTTTATCTAACGGTTCTCATTATTTGATCAGAGATATGTAACAGCTAAAATTTTCAATGTTTCGTCTTTAATATAATAGTATAGATTTGTACCTTTTTCAGCTGAAACGTGTTACTTTGTCTATTTTTTCATTTTCTAAAGAAATTATTATTAAATAACAATATTTTTATAACCAACTACCTTTTTAGCTAAAATACATTACCTTTTCTATTTTTTCTAACAAAATCCCCTCTTTTTCTAAAAGAATCACGGACAATTACCTTTTTCAACTAAAACATGTTACTCTTTCTATTTTTCCTTACTAAAACTCCTTTTAATTACGGACACTTACATTTTGAGCTAAAACCTGTTACTTTTTCTATTTTTCCTTACTTAGACCCCTAATTTTCCAAAAATATCATGGGTAAACAGTTAATAATTTATTTTAAAATCTATTTTTAATAATTTTAATTATTTAAAAAAGTTTAACATGTCTACTTATTTTTTTTAGCAAATACATATTAATAGAATATTAAAACATAAATAATAAAAATAATAATTATTAATAACAATATGTGCATCGCACGAGTTTTAACCTAGTATATATATATATTAGTGTTTAGAGTTTTAGTGTGTGACTGAATAAATTGTAAGAAAAAATTGAATTTATTAAAAAAAGCAAATGATTAAAAAATAATATGAATTAAAAAATTACAAATTTTGAGTATGAATAATAAAATGTAAGTATTTTTTAATTTTACTGGGGTTAAACAATATACCAAGGTCCACATTTTAAAAAGAGGTGCTCATTGCAACGAGTGTTTGTGAAACTAAAAGGATTTTGAGACATTTGGTATGTTTCAAATGAGGGAGCTTGTTTGATCTTGTTAAAATAAAACATGAAACAACAAAAATGTATGAATTTACTATGGATTTTAGATGCCACTTGCTTTTGATTTTTTTTTTTTTTGGTCAGAACTTGCTTTTGAATTTTGATCTTGAAGAGAATTAAATAAAAAACAATTTGTATCAATATTTTATAGTTTTGTGGGTAGTTTTTATCGTCTCGTATGAAAATGGTTAGTAAATTATGCACGCTATTGTGAAATTACAAGCCAATTTTAGCTATTATTCTCATCCATAATATGTCTTTTTAGAGACTAGAATTATTGTACATCTCAACAAATGATTTTATGGGTGGGTGGATAGCATACCAAAAATAAATGATGAGAAGCTATAGAACAAAGTGAAGAGGTCACAGTAAATAATAAATTTGATACAGTAGGATAGTAAATTCTAAATTGGGTCACAATCATAATGTTATAAATAAAATTTTGTCCACGAACTTTAAAGTTTTTACATCATGCACTTATAATTAAATTTGAATTATTAGACAATTTTTAAGATTCTATAAGTTACTTTAGAAAGGATTATTTTGAAAAGAAATGGGTGCTCAAAATAAGTATGAGCAGAACAAGTATTTGTAATAGTATGAGTAGAAAAGCTTTTACTCAACAAACCCATGCTATTTGATTGTACAACAGCCATGTTTGCAGAGCAAATCATGGGAGGTGAATATACCTATATATAGAAAAAAATTCTAGTTGTAAACATTTTGGTTTAAAAATATTAGTAAAAGAATGAGACCAAACCAGGGGCGAGTAGAAAGTTGTAATAGTGTGTGACAGGGTGAGTGCCATTAAAATATTTACACGGTTTAGAAAGTCATATTTATGGGACTTTGATTGAAAATTAAAAATTATTATTTTATGTTTTTGAAATTCAAAATTTATTTCTTATGATAAATTAAAAGTTTAAGGATTAAGAAATAATTCAATACTAAAAAAGAATTTCAGAATTATTATTATTAGTAGTTGGATTGCTTTCAAGATTTATTTCATTTTTAAGTACAAAAATTTTGTAAGGTAATTGTTGGAAATAAAAAATACACTGTTAACTCAATTAATTTAAGTAAGAAAATTTAATCAGTTACTCATCTCTTTTTATTAATTTTTTTAATCTCACATATTTTTTGATTGATTTTTCAATTTTAAAATTTGTTTTCTTTAAAATATTAATTTATTTTATTTAAACATTTTTTACAAGTATTACTTAACCTATTTTATTTTGTAGTAAAAATACGGTGTTCTGAACTTTAAAAATTATGCACATAAACTTCAAATTCTACAACTGAACTTATTTTTTTTTACAAATTAACTGAACTTTTTTTAACAATGTTGAACATTGTTATCTGTTTATATCATAATTTGAATTTTCTCTCAAAAATTGATGAAAATAATGATTAGATTTTGTGAATTTAATGAAGATTGTTATCGATGTTGGTGTTTGATTATAATTGTTAATTAGATATTAGTTGCGTTCAAATTATATATTTAATGTTTTTGAATAACTTTGTCCCCGAACTCCTAAAAATATGGGTTATAGAAGGAACATGACCCTAAATTAAAAGTACTTTGTCCATAACTTGTGATTTATATCTATGGATAAATTATTAACTTTTGTAAAGTAAGGTATTAGAATATTATTCACACAATTTTAAAATGAAGAAGCTTTGGTTTTGTTTATGTACTTTAAAGTTTTTAGATCACGTATTTATAATAAAATTTGAATGATTAGGCAATTTTTAAGATGCTACAAGTTACTTCAAAAAGTTTTGATGCCATTTATTTGATTCAAAAGCTATAAATAAAATAAAATAAAATTTAAATGTCTTATTTCTATCAATTAGATATAATGTTATGACTTTTGTGATTGGATGATATAAGGGATAAGAAAAAGGACAACCTCGCATCTATAATTTACTAAAAATTATTATTTAACATATAGGTTAAAATTTAGAAGCTTTATTTCTGTTAATTTATATATAATGCTGAATGTAATTGTATTTCATTTTTAATATAATCAATGGTAGAGAAAATAAATTACACGTAAAAATTGTTTTTTTATACATACATGTCAAATTAAAATAAAATTGAAGATATAAATTTACTATATAAATATTCTAAAGAGGTTTCTACGTGTTTAGAGTTTTAATGTGTGACTGAATAAATTGTAAGAAAAATTGAATTTATTAGATTAAAAAATAATATGAATTAAAAATTTTACAAATTTTGAACATAAATAATAAAATGGAGCTATTTTTTAATTTGGTGGGAGTAAACTGCCACTAGATATACCATTTTAAAAAGATGGTGCTCATTGCAGGGTGTTTTTTAAACTAAAATTTGGTATGTTTCAAACGAGGGAGCTAGTTTGATCTGGTTAAAATGAAACATGAAACTACAAAGATGTTTGTTCTGTAATGGGTTTTAGATGCCACTTGCGTTAGAATTTTGATCTTGAAGAGAATAAATAAAAAAAACAATTCGTACCAAAATTACTGCAGTTTTGTGTAGTTTTTATCATTTTGTATGAAAATGTCTAATAAATCATGCACGTTATTGTGAAATTACAAACCAATTTTGGCTATTGTCCCCATCGATAATTTATCTTTCCAAAGACTAGAATTATTGTACTTCTTTGCTAATGATTTTGTGGGTGGGTGGGATAGGATACCAAAAGTAAATGATGAGAAGATCTTGAGACAATTCAGATAGAAGATTACGATAATGAAATTTTGTTCTCAGCTGTCATTAGACCTGACAAAATGGGTCCGGATCCGAAGAACCGAGCCGAAATTCATAGAACCGAATCCGATTTTGTATCCGAATTAATTAAACCGATAATTATTCGAAAACCGATTTGAACTAATCCAAAAATTATCCGAACCTAAAATTTAACCGAAAATTATCCGATCTGATTATGATCCGAACCGATCATAACCGAATAATAAATTATCCGAACCGAATATGATTCGAAATACGATATCCGATTTAAATTCGAACTAAAAAAATGGTGAATTCAGTTTTAGTTGAGTTATGATATTTACAGATCATAATCCACATATATTAGGTCACTATTAATTCAATAAATTAATCTATTTATAAGCAAAATTCTTAATTAGAATAATTTCATGTCAAAAATATCATAGATATTTAATCAATACTTTTGAAAAAGTACTTTATTTTATATAAAAAATAATATATTTAATAATAAGATATTTTTAAAGTATTACAAATTAAAAAAAAAATGAATGAGTAATGATTCAAAAAGATCCGAACCGAATTTGATCTGAACCAAATTCATCCGTTTTCAATCCGAATTAGACCCGAACCGAATCAAATCCTATCCGAACTATTCCAAAAATATATCATAACCGAACATTAATCCGATCCGAGGTTGATCCGATCCGAAACCGAATCGATTATCCGATTTGCCAGGTCTAACTGTCATTATCTAATACACGCTTCAATCTAGAAAATCAATTTTGAGATGAGATTAACTTATAATAAATTGTGCACCCAAAGCTAAAGCCTTGCAGTATTAAAATGAAGTTTAGGAAATGAGTGTAAAATGGTACGAATACAACACCACATATTAAAGCTCAGACCAATGATTGATTAATATACGTTACTCCGACACAATCGTATGATCTTTAGCAGCAACAACAAGTCCTCTTGAAGCAGCAGTGGCAACAACAGCAACAACTACACATTCTAAAGAAGCTGCATTGATTAAACAAGGGAGGAAATTAGGACCAAAACTTAATTCAAAATAACACGAAATAAGACTGCATATGAGATGAACAATGAAGCAGCCTGATGAGGTCGTCATCAACTCCACATATAAACAATTACTATAAAACATAATTTATCTTTCTAGAGACTACAATTATTGTACTTCTCTACAAATGGTTTCATGAATGGGTGGATAGGATACCAAAAGTAAATGATGAGAAGATATAGGATAAAGTGAAGAGGTCACAGTCGATAGTAAATTGGGTACAGTCGATAGTAAATTGGGTCACAATCATAATATTAATATTTGATCTTGACTTTTGGGGTTAACTTGAACCTTTATTTACACCTTAAAGTATTGAATATTTTCTTAGAAGTCAGCTACACTTTGACTCTTACAGGATTATGGATTTTGTTTGCGGTATCTGCTAAAAACCAAATAGCAAGAAGCCCCGGTATATTATCTTAAATATCAATCAAAGACTGGAATTGATATGAATTCAAATTTAATTGATATTACAAATCGATATATAGACGTAACATAATCAAATATTGTACGAATAAGAAAGCATATGCATCCTAACAACTATAACTGGTAATGCCAACAAGTATCCAACAATTGTGCAGCCTGAAAGCTTAGCCTTGCAATACAAATATGAATTTTAGGAGAGGAGTAAAAAAATAGTGATAGTACAACATTACAAATTAAAGTTTATGCTTATATAAAAATTTGTACCAATGATTGGTTCATGTATCATACTACAACACAATCGATTAACAGCAGAATTGATTAATGTATTATACTACAACACAATCGATTAACAGCAGATAAAAGTTCATAACAAATTATCTTCGGCAGCAACAGCAAGTCTTCTTGAAGCAGCATTGACAACAACAACAGCAACTACATATTGTGAACAAGCTGCATTGATGGAAGAAGGGCGAAAATTAAGACCAAAACCTAATTCAAAATCACACGAAATAAGACAGCATATGAAATGAATAATGAAACAACCTGCTAAGGTTGGCATTAACTGCACATATAAACAGTTCATAAAAGAAGTAAATAAATTAAGATTACAGAGAAGATGAGAGTCGGAGTAGAGAAATTCATGTCCGGATGATGAGGTTTCTGGTCATGATACTCCATCTTTTGGTTCACCGAAGGTTTCTCTATCGTCATCTTCTCTTTGGAGCTACAGGTTGAAGTAGACGAAAGAAAAGAAGTATGCTTTGGCCTTTAAAAGCTTTAAAAGCCTCCAAAGCTAATGAAAGAGGGTCATGAAGCTTGTGTTGATCAATGTAGTACATCTAACAGCTAACTCTCTGTTTCCTCAACCCTTTAATTAATCACCTCATATATGATTTGGTATGTTCACATCAGTATCTAATTAATTCCCCATTTCCCCAACCATGTAATAAATCACCTTACATAGCAGTAGTATGGTATCTTTAAGTCAGCACTGTAAATATCAGAAGTTCGCAAGATCACAAGAATCAGTTTATGTATGCAGCTCGCGAATTTAGTACACTTTATCTTGTTTGTCAACAGTAAAACCAGTCAAGTTAGTTCTAATTTATATACACACACACTTAACGAAACAAATTTCTTGCTAGTTTTGGTATTTTACAAGATATTCAAAAAAAATTAACACAGGATAATGGTGTGAAATAATCTCAATTTTATTGTATTTTCCAAAAGCAAAACTGCTACTATATCCTAGTAACATACAAATGCAAGAGAGACGCTAATGACCAAACAACTTAGCTACAGATCTCAAGTAGCTTTTCCCTGGCACAGCTCATCTAATTGCTCCTCTCAGTGGAAAACCATTATTTTGATCACTATACTTCTAGTCTAAGCTACATGTTAGACATTTGGTGAATATGAGATTCGCTGGTTCTTATCATCAACTTTTTACTATCGAATAACAAAAATACGCTTTTTCAACTTCCTAATCCTCTCCTGCCACGGAGCTGAATTTTTTTAGAAAAAATTGCAAATGTTGATGTCAAGAAGCAATGCTTCAGATCATATTCAAGTTCTTATCACTGTCTTTTACCATCTAATAAAAGAAAGCATGATGTCCTTGTCTTCTCCTCGGACAGAGCTGATTTACTAAATTTTGCAAAATTTGATGTCAAGCAGTCATGCACACAAATCGTATCCAAATTGACCATCTAACAGGGCAGCCAAGTAGAGAGACACGAGTTATATTTAAATTGATCATCTGACAGGGCATCTAAGCAAAGAGACGCATTGTATCCAAGCTGATCATCGAACAGGGCAGCTAACTAAGGAGATGATGACAGGAAGTATTTCGACATCGCTAAGACCCTAAACAGCCGGGTAGAAAATTTTATTAAATTTGATATTTTAATATTCATATTTTCATCACGGCCCGTGCTTGGCACAAACTTGAAATATATATATATCCAAATATAAATGATATCACAAATTGATATAAACATCCCTAACAACCATATACATTAACTGGTAATGCCAGCAGGCAGCAAGAATCCAACAATTAGACAGATCCGAGGTTACCAATAATTGATTAATGTATTATACCAACACAATCGATTAACAGCAGATAAAAGTTCGTAACAAATGATCTTTAGCAGCAACAACAAGTCCTCTTGAAGCAGCACCGGCAACAATAAGACCAAAATGACACGAAATAAGACTGCAGATATGAAATGAACATTGGAACTACCTGATAAGCAGTTCACTAAAGAAGTAAATAAATTAAAATTACGGGTTCACTAAAGAAGTAAATAAATTAAGATTACGGAAAAGATGAGTATTGGAGAAGAGAAATTCATGTACACACATACCTAGCATAGAGGCCAACACTTTTTTGCTCCGGATGTTGAGGTTTCTGGACATGATATTCCATCTTTTGGTTCACAGGAGCTTTCTCTACTGTCATCTTCACTTTGTTGCTACAGGTTGAAGTAGACAAAAAGAAAGTAGTATGCTTTCACATTTTAAAGCCTCCAAAGCTAATGAAAGAGGCTTAGGAAGCTTGTTTTGATCTATGTAGCCATAAGTGATGCAGTTGGAGACAAGTACATCTAACAGCTAGCTCTCTGTTTCCTCAACATTCTAATTTATCACCTCACATATGATTTGGTATGTTCACATCAGTGTTGCGACAAGTTCATCTAGCTCTTAATTCCCCATTTCCCCAACCATGTAATAGATCACCTCACATATGGTATGGTATGTTTAAAGCCAGCTTTGTGAAAATCAAAAATTCGCAAAATCACAAGGGTCGGTTATAATACGCAACTCGCCAGAGGAAATTTAGTACAATTACATCATTTGCTGCTAGTTTCTGAAAATTAACAAGATATTCAAAAAAATAATAAAAAAAATAGAAAAGTGGGTGAAAATATCTCAAAAATAAAATAAAATAGGCCAATAGAAATAAATCAACTCAAGTTCAACAACTCAAATTTTGTGAAATTGTAACTCTATGAGCCTGCATTGCAACAACACCCGAGTTTTTCCCTGGCACTGCTCATCTATTTGCTCTATACTTCTAGTCTAAGCTACATGGAAGACATTTGATCGATATGAGATCCATTGGTTGTTCTTATCATTATCTTTTTACTATCTAATAAACATAAAAACAATTTGTCAACTTCCTCTTCTTCTCCTATGACGCAGCTGAATCTTTTTAGAAAAACTGAAAATGTTGATGTCAAGCAGCCATGCCACAGATCATATCCAAGTTGTTCTTATCATTTTCTTTACCATCTAATAAAAGAAAATATGATGTAAATTTCCTTGCCGTCTCCAGTGACAGAGTTGATTTACTAAAGATTTTGCAAATTTTGATGTCACGCAGCCATGGACAAATCAGTATCCAAGTTGATCATCTAACAGAGCAGCTAAGTAGAGAGACACAAATCATATCCGAAATAATCATCTGACAGGGAAGTTGAGCAAAGAGACAAAATCATACTATTCAAGTTGATCATCTAACAAGTACATCTAATACTTAAATCCCCATTTCCTCAACCATGTAATAAATCACCTCATAAATAGCATGAATGTTTAACGTCAGCATTATGAAAATCAAAAATTTGCAAGATCACAAGAGTCAATTTTAGTACACAACTCATGAAATTAGTACAAGTTCTCTTGTTGTCAACAGTTTAACAAGTTGGTCCTAATTTATATATACACGCTTAATGAATCAAATTTGTTGCTAGTTTTGATATTTAACAAGAGATTTGAGAAAACACAATATAATGGTTTGTGAAATAATATCAAAAGTGAAATAAAATAGAGCGATCGCAATAAATCAAGTTTAATCAAATAAAGTTATCAACTTAAAAGTTAAAAAATTGTAGCTTCATGAGCTTCAGTTTTAACTAGGGCTGTCAAACGGATAATTCGGATAAGGATATGCATGTATCCGAATCCGAATTCGAAAATGCGAATCCATATCCGAATCCGTATCCGAATTTGAAAATACTTAAATAACATTATCTGAATCCGTATCCGACGGATACTATCCGAATCCGATTTTCAATCAGATTTTTTAATTTTTAAATTGAATTTTAATTCAAAAAATGTTTTAAAAAATATATTTTTTAAACTGAGTACAAGTTAAATTTATTTAAGCTTATTTTATCATTTTCAAAAAATTGCTTTCATGTATTTTTAATAATTTTGATTGCTTTAAAATATTAAATTTACAGTAATATTTTAATATATCTTTATAATATATATACTATAAATCTAATAAATTAAATTCCAAAATATATATAATTATATATAGGGAAAAGAGAATCTAAAGGTCACAAAAGAAAAGTTTTCTATTAGTGCGCCTCAAAATCACAATATTTAAATATTTAATTAAAAATCTAACCGTGAAGATGTAAATATTGAGTGAAAATAAGTAGATTTGCAAATTTTCAAATGATTTAGTGATTTGGATTAATCATTTTTTAACAAAAAATAATCGATCAATCTCTTCCGTAAACATTATCTAAGAAACTAATAGTATTATAAAGTCAATACTCTACAACTTAAATTTGCATAAAAAATATCCTACAACTATATTTTAACGTAATCTTCAAATCCATACGGTCGGAACGTTAAAAAACATTGATTAAATATGATTTTGGGCCGCACTAATAGAAAAGTTTTCTATTGTGACCTTTAGAAACTCCAAGCCCTTATATATATTATTTATTTTTCATTTTTATTTAATTTCGGATTGAGATATTATCGGATATGGATGGACCTATATCCATATCCGTATCCAGAATTGTCGAATACAGATACGGATAATATCCGTTTAATTTCGAATACGAATAATATCCGTTTAATGTCAAATACGGATACAGATATTTCGAACGAATATCGGATTTTTGGAATTTTTTTGACAGCCCTATCTCAAGCTACGGTTAATGCTTGGATTTGTTTTAAACCATCTATCTACCATTCTCTTTCTTTTTCTGTCATTTTTAAAATTATTATCTGATTTATTTTATGTTTTTTACATTTATTTTTCTGAAATATTATAAGAGAAAAGACAAGAACTCCAAGTCATTAAATTGTATGAGTAAGGCTACAAGGTGGGTGGAGATGATAATTTAAAGAGTAAAATACAAAGTGGTGACCATATTTTACATTAAATTTAAAAAAAATGGCCAGATTTTCAAGTTAGTATATTAATGTCCAAATTTTATTTCCATCTTTTAAAAAAAATGGATTACACTAATTGTTAATGTGAAAATAAGTCATTTTTTTTAAAAAGTGTAAACAAAATTTGGCCATCCTTTTGAAGAAAAGTCGACGGGAGCTACTCTTTTTAAAAGCGGGAACTAAAACTAGCCATTAATTTGCGAATTTGAAAGTTTGGCCACATTTTTGAAATTAGGTGTAAAATACAGCCACCACTTTATAATTTGCCAGAAGCAAATAATATCAAGATCGTCTAACTAAGTGCATCTTTAACACGAGAGACAATTAGTTCAGTTTTTAGGAGACACTAATCTTTCAAATTTTTAGATTATGATAATTAGCTCGAGTGTCTGACACTGGACAAGGGTACGCCGGCATGACACTCAGCACTTCATTTTGGGCTGAAATATGCAAATAACCAAGATATTATTGTTGAGTCCTAGTTGTCATGGGTCTGACTTAGAATCTAGCTTATTTGATAATATATCTTCAAAACGCTAGAAACACCACCACAAAAATATTTTAACTAAGATCGTTGTTTAGTAATAATGAATACTGATCGACAATCACCTAATATTTCAAACCTAACAATGATCAAGAAGTTTTTCAAAGAAATACATCATTTATATTCTATTTTCTAAAGTTACCGGTTTTTTAGAATTTGGTACCAAGTTTTCTTAATACTAAATATTTTTTCTTCTTTAAAAAAGATAAAATAATGTTGACATGTAATGTCTTCATTCTTTGGTGATCTGTCATTTTTTTACATCATAGGTTAAGGAGCACCATAACATGATAGAGGCTTTACAAGCCTTTTAATTAAACATGAAAATAAAAGACCATTTGCATTAGCTCATTTGATCAAAAATATGGTTAAACTGTTAAAGGAAGGAGCTCACGTGCTGAAGTGGAAATTAAAAAACACAGAAGAAAAATAAAGTGCAGTCAAATGTTATTAACCAAGAAAGAGTCGCAAGGAAAGAAGCGAGGATACAAATTAGTTGAACATATTTTCTTGGCGACTCCTCAAATTAGACCCGACAAATGACTTGACAACATGTAGAGATTTCAGTTCACCAAGTAAACTTGCTAATACATGTTTCTTCGATGGAGACACAGAACTCTCCAAGTAAACTTTCTAAGCATGTTCTTTTGATAGAGACACAGAGTAACTAGGAAAGGAACAATACCTTCTAATCATTAACAATAATCATAGTCCGGGCGGTTCTATATTACACAGTATCAACCCAGCACAGGGGATACTGTGATAGAAAAGATATGAAAGAACTTGATATAGATACTATAAGGTCAATTAGAGAAAGAGGTTGGTCACCTAAATTATCATGTACCAAGATCCTGTGCCGTCTCATTTTCTTCTTAAGTAATGTTTATACAGATATAATGCAGCATGTGTAGAAACCTAATAAAGTATGTGAAATTACAACATGTGGTCTTCAAATTTCTACTCAGGTCATATAAGGTTAATTAGCAATTACAAGTTTTTCACAATAACATATAGTTCACAAGCAACATGCCTAAAGGATAGTTAAGTGTATGTTGTATGAGAAATCTAAGGACTGAGATAACGGTCAGTGGCAGGAAATAGGGAAGAACAAGATTAAAATTAAAAAGCATGGGGAAGATTGATTGGATAACATTAAGCATTCTCTATGCCGCCAAAGTTTCAACTCAGATGAGGATGATATACTGAAGAGAGACAAGCAGCACTCAAGGAGGAGAACATAATGATCCCACCATGAGGCATAGAACTTACATTGAAAGTGTTTTTTGTGTCAGTACAGTCAACTAGAATGAGGAAGTGGTACACCAAAGAACTGCAGTTAGTGATTAACTAATCTCTGTGTGATAAATAAGCACATAACATCTAGCTTGCCTACTCATCATATGTACACTGTACCTTTAGTTTATTTTATGTCTGCATTATATCTTTCTTTAATTATCTTAGAAACATAAATAGCTACAATCCTCTAAGTCCATATCTCGATAAATACTAAGCTTCACAAATAGCTTTTAGACACTATATATACTTGCCTGCTTGGCAGGGCCCAGTGGAAAGTGTTAGTTCTGGTCAATTAACCTTTTTTCATATAGCAATTGCTATGTGGCTATCCCAGTTATCAGATATCATTTATCAAAATTCTAATGTCATTGTTGAAAGGCCTATCTCATGGCTTTCCCAGGACTATCTTTGTAGACATTGTTATATTGTGTTGGAGGTCGGGAGGGGGAGAGAGGGAGCACAAACCTGCTGTGCTGCATATGGACCAGCATAAGAATTAGCAGTATATCCCAAATCAGAGTTTCCATAACCAGCAGTGTATGCGGGTCCTACAAGAACGATTCCAACATCAAGAGTTAAATAAATATCCATCATTTGAAGTCCTACTCATGCTTAAATAAACTTGTTTGTTCATAAGCATAAGTAGAAAACTAGAACAGAATACATGGTTAGCAAATAGCTTACCAGGACTTGCTGCTGAAGCAGCTGCAGCAGCTGCAGCAGCTGCCCTTGCCATCTTCATGGCGTTAGCAAGTTCAGCATGTAGTTTTTCAATTTCACGAGCCATGGAGACTAGTTTTCCTCAATGTTGGAAGCATGCAGCTATTTTTCATAATCAACAGCACCCCTGTTCAAATTAAAAGCACCAAACTAAAGTCAAAACCTCGAAAATGACTTACCCTCTAAGTTAACCCGTAATGTCCATTAAGTGGACATAAACTATGACGATCACATGAAAAGACCAAGTAAGCATTATCTCTCGGTATCCTAAAACACACAAACTTAAAAACAGCAAACCATCCAACAAAGCAGAAACAAAACACAGACATAAGCTACTTGCTTTCCAGTTTCCACCGTTAACAAGACCCATAAGGTACCATTCAGTTCTTTATAAAACAAAACAAGAAATCAACTTGTTAAGAACAAAATTTCACATGCATATCGTTATTAAGAAGAACACAACTGACTGCATTAGTTGACTGAAAATTTGAGTTGGTAATGCAACCGGAAAAACTTAAATCACAATAATTAATCAAACACCTTATGGCATGCGCTGTATCCCTTCTGTTCGACAAAGTGATTACGACGCAAACATGATATTTTGTCCAAAAAAGTACTATATACCAATCTTTATATCTTAATGAATAGATCAGAAAATGTAATAATAATTGAAGAAAAATATATATCACAACAATCACAATGCTCCTAAACATAACAGTAAACAAGATCGGATAATGTCAACATTGTTCAATAACATAAGAATAACACTATATGTAGATGACTGGATGTCATACAATCCGCACACACTTGGTGGTTCTTTTAATAGCATTTGTTAATATTTGTGAGCATTTGTAGCAATCCGTGACTCATGTGATACAACCAACAGCAATGATACAAGCAAGAGGCAATGACATATTAGGGAACTACTTGTAATAAAATTATATCCTAATGTCTAACCAATCAAACAGACAAGTAATTACAATGTGAAAACAGCTGAGTGTATTTGAAACATTTTATTATTGACAGAAGTTGATTCACAGGTAAACAAAATCAAAAGCCAATCACTGCACTGTCCCAAAAAAACAAATGTTGAAACATTTACTGAACCTTCAGCCACTTAATATAACAGAGGTTCCCCCCAGAACGATTCACAAGTTGCTTTTCCTGAACTTAACGAGTTTTCCATTCACAGAGGTAATGACGGCTTGGGAGCTTAGTAACGGGAAAAAATTACACCAATAAGAACACATAGTCTAGGACTTTAGTCTCTAGAATATAGTCTACGCAATTTAAAACATCATATTTTAACAAGGCCTCACTTACAAATGCTACACCAAGTTTGTCATGCATCCAATGCTTTGGGGCATTGAACCTCTTCAAATGCTTCTTCAATCCTCATGCCTGTTACACACCACAAACATGCGATGAAATGAAAGTGAACAGATAGCTTAATGACCTTAAAAAGTATTCACGTTGAAAGATTTACAAAAGAAGGCATTAAGACACAAAATACATCAAACATCATCACATTTCAACCAAACATTAACAAAAAAAATTAATAAACAAGACAATTCAACCGAAAGGTACACTACCAACACGAATTAATGAAACCAAATTCACATGCATGCTATCAGTTTGTTTTGAGTGAGGTCAATTACCGAAATTTAAGCACACACACACACACACATTTGCCTCCACTACGACTCTAACCCTCTACCTTTGGTAACTAAGGACGAGGATAAGGGATGTTTGCTTGTAACAATTTTACGGTCTTCAACTACAAACTATAATAAGGTAAGAAGACACTATCTGATCCACCTATCTAAATCGCTAATGTCTGATACAACCCTCAATTATCACATACACCATACCAACCAAAAACACAGTCCACATTCATCCAAACATATAATACGTAAAACTGCATCCCATATAGTACATCTAAGACACAGCCTATTAAATAAAAACATTTCAAAAACAAAAAATCTGGCCTTTTGATACAAGCTCCAAACTAAGATTAACTTTTGACCATTCAATCACAGAGAATTAATGCATAGCAGGACCAGAAAAGGTAAATTGGTAGAAACCTTACGGCTTTCACCTACAAGACAATATCTGATCCACCTATCTAAATCGCTAATTTCTGATACAACCCTCAATTTCACATACACCAAACCAACCAAAAACACAGTCCACATTTATCCAAACATATAATACGTAAAATTGCATCCCATATAGTATATCTAAGACACAACCAATAAAACAAAAACAATAAAATCTCGCCTTCTGATACAGGCTCGAAACTAAGATTAACTTTTGACCATTCAATCACAGAGTATCAATGCATAGCAGGACCAAAAAACGTAAATTGGTAGAAAGTAGAAACCAAACAGCATGCTTCTCTAAGTAAACATGAGAACTACTGTTTCATTGTTGTCCAAAAAACAATTCAGTTGACAAATCGTTTTCGAGATGCATAAAATCCTGAGTCCAGTAAATCTCATAACATAAGAAGCTCAGAAACTACAAAACTGTGATCATACGCTTTCAATGTCATCAATAAACGCAATCTCAATAAATTTTCAAATCAGAACTATACGGTATCAATTAAACAATAAATAATCTGTAACAGAACAAAATCAACCTCTAGTAAGTTGACAGAATATCGAAAAAGTATTCACAAACACGTAAATCCACCTAGTGACAAAAAGACAACTAAAGATCATCAACAATTTGAAAATCAAAAACAATATACAACTCCAATTCCAATTTTATATATAAAAAATCTTATAAACACTAATATAGATAGGGAAAAATCGAATTTCAACAATACATTATAAACAACCTAAAACGTCGTCGTAAACAGCTTCCGCACCGCTGTTTCGTGTTCATCCTTCACAAACCTCCGCCGTCGCTTCACCGTGGTCGGCGCCGGTGGCACCTCCGGCGAAAACTCCACAAGCTCCGCCACTTGATCAAATTCATTACCTAAATTCCTCCTCTCCACGCCATCAATCTCATTACGCTGTCTGTTTTGCTTCGCCTTAAGAGGCGCCGGTGGCGCCTCCGGTGAGGACTCCGCCGATGATGTCATGTCTTCTGAGAAATCAATTTAGCCGTTGATTTAAAATTCGTGCGAGTAATGGGAGGGGCGGGGGTGTTTTATAGATGAAAATTTTAAATCTCATTTCGAGTTGAGTTTGGAATTAGTTAAGTTTGTAAATCCCATTCTAAATTTAATTTCATGTTATTATATGTTAATCCGAAACTTTCCATATACAGGAATACAGGATCCAATAATCACCCGCTTAATTAGT
Source organism: Heracleum sosnowskyi (assembly GCA_030848705.1). Classification (NCBI taxonomy): domain Eukaryota; kingdom Viridiplantae; phylum Streptophyta; class Magnoliopsida; order Apiales; family Apiaceae; genus Heracleum; species Heracleum sosnowskyi. Next base: position 3,330,404 of record CM061243.1, on the reverse strand, counting down.
AAAATGTTAAGCGCGAATTATTCAGAAACCGGAAAGAGTGGGAAAAAAAAATTACACAATTTTTTTTATTAAATACTAGCTTATCGCCCGTGCGATGCACGGTTACTTAAATTTTATTTATAATTATTCTGTTTATCATTATATTTTTATTACGATGCAACACACGATTGTTTTTTTAATATTTATAATTATATTTATTTATGAATATTTTAATATTTAAAAGTTATTAGTTTACATGATTAAATTATTGTTAAAAAAGATTTAGCCAAAATAAATTATAGTTAAAAATTTGATATTTATTACATTTTACACGCTCAATTTAATATTTGTTTATATTGAGTTATAAAAGTTAGATTTGACCAATTTTACGGTTCACATGAAATTCACAAAATAATCTTTAATTTAGTTGTGGTTTAATAGTTTTTTTTTCAATTAAAAACTATTCTAAAACTAAAAAGAGAATAAAGTGACGAAATTTAATGTTGAGAATTCTATTCGATTTAGGAAATCTACTTAACTTATATGTAGTTTAGATTATTAGAATAACCTTTATTAACCAAATACAGGTTTTAATGTTAAATCTAACGGTTTTCACCTATTTATTTAAGATTAAACGATTTTTATTATTTTGGTTATAAATGGGTTTCCTTATTTAATTACAACTATTTTTATATTTTAACTTTTTGGAAAATCCAATCCTAATATAATATCTTTTAACTTATATCATTTTTAGATAATAATTTCTTTTTATATGATATAATTTTGATCATCTATTTTTAAAAGTATTGGATCTAATGGTTGAGAATGTTTTGGTGGTATTTAGGACCAAACTACCACGATAACATCATTAATTTTTCTTAATATTTATAATTTTTTTAATTTTTAATTTTTTTAAATATTTATTGCTAAAATATAATATACTTTTTTTTGTAATATGTTAATGATGCGGGAACTTTGAACTTTTGAGAAAATAAATTATCAATTAAAATATATTTTTTTTGTAATAGTTCTTCTTTTAAAGTAGTACACCGTAACGATCAAAATTCTGTATAAAATTCATTTTTTTTATAGTATATCCCGTAAATATCTATTAAAGACTAAATAATGAAAGCTTTCTTATAAGTGTGGTCGCTTTGTTTGATCACTCCATCCATAATCGTTGGATCTTTCAAATTAAATTGTTGAGAAACTTTACATATAACAGTAAAATTATTATGTAGAATGATCTAAGATTTGAATCTACCAACAACATATTAAAATTTACAGGGTTTTTTTTGAAAAAAAAGAATTTTTTTCATTTTTTTTCTTTCAGTCATAAATTATTTGATAATATTTTTTGTAAAGTACGATTTTTCAGAAAAGTAATATACTAATTGATTAACAAACTTTTAAAGTTTCGAATTTAATAATTTACAATGTATATAGGTTAAAAAAGTTAGGTCTGTTCTGTAGCTGAGTCTACAATTTCAAAATACGGTTTTTTTTAATATGAATATAGTCCTGCTAACAATGAAATTAGGTATCTATAAGTGCTTATAAAACAAAATCACCATTTGCGTATAATTTATTATTTAATAATAAATTATATTTGATTAGTTATGATCTATAACTTAATAAAATAGGATAAAAAATATGCACAATTTTATAAAATTTTATCCTTGTATTATTATATTCTTTGTTGATTTGAATTTTTCTTAGATTGATTTTAATTTTTGAACATAGATTTCTAAATTTAAAATAGTTAGAAAAAAGTAATTAAATTGGCGTTAAAATAATGATGACATAATAATCATTATTAAAATTTAAATACTCACTTTAGTGATTTGGGATTTATCTTGTGTTTTAAAAATTAGATTTTGACGATTTTACACCCCACGTGAAGATAATTAAATTATTTTTAATTAAAATATGGTTTAACAATTTTTATCTAACTGGAATTGTCCATGGAAAGAAAAGAAAGTCATGATTTTTTTACATGGAGAATTCTATTCAATATAGAAAACTTATTTATATTTGGTATATTTGGTTTAAATTATCAAAATACACTTTTTAGAATTTAAATATAATCCTATTATAAATAAAATACACTTTTTTAATATTTGATCAAACGATTCTTATTTATCTAGTTAAGATCTAATAGTTCTTATTAATTTGGTTGTCACGATCAAAATTTTGGATAAATCTCTATTATGCTTATTATATAAAAGAGTTTAATATAATAAGGATATCAAGTACATACTAATATAAGTATCTTACTAACTGATTTTATATGTTTCGGTTTTATTTATAGTGTATATAAAATTTTAAAATACATTATTACTTTAAAATTATTAAACAGAATAAAAATTATGTTATGATTATATAAAATTTTATTCTCATATTATTATAGTCTTTATCGATTTGAATTTGTTCTTAATTTATTTTAATAATTTATTGAAAGAAAGATAAAATTTCTATATTTAAAAGAATTAGTGGAAAAATAAATAAATTGGTGTTACAATTATAAAAAAATATTTATTAAAATTTAGATACTTACTTTACTATTTGGGTTCTATCCTGAATTTTAGAAATTGAATTTTGACGATTTTACAACCCATGTGAAACTAACGAAATTATCTTTAATTTAATGATGATTTAATAATTATTATCTAACTTGACCAGTTGACCTACCCATAAACCGAAAAAAAAAATGGTTAAGTATTATATTCAAAATTATTGTTTATGAATATGAAACCCTCAATATTTTAATAATATTTTGATATTATCCTTTTATGTTTGTTATATGTAAAATAATATAATTATAATTTGGATTAATCAAATTGTTATGTTCCTTCAGAAAAAAAATGTTTAAATTTATTCATGTACATGAGTTCTCCTAAGTCTTTTATAACGCAGGGTCCACATGTATCATTGTTATATGATATACATTAGCATTATATTGATAATTTTTAATATTGTAATCGATATGAATTGTTATCTGATATTTGGTTTAACAATTATTATCTAACTCGAACTATACATAAATTAAAGAGAAAAGATATTTAAGAATTTTTACATAGAAAAATTTTAAATTATCAAAATACACTTTTTAGTATTTAAATATAATTCTATTATTAATCAGATACACTTTTTAATATTAGATCTAACAATTCTCATCGATCTATTTAAGATCTAACTGTAATAATTAATTTGGTCGTATAGGTCGTACACGGACCAGATCGATTTTCATTTTTTCTTAAATTGATTTTAATATTTTATTGAAATAAACATAGAATTTATAAATTTAAAAGAATTAGGAAAAAAATTAAATTGGTGCTACAATAATAAAAAAAAATTATTAAAATTTAGATAATCACTTTACTATTTGGGTTCTATCTTGAGTTTTAGACAACATATTTTAACAATTTTACAGCTCACACGAATCTAACAAAATTATCTTTAATTTAATGATGGTTTAATAATTATTATCTAACTGAAACTATCCATAAACTAAAGAGAAAAGATAATTACGATTTTTTACATAAAGATTTCTATTCAATATAGAAAACCTATTTATAATTGGTTTAAATTAAAAAAATAATATTAAAATTTAGATAATCACTTTACTGTTTGGGCTCTATCTTGAGTTTTAGACAACAAATTTTAACAATTTTACAGCCCACGCGAAGCTAACAAAATTATCTTTAATTTAATGATGGTTTAATAATTATTATCTAACTGGAACTATCCATAAACTAAAGAGAAAAGATAATTACGATTTTTTACATAAAGATTTCTATTCAATATAGAAAACCTATTTATAATTGGTTTAAATTATTAAAATACACCTTTTAGTATTTAAATACTATCCTATTATTAATCAAATACAATTTTTAATAATATATCTAACGGTCTTCATCTATTTGAATATTTATAGTTTTATAATCCAACGGATCATATACTTTTGGTAGTACAGTGACCGACCAAAGTTTTGGATAAGATCTCCCTTACGCTTATTATATATAAGGAGTTAATAGGATAGCTATTTAAAATACATATTTGAGTATTTAAGATTTCATTTGTTTTCTAGCAATTATCATTCAAGTCGGAATTATCCATAAATTAAAAAAAAAACAGTTAAGAATCATCAATATCTTTATATAAAGGAGAGTACGTGGAAGGTTAGGTGGCGTCACTAAGATCATCTCAATCTATTTTTCTAATTTTCTAGAATTTTTGAATTTTAAATACGAATAAATCAAAAAAATGTTCTTTAACATATTAAAAGTAGAATAGATGTTCGAATTTATTGAGGAGAAAAGTTCGAATTTATAGCGAAGACATATAATTAAAAGTTCTATTTAAAGTAGAATATGTGTTTGAATTTGTAGACGGGAAGAGTTCAAATATAAAAGAAGTACTTGCAAAGTTCTATTTGAAGTAGAATAGGTGTTTCGATTTATAGAGGAGAAGAGTTCGGATATAAAATAAGTATCTGCAATTAAAAGTTCTACTGGAAGTAGAATAAGCGTTTGTAATACATAACTAAAAGTTCTATAAGTAGAATATGTAAAGTTATATAGGTGTTTTTTCAACGAAAGAGTGTCTCATTGGAAAGGAATATGGTAACATAAAAATTAATATATAAGACAATTATATATTCAATATATTAAATTTGAGATTTTTATATTAAAAAGGAAAGCGTGTTTTACAGGCGGACAGCTTATTAGCGAGGACTGAGTAATTTTCGTAATTTATTTGATAGAGTTTTTTTAAAAAATTATTACACCGCCGCGAATCGCGGCCTTTTCAACTAGTTTTTATGACAGTTGAAAGCTTCATTTTTTATTTTGACGTGATTAGACATCTTTTTCATATACATTTGAGATAAATTATTTTTGAAAAAGATGACAATTAATATAAAGCTTTAATTTTCTGGAAAAGATGAGTGGTCACGTCAAGACCTGCATAACGAGTAAGACATGACAACTTCACTTTCCAGTGCGTTATATACTTGATGATTATAGTTTCATTCCATGCCTTACGAATTAAATCATATTGTATTGTTAAATTTGGAATATAAAAAATGGGTGAGTACAAGTGTCGCTTTTGGTTGCTTGCTGAAAGAGATGACGATTACCGTAGGTTAAAATGAAGCAATCCAAAAGAGTATTTTGCAGGCGTTCGTCGAGAATGAGCCTATAGGCGTGAGGAATCCGAACGATTGAGAAATGACCCCATTCGTATTGGTGCAAGGGTTCTCACTCGTGATTCGCTTATCATGTATCCTGATCCCGGGAAATGTGGCAATTGGAATAAGTATATGAAAAGAGTGATTGGTGTTGTGTCACATATACGATTTGAAAATAATCTGATGTTGGTGCGTAGAGGTCATCATTATATATATCAACTTGCCACAGATTCCGTTCGTGCTATGGGCAGATGTATGATAAGTTGGTACCCGATGAAGCCTGCAAAAAGATAAAGAAAAAACGTGACAACAAGGGAGAGTCTGTAAGAATTCGTACTAAGATGGACCAGTCGCGTTCGGGGATAAACTGTAGCCGTTGTAAGCAAGAAGGACATACGAAACGGAGCAAACTCTGCCCACTGCGTTCTAATGGGGTTTGACGTTGCTGCATTTACTTTGCATTTTTTCATATGAATTTGTACTATTTGCTTTGTGTGATTTCATTTCCTACATGTACTTCTGTTATTTCCATTTGAATTCGTGTGCTTTTAATATCACTTCTATTTTTACTTCTCTCAAATGTTGGAAACTTAATGACATGCAAATTTAAAAACAATGCAAAATTAGTCATAAATTGAACAATTATTCATACTTGGAAATAAAAAAGTACAATAGTTTAGTCCTAGTCGGACATGAAGTTGTCTGAGTCATTATCAACACTCACGCTCCTTTGGTGATACTTTCTTGCACGTAGCATGTCTCCGTCCTCTACAAACATCATTGCATCTGCTGCTAGACCGTGTTGATGTAAGTGCAATCGCATTCGGTTCTCTTCTTCTCGTGCACGGAACAATGCAACTTCAAGTTGTTGTGGAGTATTGTCTTGCATCATTATAGCGCGTTGTTTCAGTATTCTAATTCCATGCGAGCGACATTGTTCAACACAACAAGAAATGCATTGTGTACGCCATTCCCACTTCCTCTGCATTGTTGTTATTGTCTGACTTGAGTAACGATTATTAGGGTTCATTGAATACACAAAATCATCGTCACATAACCATTTTCTACCCTGGCTCTGAAAATATCACCAGTAGTATAACCATTTGCCATTTTTCAAAGTTGATAATAATGAGCATAAGCAATTGCACAAGCATAGGGTATTTATAAAAAAGATGAGTATTAAAATTCTTAATAGTTAAAGCAAATAATTTGGATCACGGGATAATTTTCCTATGTATTCACGGTTCCAATTATGCCAAAAAACATTCAAAACTGCATACACACTTTTATTACCTTTCTTTTCCTGTGTATTCACGGGACATGTTAACAGAAATTTGAAATTTGTGTGTTCTTGTCATTTTCGGACCAATAATTAACATAGTGAAATAATTTGTGTGTTTTTGTCTTTTCAAGGTCTTCGGCTTCTAAAAAATCATAATTATGCTTAATATTTTTTTCTCAATTTTTTACTTTTAACAAAATTGGACGGTTCAACTTTAATACGGAACAAAAGAAATCAAATATATTACAAAGGGTTTTGAGACATTGGTATGTTTCAAATGAAGGAGCTTGTTTGATCTTGTTAAAGTGAAATATGAAACTACAAAGATGTAATAAATCATGGATGTTATTATGAATTATAAGCCAATTTTAGCTATTGTTCCCATCGAAAATTTATCTTTCTAGAGACTAGAAATATTGTAAATTGAGTACAGTGGGATATGATTTTTTTTTACTTTTTTTTTTTGTGTTTTGTCTTAAATTGATGGGATTATTCCATAATTTTATACAAAGGGAAGAGAAGATTAACTTTTTTCATGTTATAACAAATTAATGTACATGCTTAGCGTAAAAAATTTGTACCAATGATTGATTAATGTATTATACTAAGTTGTTCTTCTCCTATCTTTAACCATCTATTAAAAGAAAATATGATGTGAATTTCTTTGTCTTCTCTTGTGACAAAGCTGATTTTCTTTAAGTTTAGTAAACAGATGAGATTTGCTACTCTTACGATCATTTGGATGATATTATGAAATTTAATCATGTTGTGATCCTAGTAGTTCCAAACCGGCCTCATTTTCAGATTATGGATTTTGTTTGCAATAAATTTTAAGATGAGATTAACTTCAAATAAATTGTGCACCCTGAAAGCTAAAGCCTTGCAGTAATAAAATGAACAAGTCCTCTTGAATCAGCAGTGGCAACAACAGCAACAACTACACATTCTAAAGAAGCTGCATTGATTAAACAAGGGAGGAAATTAGACTGCATATGAGATGAACAATGAAGCAGCCTGATGAGGTCGTCATCAACTCCACATATAAACAATTACTACAAAACAACGAAAAATTATAAGACCATGGAGAAGATGATATTCGGAGAATAGTACCTAGCAAAGAGGCCAACACTTTCTTGCTCAGGATGTTGAGGTTTCTGGACATGATACTCCATCTTTTGGTTCACTTGAGCTTTCTCTATTGTCATCTTCACTTTGTAGCTACAGGTTGAAGTAGACGAAAAGAAAGAAGTATGCTTTCACATTTGAAAGCCTCCAAAGCTAATGAAAAAGGCACATGAAGCTTGTGTTGATACATGTAGCCATAAGTGAGGCAGTTGGCGACAAGTATATCTAACAGTTAGCTCTCCGTTTCCTCTACCTTGTAATTAATCACCTCACCTCACATATGATCTGGTATGTTCACATCAGTGTTAGGACAAGAACATCTAGCACTTAATTCTCCACTTCCTCAACCATGTAATAAATCACCTCACATATAATATGGTAAGTTTCACGTCAGCTTTGTGAAAATCAAAATTTCACAAGATCACAAGGGTCGGTTTTAATAGGCGCCAGAGGTAATCTAGTACATTGATATAATTTGTTGCTAGTTTTGAAAATTAACAAGATATTCCAGAATAGGAATAGGAAAGTGTGTGAAATAATCTCAAAAATAAAATAGAATAGGCCAACAGAGAATAAATCAACTAAAGTTCAACACTCAAATGTTGTAGAACTGTAGCTCCATGAGCCTGCGTTTGCAACAATCCACGAGTTTTTCCCTGGCACAGCTCATCTATCTGGTCTATACTTCTGGTCTAAGCTACATGGTCGGCATTTGATGGATATGAGATCCGTTGGTTGTTCTTATGATCTTATCATTATCTTTTTACAATCTAATAGACAAATATACGATTTGTCAACTTCCTCGTCTTCTCCTGTAACACGGCTGAATTTTTCTAGAAAAATTGCAAAAGTTGATGTCGAACAGCCATGCCACAGATCATATCCCAGTTCTCATAATTATCTTTTACCGTCTAATAAAAGAAAAATATGATGTGAATTTCCTTGTCTTCTCCCGTGACACAGCTGATTTACTAAAGATTTTGCAAATTTTGATGTCAAGCAGCCATCTAACAGAGCAGCTAAGTAGAGAGACACAAATCATATCCAAAATGATCATCTGACAGGGAAGCTAAGCAAAGAGACAAATCATATTCAAGTTGATCATCTAAAAGGGCAGCTTAGTAAGGAGATGATGAACTGGTAAATATTTCAACACCCCTAACCAGTCAGGTAGATAAATTTGGAGTCAAGATAAGACCAAAATTGAGCAAAAAACCTCATACACATCAAGACTGTATCTGCTAAAAACCAAATAGCAGGAAGCCCCAGTATATTATCTTAAATATCAATCAAAGACTGGAATTGATATGAATTCAAATTTAAATGATATTACAAATCGATATATAGACGTAACATAATCAAATATTGTAAGAATTAGAAAGCATATGCATCCTAACAACTATAACTGGTAATGCCAACAAGTATCCAACAATTGTGCAGCCTGAAAGCTTAGCCTTGCAATACAAATATGAATTTTAGGAGAGGAGTAAAAAAATAGTGATAGTACGACATTACAAATTAAAGTTTACGCTTATTATAAAAAAAAAGTTTACGCTTATTATAAAAAATTTGTACCAATGATTGGTTCATGTATCATACTGCAACACAATCGATTAACAGCAGAATTGATTAATGTATTATACTACAACACAATCGATTAAAAGCAGATAAAAGTTCATAACAAATTATCTTCGGCAGCAACAGCAAGTCTTCTTGAAGCAGCATTGACAACAACAACAGCAACTACATATTGTGAACAAGCTGCATTGATGGAAGAAGGGCGAAAATTAAGACCAAAACCTTATTCAAAATCACACGAAATAAGACAGCATATGAAATGAACAATGAAACAACCTGCTAAGGTTGGCATTAACTGCACATATAAACAGTTCATAAAAAAAGTAAATAAATTAAGATTGCAGAGAAGATGAGAGTCGGAGAAGAGAAATTCATATACACACATACCTAGCACAGAGGCCAACACTTTTTTGCTCCGGATGATGAGGTTTCTGGTCATGATACTCCATCTTTTGGTTCACCGGAGGTTTCTCTATCGTCATCTTCTCTTTGGAGCTACAGGTTGAAGTAGACGAAAGAAAAGAAGTATGCTTTGGCCTTTAAAAGCCTCCAAAGCTAATGAAAGAGGGTCATGAAGCTTGTGTTGATCAATGTAGCCATAAGTGAGGCAGTTGGCGACAAGTACATCTAACAGCTAACTGTCTGTTTCCTCAACCCTTTAATTAATCACCTCATATATGATTTGGTATGTTCACATCAGTATCTAATTAATTCCCCATTTCCCCAACCATGTAATAAATCACCTCACATAGCAGTAGTATGGTATTTTTAAAGTCAGCACTGTAAAAATCAGAAGTTCGCAAGATCAAAAGAATCGGTTTATGTATTCAAAACAAATAACACAAGATAATGGTGTGAAATAATCTCAATTTTATTGTATTTTCCAAAAGCAAAACTGCCACTGTATCCAAGCAACATACAAATGCAAGAGAGGCGCTAATGACCGAACATCTCAGCTACAGATTTCAATTAGCTTTTCCCTGGCACAGCTCATCTGATTGCTCCTCTCAGCAGAAAACCATTATTTTGATCACTGTACTTCTAGTCTAAGCTACATGTTAGACATTTGGTGAATATGAGATCCACTGGTTCTTGTCATCAACTTTTTACTATCGAATAACAAAAATACGCTTTGTCAACTTCCACGTCTTCTCCCGTCACAGAGCTGATTTTTTTTAATTTTTTTTTGCAAATGTTGATGTCAAGAAGCAATGCTTCAGATCATATTCAAGTTGTTATCATTATCTTTTACCATCTAATAAAAGAAAGCATGATGTGAATTACCTTGTCTTCTCCTGGGACATACTAATTTACTAAATTTTGCAAAATTTGATGTCAAGCAGCTATGCACAAATCGTACAAATCGTATCCAAGTTGATCATCCAACAGGGCACCCATGTAGAGCGACACAATTCATATCCAAATTGATCATCCGACAGGGCAACTAAGCCAAGAGACAAATCATACTCAAGTTGATCATCTTAACAGGCATCTAAGCAAGGAGATGATGAACTGGTAAGGATTCCAACACCCCTAACCAGTCAGGCAGATAAATATAGTCAAGATAAGACCACCTAATTCTATAGATGCTAATTCTTAGGGACTAGCAAATGTATGTATCGTACAACATAAAGTGAAAAACACTAGAAGCAATACTTGTTAATCCAATTACATATATCGGAAAAACCTGCACAGATAGATATCAACCAAAATTGAGCAAAACATAGACATCAAGACTGTATCTGGCTACAAAGCAATCACAGGAAGCAACAGCATATTATCTTAAATATTAATCAAAGACTGAAATTGATATAAATTCAAATTGAATGATATTACAAATCAATATATAGACATAACGTAATAAAATATTGTAAGAATTACACAAGGCATATGGATCCCTAACAACTATATAAACGGTAATGCCAACAAGTATCCAACAATTGGACAGATCTGAGTTTCCAAGTAAAGCTGCTGATAAACCAAATAAGGGTAAACATAAATTCAACTAGATGCACACAATGCTTAGGCTTCATTCTTCTCCGTAGCCTTCTTATACTCATCCGCCTCCTTCAACCACAAATCCCCGAACTCACAGTCCTTCCAAGCCTCAAACCAAGGCCCTCCAAGTGTATAATGTATAGCCTTAGGAGACGTACTCTTATCATTCTCAACAACCTTATTATGCCCCACAAGAAAATTCCAAACAAACGGAACCGATCCAATCTCATGATCCTCAAGCCACTGAAACCTATGCAAAAACGCACCCGACTCCTTATTCACAATCTCAGGAGTCAAAACCTTATTCTTAGGATGCCCGCAATTATACAAAACCATTGAAGACCAATTCTTTCTCGGATAAAGAGTTTGTACAGCCCCATCCATCTTAGTAGTTTCTTTAGGTGTATAATCATGTTGAACACACATTACAGCATACTTATCATCAATCAAATCAAACAACTCCTTAACATCACCTAAATACAAGAAATCGCAATCGACAAAAACAGCCCAACCTTGATAACCAGCCAAACAAGGTGTCAAAAACCTAGTAAAAGAGAATTCAGTACTCTCAAGCTTTCCTCTTTCGCGAGAATACAAACCCTTCTCCCTCAATTCAGATTGCTTAATAGGGATTACTTCAACAGGAATTGAAGATCTCTTCATAATTGAAAAGCGACAAACTTGATAAGCAAGATCTTCACGTGGATCATAACCCACAAAGAACTTGAATGCCTTTGCATCACTACCACTAGCATTACTAAGAGCCATTGATTTCAATCTGGGATTTCAAGATTTCACCTTTAAAAATATGGGCAGTGTCCAAGATTCGATTCTGCACAAAACCCACAAACATTAAACACAAATTCTTGACTTACATATACATAAAGAACAAATTTTCAAACTAATTAACACTACTAAAATCCATTAATTTCAATCTGGGGTTTCAAGATTTCACCTTTGCAAATGTGGGTATGATCCAAGATTCGATTCTGCACAAAACCCATAAACATAAACACAAATTCTTGACTTATACACATATAAAGCACAAATTTTTAAACAAACTAACACTTCTAAAATCCATAAATTTCAATCTGGGGTTTCAAGATTTTACCTTTGCAAATGTGTGTAGTCTCCAAGATTTGATTCTGCACAAAACCCAAAACAGAAAACAAAAATTCTTGAGCTATAACTTATAACTTATGAATATATAAAGAGCACAAATTATAAATAATTTATTTTTGCTAAATATAAATTAGAGGAATGTAAGGGAGAAAAATAGATATTTACCTTAGATAGAGAGAGATTTGAGGGGGTGATCTAGATTTGAGGACGGAAAAATGGGGTCAAGATTTGTTTCTTAATTTTGTGTTGCGATTTGAGAGAATATATAGAAACAACGACAAAAATACCGACTTTTCTCGGGTTAAGCGACCAAAATACTCATTTTTGAGATTTTGGTCATTTTCACCTATCAAATACCCATTTTTAGATCGGGTATTTCAAAAAATGTTAATTCTATATTTTTTGATGAAATATGTATTTTTACAAAAAAAAAAATCAAAAATTTGGGTGAATACCCGGTCTCAGAATGGGTATATAGACACATACCCAGTCTGGAAAAGCGTATTTCAGAATACCCAGTCTGAGAAAGCGTATTTCAAAGAAAATTTGAGCAGGATACTCAGTCTGAGAAAGCGTATTACGAGATACCCAGTCTGAAAAAGCGTATCTCGAGATACCCAGTCTGAAAAAGCGTATTTCACTAATATTTTTAGCCAAATTTTCAAAATTTGTTATTCTGGTCACCAAATTTAAAAATTGTGCTAATTTTGACCATCACCCGAATATATACATACAGATTGGCTTTATATATTTTAGGCGCAACCGACAAGGATGTGTGATTTGTGTAATTTTTTTTACGCGTATATAGAATTTATAATGCTGAAACAGCTGCTGTGTTAGATTCCCCCCTGTATTCTTCAAGTTTGGGGATAACTGTGTTGTGTGTTTGTGTGCAATGTTGTTTCAAAATTTACGTGCGATACACAAATTATTTTTAATGATTATTGTTATATTATTTATGTTTTAATATGTTATTAATATTTTTGAAAAAATAGAGAGATTTGTTAGAAAAAATCAATATCTTTATTATTATATATATAAAGGAAAACCCCAAGAGCTCTTAGATCGTCTGAAAGCTATTTATTTATTTTTCTAGAGCTCCTGAATTTTAATTCAATAAAATTAAATTTTCTTATTTAAATTCGAATTTATAGGATAGAAAAATATCAACTGCCTTTTAAATCTTCACTAATGAAGAAACTGATATACATTTTTAAGATTCTTTCCTTTCTCAATTTTGATTCAATAAAATGAAAGTTCCTTATTTAAAGTTGAATTTATATGATAGAAAAAATCTCAATTGTCTTTTAAATTTTTACTAATAAAGGAAACTAAATATAACTATTTATTTATTTTTCTAGAGAACTTGAATTTTAATTTAATATAATTAAATTTTCTTATTTAAATTAAAATTTTATAGGATAGAGAAAATATCAACTACCTTTTAAATTTTAGCTAATGGAGAAAATAGAATATACAATTTTAATATTCTTTTCTTTCTCAATTTTAATTCAATAAAATTAAAGTTACTTATTTAAATTTGAATTTATAGGATAGAAAAAATCTAAATTGTCTTTTAAATCTTTGTTAATGGAGAAACAAAATATACAATTTTAATTCAATAAAATTAAATTTCCATATTTAAATTAGAATTTATAGGATAGAAAAATATTAAATACCTTTTAAAACTTTATTAATGGAGGAAACTGATATACAATTTCAAGATTCTTCCTTTTCTCAATTTTTATTCAATAAAATGAAAGTTCCTTATATAAATTTAAATTTATAGGATAGAAAAAATCTCAATTTCCTTTTAAATCTTTACTAATGGAGTCTCAATTTTAGAAAAAATCTCAATTGTCTTTTAAATCTTTACTAATAAAGGAAACTAAATATAATTATTTATTTATTTTTTTAGAGCTCTTGAATTTTAATTCTAATTTAATATAATTAAATTTACTTATTTAAATTCAAATTTATAGGATAGAGAAAATATCAATTGCCTTTTAAATTTTAACTAATGGAGGAAATATAATATACAATTTTAATTTTCTTTCCTTTCTCTATTTTGATTCAATAAAATGAAATTTCCTTATTAAATTTGAATTTATATGATAGAAAAAATCTCAATTACCTTTTAAATCTTTGTAAATTGAGAAAGCTAAATATACAATTTTAATTCAATAAAATTAAATTTCCCTTATTTAAATTGTAATTTATAGGATAAAAAAATATGAAATACCTTTTAAATCTTTACTAATGAAGAAAACTGATATACAATTTTAAGATTCTTTTCTTTCTCAATTTTTGTTCAATAAAATTAAAGTTTCTTATATAAATTTGAATTTATAGGATAAAAAAATCTCAACTTCTTTTAAATCTTTACTAATGGAGGAAACAGAATATAAAATTTTAATATTATTTTCTTTCTCAAATTTAATTCAATAAAAATAAAGTTTCTTATTTAAATTTGAATTTATATGATAGAAAAAATCTCAATTGTCTTTTAAATCATTGTTAATGGAGGAAACTAAATATACAATTTTAATATTTTTTCCATTAAAATCTTTAATAATTGAGGAAAGTAAATATACTATTTTAATATTCGATATGTTTATTTTTTTATCTTCTCAATATTTATCTTCTTTTCCTTTTATTTATCTTCTTCTTTATATATACTAGCTTAAAGAAGTGTTTTTAATAATTGTTATTTCAATATTCACATTTTCATATTTTATTAATTGTATTTATTAAAAAAATTAAGTAGGCATATTAAAATAGGTAAACTTTTTTAATAATTACAAGTATTAAAATAGTTTTAAACTATACAAGTAAGGTTTTAGTCGTGATATTTTTGAACATCTTTATCTTTTTATTAATATTCAACATCTTTATCTTTTTAGCTTATCAATCTTTATCTTATTTCTTCTTTTATTTATCTTTTTCTTTATATATATATGGAAACTGAATATACAATTTTAATATTCTCTTTGATTAAAAAATATTTCATCTGTTTTTTCAAATCTTTCCGGAAACTGAAAATACAATTTTAATATTTTTGCCTTTAAAATCTTGACTAATGAATATTCTTCTAAAAAAAATTCCCAAATTTTAAAATTAAAAAATTCTTTTACTAATATTTTCCTAAATATCTCTTCGACACCAATTTGAAACTTATTACAAAAGTTTACTTCATCTTGATATTGGATATTAGATAATTCAATTGTGATGTTTATACAAAATGTGTAGGAGCTTAAAGTGTAAGTGTAGATGAATGAAAAAAAGAGACTGAAATAAGTATAGTATTTTATAATCGGATCACTAACATACTTTGAAAGATACCTGCACGTGTTTAGGATTATCAATAACTTTTTATGTATAGTAAAAGATCTATTAGAAAGTATATAAGAGTTATTATGTAAGATAAAACATTATGCTTGAAGTATGATATCAAATTTATGAAACAACCAACTTTCACAATGAAAAATGAAATATAAACAAAATTACTTTTTATTATAATTTATATAGTTAGTAGTTAATTAGATAATACTTTCTATCAGAAAAAATAAGAACATAATAATGTAGAATCTTACTTTTACAATTTTTACTAATGTAGAAAATTAAATATACAATTTTTAAAATTTCTAAATTTTTTTATTTATTAATATAATTACTAACACAGTAAACTAAATATATTATATTAATATTCTTCTAAATTTTATATTTAAGCTAAAGCTTAAAATTTTAAAAAAACTAGATTATTGAGCCGCGCTTCGCAGCGACATTAGAATATATTTGTTAAGAAAAAGAATATTAGAATAAAAATTGTGAAATAAATATCTATAAAATTATATAAATTATCAAATAAAATATATTATGTAAAATTTGCATTTGGGTAAGTAATATTATAAATTTTTTACATATTCCTTTTGTTTATAGAGTTTGATTTTTTACTATTTCTTGTGGTAGAAAAACTAATTGTATCTGCATATAAGAGTAAATAAATGGTTAAAAAAACTAATATAAGAATTAAATCAATAATATCAATGAAGCAGATATTTGTATAATATCTAATGATATTCGTTCAATCGAGATAAGATAGATTTATATATGTGCAATTTCTAAAACTATATATTATAAAAACATTAATAAAGATAATTACTTTTAAATTTTTTAATCTGGGTAGATGTGACAATTATTATATATGGTCCAGCATCCTCCTTGTATAAATTTGTATCAACATCTCAGCCAACTTTTCCCACAAAGATATGGTACTGTTGATGGAGCTGTTTAAGAAAAAAATTAGAACAAATTAAAAAAGTAAAACAAATAAATTGGGCTAACCAAAGAAGTAATATAAAATTACAAGAACAATAAAAAATAATTAACAGTTATATTAAAATTAATATAATGCATAACTTACTAATTTGTGACAATTTTGAGATCTCTTTTTTTTCAACCTTCTTTGACAACTTCAATGCCCCCAAGTAGGTCAAGCAGCCTACAACATCTAAATCAACATAAAAAAAATAATATTACAATATGATAGTTTGAATTATAACTTATATAATAGTATTACTTATATATTACTCTAATATATTAATACATCAAAAACCTGAGACTATGTTGGTGTCATTAATATGTGAATCAATCATATCCGGACATATGAACTGAAATCCATGCAGTAATATGTTGACGATGCCTTCTTCCAATCTCTTAGGCAACGTTATGCGTATGAGCAATTTAGACCAATGTGATAGTGATCTATATTTCCATGTACTTGAAATAATTTTCAGATTTTTGATGTTGTACACGGAGCCTTCCTCTAAAAATATTTTTGAACCGAGAGACCAGAATCTTCGGGATCGTAGCATGGATCAAATTTTCCTGTCATACAACATATCTTAGAAAAGTTAATAACATCATACAATTTGACAAACTAATAAGTTATAAATATATTGATTTATTAACCTTTTCATCAATCAAAATCATGTCAAGACTGATCAGTTCTTCAGTATTTGGATTGATAGATTCCCACATTCTACACACTCGTACTATTATCATCCAGGTTTAGCTGTTGTCGTTCAAAGCATCCAACATGGTGTAGGCCATAGTTGTATTGATTGTAAATATGGTTGTAAAAATTTGAAGCTATGTAAAAAAATTTCGGTGTAGATTTTTTGTTATGAATGACCTTTAATTTATAGGTGTTTGTAAGGTGAATAACATGGAAATCCATTATGTTTAAAAGTCAAGAAGTATTATAAAAGAAAAGTTCTATAAAGTTTGAAAATAATAAAAGAAAGTTATATCAAGTTTGAAAATAATAAAAGAAAGTTTTATCAAGTTTGAAAATAATAAAAGAAAGTTCTATCAAGATTGAAAATAATAAAAAAAGAGAATTACAATTATTAACATAATATCCTAAAAATTCAAAAATAATAAGGAAGTTGTAATTTTCTAAATCAAAGAAAGTTCTATCAAGTTTGAAAATAATAAAAAAAAGTTCTATTAAGATTGAAAATAATAAAAAAGAAAATTGCAATTATTAACATAATAGCCTACAAATTCGAAAATAATAAGGAAGTTGTAATTTTCTAAATAAAAGAAAGTTCTACCAAGTCCTACAAATTCGAAAATTATAAGGAAGTTGTAATTTTATAAATCAAAGAAAGTTCTATCAAGTTTGAAAATAATTAAAGAAAGTTCAATCAAGCCTACAAATTCGAAAATAATAAGGAAGTTGTAATTTTCTAAATCAAAGAAAGTTCTATCAAGTTTGAAAATAATAAAATAAAGTTCTATCAAGCCTACAAATTCGAAAATAATAAGGAAGTTGTAATTTTCTAAATCAAAGAAAGTTCTATCAAGTCCTACAAATTCGAAAATAATAAGGAAGTTGTAATTTTCTAAATCAAAGAAATTTTCTAAATCAAAGAAAGTTTTATCAACTCCTACAAATTCGAAAATAATAAGGAAGTTCCTACAAATTCGAAAATAATAAGGAAGTTGTAATTTTCTAAATCAAAGAAATTTTCTAAATCAAAGAAAGTTCTATCAAGTCCTACAAATTCGAAAATAATAAGGAAGTTGTAATTTTCTAAATCAAAGAAAGTTCTATCAAGTTTTAAAATAATAAAAGAAAGTTCTATCAAGCCTAAAAATTCGAAAATACTAAGGAAGTTGTAATTTTCTAAATCAAAGAAAGTTCTATCAAGTCCTACAAATTCGAAAATAATAAGGAAGTTGTAATTTTTTAAATCAAAGAAAGTTCTATCAAGTTTGAAAATAATAAAAGAAAGTTCTATCAAGTTTGAAAATAATAAAAGTGTAATTTTCAATTTGCTTCCTACAAAATCGAAAATAATAAAGGAAGTTGTAATTATTAAAATTAAAAATTGTGAAAAATTGAGAAAATTAGAAAAATAGAACGGAGCGATTCTAGAGGCGCCACCTCACCGCCTCCGTCTTCTCCTTTATATAAGTATATTGATATTATGGAGAAGACAAGGACGGTGAGGTGGGTCCTCCAAATCACCTCAATCTTTTTTTATAATTTTCTTGAATTTTTGAATTATTAATATTAAATATTAGGAAATATCTCAATTGCATTTTAAATCTTTATTAATGAAGGAAGCAAAATATATTATTTTTATTTTCTTGCCTTTGAAAAATTTTACTAATGGAGAAAACTAAGTATATAATTTTAATATTCAATTTTTTATTAAGAAACTAAATTTACCATTTTAGTATTCTCCTAAATTTTCTATTTAAGTCAAATTTTAAAATTTTGAAAATTAAATATCAATCAATATCATTATACACACAAACATATCTTTTATTATATTATTATTTTATCATGTAAAGGATTATTTAAATTAAATTTTAAGATATAATAAAATTATTTAATAACTGATATAATTTATTTAGTAAATTAGTTTGTTATCTATTTTGATTAGTAACAACGAGAAAACGTGTTATTGAAAGAAAACATGTTTAACGAGCTGAGCCAAAATTTTAACGGGAGCGCATGTTATTGAGAGAAAACATGTTTAACATGATATAATTTTAGGAAAGACATTCCTTATTTACACTCAATTTTTTAGGGAAGTCAATAAATATATAAAAGTCAATCCTATTTAAAATTTAATTAAACAAATATTACTTTTTTTTCTCAACTAACTTAGATCATATTTAAGTTTTAATCAATTTATTTTAGAGTTTCACTATTTTAATTCAATTAAAAATTTTAGCAAAGACAATAATATATAAAAGTCAATATTATTTAAAATTTAATTAAACAAGATTAATTTTTCTCAACTAAATTAAATTGTATTTAAGTTTTAATCTATTTTTTAGAGTTTCTCTATTTTAATTCAATAAAATTAAATTATCTTACTTAGATTTGAATTTATAGGAAAGACAATAAATATATATAAATCATTTTTTTAGAATTTAGTCTTCATTATAACGTTATATTACAATCATGTTTACGATTTAATATTTATTAGATATTTATATTATAATCCTATTTAGAATTTAATCTTTATTATATCTTAAATTGCCAATAAAATCATGGCATACTGATTAGTTTTCTTCACGTCACAAATTTGAGGATTTTATGATAACATGTGTGCATTAATAACATTGCATATTGATAATAACTATTTGTATATTTTAATTTCTAAAAAGTTTTATTATGACGTCTAAGAATATTTAAGAAATTTTTAATTTTGTGATAATACAAATAGTTGAAGTTTGAAGTTGTGGTTAGTACTTCAAGTTTTATTATTTCATAATTTTAATATTTTTAATTTATATGTATTTAGTGCAATGGGTGTCGGCTCAAGAAAGTATGACACAAAATTGACATATAAAGTTTAGGGATATTTAAGAAAGAGTTTGATGCATTTTGGTGCCAAAGTTTGCACCGAGTTCCAAAATGGTGGCTAAAGTTTGAAAATTGCAAATCAATGGCCAAAGTTTTTACCAAGTTTCAAAATAGTGGCTATACTTTCAGATTTACAAATCGGTGGCCATACTTTATACCGTATTTCACAGTAATAATTCAACAAATAAAATAATGAAAAAAACAAAAATATTAGTGAAAAGTAATTAATTTAAATTTTTAAAAAATAATATTGATTCAACAGGAACACCAAAAAAATTCATCCGAATTTTTAAAAAAAGATCATTGAGTCTAAATAATTCTCGAAAAATAGTTATAGTCAAATTTTCAAAAAGGTTAATATTTAAAATTTATTATTTCATATATTATTAGTATTTTTTGTTATATGTATTTATACAACAGACGTCGGCTCAAGAAACATGACACAAAATCGACGTATAAAGTCTAGGAGATATAAAGATAATTTTTGTGATAATACGAATTGCTGAAGAATTAAATGGTGGTTAATACTTAAATTTATATTACTGTATATTTTTAGTATTTGTTTTATATTTATTTAGAGTAACGGGTGTCGCATCAAGAAAATATGATACAAAATCGGCATAAAAATATGTTAGTAGTTTATTTTATTGTTTATGTATGTTATTTTGTAAAATATTGTGTTCCCTTATTTATATATACTGACTTATAGTCCATATCATGTACGAGTTTTTTTAATAAATTTTATTAATTAATTAAACAGTTAAAAGATATATTTCGATGTATTAATAAGTTATATATATTATTAACTATTGAAAGATTTCCCGTAAGGTATTAATGGGAGTGTATTAATGATTGAAAGATATTGTACAATTGGTATCTTTAGGTGTGTTTTGAAAAGGTAATATTGTTTAATAAAAAGGTAACATGTTAATTTCAAAAGTTAAAATTAATGATTAAAAGATATAATATAATTAGTATTTTTAGATTTGTTAATAAAAGATAGTATGTTTTAATTAAAAGGTAACATATTTTTAATGACTGGAAAATAAAATATAATTAGTATTTTTAGGTGTGTTTGTAAAAGATAGTGTTTTTTTTAATTAAAAAGTAATATGTTTTGGTTAGAAAATACAATATCCTATTATTCATATTATTTATAAATTAAAATGACCGAAAACCAGAATACCAAAAAATCTGAAAACCAAAATTTTCAGTGAAATTGTTATTATATAATAGTATAAATTTTATATATATTTTTCTTAAATAGTTAATACTTAAAATTTTACAAAAAATGTATAGGACCGTTGCGAAGCGCGGCTTAGTCGACTAGTACTTATATAAAGGAGAAGACCGGGGGGGTGAGGTGGCGCCTCTAGAATCGCTTCGTTCTATTTTTCTAATTTTCTCAAATTTTCACAATTTTTAATTTTAATAATTACAACTTCCTTTATTATTTTCGATTTTGTAGGAAGGAAATTGAAAATTACACTTTTATTATTTTCAAACTTGATAGAACTTTCTTTTATTGGGCGGTGAGGTGGCGCCTCTGGAATCGCTTCGTTCTATTTTTCTAATTTTCTAAAATTTTCACAATTTTTAATTTTAATAATTACAACTTCCTTTATTATTTTCGATTTTGTATGAAGGAAATTGAAAATTACACTTTTATTATTTTCAAACTTGATAGAACTTTCTTTTATTATTTTCAAAGCTGATAGAACTTTCTTTGATTTAAAAAATTACAACTTCCTTATTATTTTCGAATTTGTAGGACTTGATACAACTTTCTTTTATTTAGAAAATTACAACTTCCTTATTATTTTCGAATTTGTAGACTTGATAGAACTTTCTTTTACTATTATTTTCAAACTTGATAGAACTTTCTTTGATTTAGAAAATTACAACTTTATTATTTTCGAATTTGTAGGACTTGATATAACTTTCTTTGATTTAGAACATTTATTTGATTTAGAAAATTACAACTTCCTTATTATTTTCGAATTTGTAGGACTTGATAGAACTTTCTTTGATTTAGAAAATTACAACTTCCTTATTATTTTCGAATTTGTAGGCTTGATAGAACTTTCTTTTATTATTTTCAAACTTGATAGAACTTTCTTTGATTTAGAAAATTACAACTTCCTTATTATTTTCGAATTTGTAGGCTTGATAGAACTTTCTTTTATTATTTTCAAACTTGATAGAACTTTCTTTGATTTAGAAAATTACAACTTCCTTATTATTTTCGAATTTGTAGGACTTGATAGAACTTTCTTTGATTTAGAAAATTACAACTTCCTTATTATTTTCGAATTTGTAGGCTCTTATGTTAATAATTGCAATTTTCTCCTTTATTATTTTCAATCTTGATAGAACTTTCTTTTATTATTTTCAAACTTGATAAAACTTTCTTTTATTATTTTCAAACTTGATAGAACTTTCTTTTATTATTTTCAAACTTTATAGAACTTTTCTTTTATAATACTTCTTGACTTTTAAACATAATGGATTTCCATGTTATTCACCTTACAAACACCTATAAATTAAAGGTCATTCATACAAAATAATCTACACCAAAACTTTTTTACATAGCTTCAAATTTTTACAACCATATTTACAATCAATACAACTATGGCCTACACCATGTTGGATGCTTTGAACGACATCAGCTATATCTGGATGATAAGAGTACGAGTGTGTAAAATGTGGGAATCTGTCAATCCAAATACCGAAGAACTAATCAGTCTTGACATGATTTTGATCGATGAAAAGGTTAACTTTTCTAAGGTATGTTGTATGACAGAAAAATTTGATCCATGCTACGATCCCGAAGATTTTGGTCTCTCGGTTCAAAAATCTTTTAGAGGAAGGTTCTGTGTACAGCATCAAAAATCTGAAAGTTTTTTCAAGTACAGGGAAATATAGACCATTATCACATGGGTCTAAATTATAATTAATTTATTTAATTATACTGGTGTTGTGTTTGTGCATGACACTGGAGCTGGTGATGCAGACAATGGAGCTAAAGAAAATTCGAAACAAGAGTACAAGTTGAAGAAATCAATTAAGACATATTCTAATTTATTACTATAATTTATGTATAGTCAACTTCATTAGTTTAAAACTCTAATATCATGCACTATTATCTATATAAAAATATTGTACATGAATATTTTTCTAAGCACTCACTGTATTGCAGGATTCTAAAAGTTCTCATACGCGCGAGATTGTGCATGACAAAAAGAAAAGGAAAGTATTAATTGAGGACAATGAAAAGGACAACGGATTTGGTGATAGATACAGTGGAGCTGGTGACGGAGGCAATGGAACATGTATTTAGCATTATGCTACCGCCTAATTACACATGTGTTTCCAATCTTACTTTTTAGTATTAAATAATATGTACTAATGGTTTCACATTATACTTTTAAACTACATTGATAACTTGTCGGATTTTAATATATTTTGAATATGCATTAAAGGTCTATTGAGATTGATAATTACTGTCATTTTCTTAGCTATTTTTAATTATTATGTTTGTTTCAATAAGGATGAAATTTTGCTAATATTTGAAATATTACAAACTATAATATATTCTTGCAATTGATGCTCAACTTACATCTATCAAAAATTATAGTCTACAATATAATTGACACATAATCTGATCATGACAAGGCTGTTACTTGCTTTGCTTTTACTACTTTCAATGAAATCAAAATTTGATTAAAATAGTAACTAGCTGATTGACTTTTATGATTAAAACACTTTTTGTAACAAAATCTACTCATTTTCCAAAAATATCACGGGTAATTACATTTAAATTAAAATATATTACCTTTTATAATAACTAATAAAATAATATAAAAATATTAATTAGTTGATTGCCTTTTATCTAGTTGTTCTATCAATATTAAACTGCACGTTAATCCAATTTTAAGGTAGAATCAAATTATATACCTATGAACATCATTAGCTAATCAAAGCAAAGAATATTTAACAGCTCATCATCATATGCTCGCGCCTTTTTCCTAATATAATATTCTCTTTTTACTAATTAACTCGTTATCTATCTATACTATTATATTAAATACGAAACATTGAAAGTTTTGTAGTCTGGTCATGAAAGTTTTTGTAGTCTGGTCACTCCATTCATAACCGTTAGATATTTTTGATCAAGTCATTAAGAACCGTTAGATAAAATTTTAAAATTAGTATATAGAATATCTTTTCTATTTTTCCTAACTAAAACATCTCATTTTTCAAAAATATCACATGCAGTTTCATTTAATAAAATAACATAATAAGATTATAATTGCTAATAAATAACTCATTACCATTTTTAGCCAAAGTGTATATTCTTTTTTATATTTTCTAACTAAAATTTCTACTTTTCTATTTTTCGTAAATAAAACCTCTAATTTTCCAAAAATATCACGAATAGTTCTATTTAATAAAATAAAATAATAATATTATAATTATTAATGACTAACCGATTAGCTTTTTTTTCCAAAACATATATTCTTTTTTATATTTTCTAACTAATATTTCTCTTAACTAAAACCTCAAAAATATCACGGGCTATTACATTTAGTAGCATAAAATACTAATATTATGAATATATATCTCTCTATCTATACTATATTATCAAAGACGAAACATTGAAAGTTTTGGTACCTGTTTTTTGATACGATATTTGCCTTATTTAATTGTTTATTTAATTATTATAATCAGTTACCCTTTCAATTAAATTATATTACCATTTGTTTCTAAAAAACTCAGGGGCAATTTCCTTTTCAGCTAAAACATGTTACTTTTTCTATTTCTTTTGCTAAAATCCTTCATTTTTAAAATATATCACGAGAAAACCCTTACATATTTACTTTAAAATCAATTTTAATACTTTTAATTGACAATTACATTTTTCAACTGAAACATGTCAACTTTTCTATTTTTTTTATTAAACTCCCTTTTTTTCAAAAATATCACGGGCAAATCGTTACTTTTATATTTTAAAATTCAACGAAAACATGTTAGTTTCTATTTTTATTACTAAAACCCCTCTTTTTCCAAAATATCACGGACAAACCGTTACTTATTTATTTTAAAATTCATTCTAATACTTTTAATTATTTTAAAATGTTTAACACACCTACTTATATTTTTTAATAAATGCAATTAATAAAATATAAAATATAAATAATAAAATTAACAATTATAAAAAACAACTTGTGCATCGTACGGGTTTTAAGCTATATTATTAAAGACGAAACATTAAAAGTTTGGTAGTTGGATAGACGGACGGTCGGTATTTAGTGATTTTACTTAATTACCCTTACTTATTTTTTTTTTAAAAACTATCACTAAATAATAACATTATTTATAACCAATTACCTTTTCAGCTAAAATATATTACCTTTTTTTATTTTTTTTCTTACAAAATCCTCTATTTTTCTAAAAAAAAACAAGAGCGATTATCTTTTTTAACAAAAACATGCTACTCTTTCTATTTTTCTTACTAAAACCCCTCATTTTCCAAAAATATCACGGGCAAACCCTTACTTATTTATTTTAATACTTTTAATTATGTTACTTTTTCTATTTTTTCATTTTCTAAAAAAATTATTATTAAATAATAACATTTTTATAACCAACTACCTTTTTAGCTAAAAAAAACATTTTCTTTTCTAACAAAATCTTCTCTTTTTCTAAAAAATCACGGGAAATTACATTTTTCAACTAAAACATGTTACTCTTTCTGATTTTTCTTTACTAAACCCCTCATTTTCCAAAAATATTTCGGACAAATCCTTACTTATTTATTGTGAAGCCTATTTAAATACTTTTAATTATGGGCACTTACCTTTCCAGCCAAAACATGTTACTTTTTCTATTTTTAAGACCCCTCCTTTTCCAAAAATATCACTGGCAGACAGTTGTTAATTTATTTTAAAATCTATTTTAATACTTTTAATTATTTAAAAAAGTTTAACCCGCCTACTTATTTTTTTTTAGCAAATGTTGATTAATAGAATATTAAAACATAAATAATAAAAATAATAATCCGTGTATCGCACGGGTTTTAAGCTAGTATATAATAAGCGTAAGGGAGATCTTATCCAAAATTTTGGTTGGTCACTGTACTACCAAAAGTATACGATCCGTTGGATTATTAAACTATAAATCTTCAAATCAATGAGGACCTTCAGATATAATATTAAAAATTGTATTTTATTATTAATAGGATAGTATTTAAATACTAAAAGATGTATTTTGATAATTTAAACCAATTATAAATAGGTTTTCTATATTGAATAGAAATCTCTATGTAAAAATTCGTAATTATCTTTTCTCTTCAGTTTATGGATAGTTCCAGTTAGATAATAATTATTAAACCATCATTAAATTAAAGATAATTTTGTAAGTTTCGCGTGGGCTGTAAAATCGTTAAAATCTGTTGTCTAAAACTCAAGATAGAGCCCAAACAGTAAAGTTATTATCTAAATTTTAATAAATATATTTTTATTATTGTAGCACCAATTTAATTTTTTTCCCTAATTCTTTTAAATTTATAAATTCTATTTTTATTTCAATAAAATATTAAAACCAATTTAAGAAAAAACTAAAATCGATCGCCCGTTTACGATTACGACCAAATTAATAATTATAGTTAGATCTTAAATAGATCGATGAGAATTGTTAGATCTAATATTAAAAAGTGTATCTGATTAATAATAGAATTATATTTAAATACTAAAAAGTGAATTTTGATAATTTAAAATTTTTCTATGTAGAAATTCTTAAATATATTTTCTCTTGAATTTATGTATAGTTCCAGTTAGATAATAATTATTAAACCAAATATCAAGATAACAATTCATATTGATTACAATGATACATGTGGACCCTACGTGGAGAACTCCAATTTAAACACTTTTTTTTCTGAAGAAACATAACAATTTGATTAATCCAAATTATAATTATATTATTTTACATATAACAAACATAAAAGGATAATATCAAAATATTATTAAAATATTGAGGGTTTCATATTCATAAACGATAATTTTGAATATAATACTTATATTAAAATGTGTATTTGATTAAAGGTAGAATTATATTTAAATACTAATAAGTGTGCTTTGATAATTTAAACCAATTATGAATTGATTTTCTATATTGAATTGAATTCTTTATGTAAAACTTCTTGACCATCTTTTCTTTTCAGTTTATTTTATGAGTAGGTCAACTGGTCAAGTTAGAAAATAATTATTAAACCATCATTAAATTAAAGATAATTTCGTTAGTTTCGCATGGGTTGTAAAATCGTCAAAATTCAATTTCTAAAACTCAAGATATAACCCAAATAGTAAAGTTTGTATCTAAATTTTAATAAATATTTTTTTATTATTGTAGCACCAATTTATTTATTTTTCCACTAATTCTTTTAAATATAGAGAAATTTTATGTTTATTTCAAAAAAAGTATCAAAATTAATTAAGAACAAATTCAAATCGATAAAGAATATAATAATATGAGAATAAAATTTTATATAATTATAACATAATTTTTATTCTGTTTAATAATTTTTAAGTAATAATGTATTTTAAAATTTTATATACACTGTAAATAAAACCGAAACATTAAAAGTAAAAGCAGTTAATAAGATACTTATATCATTATATACTTGATATCCTTATTATATTAAATCCTTATATATAATAATCATAATAGGGATCTTATCCAAAATTTTGGTTGTAGATAACCAAATTAATAAGGACCATTAGATCTTAACTAGATAAATGAAAATCGTTAGATTAAATATTTAAAAAGTGTATTTTATTAATAATAGGATTATATTTAAATTCTAAAAGGTGTATTTTGATAATTTAAACCAAATATAAATAAGTTTTCTATATTGAATAGAATTCTCCATGTAAAAAATTCGTGACTTTCTTTTCTCTTTCATGGATAATTCAGTTAAATAAAAATTGTTAAACCATCTTTTAATTAAATATAATTTAGTTATCTTCATGTGGGGTATAAAATCGTCAAAATCTGATTTTTAAAAAACAAGATAAAGCCCAAATTAGTAAAGTGAATATTTAAATTCTAATAATAATTATTATGTCATCATTATTTTAATACCAATTTAATTACTTTTTTCTAACTATTTTAAATTTAGAAATCTATGTTCAAAAATTAAAATCAATCTAAGAAAAATTCAAATCAACAAAGAATATAATAATACGAGAATAAATTTTTATAAAATTGTGCATATTTTTAATCCTATTTTATTAAGTTTTAGATTATAAATAATCAAATATTATTTATTATTAAATAATAAATTATACGTAAATGGTGATTTTGTTTTATAAGAACTCTTAGATACCTAATTTCATTGTTAGCAGGACTATATTCATATTAAAAAAATCGTATTTTGAAATTTTAGACTCAGCTACAGAGGCCAAACTTTTTTAACATATATACATTGTAAATTATTAAATTCGAAACTTTAAAAGTTTCTTAATCAATTAGTATAGTACTTTTCTGAAAAATCGTACTTTACAAAAAATATTATCAAATAACCTATGTCTGCATGAAAAAAAAAATTAAAAAATTCTTTATTTTAAAAAAAAACCTATAAATTTTAATATGTTGTTGGTAGATTCAAATCTTAGATCATTCTACATGATTGATATGGACAGAAAAATAATTATAGAAATATAATTGACGGTCCAATGAAAAGGCTCGATATTTAATGCCCAAATCCCTGATTATTTATTAATTTCGTAATTAATAAATAGGGAAATTATACAGCTCATGAAAAGAGCCCAAGTTATGGAAAATTGGTCAAAGAAGGATCTAGAATCCCAATTAAAGGCAATTAATGAGTCACAGCCTTTATCAACGAGGAAAAGACTTGCCCGCCAAGCAATACAATGCTTATCCAATATCAAAAAGAAGACTTATCCGTTAAGTCTCCCAAACATACCATAAATACTAGGCTCCAGACGCCTATATAAGGTCCCTGATCCTACAATCAGAACTACGTCTTTGGCTTGATTCTCAACATTAATTGAGATACGTAGGCATCTTGTGAGGACCAATTTAGTCCGGAAACACGAGTGCAGCCATTAAAGCTCGAAGCTCATTAATCCTAGCAATTAATTTCGCAAGCTCAGTTTTTATTCCATAACATTTGGCGCCGTCTGTGGGAAGACAACATCAACCATGGCAAACACACGAAGAACAGCTCGGGATACTCAAACTCCCGATGATCGCCCTATCACTTCTGAGGCTGATCAGCCACCACCGACTACTGGCACACAAGGGGCGAATATCCCCACCAACACTCAAGGACCGGAAATCCCGATTTCGGTTGAAGGGACGAATCCCCTACAGATGGTCATTCATGGATCTAATCCATAAGAGACCGTTCACCAGCAACCAATCACGACCTCCCCACTGCTCATGAGTGCACCAAGGAGCCTTCAACTCCATACTACTGATCTCCCTCAATACGCGAATCAGACTTTGGGGATGCCAAGCTATGGCATGCCCCCTCGACCCATGGCGGGTGGAAGTGGAACTAATCCAATCTACCATGAGGCATATGTGCCCCCTTATATTCAAGGTCTGGGACC
Source organism: Heracleum sosnowskyi (assembly GCA_030848705.1). NCBI lineage: Eukaryota > Viridiplantae > Streptophyta > Magnoliopsida > Apiales > Apiaceae > Heracleum > Heracleum sosnowskyi. The sequence goes on along the minus strand of CM061243.1, from coordinate 3,300,594 downwards.
CCAAAATAAACAAACTCGTCAGACCCCTCTCATTCAAGATTACTCTGGCCCATACACCGAGGATGAAGGTTATACAACTGGGGAGGATGTCGCCCCAAGAAGGAGACGTTCATCCCAGACAAATCGGGAGCCACCCCAAACTACTAGGGAGAAACTTGCAGCCCACGAGGCAGAGACTGCAAGGCTCAAAAAACTCCTTGCTGAAGAAGAGGCCGCTCAATCTCGGGGCCGAACGACTGAAGGAATCCCGATAATCAACTTGGATCCACCAAGAAGGACCAAGAGGGCTGAAGCCCCAAGGGGTGATCCTAATATTTTGTTGCCCCTAGGAGATCCTGATGATCCTACACCACCATTCACTCAAGACATCATGAAAACCACCATATCCAGAAAATTTAAAATGCCTTCGATCAAAGCCTATGATGGAACGGGAGATCCCGCAAATCATGTAAGGACCTTCTCAAATGCACTGCTGTTGCAGCCTGCCAATGACGCTGTAAAGTGTAGGGCGTTTCCACAAACCCTAGCGGGCATGGCTCAACGTTGGTATAGTCGCCTTCCGCCCAATTCTATTGGATCCTTCAAAGAGCTGAGTAAGGCATTCATCAATCAATTTGTTAGTGGGAAGATACATGAGAAAAGTTCCGCCTCTCTTATGGAGATTCGACAAGGCAATAGTGAAACGTTGAGAGAATACTTGAGTAGATTCACTAAGGAGGCCATAAAAGTCCCAGATTTGGAAGATAAAGTGGCTATGATAGCCCTACAGCAAGGAACTACCGATGACCACTTCAGGAGGTCTTTGGCTAAACATCCCCCCGAAAACATGTTGTTACTACAAGATAGAGCCGGAAAGTATATCAAGGCTGAAGAAAGCATGAGAAAGTATGAACCCACTGTTGAGGGAAGTGAAAACGGAAAAAAGAGAAAGGAGACTCAAGAGTATGACGCTAGGGATAAATATCCCAGGACAACGAAAGATTCTGACTCTCCACCTAAAAGGAACAACTTCGGACCCAGGTTCAATGAGTATGCAAGGTTGAACACCTCAAGAAGTCAACTTCTGATGGAAATTGAGAAGGAGGAAGATCTTCGATGGCCAAAGCCGCTAAGATCCGACTTGGAGAAACGGAACAAGAATCAATTCTGCTGTTTCCATAAAGAAGTTGGTCATGACACTGACGATTGTAGACAACTGAAAGATGAGATCGAGTTCTTAATCCGAAGAGGAAAACTCGATAAGTTCACTAAGGATGGGAATCGAGGAAATCAACAAGGAAACTATGAAAGGAAAGACTATGATAGGAGGGACACCGACCAAGATCGTACTCCTAAGCCCCGAGGGCCTGTCATCAACATGATATTTGGAGGACCGACTGCTGCTGGGTCCTCCCGAAACTCAAGGAAAGCTTATGCCCGAGAGGTAATGACTGTTGTAGGAGAAGCACCGAAACGTGCCAAGACAGAAGTGGATATTACCTTTGATGATTCTGATCTTGAAGGGGTGAAGTTCCCCCATGACGACCCGTTGGTCATTATACCTGTAATAGGCAACTCTAAAACCAAGAGGGTTCTGGTTGATAACGGAGCTTCCGTGGACATCTTGTTCCATGATGCCTTCATCAAGATGGGATATACCGATTCGCAACTAACTCCTTCAAACATGCCCATATACGGGTTCAATGGGGTTGAATCTAAAGTAGAGGGAACTATTCAGCTCCCTATGACAATAGGGCAAGGTTCACAAACAACAACTCGAATGCTGAACTTCGTGGTGATAAAGGCAACCTCGACTTATAATGCAATCCTTGGGAGGACAGGCCTTCATGCATTCAAGGCTGTTGCCTCAACTTACCATTTGAAAATCAAGTTCCCAACAAGGAACGGGGTTGGTGAAGAACAAGGAGATCAAAAGATGGCTAGGAGTTGCTATGTAGCCGCGTTAAGGCCTGATGGAGTCGGGGGGCAGGTTCTCCCAATCAAGGTTATGGATTCGAGAAACGATGGAGAACCAGACAAAGTCACTCACATTGGAGCATTGTTGCCTGAACCCTTGAAGGGACTGAGGTGCCAAAAACTTGGCATGCCTCAAATTTAAAAAGTTTATTATGTTTAAGTGTTTCCTTAAGGGATCCACTAATAGTACAAGTGGCAATAAGGTCGACGAAACCATCCTGAGCTCTTAAGCTCTTAGTAGGAAGTAAAGCACTATGTAAGGGTCGAACCCTCTTTTTATAAGGAAATATTTCAAGTTCTCATTCACTATTTTATTACTTATCTTTGTTTGAGTATTTCCTTATTGTTCTACTAAAGAACAAGTTGTACCAATAACACTTGATCAAAGTGCCAGCCCATTCATGAGGCCAAGTACTAGGAATTGCCTTACAAAAGAAAAGCTAAATAAATATAAGTGAATGCAAGAACGAAGAAACCTAATATGCATAAATAACATGCATGGATAGAAGATCCCGAAGGATCAAAGAGTTATGTTACAAGCTCAACTAAAAGCCTAAAGAGGCCTGTTGGAAGAAGGTTAATATAATAAGGGTTGAAACCCCCGAAAATTCGAGGAAGTAGAGCTCAGAACGAGCTTCGACTCGATATACTGGAAGCTCAAATTAAAGAAACAAATGAAGAAGGCTTGAGGCTAGCCTTAGATCTAATTGACGAAGTTAGAGATGAAGCAAACGCTAAGATAGTTGAGCATCAAAAGAAGGCATCTTTCTACTACAACCTAAGGGTTAAAGAAAGGTTCTTTCGACAAGGAGACTTGGTTCTTCGAAAGATTGAGGCATCCGGAATTGGACAAAAAGGCAAGTTAGCCTCAAATTGGGAAGGACCATATCGCGTTAAGAACGTATTTGGTCGAGGCTCATACAAACTAGAAACCCTCGAAGGGCATGAGGTGCCAAGAACTTGGCATGCTGCAAACTTGAAAGTTTATTATGTTTAAAATGTTTCCTGAATGGACTTACTACTAGAAATAAGGTTTAATAAAACCAAATCCAAGTTTTTAAAACTTGAGTATTATGTGAGGGTTGAAACCCCATAAACCTAGAACGTCTCCTAGACGGGGGTACCCACGCCCAGAAGCTCCTTGAGCCAACTTTGAAAGACCCACGCCCAAGAGACATAGTTCCTAGGCGTGGCAACCTAAACGTCTCCTAGACGGGGGTACCCACGCCCAGAAGCTCCTTGAGCCAACTTTGAAAGACCTCATGGGCGTGGCAACCTAGAACGTCTCCTAGACGGGGGTACCCACGCCCAGAAGTTCCTTGAGCCAACTTTGAAAGACCCACGCCCAGGAGACATAGTTCCTAGGCGTGGCAACCTAGAACGTCTTCTAGACGGGGGTACCCACGCCCAGAAGCTCCTTGAGCCAACTTTGAAAGACCCACACCCAGGAGACATAGTTCCTAGACGTGGCAACCTAGAACGTCTCCTAGACGGGGGTACCCACGCCCAGAAGCTCCTTGAGCCAACTTTGAAAGACCCACGCCCAGGAGCCATAGTTCCTAGGCGTGGCAACCTAGAACGTCTCCTAGACGGGGGTACCCACGCCCAGAAGCTCCTTGAGCCAACTTTGAAAGACCCACGCCCAGGAGACATAGTTCCTAGGCATGGCAACCTAGAACGTTTCCTAGGCGGGGGGTACCCACGCACCAGCCTCTCTTTTTATTTTGACAAAATGAATAAATTGAGGTGGCCACAAATTTTCAAAAAAAAAATAAAAAATAAAAAATAAAAAAATAAATTAATTAACCACTGTACGCGGGGTTTATTTGGCTGCACTGTACGCGGGGATACCCCCGCCTCCCGCACTTCTCAATTACAACAGCAAATGCACCTAATCATTGCTGCCCCCCCACAGGATACAGGGATGTTCCCCCACGGGGAACAATGTCAATTGTTGCTATGTAAGAAAGGAGACAAGGAAAAAGAAAAATTCAGAAATTGCCAATAAATAGCAAAAAGCTATTTAAAATTTTTAGAAAATTTCTAAAAATTCAGAAAATACCTGAAAAAATAGAAAATAATTTTCAAAATAATTTTCTTAATTTTGGGAAAATATTTTATACACTTTTGAAATATTTCAAGAAATATTTCTAAAAATACCTGTGGGTACATGAAAATTCCTAAAATATTAGGAATAATTATTAAAAATACCTGTGGGTACATGAAAATTCCTAAAATATTAGGAATAATTATTAAAAATACCCGTGGGTACATGAAAATTCCTAAAATATTAGGAATATTTCATATAAATGTCAAATTAGCCTCGAATAAGGCAGCAATCGTCGTAAATGTGTAGGTCACTCCACACTTTGCAATAAGGCGATAATTGTGAAACACTAGTGTAAATAAATTCCTAGGTAAAGGATAAAAAGACCCCGAATCTCGAAAAAGGTCAATATAATTTCTACGAAAGCTTAAAAAGTTTTCCTAGAAATTGGGGGGCAAATGATATGGACAGAAAAATAATTATAGAAATATAATTGACGGTCCAATGAAAAGGCTCGATATTTAATGCCCAAATCCCTGATTATTTATTAATTTCGTAATTAATAAATAGGGAAATTATACAGCTCATGAAAAGAGCCCAAGTTATGGAAAATTGGTCAAAGAAGGATCTAGAATCCCAATTAAAGGCAATTAATGAGTCACAGCCTTTATCAACGAGGAAAAGACTTGCCCGCCAAGCAATACAATGCTTATCCAATATCAAAAAGAAGACTTATCCGTTAAGTCTCCCAAACATACCATAAATACTAGGCTCCAGACGCCTATATAAGGTCCCTGATCCTACAATCAGAACTACGTCTTTGGCTTGATTCTCAACATTAATTGAGATACGTAGGCATCTTGTGAGGACCAATTTAGTCCGGAAACACGAGTGCAGCCATTAAAGCTCGAAGCTCATTAATCCTAGCAATTAATTTCGCAAGCTCAGTTTTTTTTCCATAACAATGATAATTTTACTGTTATATCTAATGTTTTTCAACAATTTAATTTGAAACATCCAACGATTATGGATTGAGTGATCAAACAAAGCGACCAAACTTATAAGGAAACTTTCATTATTTAGTTTTTAATATAATAACATAGATATTTATAGGATATACTATAAAAAATTAATTTTATACAGAATTTTGATCGTTACGGTGTACTACTTTAAAAGAAGAACTATTACAAAAAAAATTATATTTTAATTGATAATATATTTTCTCAATAGTTCAAAGTTCCCGCATCTTTAACATATTACAAAAAAGAGTACATTATATTTTAGCAATAAATATTTAAAAAAATTATAAATATTAAGAAAAATTAATGATGTTATCATGGTAGTTTGTTTCTAAATACCGCCAAAACATTCTCAACCGTTAGATCCAATACTTTTAAAAATAGATGATCAAGATTATATCATATAATAAGAAGTTATTGTCTAATAATGATATAAGTTAAAAGATATTATGTTAGGATTGGATTTTCTAAAAAGTCAAAACATAAAAATAGTTGTAATTAAATAAGGAACCTCATTTAATACCAAAATAATCAAAATCGTTTAATGTTAAATAGATAGGTGAAAACCATTAGATTTAACATTAAAAACTGTATTTGGTTAATAAATGGTATTCTAATAATTTAAACTACATATAAGTAGATTTCCTAAATCGAATAAATTCTCAACATTAAATTTCGTCACTTTATTATCTTTTTAGTTTTAGAATAGTTTAGCGTGTAAAATATAATAAATATCAAATTTTTAACTATAATTTTTTTGGCTAAATCTTTTTTAACAATAATTTAATCATGTAAACTAATAACTTTTAAATATTAAAATATTTATAAATAAATATAATTATAAATATTTAAAAAACAATCGTGTGTTGTATGGATAATAAAAATATAATTATAAACAGAATAATTATAAATAAAATTTAAGTAACCGTGCATAGAACGGGCTATAAGCTATTACTAATAAACAAAAGAATTGACAGTCCTAAAACATGCCATGAATATTATTAAATAATTCCTATTACTTTCGTGTAAAATAATTATTTACGCAGTCAAAATAATCACACTAGCTAAGCTAGCCAATCTGGAGCTGCTGTTTTGGATAAAAAATACATATTATATTTATATATAGCATGCCAGCACGACTCTTTGTAACATTTATAAATTCCAGCTAGGGTTCTTCGTAACATTCGACACTTTACCCTAGCCATATATTTTATATTCATGTTTTACACATGCAACTTTTTCTGGCTCAATAATTCTTAGGCTTTTCCACGGAACACAAACTTGGCTTTAACATATACTGTCTTGGATCCCTAACACACTCAGATCTTCAATTCACACACATTCGTGCCTCTTCGAAATTAGGTTAGACGACGACTAATAAGGTAAATTTGATCGATGATGATGACAACGATGATGTGTACTCCACAACGTACAGGTGCAATTTGATGGATCAGTTGGATCTCAATATCAGCGTAGGGTTGAAATTCACAAAACAGACAAATAGTTGTTAGATTTTACACATGAAAATCAGATTTATAATGCAGCCCGACCCCACCTTTGAATACATATTGGCTATTGCTTTCTCCAGCGCTAATTTTATACTATTAGTCCATACTAATGGGCGGTCTACCTTTCATTAATATAATTTAGTGGATTGGCTTTCAAGGTGATGTGTTTCTTGTATTAGAATATTTTTTCTATTTTTCCTAACTAAAACATCTCATTTTTCAAAAATATCACATGCAATTTCATTTAATAAAATAACATAATAAGATTATAATTGTTAATAAATAACTCATTACCATTTTTAGCCAAAGTGTATATTTTTTTTATATTTTCTAACTAAAATTTCTACTTTTCTATTTTTCCTAAATAAAACCTCTAATTTTCCAAAAATATCACGAATAGTTCTATTTAATAAACTAAAATAATAATATTATAATTATTAATGACTAACCGATTAGCTTTTTTTTCCAAAACGTATATTCTTTTTTATATTTTCTAACTAATATTTCTCTTAACTAAAACCTCAAAAATATCACGGGCTATTATATTTAGTAGCATAAAATACTAATATTATGAATATATATCTCTCTATCTATACTATATTATCAAAGACGAAACATTGAAAGTTTTGGTACCTGTTTTTTTGTACCTGTTTTTTGATACGATATTTGCCTTATTTAATTGTTTATTTAATTATTATAATCAGTTACCCTTTCAATTAAATTATATTACCATTTGTTTCTAAAAAACTCAGGGGCAATTTCCTTTTCAGCTAAAACATGTTACTTTTTCTATTTCCTTTGCTAAAATCCTTCATTTTTAAAATATATCACGGGTAAACCCTTATTTATTTACTTTAAAATCTATTTTAATATACTTTTAATTGACAATTACATTTTTCAACTAAAACATGTCAACTTTTCTATTTTTTTTATTAAACTCCCTTTTTTCAAAAATATCACGGGCAAATCGTTACTTTTATATTTTAAAATTCAACGAAAACATGTTACTTATATTTTTATTACTAAAACCCCTCTTTTTCCAAAATATCACGGACAAACCGTTACTTATTTATTTTAAAATTCATTCTAATACTTTTAATTATTTTAAAATGTTTAACACACCTACTTATATTTTTTAATAAATGCAATTAATAAAATATAAAATATAAATAATAAAATTAACAATTATAAAAAACAACTTGTGCATCGTACGGGTTTTAAGCTATATTATTAAAGACGAAATATTAAAAGTTTGGTAGTCGGACGGACGGACGGTCAGTACTTAGTGATTTTACTTAAATACACTTACTTATTTTTTTAAAAAACTATCACTAAATAATAACATTATTTATAACCAATTACCTTTTCAGCTAAATACATTACCTTTTTTTATTTTTTTCTAACAAAATCCTTTCTTTTTCTAAAAAAACACACATGTATCTTTTTTAACAAAAACATGTTACTCTTTCTATTTTTCCTTAATAAAATCTCTCATTTTCCAAAAATATCACAGACAAATACTTAATTTTTTTATTTTAAAATCTATTTTAATACTTTTAATTATGAACACCTTTTAGCTGAAACGTGTTACTTTTTCTAGAGAAATTATTATTAAATAATAACATTTTTATAACCAACTACCTTTTTTACTAAAATACATTACTTTTTCTATTTTTTCTAACAAAATCCTCTCTTTTTCTAAAAAAAAGCACGGACAATTACCTTTTTCAACTAAAACATGTTACTCTTTCTATTTTTCCTTACTAAAATCTCTAATTTTCCAAAAATATCTCGGACAAATCCTTACTTATTTATTTTGATATCTATTTAAATACTTTTAATTACGGGCACTTACCTTTTCAGCTAAAACACGTTACTTTTTCTATTTTTCCTTACTAAGACCCCTCATTTTCCAAAAATATCACGAACAAACACTTATTAAATTATTTTAAAATATATTTTAATACTTTTAATGATTTAAAAACGTTTAACACGCCTACTTATTTTTTTTTAGCAAATACAAATTAATGAAATATTAAAACATAAATAATAAAAATAATAATTATTAATAACAATCCGTGCATCGCACGGGTTTTAAGCTAGTATATATATATATATATATATATAATTTTATATTTTCATTGGGCTTTAAGAATTTTTCCAAAAATTATTATCTTATATTTTTAGCGAATATATTACTTTATCCTATTAGCCATCGTATAAATATATTATTTTAGCAAAATTATTATTTCATTGGGTATTATTTTATCGTATGATCAATCTAATGGACTGAATATGATTAGCTAAAAGACTATATCATTGAATTAGAGAAATATAATTTTTACATTATATATGTATAATTTTAATTCTGATAGCATGGACTTTTAGTTAAAGGATTTCCTTCAACGAAGATACTTTAATCTGTTTAAAAAACAATGATGCTGTTATGATATTTAACTTATACTAGTTTAATAAGCCGCGCTTCGCAGCGGCTTTATAATAATATCTTTAAATTTTCTCAAAAAATATTCTACAAAATACGTTTTTAAATAAAATAATATTTTTAATATAAAATTAAGTTTTGTTTTGAATTATATATATATATATATATATATATATATATATACTATATTATTAAAGACGAAACATTAAAAGTTTTGGTCGGTCGGTCGGTATTTGGGCCGATTCACGGGCTTATCTATAATCAATTTATTAATAATCAATTACCTTTTTCACTACATTACCTATTTTATATTTTTTTAAAACCAAACCAACTCATCTTCTAAAAATAAAACGGGCAACATATATATAATATGGTAATATTATTATATATTTATAACTGATTACCTTTTTCAGCTAAAACACATTATTTTTATATTTTTTACCTAAAACAACTCATCTTATAAATATGACACATATATGGAAACCAAGTTATTGATAACCAATTACCTTTTTCAGCTAAAACATATTACCTATTTCATATATCTATTTAACTAAAACAAATCATTTTCTAAAAATAAGACGGGCAATATATATATAAAATGGTAATATTATTATATATTTATAACCGACAGCTAAAACACATTATGTGTTTTATATTTTCTAACTAAAACAACTTATCTTCTAAATATAATACATGCAAAATAAATATACAATGGTAATATTGTTTTATATAAATATTAATAAATAACAAGTTATTCTTTTCAGCTAAAACAAATTACCTCTTTTATATTTTCTAACTTAAACAACTAATTTTCTAAAAGTAATGCAGACGTATATATAAAAAAATTAATATAATTTTATATAATTGTTAATAAGTAATTAATTATCTTTTTAAGGATATTACCTGTTTATATTTTTTAACTGAAATAACTCATGTTCAAATTAAAAATAACACGGGCAAAAGATAGATATATTGATAATATTATTATATTAAACTTATGAAATTCATGTTTATTATAATTTTTTAACATTCAATTTAAACGAGATAATTAATGAAAATAAAAGTAACAGTATATTCAAATAAACTCGGTATATTGAACAAGCACATATTTTGATATTTGCACTTGAGTCCCTTTTTAGATTTTTAAGAGTAAAAAAATATGAATCAATAGATATGTTATTTTAAAATATTTTATATTTTAATATCTAAAATACTAATATTGATTACGTCAATAATATATTAAATTTAAATATTATATTGTTAGATTTATAAATCCAATATATATATATATATTAAAATTTTATCAAATTATATATAATAACTAAAATCTAAATAAAAAATAAGAAAATATTAAAGAAGACCGTGCATCGCACGGGATATAAGCTAGTATATATATATATATAAAGTTCTAGATCGTTTAATCAAAAACTACAATTATATCTTCAGAGCTATTAAAATATTCATTACCTCCAAATCTATTCTCAGTAAGAAAAATGGGAGATTTTTTTTATTAATAATGATCTCTTTTTGTCAAAACAAATAACAACAAAAACAATAACAACCTCTTCCTTAAAATAAAATAAAATATTGACATCTTCTCAATATTTTTTATTCGTGTATGACTTTTGTTACATCTTCTCAATATTTCTTATTCGTGTATGACTTTTGTTATAGATGCACCGACTTATTGAATTTTGTTAAAAATGCACACACTAAATAAATTTTTCAGTCGAATAAATCTTAACATGATATTTTCGAAATACATACACTATAAATTTCTTAATATACAATTTTTATCTTTGAATTTTCGTGTATGAATTAAGGAAAATATTTTACTAAAAGATATAATTTTTTCTCATAAAAATTAGAGCAATAACTATCTAAACGTTAAAAAATAATGATAAAATTTGTTTTTGAAGACATGATGAATTCTTCATTTTCGAGTTACCTTGTATACATGTGTGTTGGGATTTATGGGTGATAGCATAGAAACAACTTAACTTTGTATATACTTAATTTTTTAATTAAGTAGAACATACTATCAAAGCCAAAGTATGTTCTTGTAATCAGTATGCAATGTCATTTTAGTTGTGTAATTTGGAAGAAGTTCATTTGCTGTGTTCAAGCCTCAAAGAATGCATATTAGATGACAGCATGAATAAAGGTTACTGTCATAAGCATTGACAGTAAGATTACAAGAAGACAGAATGTTGCAAGTCACGACAACATATTCACTCAAGCAACATTGGCGGAAGACTACGCGACAGCAACTTTAGCCCTCGACAGCAAGTTTGGAAACCTCGACAACACTCTGTGCGGGGAACTCATACTGTCACCAAAAGAACATTCCTGTGACAGCAAGCTTTGCGGCAAAAGTAACTGTCTCGAGAAAGATCCTTGTTCTAGGTATCTTCTCAGTCAAATCCCGTGATAGTTTCAATGTTCAAGAAACAGGCGTTTTGCAGTATCCCTAAACTGCATGTTAGGTCCTGATAAGTTTGTAGAAGGGGGGTTGAATACAAACGATACCGTTTAATCGAAATTTTTTCGTTTAAGATTAAACAATTTAGAACACATTATTGCGGAATAAAACTGAAACAATATTCAAGTTAAATAGAACTCTATTAAATTTGAAGGGTGTTACAATTTTGATCACTGATTACAAAGAACTTGATAAAACAAATCTAGAATAAATTCGACATGAATTTATCTATTTTTGTAATAAAAAGGATCGAATACTAAAAAGTAGTTCGATATAAAATCTAGGGATTATGATCCGCTAGAAAGTCAAGGTAGTACAAGAGATACAATTCTTATGGATTAAATGTTTAAGAACAATCAAGAATTAAATTCTCCTGCAGAAATTGAGCTTGACAGTTGAAGAGAATTGAAGACAGAAAGATGTAATGTTTTTGTCTGTGTCTTTATTTTCTTCACTTGAATGTGTTGTAATTTATGCAGTACTTCAAGTCTTCTGTCTTCTATTTATATCAAATGCTTTTCTATTAATACCCACGTGCAAGCCACTGAAAGTATACAACTTGCACTAGGAAGACAAGCAGAAAAACAACCATTTTTGCCTTAGAAGACTCTCGGGAAGACAACCAGTGGCTTAGGAAGACTATCGGGAAGACAACCAGTGGCTTAGGAAGACTAGGGTTTGGCCTGGGAAGACAATCGGGTCCTAGCTTAAAAAACCGAGTCTTCCTAGTTCAAACCTAAGTCTTCCTAGTTCATTTTTATTCTAATTTAAATAATTAACTAAATAAATTATGTAATAAATTAATTCTTTACAGCATTAATTTAATAAATAATATACTTAATAGTATTAATTATTTATAAGAGAATAAATAGAATTAGTTGACTTCTCAATTAATTTCTTTTTATTCTAATTTAAATAATTAACTAAATAAATTATGTATTAAATTAATTCTTTACAGAATTAATTTAATAAATAATTTACTCAATAGTATTAATTATTTATAAGAGAATAAATAGAATTAGTTGACTACTCAATTAATTTTTTTATTCTAATTTAAATAATTTACTCAATAGTATTAATTATTTATAAGAGAATAAATAGAATTAATTGACTTCTCAATACATTCCAGAATCACTTAAAAATTAGATAAATAAAAAACAAAAAAGTACGCTGACACTCAATGCACTGTCTGGTTCATGAGTGACTAACGACAATGTCTGTTCTTTATCTATTTGACTTTAAGCAGTGATTCACTTCCTTCTCATTCAAGAACTCCGTAATCAGTATCTTTTTCTTTCACCACTTGAAATCTCCGTCACTTTAATAAATCCACTGAGCTTGAATACTTCATTGAGGCTTGATCAATAAATTGAGCTTCTTTCAATGTAGACTCACTTCAAGTCTGTAGATGACTTTAATATTCATTCTTTGACAGATATAATCTTCTGAGATTCCTGTGACATCTGATCTAATATTTACTTATTACATTCTGGTTTAAGTTGAGTAGAATCCTCGAATTACAAATAGGCTATTTCATATGCCTTTCAATCTCCCCCTATTTGTTTGTTAGAGAATAACAATCAAATACCTAGACGATCACTCAACTAAAACCAAGAAAAAGATAGGACTCTTAAGCCTAAGTAAATACTAGAAAGTTCTGGATCAAATATGACATTTCCAGATTTCACCAGTAAAGGTAAATGCAAGACAGGTGTTCCTCTAGACTGAACATATGATAACATTTAACCTGTCTTGATTTACCTAAGCTCTATACATATAACATTCACAAAATAGAGCTAATTATCCTTTACTCCCTTGAAACTCCCTCTTTATCTTTTATATCTTTTTCAGCTCCCTTTTACTAGCTTCTCCAAAATTCTCTAGAAACTTCTCCCCCTTAGTTGAGGAATTCTCTACAGATTTAACTTTATGAGTGTCTGCAGCCAGTAGGAGTTGAGATAGTTGATGAAGTTGATCCTGGGAAGTAAATGTGTCTTCAAAATTTCCTTGAGTAGTCCCAGCTGATTGTTGACAGAGGTGGAAGAAGAAGACCGTTCAACCACTTGTGCTTGCAAAATCTTTATTAGCCTGGGTTTTGAATAGATGTTCCTATAGATCAGTTATGTGAGTTAACTACATTGCAGTGTATGTGTCTGTGTGTGCACTCACTTGAATTTCTCTTGTAAGTGTATCACTCATCTCACGTACATGTGTTTCACTCAGTGTTTGACTCTTATCACTCAACATTAGTTGTCTGTTTGCTCCTTTTTGATCAGTACCTGCATTGAAACTCACCCTAGCCTCTTCAAGAGAGGTCAGTGGTGGTGCAATGGGAGTTCACAAATCCCGATCCTCAATCATGTCTATCAAATCACTTGGATTTGAAATCTGAATTGCTTCAGTGATAGACTGACCAAGTTGCCTTCCACTTTCTCCAGATAAATCTGCGAGTGAAAAATCCCTTAAGGAGCCAGAGATGTTCACTCTGGGAGGGGAGAAAATAATTCTATTTGATTTGGCAAAGAATCAAATTTTCCCTCAGATGCCTATGAAGGAACTTCTACCGTAACAATGGTAGGCACTGTAACCAGTTGCAGGTGCTCTGCTTTCACTGTGTCCTGAGTTTCATCTAATGAAATTGTCTTCTCCCATTGTGAGTAATGAGAGTGTGCTTGACTCAGTACAAAGTGTCATGGCCCTATGGCGAATTTCAATAGATTCATCCTGTTGAGAGAATGTCTCTAGAAACAGTTCATTGGCCATTTCAAAGTCCAAATCCTATTGAGAGGATACAGATGGGCTGACAGATGCCTAAGTATATGTTGAATTACTTTAGAGGAGGCAGAGCTGTGGGATCACTCACTGTTTCAATCAAAATACTTCTTTGTTTAACATTTGATTTCTGTTTAGGCTGAGAGGTCAAGTAATTAAGTTGTAGACTCATTGTTTGTCTCTAAGACCTGGGATAGAGATTGTGGATCTGCAATCCCTTGGTCAGCCCTAACAACCACTTGGGTTCAGCAATAGTAAAAGAAGTGTATTGAAAGATAGAAAGTAATACCTGAATTGGATTTGGCACTGAAGTTCCAGCTAAGCAAGAGCTAGATCAAAAATAATATATACAATATATTTACAAAAACAACTAAGACAAATAGAAAATAAAAGATAACAAATAATAAAAATAATATAATATAATATAATATATACAAATAAAAATAATTAGTAGAAAACTAAAGAAAGAAAATGAATAAAATAAAATGCAGAAAATATTTACATGAAACTATTTACATGACTAGAAAAATTCACAGAAAATTCCATAAATCCTAGAAAAATATGCAGAATAATATAGAAGTGCATAAAAATAATATAAACTTGCAGAATTATTTAAACAACAATATTTACAATCTGAAAAACACCTAAATAATTCTAAATAAATATATTTTCAATAAAAATACATTTCTCCACTTAAAAAATATGAGAAAAATATTTTTAAAGAAAATAAAATATTCAGAGCTATTTAAATTTACAAGCATGTAATATTAAATGAGAATTGGCAATTAATATCATTTAAATGACAAGAGAAAATGAATTTTATAAAAGAACAAACATGACAGAGATATTGTTAATCACTAAGACTGTTTAACATACCCAATTTACCAACTAACTTGATAAATGTGGATTCGTCAACAGATTTAGTGAATATATCTGCAGTCTGTTCTTCTGTGGGTACAAAGTGTAACTCCACAGTTCCATTCATGACATGCTCTCTGATAAAATGATACCTGATATCAATGTGCTTCGTTCTCGAGTGCTGCACAGGGTTGTTGGAGATTGCTATGGCACTTGTATTATCACATAAAATAGGGATTTTGTTTAATACAAAGCCATAGTCCTTCAATTGATTCCTTATCCATAGGATCTGAGCACAACAGCTTCCAGTAGCAATATATTCAGCTTCTGCTGTTGAATTGGAAATTGTTTGTTGTTTCTTGCTATACCAGGAAATCAACCTACCTCCTAGGAATTGACAACTCCCAGAGGTACTCTTTCTATCCACAACACTACCTGCATAATCAGAATCTGTATATCCAACAAGATTAAAACCAGAATCTTTAGGGTACCAGATACCTAGATTAGGTGTACCCTTAAGATATCTCAAGATTCTTTTCACAGCAATGAGATGTACATCTCTAGGGTCCGCTTGGAACCTTGCACACAAGCATGTAGCATACATAATATCTGGTCTACTTGCAGTAAGATAGAGTAAGGAGCCAATCATACCTCTGTAGCTTGTAACATCTACCTTGATAGAATTTTCAGAAGCTCCAAGTTTGATGGCTGTTGAAGATGGAGTCCTTGCTGATGCTGAATCCTCCATGTGATACTTCTTGAGGAGTTCTTTGAGATACTTGGATTGACAAATAAATATACCATTTGACCTTTGACTTACTTGCAATCCAAGAAAGAACTTCAGCTCACCCATCATACTCATTTCAAACTTACTCTGCATTAGCTCAGCAAATCTCTTACAGAGATTATCATTAGTAGACCCAAATATGATGTCATCCACATAGACTTGGACTAATATCATATCACTTTTGTGTTTCTTTGAAAAAAGAGTTTTGTCTATGATACCTCTAATAAAATCATTTTCTAAAAGAAAACCAGAGAGAGTGTCATACCATTTTCTTGGGGCTTGTTTGAGACCATAGATAGCCTTGAAGAGAAAGTACACAAAGTCCAGCAGCTCCTGATTTTCAAAGCCAGGGGTTGTTCCACATACACTTCTTCATCAAGCTCACCATTCAGGAATGCACTCTTAACATCCATTTGATAGACTTTAAACTTGGAATAAGCAGCAAATGCTAAGAACATCTTGATGGCCTCAAGTCTCGCCACTGGTGCATAGGTTTCATCATAATCAATGCCTTCAGCTTGTGAATACCCTTGTGCAACCAGTCTTGCCTTGTTCCTTGTAACAATGCCATCCTCGTCTAGCTTGTTTCTGTATACCCATCTTGTACCAACTACTTTCTTGTTCTTTGGCCTGGGTACCAGTTTCCAGACTTGCTGTTGTTCAAACTGATTGAGTTCATCTTGCATAGCAATCACCCAATCTGGATCAGTCAGTGCTTCCTCAGTTTTCTTTGGCTCCATTTTAGATAAAAATGCTGAATAATGACATTCATTCTGAGTTGCACTTCTAGTTTTAACTCCAACATCTGGATCACCAATGATCAGCTCAAAGGGATGAGCTCTATTCCATACAGTCTGTCTTGGAAGATTTGATCTTGATGATTCGCCTTGAATTTCACTTTGATGTTGTGAGTGACTAGTTGATCCTTCATTTGCTCCCCCTGAGTTGTTTCTTGATTGCCTTGATGATTCTTCTCCAGTGTTGGTGGTATCTCCATTGTTACCAGTGTTTCCACCACCATCACCATGATCATTATCATCATTGTTATTATCATTACCAGCAATAACTTTAGGTGGGGCTTCATCATCTGAATCTGAGTCTGGCAAGTTATCAAACTTCATTTTCTCAGATGAATCTGCTGTTTGGATATTAGGGAATTTAGTGTCATCAAAAGTAACATTGACACTTTCCTTTACTGTGTGACTGCCAATCAAGTAGACCCTGTAAGATCTTCTGGAATAACCAAAAAAAATAGCTTCTTGTGCCTTTGCATCAACCTTGCCACGTTTCACATTGTCATCTATAAGCACAAAGCATTTTGCTCCAAATACATGAAAGTACTTGACAGTTGGTTTCTTGTTGTTCATGATCTCATACGGAGTCTTCATTAAGTCCTTGTTGATTAAAGTTCGATTCTGAGTATAACAAGCTGTATTCGCTGCTTCATCCCAAAAGTACGTTGGAAGTTTGGACTCACTTAACATAGTCCTAGCAGCTTCAATCAAAGTACGATTCTTTCTTTCCACTACTCCATTTTGTTGAGGAGTTCTAGGGGCAGAGTACTGTCTTGTTATTCCTTTATCAGCACAAAAGTCATTTAGAATGACATTCTTGAATTTAGTACCATTATCTGACCTTATGGCTCTAACATGGAATCTAGAATCCAGCTCAATCAACTTTATATGGCCAATCACCAGGTATGGGGTCTCATCCTTGGAATGTAGGAATAAAACCCATGTATATTTTGAAAAGTCATCAACAATCACAAGTGCATATTGTTTCTTTGACATGGACATCACATTAACTGGACCAAACAAATCCATGTGCAGTAGCTGAAGTGGTTCAGTTATTGATGATGTGTCAGTGCCCTTGTGAGAAGCTTTCTTTGACTTTCCTTTCTGACATGCCTCACACAGTCCTTCCTGTGTAAATTCCATCTGAGGCAAACCTCTAACCAATTCCCTCTTGACTAAAGAGTTCATTGTTTTGAAGTTAAGGTGAGACATCTTCTTGTGCCATAGCCAACTATCATCTGATGAAGCTTTAGCATAAAAACAATTAACTTCATCTTTGAATCCCGAGTTCAGATCAGCTATGAACAAGTCACCTTTCCTTACTCCTTGAAGAGCAGGCTTTCCATTCTTCTTGTGAAGGATCTGACACTTCTCTCTTTCAAAGGAAACAGCATATCCTCTGTCACAGAAATGACTGATGCTGAGAAGATTGAACTGCAGACCTTCCACAAATGATACATCTTTAATGATAACATTTCCGTACTTCAAACAGCCATATCCTTTCGTAATACCCTTGCTGTTATCTCCAAAGGTAACTACTGGGCCAGCTTTCTCAACCAAATCTGATAGCAGGGCTCTATCTCCGGTCATATGCCTTGAACAGCCACTGTCAAGAATCCACATAACACGGTTTACCTGTTTAACTCCCTGCAATATCAAATTGATTAGTCCTTCCTCGGAACCCAAACTTGATTGGGTCCGGCATACTTAAAGAATTGGCCTTTGTCAGGCAAAACAACCTTTTTAGCTACAACTACTTCAACCTCTTTCACAAAAGAGCGTTTCCATTTATAGCCAGCCTTAATACATTTCTGAGTAGGCTTAGGGATAAATGAATCCACTCTAGTCTTAGGAGGACTAGTAGTATTAGCTCTAACATGCTTCTTATTATTAAATGTTGACGTGGAGCAGTCTTATCTTTAGATACATGTTTTTTATTAAAATAAGCATACATAACATTGAAAGCACAAGACATGCAATTAATCACACCACATGCTTTATGAGAGGAATTAACAGTAGGCATGTTAGTTCTACAGTTGTTTTGATCCAACTTATGGATATCTGATTTAGTCTTTTTAGTTGTAGCAACTTTGACTGGAATATCAGATATACACTTTTTGGACTGTGCAACTTCCAAAGCAATATCTTCTTCACGAATCTCCTCTGCAATGATGATAGAGTGTTCATTCAGAGGTTCTGCCTCGGACTCCTTACAAAAGGGTGTTTCAATACCCTTAAGCACATATGGAACACCCCTTCCTTCAGATCTGACTCTACAAGGGGAATTAATTCCAAGCAATCCAATGGCCTCATTATAATCATAACCTATACTGACATGATTACCCATAGCTTGTTTATTGAGAATCTCTTTAGCCGTCTTACAAGAGTTGTAATAGGCATTTGCTTTTGTATTAAGCACATTATTCTTTTCTTTAAGAATGGTTTCCAGTTGAATATAACATTTAACCCTATTCTCAAGAAATGCAATTTTCTCAATAAGTTCATCCTGATTAACATGCACTAGTTTTAATTCTTTTACCTCATTTTCAAGATTTGTGTTTAAAAGAACTATTCTATCATTTTAAGTGCGTGCACAACTTAAAGTATCACCAAGATTACGAATCATTTCAGTGTCAGTGAACTTTACCTCAGACATGTTGGGTGAAGATAACATGGAATCAAAGAGTTTGTCTCCTATTGCCATGAGTGCAAGATTTCCAACTTCTTCATTTTCACTGTCTGTATCATCCCAGCTCTTTTCTTTAGACTTGTTCTTCTCAACCATCCCTGTTTTATAGCCACCCCTTGTGCTATTTGAGGATAAAGAACCACCTGTCTGGTATTCGTCAGCATATGTCTTGAACTTGAAACTAGGATTTCTCCTGAACCTGAAGTTTCCAAACTTCTTCACTACCCAGGCGATAGACTCATCTTCCAACTGTTCAAGCTCCTCCATAGAATAAAAATCACCACCATATTGACTTGTAGATGTAACACCATATTCAGCTACAATTACATCCTTGTTAGGACTGGAAGGTAGAACAACCTTCGCTTCCTGTTTCTGTGGGACTCCAGCTACCAGTGAAGTAGACATACTAACCACTCTTCTTTCCCTTGGATTTGATCTGAAGTGCTCATATGAAGAGGTGAGAATTTCCATATTATTCTCTCTGACTTCCTCTGTCCCTTCATTGATTATTTCAATCGTATCCCAAATGTGTTTGGCAGAAACACATTTTAAAATATGATTATGCATGATTGGATCAAGACAATCAACCAGTATCAACTGTAGACAGACATCCAAGGAAACATCTTCTTTTTCTTCAGGAGTGTAGTCCTTGGGATCCTTAGGGTATATCCTAGCAGCCCTAGTAACAACATCATTCTCTATTAGCTCTTTCTCAACAAACATAGGAATTCTTGGTCTATTCTTCAGCACATCAAGATATTCAACGTTAATCACTTGAAGAAACATGAGCATCTTCTTCTTCCACATAGGATAGTGCTCCCTGATGAACATGGGAATCTTTACTGTACCAACCTTCTGAGTTGTAGACATTTTTGAGATTTTTAAAGAATAATAAAAATTTCAGAGTTTAAGAAAAAATCTCAAAACAATTGGATCTTTGATTTGTATATCAATCAAAAGGCTCTGATGCCAATTGTTAGGTCCTGATAAGTTTGTAGAATGAGGGGTTGAATACAAACGATACCGTTTAATCGAAATTTGTTCGTTTAAGATTAAACAATTTAGAACACATTATTGCGGAATAAAACTGAAACAATATTCAAGTTAAATAAAACTCTATTAAACTTGAAGGGTGTTACAATTTTGATCACTGATTACAAAGAACTTGATAAAACAAATCTAGAATAAATTCGACATGAATTTATCTATTTTTGTAATAAAAAGGATCGAATACTAAAAAGTAGTTCGATATAAAATCTAGGGATTATGATCCGCTAGAAAGTCAAGGTAGTACAAGAGATACAATTCTTATGGATTAAATGTTTAAGAACAATAAAGAATTAAATTCTCCTACAGAAATTGAGCTTGACAGTTGAAGAGAATTGAAGACAGAAAGATGTAATGTTTTTGTCTGTGTCTTTATTTTCTTCACTTGAATGTGTTGTAATTTATGCAGTACTTCAAGTCTTCTGTCTTCTATTTATATCAAATGCTTTTCTATTAATACCCACATGCAAGCCACTGAAAGTATACAACTTGTACTAGGAAGACAAGCAGAAAAACAACCATTTTTGCCTTAGAAGACTCTCGGGAAGACAACCAGTGGCTTAGGAAGACTATCGGGAAGACAACCAGTGGCTTAGGAAGACTAGGGTTTGGCCTGGGAAGACAATCGGGAAGACTCACTTGTGAGTCTTCCTAGCTTAAAAAACTGAGTCTTCCTAGTTCAAACCTAAGTCTTCCTAGTTCATTTTTATTCTAATTTAAATAATTAACTAAATAAATTATGTATTAAATTAATTCTTTACAGAATTAATTTAATAAATAATATACTTAATAGTATTAATTATTTATAAGAGAATAAATAGAATTAGTTGACTTCTCAATTAATTTCTTTTTATTCTAATTTAAATAATTAACTAAATAAATTATGTATTAAATTAATTCTTTACAGAATTAATTTAATAAATAATTTACTCAATAGTATTAATTATTTATAAGAGAATAAATAGAATTAGTTGACTACTCAATTAATTTCTTTTTATTCTAATTTAAATAATTAACTAAATAAATTATGTATTAAATTAATTCTTTACAGAATTAATTTAATAAATAATTTACTCAATAGTATTAATTATTTATAAGAGAATAAATAGAATTAATTGACTTCTCAATAAATTCTAGAATCACTTAAAAATTAGATAAATAACAAACACAAAAGTACGTTGACACTCAATGCACTGTCTGGTTCATGAGTGACTAACGACAATGTCTGTTCTTTATCTATTTGACTTTAGCAGTGATTCACTTCCTTCTCATTCAAGAACTCCGTAATCAGTATCTTTTTTTGTCACCACTTGAAATCTCCGTCACTTTAATAAATCCACTGAGCTTGAATAATTCATTGAGGCTTGATCAATAAATTGAGCTTCTTTCAATGTAGACTCACTTCAAGTCTGTAGATGATTTTAATCTTCATTCTTTGACAGATATAATCTTCTGAGATTCCTGTGACATCTGATCTAATATTTACTTATTACATTCTGGTTTAAGTTGAGTAGAATCCTCGAATTACAAATAGGCTATTTCATATGCCTTTCACTGCACCAAGTCTGCAAGACTACGACAGAAGTTTCAAGCACTACAAAACAAAAACGAATCAATTCAAGAGCAAGGTCAAGTCTCTATTTGCTGAATTATTTTAGCTGGAAATAGAATGAATCTAGGTTGCTTTCTTTGTAATATATATCTGACATGTTAGCAATTTAGGAAAGTCACATGGGTAGACATTTTGTAAGAAGCTGCCACTTGATAATGACAGCAGCTTCACAAACCCGTGTTGACAGTGATAGGATTAGTTTTATACTTAGACTATCAATTCATTCTAGGTAATAAGGAACGCAAGCAAGTAAGTGTCTTGAAGAAAACCGAAGCTCAAGAATTCTCTCTTGAGGTTGTAGCAACACTTTGCAAAATAAATAAAAACATTTATTTTGTGAAACTTGTCTTTAGACCATACTGTTTGTGAATGCATAGATATTACTGATAACGTTAAATCTTAGTTTTGGTTGTTGAAATTGAGATTGAATTTTATCGGTATTGCATTCATCCCCCCCCCCCCCTTCTGCAATACACGAGGACCAACAATGTGTATCAACTTTTAACTATAAATTCAAAACTAATAACGTACACACATAAACATTTAAATCAATTCACAACTGAATGTACATGCAAATGTACATGAAAATCACCTTGCTCGGCCTATTATTTTAACTGATGAATCCCCCTCCTTATTGATCCATGTCTTAACTCAATCAACACTGATAGCAAATAACTTGTCTTGTCAAAGATTTTAATATGATCCTGCATTAGGATACAAACAAACGTAATAAGATAAATAACATAAAGGAAAAAGTCTCATACTCATGTACTCATATACACACTTTTAACATGAACAAACAAAAAAGTAAAGAAGAACAATGTTGACAACAAAAATTGCAGTAGACAATTAACATAGTTTAGGTGTATATTTATACTATTAATTAGCTGCTTGTACGAAAATATTAAAGGTAATTAATTATTTACCAAGTAATTATTTAATTTCTTATACAAAACCGATCTAATTTCTTAACTTTTATTTACCACTATGTTCTTGTATTTTCTATTATATTACATTAAAAAAGAAAGTTTAGGAGAGCATAATGTTAAGATGATAATTTCATTTGAAAATAAATATTATGAGAATATCTAGATAATAATAAAGGGAAGTTCAAAATAATGTAAAGTAATACACTTTTTTTTAATTTAGATATTTGAAGGCAAGAATATTATAATTGAATATTTAGTTTCCTCCATTAGTAAAGATCTATTGTATATTTACTTTCTCCATAAGTAGAGATTTTAAATGCAAGAATATTATATTTATTTTCCTATATTAGTAAAGATTTTAAATGCAAAAATATTGAAATTGTATATTTAGTTTTCTCCATTATTAAATATTTAAAAGGTAATTGAATTTTTTTTCTAGTTTTTTGTGTTAATTACTTTCATTTGAAAATAAATATTATGAGAATATCTAGATAATAATAAAAGGAAGTTCAAAATAATGTAAAGTAATACACTTTTTGTTTTTAATTTAGATATTTGAAGGCAAGAATATTATAATTGAATATTTAGTTTCCTCCATTAGTAAAGATCTATTGTATATTTACTTTCTCCATTAGTAGAGATTTTAAATGCAATAATATTATATTTACTTTCCTCTATTAGTAGAGATTTTAAATGCAAGAATATTGAAATTGTATATTTAGTTTTCTCCATTATTAAATATTTAAAAGGTAATTGAATTTTTTTCTAATTTTTTGTATTAATTACTTAATTTCATATGCAAGACCGATCAAATTTATTAACTTCTTATTTACCAAAACGTTCCTGTATTTTATATTATATTACATAAAAAAGAAAGTTTATGAGAGCAGTATGTTAAGATTGTAATTTCATTAAAAAAATATTATGAGAATATTTAGATAATAATAGAGGAAAGTTCAAAATAATGTAAAGTAATACACTGTTTTGGTAATTTAAATATTTTGAAGACAAGAATATTATAATTGAATATTTAGTTTCTTCCATTAGTGATATTTAGTTTCCTCATTAGTAAAGATCTATTGTATATTTACTTTCTACATTAGTATGGATTTTAAATGCAAAAATATTATATGTTTCCTCTATTAGTAAGCATTTAAAAGGTAATTGAGATTTTTTCGAATTTTTAATATTATTAATTCAAAAAATTGAGAAAATTAGAAAAATAGAACGAAGCGATCTGAGAGCGCCACCTCACCGCCCCCGTCTTCTCCTTTATATAATAGTATTATAGAAAAATAGTATTAATATTATTATTTTCGAATTTGTAGGACTTGATACAACTTTCTTTTATTTAGAAAATTACAACTTCCTTATTATTTTCGAATTTGTAGACTTGATAGAACTTTTTTTTACTATTATTTTCAAACTTGATAGAACTTTCTTTGATTTAGAAAATTACAACTTTATTATTTTCGAATTTGTAGGACTTGATATAACTTTCTTTGATTTAGAACATTTATTTGATTTAGAAAATTACAACTTCCTTATTATTTTCGAATTTGTAGGACTTGATAGAACTTTCTTTGATTTAGAAAATTACAACTTCCTTATTATTTTCGAATTTGTAGGCTTGATAGAACTTTCTTTTATTATTTTCAAACTTGATAGAACTTTCTTTGATTTAGAAAATTACAACTTCCTTATTATTTTCGAATTTGTAGGCTTGATAGAACTTTCTTTTATTATTTTCAAACTTGATAGAACTTTCTTTGATTTAGAAAATTACAACTTCCTTATTATTTTCGAATTTGTAGGCTTGATAGAACTTTCTTTTATTATTTTCAAACTTGATAGAACTTTCTTTGATTTAGAAAATTACAACTTCCTTATTATTTTCGAATTTGTAGAACTTGATAGAACTTTCTTTGATTTAGAAAATTACAACTTCCTTATTATTTTCGAATTTGTAGGCTCTTATGTTAATAATTGCAATTTCCTCCTTTATTATTTTCAATCTTGATAGAACTTTCTTTTATTATTTTCAAACTTTATAAAACTTTCTTTTATTATTTTCAAACTTGATAGAATTTTCTTTTATTATTTTCAAACTTTATAGAACTTTTATTTTATAATACTTCTTGACTTTTAAATATAATGGATTTCCATGTTATTCACCTTACAAACACCTATAAATTAAAGGCCATTCATACAAAATAATCTACACCAAAACTTTTTTACATAGCTTCAAATTTTTACAACCATATTTACAATCAATACAACTATGGCCTACACCATGTTGGATGCTTTGAACGACATCAGCTATATCTGGATGATAAGAGTACGAGTGTGTAAAATGTGGGAATCTGTCAATCCAAATACCGAAGAACTAATCAGTCTTGACATGATTTTGATCGATGAAAAGGTTAACTTTTCTAAGATATGTTGTATGACAAGAAAATTTGATCCATGCTACGATCCCGAAGATTTTGGTCTCTCGGTTCAAAAATCTTTTAGAGGAAGGTTCCGTGTACATCATCAAAAATCTGAAAGTTTTTTCAAGTACAGGGAAATATAGACCATTATCACATGGGTCTAAATTATAATTAATTTATTTAATTATACTGGTGCTGTGTTTGTGCATGGCAATGGAGCTGGTGATGCAGACAATGGAGCTAAAGAAAATTCGAAACAAGAGTACAAGTTGAAGAAATCAATTAAGACATATTCTAATTTATTACTATAATTTATGTATAGTCAACTTCATTAGTTTAAAACTCTAATATCATGCACTATTATCTATATAAAAATATTGTACATGAATATTTTTCTAAGCACTCACTGTATTGCAGGATTCTAAAAGTTCTCATACGCCCGAGATTGTGCATGACAAAAAGAAAAGGAAAGTTATAATTGAGGACAATGAAAAGGACAACGGAGTTGGTGATGGATACAGTGGAGCTGGTGACGGAGGCAATGGAACATGTATTTAGCATTATGCTACCGCCTAATTACACATGTGTTTCCAATCTTACTTTTTAGTATTAAATAATATGTACTAATGGTTTCACATTATACTTTTAAACTACATTGATAACTTGTCGGATTTTAATATATTTTGAATATGCATTAAAGGTCTATTGAGATTGATAATTACTGTCATTTTCTTAGCTATTTTTAATTATTATGTTTGTTTCAATAAGGATGAAATTTTGCTAAGATTTGAAATATTACAAACTATAATATATTCCTGCAATTGATGTTCAACTTACATCTATCAAAAATTATAGTCTACAATATAATTGACACATAATCTGATCATGACAAGGCTGTTACTTGCTTTGCTTTTACTACTTTCAATGAAATCAAAATTTGATTAAAATAGTAACTAGCTGATTGAATTTTATGATTAAAACACTTTTTGTAACAAATTCTACTCATTTTCCAAAAATATCACGGGTAATTACATTTAAATTAAAACATATTACCTTTTATAATAACTAATAAAATAATATAAAAATAGTAATTAGTTGATTGCCTTTTATCTTTAGAACACTTTTTTATAACAAAATCTACTCATTTTTTCAAAAATATCACGGACAATTATCTTTAATTTAAAACATATTACCATTAATAATAAATAATATAAAAATACTAACTAGCTTATTACCTTTTATCATTAAAACACTTTTTTTTAACAAAATCTACTCTTTTTCCAAAAATATCACGGGATGCTTTAATTTAAAGGTAATTGCCCGTGATATTTTTTGAAGAGGAGTAGAATTTGTTAGAAAAAAGTGTTTTAATTATAGAATATATTTTATTTGATAATTTAAATTATTTTATAGATATTAATTTCACAATTTTTATTATAATATTTTTTTTCTTAACAAATATATTATAATGCCGCTGCGAAGCGTGGCTTAGTAACCTAGTTATAATATATTTTAGCTGAAAAGATAATAGATTATAAACAGATAATATTAATATTTTTTATATTTTTTATAAATAAGTAAGGGTAATTAAGTAAAACACGATTTATAAAAAAAATAGTATCGACTGACTAAACTTTTAATAATAGTATAGAGTCTATTAAATAATAGTATAGATTTTTGGTCTATTCATTTTGTTAATTTAAATGATAATTTTATTTAGAGATTTTTTCAAAGATATTTAAATTTAGAAGTTTTTTATTTTTTACAAAAACATTATTTTAAAAAAAATTATTTTACGAAAATACCAATTCAATTTTTAGAAAAAATTGCAACCGACATACATCAATTACATGCAACTTTAAAAATAGGAATAAAATAGATTGTATAATAAGGTGCTTAACAAGTTAAACTGGCTAAAAGAAATGCAATTTTAAATACAATCAAAATCAAACTCAAATTCAACCAAAATTAACTATATTTGATTGTTATAATTTCACATCGTATTTTTGCAAATATTTTGATAAAATGATAAATTACGAAATATCTTTAAAAAAACTAGTATTTTTTATAATTTATTTTTTATTTAATATAAACTTGATATTTGTATAATAACACTTTTAGTAAAATTTTGAGAAAATACAGCGGCAACATCACGGACAGCGGTAGTAATTTACTATTGACAACCGACAAGGGTATTAGTTTCTACTTCTTTTTTTTTTTTTTTGAAGCCATTAGTTTCTACTTTTATTTGGCATAAATTTGGAATATGAATAATTGTCTTGGTTTTGGTTGTATTTCGAAACAACAATGTTACAAAATCCAAAAAATCTCTAAAAAATTGTACAATAAGACGTTGGATCAGGTGTATAATTGATAAATTTTCTAATAAACTAATAAACTCGCATACATACACCAACCAATTAAAAAGTATCTCATGTTACGTAATTTGGGACATTTTTTGGGAAAAAAATTTGAATTCCGAACATCACTCATGTGGAAAACTAACGACACCGTAATATATTTCTGTTCTTTACTTCTTTTATTTACGTAAAATAAAGAACGTGCATTAATTTAATTTTTTACCGCATTAAAAAAAGAGTAGTACCATTAAAATTCCGCCTGGATGGCCCATGGGCTACGGGTAGTCAAAAGACGGTTTAATCGTAAACCCTTCTTGGGCCTTTACGCTTTCAGCCCACTTATGAAATACCCATGTGATGCACAATTTAAGGCCCATTTATTCAACTAATAAAAACCGCTCATTTTGATTATTTTGATTTTGATTCAGTTCACTAAATAGATGGCACCGATCGAAGCTCGGAGCTCCGATGACTCGGATCCGACTCACTCTCGCCAATTTCAGGTACCTTTTTAAACTTCTCTTTCAAGTAATTGTACAATTTTAAGTATTATTTTAAGTTTACAGTATCAATTTACACTGCTTATCACTACAATGCTGATCAATAAGTGTTTGTTTTGCTGTTGTATGTTTATTTCGAAGCTTATTACTCGTAAATATATTCGATACGTTTTCGATTATCAGATTATGAGAATGTTGAGATTTTAGAACATTGTTTCGGTGTCAATTAGTGATAATGTGGATGCTAATAGTTGTAATTAGGAATTTAGTTACACGTTTTCGATTATCAGATTATGAGAATGTCGAGATTTTAGAACATTGTTTCGGTGTCAATTAGTGATAATGTGGATGCTAATAGTTGTAATTAGGAATTTAGTTACACGTTTTCGATTATCAGATTATGAGAATGTCAGAGATTTTAGAACGTTGTTTTGGTGTCAATTAGTGATAATGTGGATGCTAATAGTTGTAATTAGGAATTTAGTTGCACGTTTTAGGTCATCTGATAATGAGAATGTCTAGGTTGATAGTGTCGAGTTTTTAAAACATTGTTTTGCTTCAAGATTAGGAATACGGTGGATGATAAAAGTTGTAATTAGGAATTTAATTACACGTTTTAGGTCATTATGCAAATAGTTGTAAATAGGAAATTTGAATGTCTAGGTTAATAGTGTCGAGATTTTGTCATTTTGATACATTGTTCCAGTGTCTATTAGATATTCGGTGGATACTAGTAGTTGTAAGTGAGGAATTCCAGATAGAAATTATTAAGAGTGTTAGAACTTGAACAATAGAATAAAAAATGACGGAGCAAGTTGAATACGTAAAATAACATGTACTGCTGACTTATATTGAAACTGTTTTGTAACTACACAATTAAGTATTTGTTTAGAAATATTTTCTTAGTTTAAGCAATGAAGATGATCTCTTTAATCTTCAGTCGGCCTGACCAGCAGTCCTTGCGGGCCATTGTATATATATATTAAGTAAATTCTATTTTAAGTAACCGATTAGTGAAGATATCAAGATTGTAAATTATATTTAGCTTTCACTAAATTAGTCTAGCAGAAACTCTGAATCGAGTTAACATGTTTGTAATTTGTATCACTCTGTTTTGTACTGTAATAGTGTCATGAATATTATCACCATCACTGTCCAGCAGTTTTGTTTTAAGGGTGCTTTCTGTAGTGTACTACTGCTCACTGTTTCACGAGTTCCTAGTTGGAAGGTGAATTGATTAGCATTTAGTGATTTACCTACTTCTTTTGTGGTGGTTTGTTAAGGAACCAAGAAGTCAGGATAATGTGTTTAGGAAAGCAAATGGTATTTCCCATGGTGATTCAGGAGCTCTAAACTCTACGTATTTAAGCCTTCCAGCTCTGGAGAATGATAATAAAGCTGATGCTTCTATAAGCATAAGAAATCCCCGAGGAAAAAGACCAGCCTTGGGCTATAAGCCTTCTCAGTTTTCTTTGAGGCCAAACATGATGTAAAACTTTAAACCGGAAATTTTGTGATTACTTTTTATGATACTTCTGGTCGAAGTAATTTTTTTAACAGGCAGGCCTCTGCTGGTTTGGAATTCAATATGGACATTGATCAACTGCACGACCCAGTGGATTTCTTCTCAGCTTATGGAAAACTTCAATGTAATGTTACCTTTCTGATTTCTTTTGTTCACATATTGCTTTGTAGCTCAACATGTTTTTTACATTGTTTATAATCTGTCTGTAGATGCCAAAGATGAAATACAAAGACATACATGTGGAAGTATAACTAAAACAAATGACTACATGCCATCTGCAAATCCATGCAGCCTACGGCCAGAAATCTTGGGGTATTTATATATGTTTTCCATATTTTCTTCATCTTACATTGTTTCTGATTTCTTTTGTTCACATTTTGCTTTGTCAACTTTTTTCCGGTTATTATGTTTGTCAACTTTACATATCAAATGATGTAATATATTTCTTTTGTTTCAGGAAGTCGGTTAGTTATATGCACCATTATGAATCAGTGGTTTCTGAAAATGATGATACTTTTTCTTCCTTCCAAGAGGCAATACAGGATGACAGTCTATGTCCATCTAAATTTGTTTCGCAACAAGAAACAGCACATTCTGATATTGATTTGCAGGGAAAGGAATTAGCTGGTGAGCAAATGATTTTGAAATAATAGGAAATGAAGAAAGGAAAACAGTCACTACTAATTGATATTACTTTACTGTTCTTTCCTTACTTTACTGTTTTTTTGGTTATTGCTATAATTAGGACACTTGCCATGGGTCCTTCATGTGCTTTTCAGTCATGTGTTTGTGTTACTACTGACATCATGATTTATGTTTGAACAGAATCAATATCTAAGACTGAGAACAGAATCAATGAGCTTTTGGACAAATTGCTATCAGAAAGTATTGGAAATTTGGACGCGGATGGGTCACCCTCCCAATTGCAGCAGGGCCTGCAGAGAAAATCTGTGAATGTAGTCAAGTATCTTCCTGACTGCAGTGACACTGGAAGGACTGGTATTTTGGATTTAGGAAAAGAATTTTCTAAGAACCGAAAAGCACAGACTGATATTTCGGAGGTGATGAGAGGATTGAGTGTCAAAACACCTGTAAAAATGAAACATGTGGCAGAAAAACCAGTTCATACTCTAGCTTCCCCTACCACGCCAAAAAGCCCATTTGCTGCATTATCTCTATTAAACAAGCACATTTCTCGATCAAAACCAATTATTGATCCGTTCAGGGCTCTTGATATTGATCCATCATTGGCCAAAAATACTTCCTCACTGAAAGAATTTAACCGACAATCACAACAGCTTGACGAGAGAAAGGAGTTGACCGTTTCTGACAGGCTGACTTTCCCGACAGAAGTTGAAGCTACAAGAACCGCGGTAACTGGTACGGTTTCGAAGAATTCAATTGAAGGAGTGACACCTAATCTACTTGACAAATCTGTGAATGTCAACCCGAGTAGGGTAAGTGTTAATATCAGGTCGAGGGGATCTAATGATGTCATGGTGCATCATAATGAAGACAATAATGTGACTGACAGTGCTAGAGCTAATGCTGCTACCAATTTGTGTACTACTGGTGCTAATAGAATGTCAGAGAATGTAAGTTCTTTGTTGGTATATTGTTAAATTAATTTGGAAAACAATGAAATTCACAACACTAAATGTATTATGTGCTTCCAACCACGGAGTAGGGTCTATATATTTTGCAAGAAGCAATTTCTTATCCCCGAGTAGGAGTCAAACTAATGTTTTTGGCTTGGGATATGGTTTGTGTGATATTGACAATAATGTGAGATTATTTGCTTTTTGAGCGGTGTTAATTTTTATTAACAGATTTTAATGCCTGAAATGTTGAACCCGAGATCTAACCTTCCATGCAGGTTCAGAACATGCACCAGGACACAACTGATTGTTCAACAACTAAAAATGATGATTTTTCCTACAGTCCGTCAGGTAAATTTTCCATCCTATAGTTGGCTTCACAAGTCTGGATTCTGTCTAAAGTGTCACCTGAAGTGACATTTTGTGCAAGAAACTTGCATCAGATTTCTCTTGAAGATGTGTCCGAGTTCTATCACAGGTCCATGTAAATATGTTGCTTCACAAGTCTGCATTCTGTCTATAGTGTCTCCTGAAGTGAAATTTTGTGCAAAAAAGCCTGCATCACATTTCCCTTGGAAATATGTCTGAGTGATATCACAGGTCTATCCTAAATCATGACGAGAATACCTAAGTAACCTAATAGTGTATTACTTTCTTAGACTAGACATCTCTTGCATTTTAATAAGCTGCGGAAGTTTGTGATCGTCTGGATGCCAGCATACTTCTATACTTACCGTTTCTAACTTATTGCACTTGCAAATGTTGTTGATGTTTTCCATCTCAGTTCAGATCATAGTTAAATGTCAAATATTTCTTTTCTTTCACAGGTCAATCAGACTCCAATTTCACAAAAGCCCTTTTAATGAATGGACAACTGATAGTTGCCGACTCCACCTTTAGAAAAGACCTTAAACAACGTAACAAGGTCTTCTTTCAGGGTCATTTCCTCTTAAAATTTGTACTGTCAAGTCCGTGCTTGGTGTTGCATTATGCATAGCAAATTTTATTTTATTTTGCTAAGATATGCATAGCAAATTTTAGCTTTCCCTAAATTACTTTTTCCGGATTTTTTTTTCAATTGAAAGTTGCAAGTAGCATATAATCTGGGTTCTCCCTAGAGAGAGGTCACTTCTACATGCTTGCTATCTCGAGGTTCCACTTTTACTATAGCCTTGATGTTAGCTAAAATTGTGGATTAACTAATAACTATGCAGGCACTAAAGAAAGGTTCAGCAAAGGACCTAAGCAAGGCAAGAACACATGAACAGGAAAGAAGAAAAGCAACTACCCGACAAAGTCTTATAGGTTATCTTTCATGCATCAAACAATTTCATTACACCTCCCTAGGTTATTTAAAGGAATTGATCAATTATATATTGTTTGGACTTTGGACAGAGACTGGTACATGCTGGGAGTCTGGTGTCCGCCGAAGCAAAAGAATTAGGACCAGGCCTTTGGAATATTGGAAAGGGGAAAGGTTTTTATATGGTCAGTCTGGTGTCCGCCGAAGCAAAAGAATTAGGACCAGGCCTTTGGAATATTGGAAAGGGGAAAGGTTTTTATATGGTCGAGTTCATGAGAGTGAGTATTATTTGTTTCTTACATAAGACTACTTGTCATCTTTGTGGGACCTTAGTGTTATCTTTCTGTAACGAGGGAAGGATTGTAAATTTTGGAACCGAAGGGAGTTAAAGATAGGTTGGTAAGTTGGCCAACTTATTTGCATAAATTACAGGTCTGGCAACAGTGATTGGAATAAAGTGTATGTCTCCAGCGGTAGAGAGCGGGGAGCCTACTTTCAGAGTAAGTTCTTATGTCTCAGATGAACACAAAGAGCTTGTAGAACTGGCAGCACGGCACTGAGATCTTTAGCAACGGACGAGGAAAGCAAAGTAGATATTTGTCTTTACCCATATGGTACTTCAATCCAAGACAGACTTCCCAGCACCACGTACCATTTTCCTCAGCCGAAGAGTGTTAGCTGAAACAATCTCAGAAATGCCTATATTATATACTCCATATACTGGTATTGGGCTGATAAAGCCCCAACTTCCTGTTGGACGGCTTCGACGTGCCGCATAGAGCGCACACACCCCAGCAGGAGATCAGGTTTTGCACGTCCCCCGCTGCTAGAATATTGTATATAATATAGACATTTCTGAGATTGTTTAAAGCTGGCACTCTTCGGTGGAGGAAAATAGTATGTGCCTATATGGTGTTGCCAAGTCTGTCCTGAATTGAAGTACCATATGGGCAAGTCTTAAAGTAAGACTTGCATATTATTCTGATGTATTTAAGAAAAATCTGTAGCTTGGAGCAAGCACATCGTAATCGCTAAATTATTAACACTAGCTTATAGCCCGTGCAATGCACGATTACTTAAATTTTATTTATAATTTTATTTTTATTACTCATGCAACACACGATTATTTTTTTAATATTTATAATTATATTTATTTATGAATATTTTAATATTTAAAAAGTTATTAGTTTACATGATTAAATTATTGTTAAAAAAAATTTAGCCAAAAAATTGTAGTTAAAAATTTGATATTTATTATATTTTACACGCTCAATTTAATATTTGTTTACATTTTTTTTTGAAACACAAACTGAATTTTATTCAATAGCAAAATCAGACAAAATGATCTCCAACATATGATCTGGAGGAGACATAAAGACAGAATAACAACCAATGTTACAAGGGCATCTAGCCAACATATGCGCAGCCTTGTTGGTGTGCTTTTTAATATGAACAATAGAGACATCATCCCTATCTCTTAACCTTTCCTTACAGCTATCAATAACATTACCTACCTCTAGCAAATTAGACTTCGAGCTTTTGACAGCACACACCGTGAGCAGTGAATCACATTCGATAATGACATTATTGATAGCTAGCGTATCAATCCAAGAAAGTGCCTCAGAAACTCCTACCGCTTCTGCTTCAAAAGCCGACACTCTCCCAGGAAACTTCATTGTTTTGCCTTGGATGAACGCTCCTAGATGGTCCCGAACAATCATCCCTACAGAGTAAAAATGCTCATTCTCAAAAACCGAGGCATCAACATTTACTTTCAGACTACCTTCCTCTGGTGGTTCCCATTTCGGAATCTGAACACTTCCCGTGTCATTCACTGTACCATTTCCGTGTCAGAGTAAATATTTGTTTATATTTAGTTATAAAAGTTAGATTTTGTCAATTTTATAGTCCACATGAAAATCAAAAAATAATCTTTAATTTAGTTGTGGTTTAATAGTTCTTTTTCAATTAAAAACTATTCTAAAACTAAAAAGAGAATAAAGTGACGAAATTTAATGTTGAGAATTATATTCGATTTAGGAAATCTACTTATATGTAGTTTAGATTATTAGAATACCCTTTATTAACCAAATACAGTTTTTAATGTTAAATCTAACGGTTTTCACCTATCTATTTAAGATTAAACGATTTTTATTGTTTTGTTATTAAATGAGTTTCCTTATTTAATTACAACTATTTTCATGTTTTGATTTTTTAGAAAATCCAATCCTAATATAATATCTTTTAACTTATATCATTTTTAGATAATAACTTCTTTTTATATGATATAATCATGATCGTCTATTTTTAAAAGTATTGGATCTAACGGTTGAGAATGTTTTGGCGGTATTTAGGACCAAACTATCAATATAATATCAATAATTTTTCTTAATATTTATAAAAAAAAATTAATTTTTAATTTTTTTAAATATTTATTGTTAAAATATAATATACTCATTTTTAATATTTGATCTAACGATTTTCATTTATCTAGTTAAGATATAATTATCCTTATTAATTTTGGTTGTCCAAGGACCGTACGACCAAAATTTTGGATAATATCCATATTATACTTATTATATATAAGGATTTATATAATAATGATATCAAGTATATACTGATATAATTATCTTACTAACTGCTTTTATTTTTAATGTTTCGATTTTATTTACGGTGTATATAAAATTTTAAAATACATTATTACTTAAAAATTATTAAACAAAATAAAAATTATGTTATGATTATATAAAATTTTATTATCATATTATTATATTCTTTATCGATTTGAATTTGTTCTTAATTAATTTTAATATTTTAATGAAAGAAACATAAAATTTCTATATTTAAAAGAATTAGTGGAAAAATAAATAAATTGGTGCTACAATAATAAAAAAATATTTATTAAAATTTAGATACTCACTTTACTATTTGGGTTCTATCTTGAGTTTTAGAAATTGAATTTTGACGATTTTACAACCAATACGAAACTAACGAAATTATCTTTAATTTAATGATGGTTTAATAATTATTATCTAACTTGACCGGTTGACCTACCCATAAACCGAAAAGAAAAGACGGTTAAGAATTTTTACATAAAGAATTCAATTCAATATAGAAAACCAATTTATAATTTGTTTAAATTATCAAAGCACATTTCTTAGTATTTAAATATAATCCTACCTTTAATCAAATACACATTTTAATATAAGTATTATATTCAAAATTATCGTTTATGAATATGAAACCCTCAATATTTTAATAATATTTTGATATTATCATTTTATGTTTTTTATATGTAAAATAATATAATTATAATTTGGATTAATCAAATTGTTACGTTACTTCAGAAAAAAAAGTGTTTAAATTTATTCATGTACAGGAGTTCTTCTAAGTCACTTATAACGTAGGGTCCACGTGTATCATTGTTATTATGATATATATGAGCATTATATTGATAATTTTTAATATTGTAATCGATATGAATTGTTATCTTGATATTTGGTTTAACAATTATTATCTAACTGGAACTATACATAAATTCAAGAGAAAATATATTTAAGAATTTTTACATAGAAAAAATTTAAATTATCAAAATACACTTTTTAGTATTTAAATATAATTTTATTATTAATCAGATACACTTTTTAATATTAGATCTAACAATTCTCATCGATCTATTTAAGATGTAACTATAATTATTAATTTGATCGTATAGTGATCGTACACGGACCATATCGATTTTAATTTTTTCTTAAATTGATTTTAATATTTTATTGAAATAAACATAGAATTTATAAATTTAAAAGAATTAGGAAAATAAATTGGTGCTACAATAATAAAAAAAATATTTATTAAAATTTAGATAATCACTTTACTGTTCGGGCTCTATCTTGAGTTTTAGACAACGGATTTTAACTATTTTACAGCTCACGCGAAGCCAACAAAATTATCTTTAATTTAATGATGGTTTAATAATTATTATCTAACTGGAACTATCCATAAACTAAAGAGAAAAGATAATTACGAATTTTTACATTAAGATTCCTATTCAATATAGAAAACTCATTTATAATTGGTTTAAATTATCAAAATACATCTTTAGTATTTAAATATTATCCTATTATTAATCAAATACAATTTTTAATATTATATCTAACGGTCCTCATCTATTTGAATATTTATAGTTTTATAATCCAACGGATCATATACTTTTGATAGTACAGTGACCGACCAAAGTTTTGGATATGATCTCGCTTACGCTTATTATATACAAGGAGTTAACGAGTGATGGTTTATATAGAATGTAGTACTCTAATTGGTGTTTGTTTGAGAATTGGAAGAGATCTTTATAAAAAATGAAAGCAAGGGAATATTTAAATGAAAAGGGAAGTAAATAATATATTCCAACACAACCAGTTCCATAATGATTTTTCGGGAAGAAAGAGAAGAAAACTAAAACAATTAAGAATTTAATTTTTTTATATTGATTTTCAATATTTTCTTTTCACTTTTGAAAAGATTTGGAGAGATAAAAATATCAATCATCTTTTATTTTTTTTATTTTCTTTGCTAAGTTCCTGAGCATGCAGTGTCGAAATATTTAATATATAATATTTATAATTTTATAAGCCTAGTCACTTAACTAACAAAGTACTACCGAGCCAGATATTTATTAATATACATAAATTTTTATTTACAACTTTCATATTTTCTTTGCTAAGTTCGTGAGCATGCAGTCACCACTGGGTAGAGGTTGGGCGGGTTTGTCCGGGCGAACCCGTTTTTAAACTTGTTTTATTCGGTAAACCCGTACAGATCGTTAAAATATAAGTGCTGAGTACGAGTTGAAAATTTTATAACTGAGAACGGCCGGATTAGGTATGGCTTATTTAGCTTGTTAAATATTTGTCTTGAAGAATCTTGCTTGCCCTAACTACCCCTAACAATTTAATTTTTAATTTAGTTTATAGAGGTTCAATAACTGGGAGATTTAATAGGCAATTCTGTTTTCTTAATATAGGGGCTATGCAATAATGCAAAATTTGATATTATTCTTGATCTGATTTTTTTTTGGTAGCATTAATATATAAGTGTTTGTGTACATGTGAATTGTTGTTTATTATGCAGAAAAGCTTAAGCATGGATTTGTTAAGCATGAGCATGGATATGATGAGGCTTACATCTAGTTGTGAACTCAAATCTTCCCCTTACTCTCAAGAAGTTGTTTTGGAGGACGAGGATATATTAACATTAATCTTGTCTCGTGTCCCTTGGAAAAAACTTGTGTCCTTGAAGTGTGTTTCGAAACAATGGCTTTCTTTTATTACCATTCCCCGATTTCGTAAATTTCTACCTCCTCTCCGTGCCTCTGGTCTCTTCTTTCATCGTCGTCATGCACTGGATAATCCTGGTAAACTCTACTTTGTTCCTTTTGACAATCCTAAAACCCCTTCGCCATTCACAGCCTTCACTTGTGCTCATCGACATATTCGTATTCTGCATTCCTGCAATGGCCTTTTATTGTGCTCTACGTCTGTGCATGACCTGAACTGTTATGTATGTGATCCCTCAACCAATCACTTAGCCTTCCTTCCTCAAAATTCACGTAGTGCTCAGGGTCGTTATATTGGCTTAGCTTTTGATCCTTTAAAGTCGCCTCATTACAAAGTCATTGCTTGGGTTAATGCATATGGATCAAAGAATGCTGGTGACTTTCAAATTTACTCCTCTGAAACCGGGACTTGGAGGGTCTCTGTAAAGTCTTTTACTGTAGATCCGGGATTGAACTTCACCGAAAGTGTCTACTTGAATGGGTGTGTGCATTGGCTATTGGACAAGAAATCAGTTCCAAAATCGGCTGTTTCTGATTGTTTGTACTTTAATGTGGACGAAGAGATGCTGGGAACATTTCCAAGGCCTCCTATTGTTTTTACTTCAGGTTTAAGAAGGAGTTTGTATTTTGGGGAGTCCGAAGGCCATTTGCATGTTGTTGAGGTTATTCGTTGTACCACTTCACTCAAAGTATTTGAGATGGAGAGTAATTACTCTGGGTGGTTTGTCAAGTACCGGATTGATCTTGCTCCAATTTCTAAAGTTTCCCCAGAGATGACTCAACATAAGACTTGTTACGACAGAAATCATTTTGCAGTTGCTGTGCTCTCACTTGTTAGAAGAGAAAATTTCCGGGAGGATTCATTCTTGATACTGGAAATACCTGGTAAGGCTATACGTTACAATCTCGTCGATAAAAGCTTCAAAGTGCTTTGGGACTTCAGTGTAGAACTAAA
The DNA here is from genome assembly GCA_030848705.1 of Heracleum sosnowskyi. Lineage (NCBI taxonomy): Eukaryota > Viridiplantae > Streptophyta > Magnoliopsida > Apiales > Apiaceae > Heracleum > Heracleum sosnowskyi. The sequence continues at coordinate 3,261,646 of CM061243.1, read as the reverse complement.
TCTAAAAAGAATTGATTATTGGCAGTTTGGAAGTTTAAAAGCTTCACAATACAGTGCATGCCTGTCATGTTTGTAGTTTTCAACACTATTGCTTGTCGAGGTGCTGTACTTAGCATGATTGATTCGACAATGTGCTATTGATACAATCCAATTACTCACTTCTATATATTTATGCAAGAGTACATTGTTTTCATTCTATATACTTAATTAATGTCTTTTTTTTAAAATTTGTACCAGCTTATTGTTATGGCTGTAGTGTTTTTGCCCCCTGATTGTCTTTTTTCATGAACATAGGGAGAGAGGAGCCTTGAAAATCACCCAAACTACCATTGATTTCGAGCAGAATTTCATGTTCTCATGCTATCGAATCTATATGCGGATTAGAGAAACTCTTCATATAGTTGCGACATTGTCTGGGGATTACTACTTTAGTAACTAATCTTAGTTTGCATCTCCTGCATTGCACACCTTTTCTGCAGGTTCTCAAAGAAACCTTACATTTATCCCGCATTTTTAAGTGTTGATCAACATGAGCTGATTGGTAATTCATGTTTAGAAAATTTTAAAATATATGATAAATTCGAAGTGCATCCCATGTTGTTATTAGTGAAGTCGGATGTTTCTGGGCTATGAAAGTTTGCAGTTAAAGACATTTTTGAGTATTAATAATCATGATTTCTCTCATTAGATTTCTATTATATTTTGAAGTAATATTAATTTTAATTAATCTTTTACAGAAGAATTCGATTAATTATTTTAACAAAAATGAGCAAACAGTTATTTTGTGGTGGTATGTTAAGGAACCAAGAAGTCAAGATAATGAGTTTAGGAAAGCAAATGGTATTTTCCATGGTGGTTCAGAAGCTCTAACTTCTACACATTTAAGCCTGACAGCTCCGGAGAATGATAATAAAGCTTATGCTTCTATAAGCATAAGAAATCCCAGAGGAAAAAGACCAGCCTTGGGCCATAAGCCTTCTCAGTTTTCTGTGAGGCCAAACATGATGTAGAAATTTAAACTGGAAATTTTGTGATTACTTTTTATGATAATTCTACTCGAAGTAATTTTTTTAACAGGCAGGCCTCTGCTGATTTAGAATTCAATTTGGACATTGATCTACTCGAAGTTTTCTTGAGCGGTGTTTATTTTTTTTAACAGATTTTAATGTCTGCAACGTTGAATCCAAGATCTAACCTTCCATGCAGGTTCAGAACATGCACCAGGACAACTTCTTTTGTCCAGCTGAATGTCATTACTGATTGTTCAACAACTAACAATGTTGATTTTTCCTACAGTCCGTCAGGTAAATTTTCCATCCTATAATGGCTTCACAAGTCTCGATTCTGTCTAAAATGTCACCTGAAGTGACATTTTGTGCAAGAAACTTGCATCAGATTTCTCTTGAAGATATGTCCGAGTTCTATCACAGGTCCTGAGGTCCATGTATATATGTTGCTTCACAATTCTGGATTCTGTCTATAATGTCACCTGAAGTGAAATTTTGTGCAAAAAACCTGCATCACATTTCTCTTGGAAATATGTCTGACTGATATCACAGGTCCATCCTAAATCATGACAAGAATACCAAGTAACTTAATAGTGTATTACTTTCTTAGACCAGATATCAATCTCTTGCATTTCTATAAGCTGTGGAAGTTTGTGATCCTTTGAAGTCTCTTCACTACAAAGTCAATGCTTTCGTTTATGCATATGGATTAAAGAATGTTGGTGACTTTCAAATTTACTCCTCTAAAACCGGGACTTGGAGGGTCTCTGTAAAGTCTTTAAATGTAGCTCGGGGATTGAACTTCACCAAAAGTGATATGTTGTTGACGGGATTAGAACCTTGAACCGTGAAGCATTTTGAATATCAAAAAATATTTTTTTAACATTAAATCCAACCGTTCTCTTTTTATCTAACCAATCATCCTGTAACTTCCACTATCACCATGTCCTCCAGGTTCCTGATCATGCAAAAATTAAATGGCATGTATTCTCCAAAACAGATTCCTACTTGATATGAGAAGGAGAAGCATATTTGCAATTTTTTAGAAAAAAATTTTGATTTTTCAAATTTTAAAATATATGATAAATTCGAAGTGCATCCAATGTTGCTATTAGTGAAGTAGGATGTTTCTGGGTTGAGAAAATTTGTAGTAACACAATTTTGAGTGTTAACAATCATGATTTTTCTTATTAGATTTTTTATTATATTTTGAAGTAATAGTAACTTTAATTCTTTAATCAACCTTTTATAGCTGAATTTAATTAATTATTTTAACAAAAATGAGCACATAGTAATTTTTTAATTTTATCATATTCGAATTTAAATTTTAGAAAAAAATCAAAGTAACAAAGATGATGAACTTGTATGGGCCTGGGCCTCTTCTTTTCCGGAGTAGCATCGTTGCATCTGAGACTCTGAGTTTCAATATGGAGCCTTTAAATTTTATTCATATTCCTATTTTGATTAGGATATTATTATGTTATTCTTAGCTTAGCATATAAATATAGTTTAGACGTAATTTTAGTATCATGAACAAAAACATAAGCATGGATGCATGGTGCATGGATAGGATGAAGTTTAGAAGATCATCATCCTCCTCTCACGTTGTTCTCAACGACGAAGATTTATTAACATTAATCTTGTTGCGTGTCCCTTTGAAAAAACTCATGTCCTTGAAGTGTGTTTCCAGACAATGGCAATCTCTCATCTCCACTCCCCACTTCACTAGCCTCCGTTGTTTGCTGCCTCTCCGTGCCTCTGGTCTCTTCATTCAACGCGCCCCTATATCTGATTTTCCTCGTGCTGGGCTCAATGAAGTTTATTTCGTTCCTCTAGATGATCAAACCACCTCTTCTCCCTTCAGAACTCTCACTTTTGCTCATGAAGGTTTTGATCCTAGAAGTATTCGTGTTCTGGAATCTTGCAATGGCCTTTTATTGTGCTCTATTGGCCTTAACTGTTATGTATATAACCCCTCCAACAATCACTTAGCTATCCTTCCCAAACATCCTCCTGGCACTGACGTTTGTTATATTGGGTTAGCTTTTGAACCTTCAAAGTCACTTCACTACAAAGTTATTACTTTCGTAATTACTTCATCTCAATCACAAAGTTATATTGGTGACTTTCATATTTACTCCTCCGAAACCAGGACTTTGAAGGTTTCTGTGCAGTCCTTTGCTCCAGCTCTAGGAATGTACTTTGGTGGTGGTGTGTATTGGCACGGGTCTGTGCATTGGTTGACTGACTTAGATGACATGAAATTAGTAAATTGGCCTGTTTCGGATTGTTTGTACTTTAATGTGGACGAGTGTAGGCTAGAAAAATTTCCAAGGCCTCCTATTTCTGTGAAGTCGGCTTCAAGAAGTCACTCGTATTTTGGGGAGTCTGAAGATCATTTGCATTTTATTGAGGTTTGTCCTTATGCCACTTCACTTAGTGTGCATGAGATGAAGAGTGACTACTCGGAGTGGTTTGTCAAGTACCTGATTGATCTTACTCCAATATCTAAAGTTTTCCCTGAGATGACTAAAGACGAGGCTTGTTTAGATAATGGAAATAATTTTGCAGTTGCTGTGCTCTCACTTATTAGGAGAGAAAATTTCCATGAGGATTCGTTCTTGGTATTGGAAATACCTGGTAAGGCTATTCGTTACAATCTCGTGGATAGAAGCTTCAGTTTGATATGGAACTTTGCTGTAGACATGGGTCTAGAAAAAGTTGATCTTTGGCCTATTGGAAGGCTTCAAGTTTGGCAGTCCATTGAAACTCAGTCCTGTGTGTAGTTAGCTGGTCCAGGTGCTACAACTTTAGCATGATTCATTTGGTAATGTACATGTTTCTAATTTTATTTGGTCGATGAACTTTAGCCTTACAGACTCTGGTGTTTTTTTTATTCATCAGAAACTGCAAAGTGCTTAGCAGGGCCGGTCCTAGAGATACAGGTGCCCTAGGCTAGTTTGTGAAATGGTGCCCTTTTTTACATGGATATTGTAAAACTTAGTGAAGGTGCCTTTAAAATCAAGCATGATAGCATATAGATCGAAATTATCAACAAATGCAAGGTCTCGGAACTCCTAGTGCAGCAGCAGATAGAAGACTAACCTCAAACAAGACAACAAAGATATAAATAAGATCAAATAATAAATCCACAAATGATTAGAATTTAGTACCATTTAATAACAAATATGAAGATTAAGGTTTTAAAAGTTCTTTACAACAGCAGGTATATGTATACTTATACAAATTTTGGTGCCCCTTAACGGAGTGGTGTCCTAGGCGTTCGTCTCTTACCAAAGCGCCGGTCCTGGGGCTTAGTTTCAACAAGCTAACCTGACTTTGCGAAATTTTAACATTTTGAGCATTTTTCTGTGTACCGTCATTTTCTACATTTCCATCATCTGCAAAAATCTCGTCAAATTTTTCTACGAGAACGTCTTAAAAATTCGACTCCTAAATCTGCGACGAAAGAGTGATTACTGTATAAATGAGAATATAATACTCTGTTTGCTGATTGATTGATAAGTGGTAACCTAAAGAAAATGATAGCACACTATAAGAATACAGGACTAATGTAGGGAAAAAAGTTGACATAGACGTGCTTGTAGCGCATAACAAAACGTCGTAATACATAATTCATACCGAAAAGAACTACTCCATCCGTCCCACTACATTGGCGACGGGTCTCAACACGTACTTACATAAATTATTTTTAATTTATTTTTTTGAATTAAAATTTAACGTTAAAATTTTTTTTCAGAGAAAAAATAATTTAAATATAAGTTATACAAGTATACTTTATATTCAGCTTAAAATACGTGTCAAGCAATGAAAAAAAACTGTATAGAATTGAGTGGGACGTACGAATACAATTCTGTTAAAAATATCTTAATATTTAATCATCAAAACAGGACATTATTGTAAAGCACTATTGGCTAACATATATTCCAAAAATAGAATTATTAAAGGGCCCATACTCCATCCAATAGCCTACAATCTATTCATTAATCAAGTGCTTCATTTTATAATGTTTAAAATTCACAAAACATGTCAAAAGTTTGTACGTATCCAGATAATTTATGATTACATTATTAAAATTTTAAAATTTTCGTTAATAATTTGATTGATTGGTATGATCAAGTAGTGTTATATTAAAAATAAATTATGATTTATTCAAAGGCACAACTGTTAAAATGAATAAAAAGATGATAAGATTACCCGACAAACTCTTGATATAGTGGTATCTTCCGCGCTTTCTTTGTGGAATGGACAGAGAGTCATAAAGATATATACAAAAGGCGCAGATCGAGTAAAAAAATTGGTACTTTTATTAGAACTGAATTGAATTTGGATTAAATTGAATTGAATTGTATGCGTGTTGGGGAATTTAGAAAAGTGAAATAAAAATGCAAAGACTACGTCTACGCCGGGTCACATTGCAAAAAGAAGACTTTCTACTTTCTAGTGAATTATGGAGGAAAGTAAATGTTAGAATAACATGAAAACAACTGGGATCAATTATCAACTTCAATTCTACGCAACTTGCTAGAATCGTCTCCGCGGTGTTCATTATTTGTTTGACAATTATTATCACAATATATTCATAAATCAGTTTTCGTCATTTTAAATTCTGATTCCGTCATTTAATCAATCTAACGGGAAATTTTGATAGGTATCACAATAGAGGATAAACTCAAATAGCGCGGACGGACTCTGAATCTCTGATAGGTATCACAGTAGAAGATAAAGTCATCTCAGGATGTATCCTCTGATCCTCTCAACGACGTATACATGGTTGTCAGAGGATGAATCCTCTAAAATCCTCAGAAAAAGTGGCAGCACGACACTATGATCTTTAGCAACTGACAACGCAACCTCAGTAGATATTTTCTTTACGCGGCATTAGTACATTACCTTGTACGGTAAATCTTACTTTTTACAAAACAAATTATTAGAGCTATAACTCTCTAACAGCAACTTCAACTTAACACTAAATCATTACTCCCTATGTCCCTTAGGTTCTTTATATTGGGGGACGGGAGCTCGTCACGTATTTTAAGACTCCTATAAAGTATAGTTATATATATTATTTTAATTTTTTTCTTTTGAATAAAAATTTAATGTTTGAATTTTTATTCAAAAAAAGAAAATTTTAAAAATAAGTTGTGCAACTATAATGTATACGAGCTTTAAAATGCGTGTCAAGCAGTGAAAAAAAACTGTAAAGAAATGAGGGGGACAGAGAGAGTATAATAGTGATTGGTATAGTGTAAAAACAACTCTAATGTAACACTAAAATGGTGACACAAACACACCAAATGAGTTTGGATCACCAAATTTGGTGACAAAAGTACATTCGATGATCTTTTAACACCAAATTTTGTGACTTTCAAAATTTTCATTATACCCTTATGTTTATTAATAAAACAAGTTTTTTCTTGTCCTATTGAACTTCTTTATTTTCTCCTTTTCAACTTTAGATTTATTAAAAATGTAAAAATTAGAATATTCCATTTTTTATGTAAAAGATTCATTTTAGTGTCAAGTATAGTGTCAATTGGGTTGGAGTAGTGTCATTTTGATACCAAAACAATGTTATAGTGACACTATTTTGATATTTTGAGTTGAAGATGATCTAATGCGAGTTTAAAAACGGGTGCAGCAGTTGTGCAAGCAAGTAATTTCATCAATAATAGCCGTTGTCCAACATGCTAAATGTTGTGTTTGGTTGGTATGATTGTAATGGAAATGGAATGGAATGAGATTTAAAGTGTAAAATAGTGAAATACTAACAACTTTCATTCTTCAACTCATTCCATTCTTAATTACCTACATTATAATTCAAAAACCCCACTTTGAGATGGAATGCTTCATTCCTTTACTCATTCATTTTTTTCACAATTCTTATCATAACAATTTTGCATTATCTCATTTTTTCTCAAATCTTCCCTCCAACTCCAATTACTTTCCTTTAATTTCATCCATTACATTCCATTCATCCCAACCAAACACAACATAACTGAACTCTCGCTTTCCAGGAACGGAAGAGTGCTTCGTTTTAACAAGCTCAGTAACACCGATATCAAGTAGTACACAGTCATGAAATAATAACATTTTGAGCATTTTTTCGACATACTGTATTTTTTTACAGTTTTTCCTTCTGCAATAATCTCGTCGAATTTTCTACAAGAACATCTTAATAATTGAACTCCTAAATCTGCGACGAAGAAAGTAATTATACATGACAATAAAATACTCCTGCTGGTGTGTGATTGATAAGTGGTCACTTACATCGTGTTTCAGAAACATATTTTGGAGAAAAAAGAAAAGAAAGGTAAAAAAAATATTTTCGCAACTTATTCCAGAATGATTTTTTTAAAAAGAATAGAAAATAAATCTAAAGATTAGAGAAGAAGTTCCTTTTATATTTGTATCCAAAATCTTCTTCCCACTTTTGGAAAGATTTGGTAAGTAGAGAAAATTATTCATTTTCTATTCCCTTTTTTTCTTTAATAAGTTCGGAAACACAGCGTTGAAGAAAGTGAAAATAATAGAGAAGCACGCTGAGAGAATACAGAAATGTAGGGAAAGAGGTTGACATAGACGTGCTTGTAGCGCATAACAAAACGTCGTGTCTCATAATTCAATGTTAAATACCCCAAAACTTACGTCAAAATATTTTTTAAATACTGATGCGGCATATTAATAATGGATAACTTTTCTAGTAATAATATAAAACCTTACGTATATACATGTATGTTCACGAATTAAAATTCGTTAAATTGACACGTCATTTTGAAAAAGATTTTGAAAGAGTTTTGGAGTGCCTAGCGGATAGCACTACTCTTCAAACAGAAAAGAAATACTTCGCTAAATATCTTCACAATAATCATCAAAACAGGACATTTTGGTAAAGCATTTTTGGCTAACATATATTCATTCCAAAAATAGGCTTATAAAAGGGTCCATAATCCCCACCTTTGCTGCCCAATTAGCCTACAATCTATCCGTTCATCAAGTGCTCCATTTTTATAATGTTTAAAATTTATAAAACATGTCCAAATTTTGTACTTATACAGATATATTTATATTATATTAAAATCAAAATATTAAAAATTTTATAAAATTATTGGATTCATTGATATGATGACGTACGGTATAATAAAGATAAATTAAGATTTATTCAAAGGCACAAGAGTTAGACCGAAGAAAAAGATGGCAAAACTAGCTTCAGAAACAAGACTATGGATGAGTAAACGGGGATGAAGTCAGGACTTCAACAACAGGGGCGCCAATTTCAAATTCAAACGAAATTATTACAATATATTATTGAAAAAATAATATAATATTATTAATATAATATAAAAAGTGTCATAATCGATCGTTAATTGGGTTTTTATGTCAAGATAAAGATATACATTTTTTTTGATCAAATTAAAATAGTAAAATTTTGAATTTTTAATAATTTATTGTTACTAAAAAATTATGTAGTGATCTGTTTAATTATAATCTTTCAAATAGATACATAAATATTACAAATGAAGCTATTTTTATGAGTTTAATAATCAATTTTATATTTAATAGGGGCTAAAAACATAAAATCATGCCATCATGTAATAAAAATAAAAAATATTATTAAAAAATATACTACATATAAGTTATATTAGAACAATCCGAGGGAAATCAGGTCCTCATTTGACTATGGATACATTTGACCCCTATGTAGCATGGTCCGTCTACGTAAACATGTTGCTTTGGTCTATAGATACAGAGTCATAAAGATACGTACAAAAGGCGCAGTTCGAGTAAAAATGTTAGGATTGAATTGAATTGAATTGTTTGCGTGTTGAGAATTTGGAAAAGTGAAAAAAAAAAAATGAAATCAGAAGCCTACGGCGGGTCATATTGGAAGCCGAATATTATGCTAAAAAGAAGACTTTCTAGTGAATTATGGAGGAAAGTAAATGTTACTCCATCTGTTCCTCCTTCAGGTTCTTTACATTGGGGACGGGGATTCGACATACATTTTAAGGCCTCCTATAAAGTATAGTTATATATATTATTTTAATTTTTTTTTTCTTTTGAATAAAAATTTAATGTTTGAATTTTTATTCAAAAAAAGAAAATTTTAAAAATAAATTGTGGAACTATACTTTATACGAATTTTAAAATACGTGTCAAACAGTGAAAAAAAAACTGTAAAAAAATGAGGGGACAGAATGAGTTGAATTCTACCGTCCACGTTACTCGCTAGAACCGTCCCCACAGCGTTAATTATTCGTTTGACAATTATCGCATAATGTAGCTATAGTTAGTTTTCATTATTTTAAATTCTGATTCCGTCATCTACAAGAGTTAATCTACCTAGATTACTGATTAAATTCTCGTATATACTATACTTTTGATTTATGCTATTATGCCGTTCGTTCATTCGTTAATTTTATAATGATCTCGTATTCTCACACATTATGGTATTTTGGTTCTTGTTATTGCATCTTATTGAATAAATTGCACTTATAATTAATAATTTACACTTATATAATCCGGAGAAAAGGTCCCCGGTTTCATAATTTTGAAGAAAAATTGTTCAAAATATCATAATTTTAAAAAATGGTTCCAAATATCACGTGAAAACACCATTTTAACACATGTTAATCAAAACGTAGAATGGTCTAGCATTTTAACAAGTTTTTGAAAAAAAAACACTAAAAACGCAAATTAAAGTGTTGTTTTTGTAATCAAAACGCAAATTTAAGTTGTGTTTTCAGGTGAAAACGCTACTTTAATTTGTGTTTTTAGTCCAAAACGTTACTTTAAGTTATGTTTTCAAGTCAAAATCTCTTTATTAAGTGGTGTTTTCTGGTCAAAACACTATTTTAAGTGGTGTTACCCGAATTACTTTTTTTTAAAAAAAATTGCAAGTTTCAAACGTTAGACGAACTAGCGTTTTAAAAAAAATTAAAAATACTACACTAAGCAGCGTTTTAGATTGATATTTGAGATAATTTTTCCAATTATAATGTTGAATAATGCTAAGGGTACGGAATTTGGTACAAAAAGATGTACCGAATTACATGTGTTATAATTTGATTGGATCTATATTAATGGACCCACATGCATTCACATTAATAGCACCAATAAAAACATTTTTAAATGCCAAATCAGCATTGTCACATTATTTTGTACCAATTTTTAATATTCAATTCAGTATCTTTAGCACTATTCTATAATATTCCGGATCATTTATCTTAAAATTGTAACGGACAGAGTCTATCACTCTATAATCTGCGGCTTCTTTTTAAATTAAAAATCCGGCTTTTAAAACAAACGATTGGAGCTGCTGTATTGGCCTCTCGACATGTGCATGTGATGAGATGAGAAGGAGTGCAAGTATGTACAACTGCGTTGGATATTCCTCTTAAATAATTTAATGATATTCCTTTTAAATAATTTAGTTTTATTTAACGATGAATAGAGACACTTTCTAGTTTCTAATCCATTGACTCGCTGATAATTGAAAATATATGTAGTAAATAAATACACTGACTTTACCGTGACGGTGTTTGCGTTAAAATAAAAAAAGGGATCTAAAGTTGACCATAGATAAAATTATCGTTTTAAGAAAAACTAGTGAAACTGGGTAAATTTCGTTGTATTTTCATTTTTAATTCTTAACCACTGAAATTGGGTTGTATATATCGTATTAAGAAAAACTATAGTGAAGAACCTCAAAAACCGTTAACAAAAGGGATCAGTAATATATACTCTTCCTCAATTTTAAACTAAATTTTAACTCTTTTACATATTTTAATCATTGTTTCTGAAACATTAAATTCTTTTACTCCGTTTAATTTATTTACAAATGATTTGGACATCAAAATTAAGAAATTGAGAAGAAAACTAAGTAAATGTTAGGTGATGTCAACCCAAGAACTAAATCAATAAGTGAAGACTTAATTTTCATGTATATAAGCAGTTAATATACTTATTTAGGATGGGGTTTTTTGGGATGTGTCCAAAAAAAATTCATTTGAGCTCAGTACAAAGCGGATAATATTATAATACTGTAGTTTGGAGTTATGTCTTGTTCGCGGTCCAATAAAAAATGAATAAAATGGTGAGACTGATATTTAATATATAAAATGATTGTAGTGTAGAAAATTAGTAAATTTAATTAATGTTTATATTATAAATTTTATTACTTTTGAAATATAAATAACTGATAGTAAAGTCCATAATTTTTTTTAAGGAATTGATGGAACAGAGATAGTGCATGTTTGAGGTATCACAAAAAAAGTTGATTTATAGCTTAAAACGAGTAAGTGTGATATAAGTGATAAGTTGGTGAATTCTTATAAGTTATACGGGTGTTTGGATAAATTTACTAATAAGTTAGTTAAAAGTTTGCTAAATTAAATTTGAAAAAATAATTATTAAATATAATGATTTCAACACTTGCATTTTAAATTAAAAAAATATTTAAAAACATAAATGTAAAAATATAAAGTATTAAAAAACAAAGAAATCAAGTAATAAGTCAATAATTTCAGGAAAATGTATCTCATTATTAACATTCAACTTATCAACATATAAGTTATAAGTTAAGGTTATAAGTTAGGTTGGCAAACACCCCCATAAATTTTTATTAACTTATAATGTACAAGTAGCTGTTGCCAAATTTCAACATATAAGTTATAAGTTGAGATCATAAGTTGGGTTAACAAACACCCTTTAAGCTCTTATTAACTTATAATTTATAAGTAACGGAGGCCAAACACGCCCAAATTCATTACTTATAAAATATTGGTGTAGCAAACAATGTGCGTATTTGGGGTATCACAAAAAAGTTGATTTATAGTTTAAAATAAGTAAGTGATTTATAAGTGATAAGTTCATGGATTATTATAAGTTATACGAGTATTTGGATAAATTTACTTATAAGTTAGTGAAAAATTTGCTAAATTAAATTTGAAAAAATAATTATTAAATACAATGATTTCAACACTTGCATTTTAAATTAAAAAAATATTTAAAAACACAAAGGTAAAAATATAAAGTATTAAAAAAATAAAGAAATCAAAGAATAAGTTGATAAGTTAAGTAAAATGCTGGTGATTTTTAACATTCAACTTATCAATTTATAAGTTATAAGTTATAAAATAAACTGAGTAAACAAACACCACTCATAAGCTGAAATAGGTTTATAAGTCATAAGTCATAAGCTGAAATAGGTTTATAAGCCGAACAGGCCCAATGTCGGTTCGGAGAATTGTGTGAACTAGGCGAACTTTTAGAATGTGCTTTTTTGTATTCTAGTATATATAAAACTTTTAGAATGCGTTTTTTACTTGCAAGTCGATTTAATAAGTACTTGGCCACCTCTAAAATCGGTGATAGAATTAGTAAATCTAAATAATGTTAGAAAAATAGATTGGAATTACTAGAAAATACAAAATTCCAATGCATTGTATAAAAGAATGTTCTATGTTAACGGGAGAATTTGGTGATAACAAATTTCGGGGATTGCTGGAATAACGAAATTGTGATAATGAGGGATTTGAGATTTTTGGATGTTTGAGGCTGGACTTGAAAGGTGTCTCGACTTGTTAGATGTGTCGGATCCTATTCCAAGATGCATGCGTACCCTATTTATATATAGGGATCAAGGCAACGCGGTTCTGTGATAGGATATTGTTTTTAATCCCTATGATTGTTAAGGGATATCTTGAGATAAGTTGATTTTATCTTTTTAGAGTTATATTAGCGTTGTGATTCTTTACTGATTTGAAAGAATCGTTTAGAGGTATTCTATGATTAATATCGGAAAATTATGAGATAATTGAGACAATCGAAAATATGACATAACATTCTATGAGAAAAAAACTCAAATGAAGATGTAAATCACATTAAAAAAAAAGAATCAAATCACAAATGAATAAAATCATTCAAATATGTCTTATGAAATAAAGATGAAAGTTCAGGTTTGAAAAGTTCTGTAACATTACAAGATAAATGTTATGTAACAGATTCATATATTATATAAGAGTTCCCTCATGTTACTGGTATTATAAAATAAATTATAATTTCTAAGTAATATTGACATTATAAAACAAAATAGCTTAATAAATAAAATAAAAACTACTAGATAAGAGTCTTATATTGTAGGTTGAGTTTAAGTTAAATTCTCGATTGTAAAAGGATAAAAAATGAAGCACTTGTTAGTGTTAAGGGATAAGAAGAGTTAATATAATTATGGAGATACAATTAGAGTTGGCAATTTGGTACACGACACGTGAATACTACACGAACACGACACGGGTAATTAGTGTTTGAGTGCAAAATTTTGGTACACGAAAGTACACGAACACGAAAAAACACGAATATAATTAGTCTCGGGTTTGAGTTTTCACAATAAGTACACGACACGGAACGAAAGTACACGAATTAATGAAGTAAATAAATAATTTTTTTAAAAATATATAAGCAATTAGAGATGAACAATAAATAAAAGTTTCACGACTAATTGACAGTAAGTTATACATTTATAAGTTATACATCAATATATATATATAAAGGAGAATACGCGGGAGGTGAGGTGGCGCTTCTAAGATCGTCTCAATCTATTTTTTTAATTTTTTAGAATTTTAGAATTTAAAATACTAATAAATAAAAAAAAATTCTTTAGTATATTAGAAGTAGAATAGGTGTTCGAATTTATAGAGGAGTAGAGTCCGAATTTATAGAGGAGAATAGTTCGAATTTATAGAAAAGACATAAAATGAAAATTCTATTTAAAGTAGAATAAGTGTTTGAATATAAATTTTACGGTACATTAGAGAAGAGTTTGAATAAACTTTTAGCAAAATATAAAAATCATTCAAAGCTCTACCATTGCTCTTTTCTTTGTTGCTTGCTTCTGCGCGCGGGGTATGGACCAAGTTATGTTATCTAACCAGTTATATTTGATTTGAATCATATGTAATTTTTTTATCCTACGTATCATATGTGTTGAAGAGTGGTACTAAAGATGGGATCAGAGAAAAGTTTAAAAAGCTCAAGACTTATGATTTGGTCGTACCATGTGATAATCACATTGATAAATTTATACATGTTGATAACCAAAATTTAATCATAAGCTGGATTTTATTGTTAACGAGTTTATATGACAAAATTTGTTTTGTTATGATTTTTTCATCAAAGTGCGTCAGCTTGGGAAATTTTTTTATCCTGCGATCTTTTATTTTTTATTATTTCTTTCTCAAATCCTAAACCTTTGTTTATTATTCAATTGCAGGATTCAAAATCAATCTTTTCGGATTTCAGCTATGCGGCAATTTAGAATACCAATCGTGTTGACGTTTATTTGAACATCAAGTGTGCTATGCAAGGTACATCTTTGTTTTGAGTGATTAACACAATTTTATATATGTTTTAAATGATTTAAATTTAAGTTATGCCTATTTTCAAATTGTTGCCGAGCATATCTTTGCATTGAGCATGGATGTGTTTTGCGGGAAAGATTTACTGTTAAATTTGATCTTCTAAATTAATATTAAATTTAATTTTTGAAACTTATTGTACTAAGTTTTTTTTAAAATCTTTTATAACGATCATGTATCATCTCTCAAATTGTGTGTATTTATTTTTTTAAAAATTGGTTCCCAAAACCAATTTATATATAATAATTGTTCGAATTTTTAAAGGAGAATAGTTTAAATTTATAGGTTAAGCATATAATTAAAAATTCTATCGGAAATAAAATCGGTTTTCGAATTTATGATGTAGAAGAATTTGTATTTATAATATATATATATATATATATATAATTAAAAGTTCTATCGAAAGTAGAATAGGTGTTTGTAGAACATAATTAAAAGTATTATTGAAAATAAAATAAGAGTGCGAATTTATACAAGTGTTTTTCAACGGGAAAACGGCTGGTTAGAAAGGAATATGTTAACATGAAAATTAATATATAAGACAAGTATTCAATATATAAATTTTGATCTTAACAAGAAAAGCGTGTTTAACGGGAGTACGGCTTAATAGAGAGAAATGAATTATTATTGTAATTTCATAGATAGAGTTTTTCAAAAAAAATTATAACGCCGCCGCGAAGCGCGGCTTTCTCAACTAGTTTATGTATAAGAAGTATACATTTATATATATATATAAGTTATATTTACAAATTTTTATAAAATTGTATGTAATATATAATTAATACACATTTCGTAAAAATTTACATAATTAAAATAGTTTTATAATATATAAATTTTAATTAAATTAAATTTATATTTTTGTTTAATGTACACGAATACGACACGTAAAGTACACGACACGTTTTAAATTAGACATGTGTTTCAAATTTAGTACACGAATCCAAAAGAAGTATGATATGAGTTTTACATTCAAGTACAGGAAAACACAAAAATCTACTACACAAAAGTACAGGACACGGTTCATTGTGAGGTCCGCATACAATGCACAAGTCTCAAAGTTCAACGGATTGAAAATAAAATTCTACTTGCAGTGGTGTCCTGGACGGTCACATTTATCACCTGATCCACAAACAGATTCTGGTAACAAATTCCTCTAACTATTATTAAAAAAAGTGTATAATTAATAATAAATTATAATTTTTATTAAAAAATACAGTAATATATATTTTTCTCTGATAAGTTATTAATTTATTAATAAAAAGTTATACAACATTTAAAAATAAATCAAAATTACGAACAAGAATAAAATTTCCGAATACCTTAGAGAAAAAACAAACATGGTAAGAAACAGGAGGAATACTAGAAAAGCATATAGTAAACTAAGTACTAGACAATTAGTAAAGAAAAAGAAAAAAACCAAGCACTACGCCATGTATAACTTTAAATAATATTACCTCCGTCCTAGAACCTTCTAATTTTTCACGTATTTCAATAAGTTCCATTGAGATAATTATAAATAATATTTTTTTAATTTTTTATTTTATGGGATGAATATTATGGACTCGCACTACCTCAGGTGGTTGTTTTTTACCGACAGACCCCAAATCCCGTTAACAGATGGAATAATTAATGTGTAACAATCTCGGAGATTACAGATTATACTACTAATAACTGTTATTTAATTTAATGTAACATGGTTCATGCTTAACAAAGTAGAGGATAAAACCAAATGCTAGCCGAATATATATTAATTAAATAAATAAATAATAGCAAAAAACTGAAATCCCACTGTCGCAAGTTGTTGTTTCTTTGTAATAAAGCTTCTAGAAGATTGGCCCCTGGCTTTCTTTTTCTCTTCATCACCACCACCATACAAATGGGGCCAAATCTCTCTCCTCTCCTCTCTCTCTCTCTCTCTCTCCCTCACTTTCTTTTTCTCTCCCTTCCCTATATCCTAGACATGCCTATACAAACATGTATCTATCTATAGTACTTCCCTCTTTATCTATAAAACCTCTCATCTCTCTTTAACTCAACACCATCACTTTATTACAACATACTACTTATTATTTCACTCTCTCCTTTCCTTTCTACTTTTATTACAACTTTCTTTCTTACATATATTCTAAAATCTTGATATTTTAGCAAGTTTGTCTTGATGGATCTTATTTCGGGTCTTGATAATGATGTGGGTCGTGAGTGTTTGATCCGTTTACCTTATGATACTTTCTGTTCTGCCACGTCAGTTTGCAAGAGATGGAAGGTTGAAATTGAGCTGCCGGAATTTTGGAGGCGCCGGAGAGATGCCGGAATGACTCAACGTCTTATTGTTATGACACAAGCCCGGTTTGACCCGACCCGAAAACAAGGTGGGGTGAAGAATTCGGGTGTGCCGGCTTATCGGTTAACCGTTTGTGAACCGGGTTCGGTGACTTGGACCGAACTGCCCTTATTACCCGGCCATTTAAATGGGTTACCCATGTTTTGTCAACTCGCGGCTGTCGGGTTGAATTTAGTTGTGATGGGTGGGTTAGACCCGCTTACGTGGGATGCTTCAAGTGAGGTTTTTGTTTATAATTTTGTTAGTGCCACGTGGAAGCGTGGGGCCAACATGCCAGGTTGTCCTAGATCGTTTTTTGCTTGTGCTTCGGATTCTAGGATGGTGTTTGTGGCGGGTGGGCATGATTGCGAAAAGAATGCGTTAAAATCGGCTATGGTGTATGACGTGGCGGATGATAAGTGGATCCTACTACCTGACATGGCAAATGAGCGTGATGAGTGTAAAGGGGTTTTCCACCGTGGCAAGTTCCATGTCATTGGTGGGTACACAACCGAAATGCAAGGCCGGTTCGGGAGAAGCGCAGAAGCATTCAATGGTAAAACGTGGCAGTGGAACAAGGTTTACGAGAATTTCTTAGACGCTGCTACGTGTCCGAGATCATACGTGGACAATGGAGATGGAAATGTGTACAAGTGGAGCTCCAGCTCAGGCAAAATTATGATGACAAATTGTAGTTCCACGTGGCAAGAACTTGCTGAGCTGCCATCCGAGGTGTTAACTTCAACACACATGACAGCGTGGCAGGAGAAGCTAATGGTGATTGGTTCACATACATTTGGTGAGCCCCACAAGGTGTACACGTTGGATATTAATACTAGGAAATGGACCAAAGTGGCGACACCGGAAGAATTTTCAGGCCATGTTCAGTCAAGTTGTCTTTTGGAAATTTAGAGCTAAGTTGTTATCTACTTGTGCTTCATAATTTTGAGAAGTTTTATGAATGTAAATATACCGAGATTGTGTAACTTCTTGTTCTTTTTGCCTCATTCGTTCCCTTTTGCTTTCTTGCCTAAACGGTTAAAAGATATAACAAACATTACTATACCTCAGAAATAAGTATCTAGAATCATCGCATGTATACATATTCGTTCATAAATTTACGAATGTATCACTTAAAATAACATCCGAATTTTCATTTAGCCAAAACACTTCATTGAACCGAAACTTTATATAATACCAATTATAAGAGTGACCTAAACTAAACAAAGATGTCAAAGATTTTATGGGATGTTGGCCTTTTACGGCACATATTATAACTTTAATGTCCCAAATAACATAATTGAAAAAAATGATCCTAAGTAGCACAGTAAAACGCAAGATAATACATTGTTTTCACAAAACACAATTTTAAGTATTGTTTTCAGTAAAACGCTAGATTAAGTGTTGTTCTAAGACTGAAAAATGCTGATTTAAGTTGTGTTTTATACTAAAATCGCTATTTGAAGTGATGTTTTTGGGTCAAAACGCTACTTGAAGCGGTGTTTTTGGTCAAAACACTACTTTAAATAGTATTTTCATGCTATGCCGAAAACGGTAGACGATGTAGCATTTTATTGTGATATTTTGTATCATTTTTTTAAATAATACTATTTTGGGCTAAGAGTATATTCTTCTTACTTGTAATTAGGGCTGAGCATTCGGTCGGTTCGGTCCAGAACCGGACCGAACCGAATAGACCGAGAACCGAATTATCATTTTTTTCCGGACCGAACCGAACCGAAATTGTATTTTGGACCGGAACCGAACCGAACCGAAATAAGCCTATTCGGTTCGGTTCTTTCATAAAAGAACCGAAATTTTTTCAAATAAAAAATTTTTATTTCAAAAAAATGCCAAAAAATATGATTTTTCTAAAAATAAAAATATTAGCTAATGAAATACAAGTATGAAATGTAAATATAATAGTTCAAACTTCAAATCTCGAATCAAAAATAAGCCATGCAAAATTTTGAATATATACATACATATAAAATTAATATATTATATCTATAAAAATTATATAAATATAACATAAAAATAATTCGGTCTATTCGGTTCGGACCGAATTTTTTTTGAAAGAACCGAACCGAACCGATATTTATTTCGGTCTATTCGGTCCGGACCGAAAAGACCGAATTTTCAGAAAATTAGAACCGAACCGAACCGAAATTATACTATTCGGTTCGGTTTTTCGGTTCTGGTTCGGTTCTGCTCAGCCCTACTTGTAATAATTAGTTCAATTTTTTATATCAACCATAACTTTGCAATTTTATATTTAATTTTTCGAATTATTTATTTATATTCACTAAAGGCTCCCATCACATATTAATATATTATCTACCCATCCTGTCGATGCTGATCTGCGGAAGCCTTATCTATAAATTTATCATCCACTTGTCGAGACATCCCTCGTGAATGAAAAGACAAAAGAAAAATGAAATATCAATGTATAGTAACTATCAATATGAAAATATCAAATTAATCACGGCTCTTTTATTACAAAAAAAATTCGAGCCGAAGATGTCAGTTCATGGAACTGTGTAGATAAAATCATAAAAATATCCACATCATACAATCTTATCCTAGACAGGGTATAGTTTGTTTAGTGAGAAGACTTGGGAGAGTGATATCCAACCCATTCAAGTGAAATCTTGACCATTGATTTAAAGCGATTTACATGCGTGATTTTCTCAATACAAGCTTTGGAAGAAAATGTTGTTCATGATTTTTTACATTTTGATGTGATTTAGTTTTGAGAAATTCTAGAAATCCCAAAACTATTCCCAAAAATTGTTACAAAATGAGTTTAGAATAGTAAATTTCCTAATAATAATATGAGATCTCGCGTGCATTAATATGCGTCCACGAATTAAAAAAAATCATGTGTCATCGACGTTATTTTGTAAATATTTTATAAATAACTAGTTTACTAAGCCGCGCTTCGCAGCGGCCTTATAATATTTTACAATTTTTAAAATATTTACCTTACTTTATACAATTTTTTTAAATTAATATTAATTTATACAATTAATTAAAATATTATACAATTTATAATATTTATACAATTTATACAATTTATACAATTTGATTAGGTTTATAATTTGATTATTATAATATTGTTACCTTACTTGAATTAAATTCTAAATATAATTGATTTTTATATATTTATTATCATTCCAGTTAATTCGAATGTAAATAAGAAAATTTAATTTTATTTAATTAAAATAGAGGAGCTAAACTTTGTAAAAATAACAAAAAATTCCTTCATTAAAATCTATTTCAGAAACAATTATGATTCAATTATTTAAATAAACTAAAACTAAAATAAATAGTTGTTCAATTAAATTGTAAACATGATTGATTTTTACATATTTAATATCTTTGCTATAAATTCGAATGTTAATAAACAAATTAATTTTTATATAATTAAAATTGAGAAACTCTAGTTATATAATTTTATTAGGTTTATAATTTTTAGAGAACTTATTTTTTAGAAGTAGGAGTTATAAAAGAAAATATTAAAAAGTTTTGATTTTTTTCTCTAAAAAATAGGAGCTAATTGAGGAAGTTTTGATTTTAATTTTTCAAAATCGAGGAGCTTTAAAAAATAAATAAATATGAATCGAGTGATTCTAGAGCTCTATATTATTATATTATTAAAGATGAAATTTTAAAATTTTGGTAGTTGGACGGACAGTCGGTACTTAATGATTTTACTTATTTACCCTTACTTATTTTAAAAAAAACTATTACTAAACTAAATAATATCATTATTTATAACCAATTACATTTTCAGCTAAAATACATTACATTTTATATTTTTTCTAACAAAATTATCTCTTTTTCTTAATAAAAAAAACACGTGCAATTACCTTTTCAAACTGAAACAGGTTACTATTTATATTTTTCTTTACTAAATAATAACATTATTTATAACCAATTACCTTTTATATTTTTTCTAACAAAATTCTCTCTTATTTAAAAAAACAAATCACGGGCAATTAATTTTTTCACGTAAAACATGTTACTATTTCTATTTTTCCTTACTAAAACCCTCCATTTTCCAAAAATATCCCGGATAAACCTTACTTATTTATTTTGAAACCTATTTTAGAATTTTTAATTATGGGCACTTACCTTTTCATCTAAAACATGTTACTTTTTCTATTTTTTTTATTTTTTAAAGAAACTATTATTAAATAATAACATTATTTATAACCAATTACTTTTTTCAGCTAAAATACATTACCGTTTTTAACAAAATTCTCTCTTTTTAAAAAATAAAAAATAATCACGGGAAATTATTTTTTTCAACTAAAATATGTTACTCTTTCTATTTTTCCTTACTAAAAACCCCTCTTTTTCCAAAAATATCATGGGCAATTCCTTACTTATTTATTTTAAAACCTATTTTAATATTTTTAATTACGGGCAATTATATTTTCAGCTAAAACAAAGATTTTACTCTATTCAAATCTTTAAATAAACGCTGCATGTCTACACCATAAAATCCAACAAAAAAGGATGTTGAGTAAGATTAAATTTAGAAAACATCATGTTTCCCCGAGAAAGTAATGGAGAACAAATATTGTGAAGAATTAGCTGAAAAAATTCAATCCAGAAGCTAGCAAAATAGAAATCACATCGAAGTGCAAAATTTTGTAAATCAATAACAGAGATAAAAAATCTGATAAGCGTAGGATAAAAAATCTGTCTTGGTATGTAGGATTATTATCCGTCACAAGGATCGAATGATCTTCTAGATTAAGATAAGTTCTATCAAAACTAACTGATTAGTCTTAATAAGTATCGATCATTACATAAATTCATAAACACAATACACAAAAACATAAAATACAAAGCAACCCCCAAATTACCTG